>CM021732.1:74176403-74537166 GCA_011075105.1 Heteronetta atricapilla | reverse complement strand
CTCTGAATTTAAGTCCTTTTAAAATGTTTTCTTTATAAGAATCCATGTAGCTTTTTTGCTCTTGGTTTAGAAATACAGTCCCTCAGAGTTTACCTGTTTCACAACAGTTCTTGCCTACAAATAAACACCAAGAAAACAAGCAAGAAAGAAGCATATTTATGTTGAGGGTGTAAGAGTAAAGTTATTTCTTAAAATGTAAAGCACTCAACATTCTTGAAATGAGAAAACCTTATCCATAAAATAAATTGCAGCACAAGCCAAAGAAAAATGTCTCTCCTGACTTCATCTTTTGACTGCATATTCCACATTTTAAGTTATTGAATGTTTGATTGCAGTTCAGATGTGTTTCATGATTGGAAATACAGAAAGGCTGGTGGGGGGGGGGGCATGATGATATCTGGATGATTGTAACGTAGCTTCTCAGGATTTTTTGTTCGGTTTGTGATGCATTACACCTACTGGATGGCAAAGGCATCATCCTGTCAGCTGGCTGACCGCAGCTTGAGATCTTCTGGCTTTCCCGCTGAAGCCTTAGGGAGCCCAAGGGGGTCGTTTTGGCCAGTCCGAGCTTTTCCCCACGCAGGAAGCATCCAAGAGCCTGGGTGGAGCTCCAGAAGGGCCGGATGGTTTTGAAGCAAGGGGTTAAAACTACTTTTCCCAACTCATAACATTTCAAAGGGGAAAATTTTCCGTGGGAGGGGGTTGCGGGAGGGGAGCCTCGCTGGCAATTGGCTGCTCGCCGTCAGCCGCAGCGGAGCCGGGGCTGCTGCCGAGGAGCAGGCATCGATCAGCCGGCTGGGCGGCGGGGAGCCACGGCTGGCCCTTTCTGAGAAGGGAGCCGAGCCCTGCCAGGAAGCCACCAGGGCTTTCCACCTGCCTCAGCTGCCCCGGGGTCTCGCTGAGCGCGGGGGGGCCCGCCAAGGGCAGAGGTTCGCCCGGCAGAGGAAGAGGAGCTGCTGGTGCTGCTGTGCACACTGCTGCTGCTGTGCATGCTGCTGCTGCTGCTGCGGCTCCTTGCAGCAGGTAGGGCTCCGGCCGGGATGGATGGATGGATGGATGGATGGATGCGGGGAGCCGGCTTTGCGCCGTGGGGCTGGCTGTGGGGTGCGCGCAGCATGGGGGAGCCGCCGGGGGTGGCATGGGCAGGCGGCCCGGCCCCGCGAAACTTGGGCAAGTTCTGCAAACTTGGGCCGGGGGCTGCGCCTGCATCCCCGCTGGGTGGGCGCCCACCCCATACAGAGCTATGGGGCCGGACGGCTCCCGTGGGGTGGGAGCGGGATCGGTGCCGGGGACGGCGGGCACAGCCGGGGAGCCCTCCGCTTGGAGGGGAGAACCACGGAGGGGAGAACCACGGAGTGACGGTGGGAAACTTGAGGCAAACCTGTTTGACATGGTTTTATGTCAGGTTTTTTTTTTTTTTTTTTTTTTTTTTTTTTTTTTAACCTCTCCTTCCTTTTTGTGCGTGTGAAGGAAGGTGGGAGTGTGTGTGTGTCGGGGATTTCTGCAGCGTTGACCTTTAAAGGGTTAAGGTGCAATTAAAAGAAAGAAGGTAAGAAGGGGGAATTTGACTTGAAGCAACTTTGAAAACACCTGGGCAGCCTCCTTCCCTTAAAAAAAATGCACTGCAGAAATAATTTGGCTGGGAAAAGTAAAATGCAGCCCTGACATACAAGATGTTCAAACACAATCCATGCTTTATCATTGCGATGTTTCAAGTTCATCTACAAATGAGTCATGTGATGAGCAGTAGGACATACATAATCCTTCTACAAAGATTTTAACGGAGAGTTTAGCCCTGAATTATAAATCATGCTGTGAGTGTGCCTGTAACAGAACTGTGTGAAGATACTTGCCTTGATAAATATTTCACACACTCTGGATGGCTTTGTGGCTTTGGAGTCTCAGTTCCAAACATTTAGCTTAGATTAAGAAGGCTGCATGGTTCTTGTGTTTCCAAAGCATGCTGTGGTGGTGATGGACTTTGTGCTATTTTCTACATGTATGGAGTGATGGTTAGTGATGGTTAATGGCATTTGTTTCTGTATCTGCAAATATCCATACAGAGCTAAATAGGAAGGCAGACTATTTTAGTGCTGGATGGCATCAATAAACACTTAGGGTTAGTGGGAATTTTTCCCTATTTTCAAATTCAGATATAGATCACAAAAGCTAGCAATACAGGAATACTAAGCAGGTCTGACAGTGTACCTTTTGCTGTGTATGTGGTTTCATTCCAGATACAAAATGGATCAGGATTGAGATGTTTCCCTGAATACAGGATTTTAGGAAATGCACAAATTGGTCAGGAGGTCTTTATTTCAGCTCTCTGAACATCTTACTAGAGCTTTCATTGATCGCAGCATGTTGTTTCAAGGCTTCTTACAAAATACTTCCCCAGATCTGAAAGCCAGATGGTTGCGGTGCAGAAGTCATAAGCAGATAATTGCTGATCTGATCTGAGTGCTCTGGAACATCTCTGCAAATGGAGTGAAGGCATCCGGCTCAGCTGATCCAACTTGGTACCTGGCACTGCGCTTTGCTGGGATCGGGTCCCTGTTAGAGGGGGCACAGGGAAAACAGGTTCTCTTTTGGAGAAGGTTTTGGACAAGCTTCTCTTTTTATGTTGAAATGATTTTTTTGTTTTTAAATACATTGATTTGACTTTCTCACAGACAGTGTACATACAACTTTCTGCCACAAGTTTACTTAATTTGAATTGATTTGTGGCCCCCTCACCTGACCCTTCCTCCCTCCCCCCAAAAATAAATAAATAAGAAAGAACTGTTCTCAATGTCAAGTCTGGTATTTGTTTACTCTGTTGAATGGTATACCAGACAGAGATAATACGATCTCCCACAGTTTCCTCTCTGTTCACGATATGTAGGCAGAATTCCCTGAAAATACTCAATATTTTCTAGGTTTGTTTTTGCCTTTTTTTATGTATAACAGATGTATATGAAGAAATACTGCTTCAGTTGCAGTGACATGCAGTATAGAATAGATAACAGAAAGGCAAATATAAATGTTACATTTGCCTTGCTATATGCAGTTTCTTATTTTGTATCCGTCAGTTGGGGTTTTGTTCTGAAGAAAAAGATCACTAGTAATGGGTATTCAGAAGGAAAGCAAATGCTTATTTTACTTTCTTTCTACCTTAAATAACCCATTAGTTCAATGGTAGCGCTAAAGTTGATTTTAAAATTTTATAGGCTGGCAAATTCCTAAATTGCTTTTCCTTAAGTAATTTTTAGGCTGACAGCTTTTTCACTATTCAGAACATTTTAAATACTCTCCTGAACAAGAATGTCTTAGAAATTGTTGACACCTGTGTAGTAGGAGAATTGCATGATGTTTCTGTCTTTATTGCTTTTATCTGCATACTTCTATCATGCTATCTTAAAGGTGTAGTTATAAATGCTTCATAAAAGGTTTAGAAAAATGTTTAAGCAGGTAAACAGTTACCGCAGAATAAATGAAGTGGGTAGGTTGCATAGCATTGTCAAATTCTTCAAATTTTCTTATAGTCATCCAGCACTCAGGTAAACTGTAGCATCCTCATAGGATTTATCTGTCTGATATTAACCTTTCTAAGCTATTCAGACATGCACATATAAAATGAAAATGTTACAGTAAAACAGAGCATTGTCTTTCTAGTGGTGGAGGTGGATACTCGTGTCTGCTGTATGCACAGCCAGGGAAATATGTTCAGCCATCTCATTTGGAGAGTGTGTTTCTTCATACATGCGTTGTACTAGAAAACTGATCCAATGCTCACGGTTTCTTATGTGCTCATTGGCTCTTAAAATATGAAAACAACAACAAAAAAATACTTTGAATACTTTTTTTTCTCTTGTGAGACATAGCTGATCAAAATTATGAATTTTCTTAGGAAGGTGTATGAAAAGAATTTCTGTACACACATCATTCTGAAGATGACAGTGTCTGCCCAGGGAGATATACCTGTTGCTCTTGAATATATTGCTTTTGCTTATATTTATGCTTGTAAAGATACATCTGTGTTCTTAGTTTCTAGATGTTATATAGTTGTCTGAAACTTTTACAACCAAAAACCAAAATATGTTTTAAGTTTGGATATCTCTTCTTTAGAAGCTGTATTTTTGTCATACACTGATCTGAATTTTTTAATTTTTTTTTTTTGGGGGGGGTGATTCTTTAGGAAGCCAGGAGTTGGACTAGATGGTCCTTGTGGGTCCCTTCCAGCTCAGATATTCTATGATTCTAGTTCTGATTCCAACAATGTACAGCAATAAGTGCTTATTTAACAGTAATCAAATGTTGATAAAAGTTCTGCCTTGTACTTTAATAACACACAACAGAGTTAATAGTAGAGAAGTGAGTATAGTGTGAAATTGTTTTGTGATGACGACTTGCATTTTGATTAGGTTATGACAATTGTCCAATTCACAATCAAGAGGTTTTTGAAAAAAAAAATCATTTATATTTCTATTAAGCAATTCTGTTTCTTGCCCTTAGGAATGCTATACTGTTTTCTGAATAATTTTCAGACAAAAATAAAGCAAAAATAAGTAAATTGTTGAATGACAGTAGAAGTGTCTTCCTCTTCTGAAAGTCTAGGTCAGTTAGGTTATAGTGTAAATACATTAAAAACAAACAAACACATGCATGTATACAAGATTAAAAAACAAAAAAATAAACACATGCATGTATACAAGATCAAAATTATGTCTTAGTAATTCCACTTCATTTCCACATCAGCAATCCTTTCTGACAGCTGATGTGTTTGAACCTGTAAATTAATAGAACAATTAATGCAAATATTAATAGAGGCAGGTGAGAAACAGAACATGAAAAATGAACATTGATTCCATACTAGCTTGATTTTTCTTAATTTAACCACGGCTTTTCTATTTGTGTGTTAAGACAAGAAACTGTAATTCCTCTACATTTATCTGCTCCACTTCAAATGATATGTATTTACCTACAGAATCACTATATTGGTTGGCTTCCAAGCTATTCATTTGCAAAGCACTTGGAGAGATCTGGAACATGGTATTTGTTATATGAGGCCAAATACTATTCTGCTTTTTAAAATAACTCAGAAAAATGCCTCCACTTAAAGCATTTCTATGTATACACAAGTCTGGGTGTGCTTATACAGACCTTTTAAACAGAGACATTTTTATGAGACATTTTTAAAGGAGAAGAGAATTTGAGTTAATATAGCACTTACCATGTTTAAGGTATCACAAAGCAATGAGTTATGGAGCACAGTGTCAAGAGAGACTGGATAGCTAAATGCTGCTAAGAAGGGATGTTGCCTGAAGTGTTAAATGTTATAACTGTGTTAAGAAAAATATAATGAGATTCTTGCTTTTTCTTGGGCAACTTACTGTTCACTGAAGGGATTGAAATAAAACATCTTATTCAAGAGATGGCCCTTCTGTTTTCCCACTCTAGATTTCACTTTCCTAGAAGTCTTCTATGGGGATAAAGAGCCTAGGCTCTGCTGTGGTATATTCACTCACTCGTACTGGTCTAGCATTAGGAGCTGTGTGATCTTATAAGTGGTCCTGCCATAGTAGTTAAGTCCAGTAACTGGTGGAAGTGATATGTTGGGGTATATTTGCAAATGAGCATTATTTTGTACTGTGATAGTGACAGATTCTACTGTATAAACCTGGCAGGGTATTATATAAGGTAAGAAACAGGGTGATGGAGTACAGATTCAGTCATCCCTCTTTAATGCAATTGGCTATTCAGAGGCCTCAATTCAAATAGATGGTTACGTCTGTCTCAGTTCAGGATGCCACTTAGCAGTCCGCCTAATATTAAGAGATGTTTTCCACACGCTGCAGTGTGGCTTTCAGAATATCCCTGTTAAAGAAGGTACTTGTTTTTCCTGACAAGTACAATGAAGTATTAATCATTTCTCATTACTGAATAGTCTGCATTGTTATTGACTAAAACATGAGTAAAATATACTGTTTGGGCACACTGTTTTTTTAGACCCTCTTTCCTAATTTCGTTGCTCTTTATTGTTTTAACTTGACTGATTTGTTTCCTTTTATCCAGTGAAAGTTGTGAAGAGACACTGAAATAGGTGCTTTGCTAACACCAAAAAGGGATTGCTTTTCCTGACAGGTCCAGTGAACGTCTCATCACAGTTTATTACAGTTATATAATTTGTTGAACTTTTGTAGCAATTACATACTTTATTTTTTGCTTTTCATTGTGTTTTCATTTTCTTTGTCTCGATACATAGATTCATACTACCTACAGCAAAATTTAGTTATAAAGTGAGTTTTGAGATGCCCCAGCCAGAGTTTCAAAGTAGATGATCTTATTGCACTTACTGTCTTTGAGTTCCTGTTGTCATTTACCAGTAGAATGCTCCAAAGATATCCTCGTATTGAGAATGAGAGGCTGCAAGCTATGCAGCACCTTCAAGCCAGAGGTAGTCTCTTTTTCGATTCTGTTTTCTAGATTTTTTTCTTATATATACTGCTGAAAACTTTGACAAAAGCATGAAATACAATGAGACTTATGTGAAATTAGAGATACACTTTGCAAATGACTTGAGCAGAAACAAAACACTTCAATATAACAAAGTGAGTCTCACGGAGAATGCGTTAATGATCTGATGGATTGAACTGCATATGAAAAGATAATGATGGCAGAAAGGAAATAATAGTACTGTAATCCACTCTTGGTTTAAAACACTTAGGTTTGATTTCTCTTCTTCTAGCTAACTACAGTTGAATAAAGCCTCTTTGCTTCAACTTTCATGGCATTAATAGAAATAGCCCTGGTTCTGGTATCTGTCAGAGAAATAAAGCAATATGATTCACTGAAGAGACAGCTCAATGAACTAGCGTGACAGGCTTGATTCATCAGCGTCTTTCATGTTGTGTTCCAACAGTAATTATTTATTCCTCTAGAAACTGGCTTCAGTTTTGGTTGATCCTTCTCTCAATGGGAGCAGAGAGGAGAAATAAAGCTGGCTTAACCTTGCTTGGAGACTCCCTCTGTCAAAAAGATTGCGGTTCTGTTACTGGCAAATAATGGGCATTAGGCCAGGCAGAGACTTGGCTACCATGTTGCTGCCCTGCTCATTACATACCTGCTGGTAAAGCTTCTCTTGGGAGCTACGATTAGTACAGTTAAGGAAAGCCATGGAAGTGCACTGTGGATTTCCTTGGCAGTGGATCAGCAGTCAGCAGAATGGCCTGAATCTACCCTCTTTCTTCAGATGGCAAGCCTTGTGCAAGCAGATTCTCCTATGAAACTGTTGCTGTCTAACATCCCCACTTGGTTGGGCTGATACACGAAAATGAAAGATTAACTAAGTGCAAATTAATAGAAACATGCACATTTAATGAAGATTCACCTGAAGTGTAAGACCATACCCTTGAGTCATTTGTTTCATACCAGTCTGCCCCTTTCTTACCATCTCTCTTTGCCCTTTCTTAATTTATAAGCTCCATTTTAGGTCAAAGATTTGACCTTCCTGTTGTGTATTTTCTTTCTCTATCCACTCATAAGCATTAGGTATCCTACTTCAAACCTAAAGCCGTGCTTTTGGCCCACTGTCAGGAGAATTTTTACACACAAACATGCATATGAATGAGAAATCAAGTCTGTGAGCGTGTGGAAGGAAGGCTGTGGTGTGACTCGAAGGACACAGTGCTTCATTTAAATTGCACGTTCACAGCAAGAAATATCCCCTCCAGCGCATAAGGACATACGAAAGTAGGCAGCAAGAACTAAGTAGCTATCACTTCATGAGGATGCATTTTACTGTGTGAATCTCCTGTACTGAAACCCAGGTTTTTACCTACATACCTAGTTAACCTACATACCTAGTCATACCCTGTTAACACATGGAAAACTTGGTACTGTCACCAGCTGCAACATTGGCTAAAGGCTATACGTGAGTGGCACACTGAGATGTTTCCTGGTGAACGTGAGTGGGTACATATAAACAGGAGTGAGGTCTACAGAAAATGTACCATAACAAAAATATTGCTATTCATTCACTTTTTTTTTTTTTTTTTTTTTTTGAGGTATGTACTATAGTATTATCTGTTCTTAGTGATGGGAGCAGAGACTTATTTCATCAACGTAAAAACTACTGTCAGGTATAGCAATAGGGGGAAATAATGCAAAACTTTGCTAATGTTGAGTTCCGAGAATTCACCCACATGCTCCAGAAAACATGAATGAACTTTTCAGGTTAATGTGACTATAATTTCTACAGATTGTAACTCAAACGAACTAATTTATATTGTTGTTTGTGTGTCTGTGGTGCAGAGAGAAGGTGGTGACAGTATAAGTTGCAGCTGTTTTGTACTATATTCCTAAATTTTCATATAAACAGTTGTGTTGCTTTCTGTATGCTCTTTTCTAACTCGTTGGTTGTCCCCTTCTGCTGAGAAATTGTGTTTTTATTCTATTATTAGATCCAATGGAAGTCATGAAGAAGTGCTCCTCACTTGCCTGTATACAGTCCTGAGGGGTCTGATGGTAAAAAGTTCTGCCTGTAGAGATTGATATACTACTTAAATTTCATAGCAATTCATATTGGAAAACTACCATCAGGTAGTTTCCAGAAATACAAGTGTAAGACAGAATTTGAATTTAGAGAAGAGGCTAAGGCAGTAGCTTCCTTTAGTGCCTAACATTCGGCAAAATGTCTGTGTGGTTCATGGGGACTTCATTATTATGCAGAAGAATGGTATTTCACTGGATTTGGTTCTCAAGCCATAGAGTGAACTATGTTGTTTAAACATGAATATGAATACCCTTCCTGAAGCTGTGACTGGAGAGTAAAATTGGCCACCCTTGTCAGAAGTAAAAACAGTGTGCCACAGTGACTTTCAATCCAGCAGGTGCAAATCTCAGAGGGTTTTGGGGAAGTGTGAAGGAAATTATTATATTAAGTGAGTGTATCAAAAGCAAAATATGTCCCAAGAAAGAAGTTAGCAAAACAGTATATGTAGTAATATTTAATAAATTATTCCGTTACTCCTTAGAAAGTGTTGTCAAAGCTATTATGTGACGGGGCGCTGGAGTTCGCAAATGCAAGACAGATGACCTTAAAATACTATAAGTATACTCAGAGCAGCTATAAAACACCAGTCATAAGGGAGACAGTTGTAGATATTTTTGAACTTTTCAAGGTGAAAGTGATGAAAGTGGAAGCTAATAATCTATCATCTAGAAGCAAATAAAAGAGCCCTGGGGTGTTAGGATTAACTATTTCTCCACCATCTAGCAAGTTCTGCTGCACTTGCCCCTCCCAAATTGCCCCCTCCCGCCCCCCATAGTTCCCCAGGAAAATGTCTTCCTCTTAGCTGCTAGGCCCTTTATCAGGCAAAACTGCTTTGCTGTGATATATAACAATTTGCTTAATAGACTCATATATTTACTCCCCTTTTTGAAGTCAGTTGCTATGAGCTTTGTAGCTCTAAAGATAACAAATAAAACTTCTTTTTTTTTTTTTTCCTTAAAGAAAAAAAAAATTATTGACTTAAACTTTATTCCAGGAAAATTTAGGAGCAAAAGAATTCCCTCTTCATTTACAATTCAACAGTCTCAAAGGATGGTGTCCATAATTCTTTGTTGCATCCACAATTAAGTAAAATGGCCAGGATGCGGTAAAAAAAATGGGGAAAATATTTGAAAGGGTTGTCTTAATTGGTCCTGAAGCTCAGTCCTGTTGTCTAAACCAAACAGTAAAGAATTGGTATTAACACCTAGACTCATATCTGTGCAAAATGCAGAGTTCCTAAAGTAGCAATTAAATGGTTTAAAGTTGAAAATCTCCAAAGCTGAATTCTGAAACTCTTTACTGAAGGGCAATGCTAATTTATCATTCAATGCTGATTCAGATTAACTGGAAGTGCTTTAGTTTTCACATAGTCCCAATATTTTAACTCTTTGTTCCATAAAAGTTTGTGAGGAATAAAACCAAATTGAAATCATTGATGATTGCTTCTTCTTTCTGCTTTAAGATGAAATGTAAACTGAGACATACACAAAATTTTCTATATATATGTGTAAGTATGGTTGAATAAAACATTTTATTTTTTTCCTTGTATAAATCTTAGGTTTTCCCTTCTTTCCCACCTATCCTTTAAGGACATACTTAAATTTCAGCTACACTCAGCCTCTGCTTTCTAATAGAATATAAGTCCTTGGAGCATTAACAAATCTCTCAGCTTTTAAATAGACTGTGACCTATTCATTTACGGGGCTACTTCAATAAGGCAATAGCTCACTTAGGTTAATGATGGATCATGGAGTGATTCGATTTGCAGAGTGCTGGCTTGCCCATTATCCCCTAATGTTTGTATGGGTCATGTTATCACATCCAAATAATGATTCATGCCACCCCTTGTTCCTGGAGATATCACAGTGATTACAGAAAAGCTCGGGATGCTAGTACACAAAGCCTTTAGGGTTCTGTTGGCTGCTGTTGAATTATTATTTTTGGCTAGAGTATGATAAAGCACGAAAGATTTGGGCTTCTCTGTGACTGTGACACCTTCCTCCTGCGATTCAATTGGCCATCTGGCAGAGCAGACGGGCTGGACGTTTGCAGAAATGAGATCTGTGTCTCTGTCTTTTGCTTCTTGCTTTTTTCTTTTTTAGTGAGGAAAGTTAGCTGACCCTGACCTACTGTGACAGATTATTTGCAAGTCGAGTGCCTCGCAATCTTCCCCCCCTCTCCCCTCCCAGTATGAGTATCTCACACAAAGGTGGAGCAATTTCCATCAGGAAGACAACAAACCTATACATCTGTACCGACTACAGATACCACTCAGGAGAGACTTGGGCTGGCAGCAACATGGAGAAGAAGGGAAAAGAGTGATGCTTTCTAGGTGTACATATAGTGCAAGTAACAATGTAACATTTTTTTTCCAGTGCTGCCCCTGTCATTTATTCTGAAGGATTGTCGTCACGTAGGCATAGCAATTCAAACAGACTAAATGATGGCAGAGAACAAGTGAAATTTTGAGTGTGCTTGTAAATGCTTGTAAGATGCTCTTAAGGTTTATTTTTACTTCTCTCTCTCTCTCTCTCTTCCTGGATGAACAGTGTTTTTTCGCCTATCACTGCATTTATACTATGTGACCATCAGGCTGCTCGCTGGTCCAGCTGTTCACAAAGACCGAATCTTGTTAAAGGTTTCCAATAAAGCTGTCATAAAACTCACTGGCACTAAACCTTCCTAAACATAAAATGCTTCAGTTAATATAGACTACAACTAAAATATGAGTGGGCAGAGGAATAGTTTCCTAACCTTTTCTTATCCAAAGATATCAGACTTAAAGAAATAGAGAAAATGAACTTTGTTTGCTACCAGCTGCACTTGCAGCCTAGGTAAAGGAGAAATCACTTCTTATGCATAAAGAAATAATGATGTTCTTAATGTTAATTAGTTTTGTTGCAGCTGAATTTAAAGATCCTCCAACAGTTTCTGACACTAGGGAGAGAGAATGGTTATACACAGTTCAAGAACACCTTTCTAAGGAAAACAACTGATATTGAAAAATGCAAGTGGAAAGCACCTATTAACATTGTTTTTTTTTTCCCCCACTTTCTCTGCTTCTAGATGATGATAAATATAACAGTCAGCAGTGTCAAGTAGTGATGAAGTATTTTGAAATATGCTTTCTTAACCCTTCAACTCCTTTTATCACCCACCCATATCTAAAAACTACCTGTATATGTGTAGTATAAAACCTATATATATATTTCCATAATAGTTCAAATAATGTGGAGTGGGTTGGTTGCCAATGTGAGACATTAGAAATATAGTTCTTTGTGATTAAAATAATATTGCTGTGGTGACCTGCTAGGGAAGGAATAAGGGAAAAAGATGGGCATTTATTATAAATGAGTAAAGCCATTTCATTACCTTACAATAGATTTGGCTCTAATAACATTTTTATTCTGCTCTAAAATCATTATGCAAAGACCTCCCCAGAAACACTGCCAAGGATCTCAAAACTGTAAGCAGATTTCAAACCTAAATTAGATTTCCCAGCTGCATAGTGGTATATACACACAATGAAATAGTGAAAAATGGCTTTTGAAATGTTTACTACATTAAAACTCTGAAAAGTTTTGCATATTTTAATTTGCTGAAAGTTGTGGCATATTGAGGGCTCAGAATTCCCTTGTGATATTTGCCTGAAGCTTTAAAAGAAGGAGTTTTTCTTCCTTTTCCCTCCCCGTGCATTAACAGAATAATGATTTTTGAGGATCAATATTACATTTCTGTTTGGAAGCTTTATGTCATGCAATCTTATTTCACTCAAGTGTTTTTGCTCCTAAAGCATATAGGGCTTACTGAAATCTTACAGGATATTCAGAAGCTCCATATGCCAAGACCCAAATCCAAGCTTTAGCTCCCTCTTCCCAGCTTCCATGTCTCAAAGAAATTATAGCATCTTGATCATTTCTGAGAAACATTCAGGACTAGCTCATATTCTGAATACAATGACCCATCTTTCAAATTCTGCAGACTAGTACTAGAGGACATGTGAACCATGGGCATTTTTTTATTTTTTATTTTTTGCAAGCAAAACAAAGATTGTCATTCAAACCATAACCATAGCTGTAACTATTACTTTGTAATTTTACAGCACAGTAATTTTTGTAATGAAATATAAAAGCTTAACATTTCAAGTTTTCAAAGTTTGTGTTAGTGTTGATAATTATAGATGAAATTGTTTGTAAGGAGTTAAGTAAAAAAGAATGGAAGTTTACCATTTTGCTTTCATCTTTATCTGAAATATGTAAAAATAATTGATTCACTACATCCTTAATGCTTTTGTGTTAAAAACATTGCAGTGAAAAAGCTGGTCTGAAAGTAGTTAGAAGTTGTTGGTTCTATTTTTTGTTGTTGTTGTTTGTTGGTTTGTTTGTTTTCATGTAGGCTACTGGGATATAACCCTAGGAAGAAGACATTGTAAATATCACCATGGTAAAAGACCTACAAAGGAAATTGTAACTATTTGCTATACGAAAATATGTGGGGAGAATGCATACTTATTCTTTTTATTGTCTTTGAGAAGGTAGTGTTAGGATTCTTGTTCATGTCTAGATTTTTAATGGAAATAAAGATCCTCAGAGGTACTTAGGGTCCTGACTTGTTTCATTTTAATTACAAAGTAGGAGGCAAATATTTACATTTTCTTGAGGATTTAAGTTAAACCTTAGTTAGAGAATGAACCTAGATGAGAAAACATGCAAAGCAATATTTGAAGCTTTTTATGTCACCAGGAACTGTAAATCTTTAAAAGATGTCAGATATGTGTTGTTTCTGTCTTACCTGGATACCCGCCGGCATGTAAACTTACCTTTCTCAAGAGTTAAGAAGGTCATTAGATCTAGTGTACCTTAGAACACCTGACAGAAGAAAAATCTTCCCTGCACAACTTTTCCTAGAGTTTACTTTACTTTTTCTCTAAGAAAATACTTTTCGAACTTTTGTGGGCTTAGTTTAGAGTTGTAATATGGATCTTTCTCATACATTTCATTTTAAATTATAAGGACAATGTTTATTTCTGCCTCAAATTTAACTAAGCAATTCCAAGACAAATATGACACTGTACCATGATACCTTGGAAAGGGAATGGATGACAGAGACATGATTAGCTTTATTTCAGTAGTAGTGGTGACTTTCTAATGACTGTTGTCACTGTATCTTTTCACTTAAACATACTTATATATTTATGTATGTAATATGAGAGGCTGGTCAGCCACTAATGCTGTACATACTATATTTAGCTGGATCAGCTTATTTTTGATACTAGGCATCCATAGCTAGTTTTGATGACTTATCCATTCATGTTGCTTCTATGTTTGAATTTTCTATCTAATCTTCTATGTTTGTTATCATTGCTATTTTTATCCCACTTTTAAAGTTGTCAGTCAACTGCAGCAATAGCTTTGGGCATGATGAGATACTAATGAAAAATGGATAAATAAATAAATAAAGAATGTAAAAACAGAAGGGTTTGAATTTTAACTAATTCTAAGCATATAAACTGTCCACCTTGCATAAGCAGGGAACTGAAAAGAGAGTTGTAAACTACCAAGAATGAGTTAGTTTTATCAGCTTCAGAATGGGTTGTAGAAGCACTGATCAAAACTTTCCTGATGGAAATATATTTCTTGTGGTAATGTGATTTCAGCTGAAGAAAACATTTAGTGAATTTGCTTTCATGAAGGAATGTAAAAAGAGAGATAAATAGGTCAAGCAAAATATTCCCTAGACAAATGCCTGAAAATTGAAAGTGTTTAAGTCAGAAAGGTTGCATGATGTTGTACTTTTTGCCTTCTTACTCTGAAAGTTACAAATGCCATTTGGATTTCCTCACCCAGCATGATGCTTTGTGGCCATGACAGTCTTCTGACATGCTCACCCACTACGGAAAGGGGCTGTGAAACAGCCGGGTGGTGGGTACAGGACATATGAGCAGATAGACGTCCCATTAGAACAAGAGAGGGATTCTGTAAGTCTTGAATTCCACTTATCATGTGACATCAAGGAAATATTTGAACTAAGCAATGATGCATTTTGGCTAAAATTAGATTTCTTTTATTTTGGTCATTTCTTTTTTCCTTGGGAAAGTAGAAATTTTCCAAAAGCAAATCCCTGTATTTGAGCATTCCTAAGCAGTCTTATTTACTACTTCTTAACTCTCGCATAAGACTTAGGCCTCCAAAGTATATTATATCTGTTGCTTGTGAACTTAGGAATGTGGAATGTTGACTTTATCCATTTTTATTTTTATTTTTATCATTTATTTATTTATTTATTTTAGAGATGGTCACCACTAATTTATTCAGCACACTGTCTATTCTGTCACTGTTTCAGTGCAGATAAAGACTAACAGAAAGACAAATAACGCCACAGAAAAAAAATATAGAAGTTTAAGAGCTTGGGAGAAATATTGGCCTTAGTTGTTGTCTGAGAATGTAAATAATTATCTTAACATCAAGCACTGGCCTCTCCCACACTTAGTGGAAACCCTGCACATTGCTCTGGCATTCTTGAAACATATATGGATGATTATTTTCGACCTTTCCTTGAGGACATTTATCAGATAGATAGCTTAATGTCTGTGCCTTATGATTTCTTGACAGCTGGCCATAAAACCTGATAAATGCTCCTGCCAACAAAGCAACACGTGGGTTCCAAAAAAAAAGTTTGCAAATTCTAATAATGTAGATTATTTGATTGATGCACAGTATGCAATTTAATTACAAAAATAAATGAGGAAGGGGAAATTTGTCACTTCCCCATTCATTATTCCTTAATTAGACTACAACTAATCAGGGTTCCTGATTGGCTAAAATAATCTCAGGTATAATTTACTGCACTGCCATTACAGTAGGATAGAAAGGAAAGCATGAATTATGTCTCACTGCCAAAACAACACAGAAGAACAGGGAAACAAGTTGAACCTTAAAATACTGTAAACACTGCTCTGTCTGCAATCTGTCAGATTACTAATTTATTACAGCAAATGAAATGCTTGTCTTGTAAAATTACAGAGTACGTTTTTTTCAATGTGCAATATTTATGTATATTCTATTTTGGACTACCAGTGTAGATCAATACTGCACCTGATATCAATGTGTTTGTTTTGGTTTTGGCTCATGCAAATGCATTATCCAGATACAGCTTAACATCAGAACATATCAGACGGGCCAAATAGATGGTGATAATAACACGGCACTGAGATCATTATGGCTTCATTGTAGAGGCTAAATGTGGAGTACAAAATTTAATTTAGGTTTTCTTTTTTCCTAAGTCAATTATATTTTACCAGTCTAGTTGTGCTGTGATTTCTGCTGAGTGCATCTGCTACTTGCATTGTTTCTGCTTTAAAGCACATATATTATGGAAGAAGTCAGGACAGAAACAGAAAGTAAACTTTCCTTGTTATGGACTATACTTGCACATGCTTTTCTTTGCAAGTGTCACAAAATGTTTGCTTATATCCTCATGATACATTCATGCACTGGTGAAAAGAGAATTTTTATTCTATGTGGCAGCCTGATAACTATGCAGGCAAACAGGACACGCATGCTGATGGATGCAGTCCAGGACACTTAGGTGTGTAATGATGGGGCCGGGAGACAGAGAATTCTGATTAGTGAAAGCGAGTTCTTCTGTAGAGCTGCCATTGCTTCAAGACATTTTGTATGCCTAGAACGGAGGAAGAGAAACATGGGAAGAAAGCTGTCAAAGTAGAGGTTAGCAGAGTGGTTAAGGAGTATTTCTGGGATGTGAGAAAATAAAATGTGAATCCCTATTTGGCTTGGCTTTAGCCCAGCTCTCATTTTAAGTAACTTTAACTCCGTACTATTACAGCCTAAGTCTCTCCAAGGAAGGTATTTAAAATTTTATAAAAATTTAAAAGGTCGTTGGTATAGAGAAGAATTGTAAATGGCTCAGTAGTGCAGCTGGTAGAATACTTACCCACACTTGCAAAGGCAGGTTGGGTTTCTGTGCCAAGTTAGGCCAAGAAGGGACTTTAAACCCCTTCTTCTCCCTACGTCTCAGATGAGTTACCTTCTGCAATAGTAGGTGATCTAAAAATTATCCTTGGGCTCTTTACAGATGATTCTGTATTGTCTCTTGGAGATGTGGGAACACTTTTGAACTCTCAAAAAGTGTAATGGACAAAATATATATTTTAACCATCTCCCCATACAACTTTGTAAATTCTAATCCAGGGGATGTTTTGGGCTGCATTTATTTCTCAATCTGTTAAGAATAGACCCAAACTGGTTGAGTAAAAGGGCAGAAAGTGTGAAACAGAAATCTATGAAGAAAGATTTGTAATATTAAATGGCTCACAATGGGAAAACTCTTGAAGGTTATGTCTAAAATCAGAAGTAATTCATCAAAAAGTGCTTATTTCCTTGTAATACAGTGGCATACAAGAGCAGTTTATGCACCCAGTTGAGGGCTTAATCAACAAACCACAGATTTGTTTTATTTCCTTTATAATTAAGCAGGTACAATGTATAAGACTGAGTCATGTACAGCCACCTTTAGTCCTTAGTGCTTTAAGCACTGCATAAAATACGTCCATCTCAGTAGTCTATCATCAGTAAATTATCACTCAAAATGGCAGAAAATTGTGTGCCCTCTGTTTGTATCTGCAGCCAGGCCGTTTCCTGTGCTGTTGCTTAGGTAGAGCTTGTCCATGATGTGCAGGACATCTTCTTGGTGTGCACGTATGTGGACCAACCATCCTGATGGTCTCCTTATTATCTGCTTTTATTCTTAGCATTTTGATTTGTGTGTGTTTTTTCTTTCTTTGTGTATACTTCTGCATATAATTTGTATTTTTTTTCATCTATCTTCATCTTCCTTTCATTCAAAAGAGGTTATGTAGCTCAGTAATGCTACTTTATTAGGTTTAAGGAGCCTTCGGCTTCATTCCAAGAAAGCTGGGTCACATCTGCAGCAAACAATAGCTCTCAAATACATTAGATACTGAGGAAGAAGCCTGAGGCTTTATGCTGTTAACACACAGTTCTAGTAGCACAAAGAGCTAGAATATTTGCATAGCAATCTGTATTTTCAACCTATTTCTACCTTGGTAGATGTCTCCACCATTTGATTGTACCTCTATTTTTACCTCATCACTTTATAGCAATACACATTTGCACTGTGGAAATGAGGACATGAAGACACATCCAATGTGTCTGTAACTTTGTAAATACAAGAAAATCTTTGTATACTATAGACTGACCTATGAGAACCTTATTTAAAGAAGCAAGGCAAGAACTCCTAGGTATATGTAATCAATATTATAACTGGATTACTGCAGACATTCTGCAGTAATTCTAGTATTATTTTTGGGGGGCAAACCCACGTGTTAATTCAGATGGCTATTAAAACATTGCATATTTTGACATCTCCTGAATAAATGCTCAGCAAAGAATTTTTATTGTTGTAGAGATGCTAGAATAATTAGGTAGCCAAAATAAGAGAAGTTAGACAGCCTGTGATATAGACTCTTAATATAGTTTTTAAAAGGTACAGAATTATTTTTATTACATTTGTTCACTTCAGGCACCTCCTGTCTGACCTTGACAACATTTGCAGCAAGTGCTTTTACCACAACATTTTTAAGGAAAATTAGTGTTTGAAACTCCCACATGGATTCAGATATCTCAGCAATTTAAAAAAAAAAAAAACAAAACCAAAAAACAACACACTGTATTTTATTCGTTGAAGTATTTAAGTTATTTCTGTCAAACATGCAGGCTCTGTACTTAACCTGTTTGATGGTAACTTCAGAATGCTCTCCAGGTACAGCTCTGTCTCATGACAAACTTAAACAATAGCTTTGCAGGTGATGCCATCTGCCTGCATCCTTTGAAATATGATGTTGACAGAAAGCTGGTAGCATTAGAAAAGTATTAACTGTTTCTCTGCTAAGCATATCAGCAGCAAATGTACTACTAATGCTGTGACAACCTGGGCTGTAACTGGGACTACAAAGCTGCACAAGGTCTCCTGTACCACCCCACCAAGACTGCCGTAGCAGGTAGATTCCAGGGAGGGCTGCAGCCTTCTCAGACAAGTAGTTCTGGACCAAGTAGAGCATAGCTAATTAATATTTCCAGTAGGTTGACAGTTTCATTGTTTCTTAGGTTAAGGAAGGCTTTCTATAGGTGAACAAATAGGTGCTGTTTCCTGTATTGCCACACAGGATAGGGCAAGAAGATTTTAACTTGGGAAGGTGGAGAAGGAGAATCTTGTTTTGAACGTTTAATGTGTATGGAGGCTGCGCAGAAGTAAGTTTGCAGATGTAAAATTGCTAATTGGCTGCTTCATCAGATAACTGAACAAAAGTTTCTCTGCAAGGAAAACTCTTTTCTCTGTTTTTTTCCCCAAATCCTAGTTCTTAAAATGTGGCTTGGTTTTATATGGAATATTTTTATATTTTGACCTGTATAATATTTTGTGTGCTTATATAGATAAAACCTGTGGGTGCTACCTTCAAATATAATGTATTACTCAGAGAAAGAAGCATCATACTTTTACTGGTGATGTCTTTAAAATATACTGGAAATATTTTCCAAAATATATTTGACTTACATTGAATTCAAAATATTGAGTTAAATGAGATGTGTAAAACAGTGTCTAATAGTTCCATCTGGCAACTTAATTACTCTTACTATTATTCCATATGTTGAAAAGCAGCTTTGGTCCAGCTTCAGTAAAATCAGAAGAGTTCAGCTGATTAACTTCCTAGTATCTGTGAGTCCCCATGACACCAAACAAAAATACCTAGCTGAGCCAGCTGCCCCTTACCATGTCTTCATGTACACTGGATTGTTATGAAAATGCTGCTTTATAGTCTGAGGTGGAAGCCTGAGCCATGTAAGACGTTAGGTGTGACAAAGCTGCAGAACAGGGTGGTGAGCCCATATAGACACGCACAGTGTCACAGGAAGTACATACCTCTACTCCTGTGGAGGTGTGAGGCAGCCCTTGGCGACAGATGTATATACTCCTTGTATCTAATTCCCTGTATGCCTGCGTGCAGGTGACAAAACAGTATTAATCCCTATCAAAATGGGAGGCCCGGGAGAAAAAAGAAAGATATGAAGACAGTGAAGACATGTCACATAGATCTCACTCTCCTGAGAACTAAAGAATGGGTCAATGATAAATCTGATGTGCAGAGAAGTAACCTCAAACAATTCCCCTCTTCTAATTTCTAACACAATTTGCCTGCTAGCCTGAACTTTTGATGCAACTTCAGTTCAGTCCACTATCTTTGAACACTTAAAAAAACCAAGCTTTGACATACCTCCCTGGTGGCTTTTTCTGGTCTTGATGGACTGAAAGAGCATTTTTTTCTCTCTGAAACCCAAACACTGCACTGTTAAAAGTATTCTTTCAGAAGTCAATGTTTTCTACTATCTCTAGAAAGACCCAACTTAGTGACTTCCTCAAATTTTCAAGAACATACTGGCCTATGAAGCACAAGATTTGATCTGAAAGTAAAGGTTTGTATAGGAAATATAAGGTGCTCCCTGCAGAACAGAGCTAACCATCCAGTAATCTTTTCACTGTTGAAATAACTGCGACATTAATGATCTTAAGAATTTAAGCAACCATTACAATTTAAGCTTTCGATTACAAATACAATGTGATTTTATGCTTTTACTTTCTTCCCTAATGAATTCAAATTCAGACATGACATCAGTGTTTCTTTAAAAGCTTTGCTTGCATGCCTTAGAAAATAAGATATATGCATCCATTTTTTCTTCGTATATCTATCTGTGTGTTCCTGTATTATGCTTGAGCTTATCTAGCATCTTCAACAAGATTTAACTGACAAATAGAAATTAAAAAAAATAGTTCTTTTCTTACAACGGGGAAAAAATAAATTTATTTAGAGGCAGCATGCAGCCTCCAAACCCAGTCAGTGGGCCTTCCAGCAGCTAGGAGCTTGATGCTCAGCTTGTCCAAAAGCTGACGGCAGCAAACTGATCCCTCAGTTTGCACCTGGTCTGAGGCAGCAAGGGTTTGTGGTGTTTCCTGCCTGTCTGGACAAAAGGCCAAGCAAGAGCAGGTGAGGCCACAGGGACAGCTCAGGAAGGTGCAGGGAATATACACCAGTGGCTGTTAGGTCTCTGAGTGAGAACTGATGCAACATCATGTCAAATTCAACAAGAATCAAACTTGGTAAATTCCAGAACTAGAGGAACTGTACAGATGATGTACTGTAGTAATTTCTTACATTTTTGTGCCTATGATTACCATAGTTATTTCTACCTTCCTATGGTTACCAGAGCACTCAAGCACTTTTCCCATGCTAATAAATTTCTGTTAGCATTTTACATCGACTTCATTTATTACATATTGAATTTAATACCATCATCCTAACTCCTAAAGGAGTATTATTAATTTATTCAGTAAGGAATGCATTTAAGGTCACATTTCCTGTTCTGTCTTTTTGACTTGCTTATTTTATGGGTGGTAGAGTTGTCCTCTGTGCAACAGAGTAAGGCTTTTATAGATAATTCAGTATGTGTTGAAGTGCAAATATGCAGGCAGTTAAAATAACTTTGTCAGTATGAGTTTTATGAGCAGTAGGCAAACTGAAATGCCATCATTGGTACTTGTTCTCCTATTTGGTATAGTATCCTACTTTCTATGGGAAGCCAAGTGCCAAGAAGAAGAGAGGTGGAACTGAATTAGAGCAGATGGCACGGCAGCTAGAGACTAACTGGGAGGGTGCTTCTGCAGGCATAATATCTCAGTTCGTAAATACTGTTCCACAGCTGTCCTCAAAATGCTATTTGACTGCATGCCCCTTGAAGCTTTCCACCTGAAAGGGCAACAGCGGAATGCAGACAGGCAGAGATAATAATGAACCAACAGCAAAGTGCCGCTTCTACAGAAGTTCCTGCTCAATTAGCTCACGTGCAGTGTGAGCTTCAGTGAGCAGAATAAATGGCAAGTGGAGAAAATAGTCAGTATTTTATTGTCTTCTTCAGTTTTTGTCTTCAAGCCATCATAATGGTTAAATTAACTCACTAGGTTTCTAGAGCTGTGGTTTGGACTATTTGGATTTTAATTACCAGCTATTATGTAACTAGTTACAGGAAGGAGTGAGATGCATTTTACTCCTATTGTGAAGAGTAACCTCTGCCCACAGTCACTCAGTGGATTTGTGTAATATTGGTTCCAGTAAAAACAACCAGTTTTAGCAAGAAATAACAATAAAACAATTAGAATGAAAACATCTTAAAGAAATTTACCACACAATTAATAACAATTCCTCTCACTTCCTAAAAGGATCAGGTCAGGAAGCAAAGCCACACAAAAAAGAAATGAGTAGCTGCTGATCAACTACTGGGCATAAATGCATTAGATAAAATCCTTTTATTATACTGTTTAATTAGCTACTACACATCTTCACAAGCAGATAAAATGTGTTTTATGGATTTACATATCTAAGATTTGCTTTTCCACCCATTTAGGACTACTTAAAATGCAGTTAATTTCCAGGATAAATATCCAGTTGTTTGTCAGGCCCTGCAGTGATGATATGTGCTTACTCTGTTATTTAGCATTTCACTGTTTAGAATTTGTGGATTGCTAAGCTGAACTAACAGAACTGATACTCAGTTTGGTATAAAGCTACCATGTACTTTATACTGTTACTAGGGAAGAGAAGAATCAAAATAAATCTGGCACCGCACTGGGCAGATAAATGTGACCATCAGCGGCATTACAAAATCAGGAAAAAAAAATCATTATCTGTAAAAGCCTCTTTTGGTGTTACACAGTGAATTTTGTTACTTATTTTTAAATCCATTAGATCATCCTACTGGAATTTAATTTATTTTTCTTTTGAAATAACTCTGTTAAATATTATAATGCTACTTAAGTGTAGCATTATTAGAACTCTTGACTTTGAAAGCTTTTGGATGCCTGAAAATGCAGAGTTTGAGTCTGTTTATTTGCATTAGTTTTTCAGTAGAGTGACCTGATGGTTTTAAGAGAGTAAGGTTTCAATTCTGGGCAGTGCAAATGTCAACAAAACCAATCTGAGATCATTCTTACTTTGTCTGTCCCAGGTCAAAGAAGCTCAAAAATCTTCCATGGACAAGCAAACAGGGCTGTTTTTTGCTGTGCATTGTGGTGCTTTTATAGTACAGTTCCCAGCAAAGGTTGTGTCTCTTGTTACGGCAGGTCACTAGCACTACAGGAAAGCCCATAACAAATAAGTGAGCACACAAAGCAGGGGAGTTGTCCTGGAAGAGGGCACATAAAGTGTTTTTTGAGATCAGATTAAGTCTGTCTTTCCTACAGAACAACAAAGCAAGCTACAATGTCGATGTACACTTTCATAATGATCTTCAGAAAACAAAATGTCCCTGGCCATCAGTTACACATCCCACTTTCCTTGGTTCTTCTTAGAAAGATGGGGAAGAAGAGGGATAATTGCCCCATGAACCTGCTTGAAACAATTGGCACACAATTTGTCATACAGCAATACATGCCACTATAGTCACTGATACATACCTGTAGCTAAGGTGATAAAATGTCAAATGGCAGCTAGTGTGGGGCGGATCCATTGATCAGTCATCATCCTTCAGTCTCTGGTTTCTTGAATACATACCATTGTGGGAATCAGGAGTGAAACTCTGCTGCTGGTTTTGCATCTGCATCTCTTAATCACACTTTTTTTGTGTGTTCACGTTGCTCATTTGTGACACCTGAACTGTGAGAGCTTACTTAATCTAAATGCTAATTGTTCATCGGTATGAGCCTGTTATTTCCAATTTCTTACCCTTTTTCTTTCTGACCTGTTCTGTAGAACTTTCCCACAGCTTTTTCTTGAACATAAGTGTTCAAGAATTTTCTCCCTCCTTTACCACAGTTTTCTATCATTTTCTCTGTTGCATATAGCAGCGCTTCCTAATTTTTAACATGTTTTACATTGTTCAAGATGTCCTATATAGGACAGGGACCAAGTGACCTGTGAGGCCTCAGGGAAGGAGAAACTTAGGAAGACTTAGACAGTTATGAATAAGAAAATGAACAAGGAAAGCAGAACAAATTGTTTCCTCAGCTGAAGAAATTATTAAAGACTGTTTTGGGGCAAGTACACTAAGTTTTCTCTGTCAAAGACTCTTGGCAGTAGCTGTCCTAGTTACAAGCTGCACAAAGTGTCTGAATTTATAGCTGGTGTGAAATTACGCACTGGTATCAGCAAACAAAAATACTGAGTTCAGATAATTCCTAAATGCTTCCAGATCTACAGCTCTGAAATAGAGGTTTAAGTACCTAGTTTAAGACAGTCTGATTTTAAAGTGGACCTATGATTTGTATATGTTTTGAAGACCAGCTGACATTTTATCTTACCACTTTAAATATCTAACATTTCAGACAGTTTTGCAGGACTTGAAGGTATGATATTTGAAAGGCACTTTACTGTGTAAGAAAAACATTCCTATTTTGATGAAAGTTGCAATAAATTTGATAGAAGTAAACAGATTTAAAATGTATTAAAGACAGTTCACTAATTATGTCTGAGACATCTGACTGTGAGCAGTCTAAATTACAAAACAGACACAGTTTTTCATTGTCAGAGAATGTATTTGTGTCTTAGATGAAGGGCAGCTGACAGATTCTGTTTCTGCTCAGACCAAACTGTATTTTTCTCCGATATAGAAAAGATCGGCATAAAAGTTACTGATCACTTAATTTTCAGATAAATTCAGGCAAGAAATGGCAGTGACACTATTCAGTGCTATAGAATGCTATATTAAAAATTAATAAATCTTGCCTCCTCAACTACAGTATTCACGAGCAACAACAGTAAAAACTGGTGGTTTTGGCTTTCTTAAGTATTCAAACATTGAGTCTAACATATCAGGAATGACCATGGAACATTTAGGGACACAGGAGAGCTTGCAGTATACAGTACCTCTCAGAAATTAAATGTAATGGCAAATGTTTGAATGGTTTAGCCAACATACAGTAATGTCAATCAATGACTAATCTTTTTTCTTTTATGGCAAAGACACATTCAGCTTTAACATCTAAAAATGTAGTGAACTATTAGTAGTTTTAGATAATGAAAACTTATTGAAAAAATGTATTTTAAAATTTCTCGGCAGAAGGGATCAAGTTGACACTTTTTTATGGCTTTTTTTTTTTTTTCCAAAAAAAAGCCTCTCTTTCTTGTACATCTTTAAGTAAAAAGATGAATATATAGTTCCTCAGATTGTTGTGTGTGTACATGTGTTTGTGTAAAGGCATTATATCGTAAGGGATCACAATAGCAGATCTTGAAGCTGACTTTCTGTCAGCCTGTGAACTCCTGCAGGCAACAGCTTGCTCAAATAAGTATGTAATTTCACTGGCTGATCTAGTCTACCCTAGCAAAGGAGTCTCAGGCAGATGTCCTGTTGACTGTGTAACATCTTGCAAGTACAAAAGTACTTGCATTACTTTTTAATGGAGTTACTCAAGACGGAGGTTTGAACTTTGAAAGTGAAATGTCCCAAACGCTGCTTTATCTTCACAGTGCATTGCTGAGTAGAGGTCTATGCAATAGCAAAAGAACACTCTATTGCAGGATGGTTTTGGCCTTATGTAGTAACTCTTTAATAGCCCATATAAATATTGATTGAAAAAGAATCATCTTATTAAGGAAACACAATGGCATTTGAAGTGAATCCTATAAATGTCAAGGCAGAGACAGTCTCAGGAAAAAGTTCATCTTCAGTTAACTGTTACAATCACAAATAAAATATAATGGTTAGAATTAAAAGGAATTAAAATGAGCTGATTTGTTTTATGGGTGTTTAAAGCATGAATAGGATCAGAGCTTCTAGCAGAGAAGCTCCTTCTATTAGAACAGTATAGTGGCATGGCTATAAAGAGCTTATTCTCTGCTTCAGAAGCTCTTCTCCATGCTTGCATAGTAGAATCTGTCTTTGGCTAGGAGCTGTTTGCAATAATAGAATACATGTAGTCAGGAAACATTGTGTTTTATTTTTAACTAAAAAAAAAGCTTTTTTTTTTTTTTTTTTTTTTTTTTTTTTTTTTTTTTTTTCCTTCTCTTTCAGAGCTATTATATTTCAACAACATATTTCTCAGGGAGCGCTCCTAGCTATTGGACAACTTACAAATAGTACAGAATATGTTATTGTGTATATTCAGCAGCCAAAGTGTTTTGAAAACACTGTATTTGGGTGTTTTGGTATCAAGTATGAATAAAGTCAGACTTGACCTATGTAGTTAAACAAAGACAGAATCACATGAAAATTAGAAATATTTATAGGGAAATTTTATAGTTAAAACATCTACACCTCCGTGCTTCCTGGCTGCAGATAAAATTTTGAGTTGCTACTCAGTATCTCTTACTGTAGTTGGCATAAGTCTGGTTTACAGCATTGTGACTTGAATGAATGCAGAAAGTTCTGCAAACTTCTTAGCTTGTTTCTCAAGCCTTTTAAAGTAATTTCTCTAGTAAATATTTTGTCAGTGATAGTGTTTTGGGTTTTTATGCCCAGCCAGTCCAAACCAACTTTCCCATCATATGTGCACTGATAGTAGTGCACATAGTACGTATTATTGGAGGTTTGAGGTTATCTGAATTTCAGAGGGATTTTTTCAGGAAAACAAACTGTTTCATGTTCATGACTATTACTACAAGAAGGATTTGAAAGTGTTTTACCTTGTTATGTATGCTGTTTCTCTGTCTTCATGTCTATATTGACTATTTCTTCTTTGTGCAATATCATAAATGAACAAGAGTCATTTGTTTGAAGTAGGTTTATTGAGTTCTTCCAAACCTGAATAATGCATCAAAAATTTTACTGCTAGCACTGATGAGCTCCTGGTTAAACAGAATTGGAGATAGAATGTGATAGAATGTTTCAATGTGAATGAAGTTCAGAGTGTGCTATTTGTACAAAATCTGAAAAGAAATTTTTGGTTACAATTTCTCAGATACATCCACTGATAATGATAATGGGCTATGTTGATTGTCATCATCCTTAGTTATGCGTTGTGCAATGTAAATTTACACTTTTTCAAATGCTGAAAATCTGTCCCATTGAAATAAAAATAATTGTCCCATTAAAATAAAAATAATGTTGGCAACACTAACATTGGCACTGAAGGTAACAAAAATGTACAACTAAAAAAAAAAAAGAAAAAAACAGACCTTCAGAACTCCTTTTTTCCTTCTATGAATAGTAATGGTTTTTTTACTTGTAAAACCCAGCAAAGGAATTTATAAAGTTAGTATTAACTTGTGCATGGCTGCCTCCATATGTTTCTTTGACAATACAATAGAAAATCAGTTAACTTTCAAATACTTATTACTTTCATTTTGCCTGGTTCTTTGCTTACAAAAACGTGTACGTCTACTCTTCCCTTCCCTTTAATGACATCTGAATCATTAGTATTCTACAGAAAATGGCTGATGTGCATACAGTGTATCCTATAAGCCTACTATAGGCTTATAAGCCTACTATAGGCTTATAGGACTATTTTGAGCTAGCAAAAGCAACTATTCATGGGATGTATGTATTTTAGTTCCAGCCACAAATGAAGTATGTATGTTTCCTGTTAAGGAAAACCCTGAAACCTGCATGAAAGAAGCATTCATTTTGTAGCCTTTATCTTCCCTGTATTTGTTTTCAATCTAGTAGCATTTCTTACGTTTTAACATTTACTCGGGGGGATACAACTCATGATCATTATACTGAAATTTGTATGGTCTTCATGGGAAGTGCAGCAAATGTAGATTATACTGAAAATACAGCTTCAGTCTTTGTAAAGTTTTTTTTTTTTTTCTGTGACTGTGATGAACTAATAATCAACAGAAATATTTGTAGACATCTAGAATGGGCAAAACTGAACAATATTTTTTTTAACTTTTTTTGGACATTATAATGAAAATAAAATTTAATTATTTTGCCTTAATGCTAGTTTACACACTGAAAGTTTTTAATAGTTTCAAAAGAAATGATGCACGGTGTAAACTTTCCAACAATTATAAAGACCAAAAAAATAAATATATGCTGAAATACTCACTTAAAACTGTACTGGGGAAGTGTTGCTAGAATATAACACGTTCTGCATATTTCTGCTGATATATCCATGTATGAAAGTGATTCCAGTTGTCCATACAAATAAATGTCAGGGGTGTCTAAAGTAATAAAGCATACTTTAAAGAAAGTCTGTTAAGAAGGATCTCTTAACAGCACGGTAAAGTGGATTTAATTTGCTCTTGATTAACAGGAAAAGATAAATCCCACTTTACCCTTATTTTCAAAAATAATAAATAATTTCCTCCCAGACAAAGACCTATCTAAATTGTAGTCTTTTTTAATAAAAAAGTCACAGTGTTATCTGATTTTTTTTATTATCTTTCTTCAATTTTCTGTATCACTTAAGTTTTTAATACACTATTTACCTAATTTATCTCTTCTGTAATCTAAATGCTAGCTCCTTTTGATTCTTCCTTAAAAGATGAAACTTAATAGTAGATACTGTGATTAATGTGCCAGTTGTGCTTGGTCTTTTACAGCATGTAGTTGCACCAGGGCATACGGCATGAAAGGTTAGTAATACCTGAACTGTAACATTGATTAAAGTGCTGAAAATCATCTCTGGACAGAGATATACTTCCTTTTAAGATCAAGAGAACAGGCTGTCATTAAGCTGTCCTCTTTCATTCATGTAACTGAACTATTTGTTAACCCCCTGACACTTCAAACTGGTTATTTTGGACAGAAATAATTTAAATTTAAAGAAACAAATACAGAATGTTAATTCAGTGTGATCTTTTCTGGTTCATAATCCATTTCATATATTGCAGAAAGCCAGAATTGTGTGAAGGTGGTCTCATCAGCCAACAGAACTTTCTGGACTATTATTGTTATACTGTGCTGTATTGCATTTTAGCACATTTACATGATGCAGAAACTGAATTTATGTCCTTTACAATAGTCGTAAATACGATCACTTTCTTTTCCCCAGTGATTCTGGGAAAAGGCTCATAAGATCCCTGAAATTAATATTTGTTAGAGCTTCCAGAAGACAAGTTAGTAGATTTAAATTTTCATTAAAGATTAAGATATTATCAGAAAATTATAGTTATGTGGATATCAAGAGAACCAAAGAAGTATATACTTTTTTTCCTCTGGAATGAAAACAGTTGGGTAGAAGGATTATTTTACAATCTTCCTCATTCTATCCCAGCTGAACTGTAGAAAGTCAGCATGTGGACAGTTCTTTCCTTCCTTAGATCTACATTGGCCAGTTTGATCTTTTTATATTTTTAATATGAAATATCTTGAGGAGCAGCCTATCTTTGTTATTCTTGGACACAGATATATTTTTAGTGAAGTTACAGAAATTCACCAATTAACTTCTGCAGGTTTCTTAGGATTCCTTGATTAGAACTCTATTTTTTTCACTGACATTTCTTTTAGCTAGCATTTACTGTGGTTGTATGTTCATGTTATTGAGTCTGGAATACATGCTGCAAATGAATATTCTTCCTGGTTAATATGTAATTATTTTTTAACCACTTCTTTTTCAGTAATTGTCTTTTCCAGTGACATTCTTCTCTTAATATACATATAGTTTGTGTGTGTCTTCATGTGTAAAGTATACTGAATCTTTTGATAGAAGCTTTAACTATAGGTATATAATATTTATAATTTTATGCTAGTTTATTAAAGGTTTTTTTTTTTGGGGGGGGGGGGGGGGGGGGGGGGGGGAAAGCAATCAGTGAATCAGTTAGTTTAGAAAAAATACCTGAGTCCATGTTGGATCTGTGAGGATGACAGGTTTTCATATCTTATACATTGCCACAAAGCTATAAAATCAACATCTTTTGCTGCTTGGCCTACTAATTATGTTCATTTTAAAATCAGAATAGTTTGAAATTTATATGGCAAGGAAGTGTAATAGAAAATTATTTTATTGTTCCTAAGAAAATGTTTGCAATTTTGACTCTTCTCTTATGATGCTTCAGTTGAGAGATGTTCAAAAAACTGGAGGGAGATAGACCAAGTCTCTTGAAAAACTTGCAGCATATGGGTTGTAATAGATACATAGAATGTGAGCTGGTGGTAGAATAGCTGGTAGAATTTAGGAATCCTGACCTTTCCAGCAGTTGCATTCATCACCAAATGATTTTTTTGTTTTTCAGTGGTTTACGAAATCTCTTTTTTTTTTTTTTTTTTTTCTGAATGAGGTGACTGTTTATGTTTATCTAGTCATCTTTCTTGGTTTCTTCCAGCTACTTAAATGCTTTACAAATCCCCATGTTATCCAGAAATGCATCCAAATATCTTCCAGTAATTATTCTGAGGCACTTATACCAAATATACCAAATTACTTTTCTGGTCATCACTTCTTGACTTTTCTCAAATGCTATTAATGAACAGTACTGCTGGTCTCACTAATACCTTTCACCAATATCTGCAAAGTTAATGTTCATTCCCATACGCACACCTGATGAGGACATTGATATAGCGTATACAAGAGCTTTATAGCTCTTGTTAATTCATGTTTATGTCACCTCAATTCCTCATCAGAAGGGAGCATTCCAGGGACAATGATGCACCAAAGTGTGTCTTTAACATTAACAAAAAAAAAAAGGAAGAAAAAAAAAAGGTGATTTTTCTGTCTCAAGCAAGAGTTCCAGAAAGTCTTAGCCAAAACTTTAGACCAAGTAGAAATCCTGATGAGAAAGAGTTAAATGAAAGAAACTTCTAGCTGATCAAAGCCTGGAGACAGTATACCAACAAACACAGTATCTTCCTGGTACTTGTTGATACACCAGCCCATAGGCAGAACTTCCCAGGAAGTAACGGGAGGGAGGGAGCCTGTTCCACAATGCTGCAACAAGCTTTAAAGTCCACCTCAAAAATACAAGGAGTCTTCCAATGGCTGGTGACACCAGTGCTGCTGTGGTACAACCTTAGGGGTACTGGGGAGGTGGCTGTGAAACGTTTATGGAAAATAGATTTTTAGATGGGAAAGGCAGAAGGAACCATTTCTGATCAGTCTGATCAGAAGTCACAGCTAACCTGGAGTGAAGGACTTCCTTGTATTAATTGCTCTTTCCAGTCAAACACCACATTCTTGATATAGAAATTCATCTTTTGGATAGTTAAAACAGCTAATTACTGCCATTATGGAAACAAGAATGTCCTTCATTTGTAGGCTACGTTCAACTAGCTTTAGGTTCCTGGTGTTGATGCTTTTTTTTTTTTGTTAGTTTGTTTTGTCTTGTACTTACTCTCTGCTAGAACAGATATCCCTGCATTATCACATGGAGAAAGGAAAATTGCAATCATATCAGAGACTCAAGTCAATGGTAAAATAAGCAGTAAATAAAATAATAAAATATGGTCCATTATAAAAAGTATTAAATACTATGTGTAGCAACACTGATTTAAAATGATAATTTCCTCTCTGAATCCCCTCAATTCCTTTCAGCCATAAATGCACCGGTATTAAGCTATATATTTAAAATATTTGAATGAGAAGGACCAAGAAGGGGTAAATCACTCTGTAAAATGACTGAAAATGAAATGGGAAATCAAAACCCAATGGATTTTATTTCTCATATGTATCATGTAATTTTTGTTGAGTCTTATCTTTATATGTTAATTTTGACAGGTGTAGTGTATGGCAGTTAAAGATAATGTTTTTAAAGGAGCTAAACCTAGAGAGAAACTTCAGACATGTAGCATACCTTTCCCCTTCCCCTTCTTTCTTCAGAAACATACACTCAAGTGTCTTAATATTAGCTTTTATATTTATGGACATTAAAAACTTTCATATTATACAGTGAAACCACCATGATATGAAGTTACATCTTACACAAAAATCTTATAGCAGTTAAAAAACAAACAAACAAAAAACAAACAAACAAAAAAAACCACAGTGTTTTGTTCTCTTATATGATGTGCCTTGTAGACATACATAAATAAAGGATGTTATACAATCAAAATCTTGAAATGTTATGCTAACTCTTTTGAATCTCTTTTATGAATGTATGTTGCGTTAAGGGGTGTAGTCGATTAACCGTTATGTGTCCGGTCAAATTCAGGGTACTGAACTATCACAATCACAGATTCACCAGTAATGCATTAACCAATATGGGTCTGGTCGTATTCAGAGCCCTACGGCTAACACCGTCACGGATTCACCAATAATGTATAACCAGCCTTACTCTAGTCACGTTCAATGAGAACTATCATGGCTAGGAACAATGTAGTTAAGTGCAATTTATTACAGCAACAGGTGCACAGGTTCTTTGGATTGCCGGCGATAACTTACTGTCTGCAAGAGCAAGCTAGCATGCATAAATACACAGGTACGCAGCCAGGAAATTAACACATTAAAAGGCAAAAAGACTCTATAGAGATTTCCAAGATTCCGTGGAGATACACAGTATAACCAAGTGTTAAAATCTCACCCAAAGGCGTCCCAAGGGGGGGGAGAAGAGAGGCTCAGCCCATTCACTGATCCCAGGGGTCAGGAGGTCCTCGGGATGGTGTATTCCCTCGGGATGGTATCTCCCCTGACAGTGGTGTCTTGTTCCCTAATTTTAATTATATCTTCCCCAACATCCCCTCTCTCTTAGGCCAATTTATACTATTTTCTATCCTTTAGGTGGAGCTTGAGTGACTCTAGTCAAGCATATCTTAGTTATGATTGGTGAAAAGTTTTCCCATCTCCATTTAAAGTAATAGGCTCTGAGAAATTCAGAGTGCGTGCTCAGTGAGGTGTTGTCGCACTTTGGAGACGGGTAGCTTTTGGGATGGAGGTGTGTTTTGGCATTATAATGATATTATAATGTGCAAAAATACACTAGCTTACAGCATTTGTCAAAACATGACAGGTCATTGGCTCAGGGTAGCAAAAAGTACGGCTTATCGGTCTCAGTGTGTACAACAGTCGAGTCCCCACCTGGTCACAGAGCCTAGCCGTGGTGTCTCCACTCCACTCTATGCTCCATATTGTTCCTTAGAGCCAGCACACCAGGTTCCCCCAGCGCGATAGCATCTAAGGTTGGAAGCCTAGGGAACACTCAGGTAATGCAGCTACGCCTTACCCTGAAAGCCTCTTCAATGCTGTACATTTTCTTTAAAATGTGAATGTTATTTTTATTTTCCTAGTTACTTTAGGCAATTGCACCACAATGTATTAGCTCTAAAAGTTTTTCTGCAATAGAAAACTAGGTAGTTTCAACAAAATGTATAATTTTTAATTAGTTTTCATTTACCTAATATAAAAATCATGCTTTTTTTTCTGAAGCTGAACTTAACTGCATGAGTCATTTCCCATACATGTTGTTAGTACTTTGTTATGACACTATTCCTTTACTCTTTCTCCACATTTTCCCCCGTTAGTTACAGAATCCTTTTTCTGACTATGAAGTTACATGTAAACTCTCTGTAGTACTATCCTTCTATCTAAGCTTTCTGTAATCTCAAATTCATGAAGTCCTCAGTTGCAGAGGTTTGCTTTGTGACTAGAGAGCATCTGGCGTATCCAAGTGGCCTCGTGCACAAACCAGGGACAGAATGCACTCACTCCAGTCTGTCTCTCAGGCTTTGTTTCACATGGCTTTGGTTATTACAGTTTTATCTGTTTACACTCTCCAATGAATTCATACAGTGTTTCTCGGAGGTACAGAGGAAGTATTGTTGTTCACATTTCACAGGTGGGAATTAAAGCATTGAAAAATAAGTGACATATTTGGAAAGATAATTTGTCCTTTTTCCTTTTTTTTTTTTTTTTTCTCTTGCATTATGTGATTTTCAACATTTAGATCTCTGAAGTGAAGATTCAAATAAAACCTTCGTAATTGTCTGGGCCCATTGTTCCCTAATGACCAGCTGTGAAGTTGAGCAACATAAGAACTGATGTGGCTTTGGCCCCAGCTGGGTTGATGAAAGCTTGCAGTTCCCATTAGTTCAGCTCTCCTCATCAGTCCCACACAGTCACTCCCTGCCTGGGAGGAATTGTGAGTCATCAGTAGACACAACTGCCTGTCAGCTCAGCAGTACTGGGGCTTGAGATGCCTTGGCCTCAGGACTCTAAATAATGACTTTCCAGGTCCTGTATTTCATTATAGACTTCTCTTTTGTATTTAGACCTTTGTCATCTTGATGGACTGAGATCTTCTGTCTCTTTAATGGTGCACTGGACCTTAGATTCTCTTTTCCCTGTTTCCAAATATTTTATTGACACTTAGCTAATAATGTATGAGAATTTGAGTGAAATTCTGTTCATTATTAATAGTACATGTCACTGTTAAGATGGGGGTCTACTAAATTTCTTAGACCTTGCAAAGTTGGGCAAAACAATGTTTACCTGCTTTAAACAAACTAAATTAATTATTTTGCCCAAGATCAAATAGAAAGACTGTGGTGACATACTACAGGCTGGTCTTTGAAACTTTGTCTTCCTTTCTTTTTATGCATCCATGCCTGGAATGCTGAGTATTTATTCACAACTACCAATGAATTATTTTTTTATTGCAGAAAAAGGGCTGTTACAAGATGAAATACTGAAGGTAAGTTACTTCTTCTATTAAACCCAGGCTTTTAAAATCTCATACCAGTTTATATTTTCTCCTTTGTTTCATACTCTAGTTTTCATGGCTCTGTTTATTAAGATTGAATTGAAGTGAATTGTAAAGATTTTCATAAAAATAGAGTGGAAATGGAAAAATATGCACGTAGGTATTTAAAATATCATTAGAATACTTCTGCTATGAGAATCTAGCATATTTTATGTATCCTCTCCAATGTAAAAAAAAAAAAAAAAAAAAAAAAAAGATTAGAATGAGTGTCAAATGTTTTATTATGTTGTTCCTGATGTGACTTGTTTTGAAGAAAACAAACCAAAATGTACACCCAGAAATTGTAATATAGAGCAATTATTATCTTATTTTCTTTCAGTGCTTAGTTAATGCAATTACACTAGTTATTCTTATCACTAAGTAAAGATCTTACCTTTTGGAGAGAAATTTTCAGAAAGGATTTTTCATTATAGACATCTTTCTGTATGTTCAGTTCACTCTTACATTGAACTAAGAACCCACTTTTTTTTTTTTTTTTTAATCTGCAACATCTGATTTTCACTGTGATTATAGTTAATTAATTTTCTAATAAGAATAAAAAAAATGGAATATATTTGTTACCCTGATACTCTCTTGTGCTCTTGTGCCTTCACTAAATGCGGATGTCTGCCCGGTACAGGCAGAATCTTGCTTGCATGGGTTACATTTGTGTAATGTATGGTTACACAGATGTTATAGCTACTGGTGATGATACTGAATCTATTTTTGAGGCTACATAGGATCCTATTCATACATATAGTCAATAGAAAGTCAGTTAACATAATTGCTGAAGGGAATGTCAAGGGCTTATTTGGTATATTTAATAAAAGGGAACATTATCAATTTCAATGCCTTACATTTGGGAGAGTTAATATAAATTGAGCAATGTGTTATCTTTCATAGTTAAAAGGTAACCCTTTCTACTTGTAAACCCTCTTTCAAGCCACAGTATGAGAACCCAAACTCTGCTGGAGGTCAGTCTGGTATGTGAGATATTAGTAGATAAAGCTGTAGGATATACTGTCCCTGAAATAAGGCACTGACATTCATATTTGCATCTGTGTTTATCTTTACAGAAGTTATAGCTACTGGTAATGACACTAAATCCATTCAGACAAGAACCTGGTGCCAGCTTTCAAACTCAAAGGTTGAGCCATAGGCTTGATAAGCCTCTTCATAAATTACATGTAGGTTAATTCTGTCTCTATCCCTTTTAACTAAGTAGAAATATAAATTGACAAAAAAAAAAATGTGAGCCTGAAGCTTTTTTTTTTTTTTTTTTTTTTTTAATTTATTTTGCTGTATCTACTGCTGCACTGTAGAAGAGTGCCAGTAGTACTATTTATATATGAGAGCTGTTTTTCTCTTCTACTTGAGGTGGAGAGAAAGTATGAAGAAGAAAGATCTGAATTCTGTACTGATCTTTTAAAAATGTTGGAAGCCTTCTGCTTCTCAAACTTTAATATTTCAAAGGACAATTAAGAGTTTCTGACCCAAGACTTAATGAAAATTGTAGTTAAATCTTAATTGTTTTATCCAAAAGTTTTGGCTCTTGCCTTATCAGGATGGAAGAGTTCTACTTAGTAGGATGGAAACATATTTTTACTTCTTTAAAATATAGGTTTTTAATACAGATAAAAATACTACATCAGTTCCTGTATAAACAAGTCCATCAGACAAAATAGACACATTGAACAATGCAGGTGAATTGCACTGAGAATCCTCACACAATGATTCATAGAAGAATTTCAAATCATTACGTTTTCTTTAGAGAATAACTATTCATTCTTTCAAAAGATGTTAAAAATTATTATATGGATAGAGTAGATGTACTGCGAGGATGCTAAAGAGTACTACAAACAAGAAATAGTAGCCAATAAAAATTGAACCAAGTATGAATTATTTTGTTAATTACTGTGCTTGAGAGTTTTACATTTCTGGCATTTTGGAATTGTGTTGAAGTGGATTTCAAGTTTTCAAGGTGGGGAGTGGGAGTAGTATGCACTGCAAGTAATACTGCATGTCTTGTTTCTAAATGAGATTAAAACCTTTATGCATACACACAAATATATATATTTGTTTAAAATTTCAAAAATAACATAATCTTACACTGATTTTTCTTCTTTCTAACCAATAAATCTGAAAGAGTTTTACAGATTGCACTACAATGAGTCCATTCAATCAAATAATATGAGCTCCTTCTGCACAGAAATTATATGATTTTCCAGCACTTTAGATGGCCTGTCAAAAATAATTTACCTACCGAAAGCTTTTTTAAAAAGATTTGAGGTTTACCTGAAGATAAATAAAATTAACCCATGTGGAATTTTGCCTGGGGCATTCTGTTTTATGTAAACAGGAAAAGTGAATGGGATTTTCTGTACTTCATTTTAAGCATATTCTTTGCTGTCCTGTCACTGGATACCACTGCAAAGAATCTGACTCTTCTTGACACTCTCCCATCAGATAGGATTCCCCCGCATCTTCTCTTCTCCAGACTGAACAGTCCCAAATTTCCTCTTATCACTTTCTGCATCACATGTTCAAATCTTAATCTTATTTGTCGCCCTTTCCTGGACTTGGTTAAGGAAAGTCCATCTGTCTTGTACTGCAGAGCCCAGACCTGGACAGAGTACTCCAGATGTGTCTCACCAGGACTGAGCAGAAGGGAAGGAACATCTCCCTTGACTCCCATCTCCTTTGGCAATACTCTTCCATGTGCTGCACAGGGCACTGTACATGTTTGCTACAAGCTTACATCGCTGGCTCATGGTCAACTGGTTGTCTACTGGGACCCTCAGATCTGCCAGGAAACACTGCTTTCCATATGGTTGGCTCCGGGCATGTACTGGTGCAGTGTTATTTACCTCTGGTGTACAACTTGGCCATTTCCATTATTATACTTCATGAGGTTCCTGTCTGCCTGTTTCTTCAGCCTGCTGAGGTCCCCCTGAATGGCAGCACAACCATCTGGTATATCAGCCACTCCTTCCACTTCTGTATTTTCTCCAAACTTTCATCCATCACCTAAGTCATTAATGAAGACGTTAGATGGTGTTGGTCCTAGTATCAGCCCCTGGGACACTTGCTGCCCTGTTCTCATGGCTGAGTTCACTGACTTCTTGATGCACATGTGGTTTCTCTAAATGTAATAATACTTTTTGTCAGCAAGATGCTTTCAATGTTCACTATTCACATTGTTTTTTCTAAGATGCACTTGGTTACCACATTCTTGCAATTTATTTGGTGATGGACATTATTATCATAATGTTCATTATTATGAACATTATGAACATATTATAAACATATTATGAACATATTATTATCATACTGTTAATCACCAAATTGGTAAATATGACAATTTACCAATTGTCATAGTAAATCTATTGCAATTTCTGCATATAGGGAGAAAATGTGGTAGCTTAGATACAGTGGGATAGCTCTTGAGAAATATTGTCATAAGTAGCAAGTACTGCATTAGTTCATGGGAGTCCTGTTTAATTGTTAGCTTTTTTAAAACGATTGCACCAAATTTAAATAAGATTTACATTTTTAATATGCCAGTTATGAAGAAAATTGTCTCTAGAAACAAGAAAAATTATAATCTTTCTCTATTTATGAAATAGCTTGTTCTGTGCTTCACTGGTGCTTGTTCCAAGAAACTGACAAAACAATAGAAATTAAAATGTTTGTTGGCTGAATAATCTTGAAGCTCAAATTTCAACTAAATGGTCTAAATGGAACTAAGTTAATCGGGTTTTAGAATATTGATTCAAGTACCTCTTTGACTGTTACTTCCCTTTCTCTTGAGTTTGGGGAAGAAAAATACATTGTAGTACTACAGTACATGAACACTTTGCAAGGGGGAGGAAGCATATAATCACCTATGATAAATTCAGAAGACTGTGATGGCTTGTGGGACTTCCTCAATAAAATTTGCCAATGACATCAAAGCCTAAGAAATTGTAAGAAATTATATCCCTAAGTATACAATTATAGAATAAACAGTCTTCTTCTAGAAATTAATATAAACAAGAACCAAAAAGAAGTACTATGTACCCCATTATTTCACTGCATTTTTATCTTTTTTTTTTAAATCAGTGAACATTTTGCAGAATAATATAGATATATATTATTATTATTATATTATTTTGCACAATAATATAGATTTTATAGAAGTCCATCTCTAATCGATTCTTCTTTCAAAAATTGTTTATTTACTTTTTATTCTGTGGGTCTGATAGTGTTTTACTGAAGTAATTGATTTGACTTCAGGGATTTAAAATGGTACCTTATGAGAGAAAACATTCCCATTGAGAATTTGGATCGGGTAGAGAGAGGGGCAAGCAACAGGGAGAGTCTAACTTATTAAGAGCCCTTTAAAGTATACTGTCAGAAAACCACCAGTATCCTAAATAATCCTTTCACACATTTCCTGTATTTATCATCATATGATAAATGCAGGATATAATCATATCATGATTAATACAGGAAATGTATGATTTAGATAATGGTGATTTAGAATGTGTTTCCCATGGCAGTGATATACGGCATGCAGCAATGAAATGAATCACAATTCATTTGTGACATGTCTTCAACTTCACCTTTTTTTGAGCTATGATAAATTGTATGAATAGAACATAACATTCTGTGTCACAGACCCCAAGGCCGATCCACTGAGTTCATCATAAAAATAAACAGTCTTTACTTTGAACCTTAAAAAAAAATACTGCAGTGAATTCAATGGCCAATAGTTGTTAGTAGTTATGTTTAAATAGCAACCATTACAGAATTTATTAAATGCTTTGTTAGTACACTATTCAGAGACTACCACTAAGTGAAAGAAACCAGGAGGCACATGATTTCTCCTTAAAAACAAAACAAAGTCCCTTTTAAAACACTTCCAGAATATATGTCTAGTTTGGGAAACAGTCAGTCCCTTTGGAGGTATACATTATGATATTGTCTTAATTTGTTATTTTTCCTAAAACTTCTATTGTAGATGCAGCTGCATATAAGCAAATTATAATTGGTGTATCTAGCTGTAAGTTTATAAGTAAGATCACACCTTTTAAATGTGACATCTGCCATGCTGACAGTATATGTAAGCTGTTGATGAGCTGATACAGGAGATAACTGTGGTTGTCACCAGTTTTGGGAAATAAATGTTAAGGCTTACAGCTCATTTAATATTTTTGAAGAACTGTGTCATAACCACATACATACTTGAGACATTTCTGCCCTGCCCAGATTCCTTCCCCAGCTCTCTTATTTCTCACTCCAACCCCCCACCCACTCTGCACACACTGGCACTTGGAGGCCCCATCTCCAGGGCTGATGAGTTGTGTGGTCTCTTACTGGGTAGTTCATGGCACAGGGTGCTTGCTTATTCAGCAGCAGTTCCTAATACTCAGCCTCTCACCCAGCTGTAGTCTTCTAGCCCACTAGTCGGGAGCAGTCATGCTGTCCTTGTCATTAAGTCTCTAGATCTTTCCATTTCTTATTTTAAGGAAATGCAACTCTTCTCAGGATCTCCCAAGTCCAGAAGGGTAACCATCATCTGTATGCAAAGACCAAGAGTCTTTTGAGGAGCTGCCCTTACCCATGCCTTCGCAACCAACTTTGAAATGATTTTTCTGTCTTTATGAGCCACACTGGCTCCTGAGAACCTGATTCAGATGAAGAACTCTACATACCCTTATTTCTGGAAGAGGAAACATAGGGCTTTTAGCTAATGTTTTTCCTTTTGGCCAGCAATATTGCTCTAGGGATGTATGGTGTTCAGAATTGTTTTCTAAATAAAATTGTGCTTGTTGTGCACTTAGCTCCATATACTTGTAACAGTAGTAATTTATGTATGATTAGGATACATTGTGTGGCCATGCAATATGCTTTTACCACGTGAAGTTTGTATTAATAGACCCATAAAACATACCCTGGAGTGTCTTAATACTATTACCATATGACTATTTAAGCATCAATTAATTTATTTAAATTATCTTTTAAAAACATTTTTCCATTTTACTCTTAAGATTACAACACATGAGATGAAAATCATTGTGGTAGTATAAGAAAAGGATGGGAAATACTATTTTTTACTACCACAGTATTTTTTTTTTTTAAAAAAAAGTTCATTTGTATTCCCTTTCCTATATTGTATTTGAATCATATTGTCTTTTTCCTTTCTTTGCAGCTGAGCTCTGCTTTATCCCTTCATTGCTTTTCCAGTTCTTTAAAGATTTTTCTTCATTCACATTAAAGCAAAAAATTCTCCATTTGATTTGTAATTTTCCATGTTTTAAGTTTTACCAGCAACTACAATTATCCATATTTTTTAAACTACTGGATTGCTTTGATGTCTGGTCTTTCAATCTCTCTCTCTACTCTCCCTCTCTTTTTTTTTTTTCCCTTCCTAAATTCCATCCACCCTTGGAATTATTTGTAAGAAGCAGTCTGACGTCAGAATATGCGTTCTCTGTACATACCGTCTTGTGCCAAATACTGGTACATAAGATCACAGTTGTGATCATTTGATGGATGGAAGTCTCATCTGGCAAGCTGAGATGCCCAAGTTCATTGAATTTCTGAACATTTCATGTAATTCTCAAGAGCTCTTCCCTTAAAGGTGTTATCTTAAACTTTCTAGAACCTGTGGAGCTTGTTTGAGAGACTCTTGGTTAAAATGCCCTAAATGAAAATGATAGTTATTGAAAGAAAACTTAGTAACTCAGTGCTGAGTCCTACATAGACAACTTTTTACTTGGGGGTCACTGAGCCCCTTATAGGTTGAAGAGATGTGCTAGTTGTTTCAAGTCCCTGCAGATCACATGAGCTGTGCCCTTTAAATTCTGTGAAAGTCAGTGGCAGAAATGTATAATGTATCCAAGAAAACTATTCCACTTAGGAAATTGTCATGCAGCAGAATTCTAGCAAGTCTGACCTTTTCCTTAGTTATGTAGATGTCATCATACAGATACAATGAAGTGCAAACTGTTAGCTACTTTAAACAAAATAATGATACTGGGGAAGTTAGAATCCCTATATTATTCCAAAGAATTAGTGGTTTTTTTCATCATCTCTATAGAGTCGGTGTTATCAGCATTAAGATGCTCCTCTTTTTACAAATAGTTTCTCTTCACTTCTCTTAGACAGTTACTGATGTGATGGTGTCACTTACAAGCACCAATCCAGGTATAGCAGAATGCAAAAAATTGGGTGCCTGTTCTGTGTGTGTCAAAAAACTTCATGGTGCCATCTAAACATGTGAAAGCCTTTTAGAGTCCAGCTACAAATCTAAGAGCTAAACAGGGAACTTCCACTTAGCTTTCTACATAAAATCAAAATGGAAAATAAATTGTTTCACCATGTCTGAAATGCTAATGAGATGAAAAGCCAAACATCAAAGCAAGTTGTTGCCTAATTCCGGACTCCACTAGCTACATCACTTCTTAGGTAGCTCGGCTGCTAAGAGGCCTGACTTTCACCAGGAAGGTAAATTAGTGCTCTCTGAAGTGCTACTGCCAGGTAGAAAGGGCAGTTTCTCTTTGAAGTTTGGCCACTAGCATTTTCTCAAGGACCTGAACTTCAAAGAGAAATACTGTTTTTCTTCCTTTTGGATGTTGTATTCAGTAGCATGAGGTGCAGCTGCTCTTTGTGAAGTGGGGAAAAAATATTCTTTTAAACAATATCTCTGTATACATGTTAAATTGAAGTTTCAGATTAGTTTATCTGTGGTAGGATAGGCTGAATAGTGATTATGAGGAACTATTAGAAACTTTTAGCTATATACTTTACAAGATTCTTAAAAGAAGGCTGAAGAATGGGTAAGAAAAGAGAACACATCAAGACAGTGATTTTCCTTACCAGCTTTCCATTTTGCTGTGGGACCAATCTACTCTCGTTTGTTCTTAAATTGCCCCTTCACCTCTACTTCTCCAGATTAAACAAGCCTGGCTCCCTCAAACTCTCTTGGAAGTTGCAGAATCCAGCCTGACCATCTTGGTAATCTTCCTCTATACACTTTTTCAACTGTTGTGCCCAAAACTGGTTACAGTATTCCAGGTGTGGGTTCATGAGCACCAAGTAGAGTGGAATAAATGGTTTGCTGACTGTAGTCCTTATAATGTAATTTAGTGTGCTGGTTGCTTTATTTGTGATGAGAAAACACTTGGATTATATTTTGTGTCAACTATAATACCCATTTCCTTTCCAGCTGGTTTCCATCCAGTAATGTTAATTACATTTCTTGTTGAGCTTCATGAGGTTTCTGGTGATTCAGTCCACATGTGTATGAGACTCCCCTCAAATGAAGCTTTGCCATTCAGTGTCTGAGCTTTTTCTCCTGATTTGTTGTCATTGACAGATTTGGTAAATGAAGACTCTACCTCCAGTAAAGACAATTGTGAAGATGTGTATAGAAAATAACCAATAACAACTTAGAAGCATGTTAGACAAATGTATGAATGAATCCAGACAGTGAATAAGACAGGTACATTAAGGGCATAGAGGAAAGGCAGGCAATAACAGTGGTGATAGTAATAATAAGGATGCCATCAAGTGAAAGACTTAGTAGTAAACTCAGAAATGCTATGATTTTTCATCCTGGCTTCTTCTCCCAATAGAAAGAGGCTATAATCGGATAAAAAAAATCTGAGGAAAGAGATATTCTGTAAGCCTTTTGTACACATCCTAAACCAAAGCTCCCTGGAAAAGGAAAAAACATGGCAACATCTGGCAGTCAGTGAACTCATCTGGCGTATCAACGTTAGTAATTCAGTGTGCTGGAGGGATCCTTTTTGGTGTGAATTTCCATTGCATTTATACTTGGAGCCTTGCAGTCTCTTGAGGGCATTACTGCTGCATTCAGAGCTGTTCATCCCTTGCTGGAAGCAGAGTGCTTTTATTCTCATGGGCACAGTTGAGAGCAGCCCACTTTCCTTTTGGGCACAGAGGTCTCCTTTCTGTGCATGCCTAAGCTGTAGCCAGGCCCAGCATATTACACATCTCTTATTGCCAGAGAAGTTATGATGTTGACCAGCACCAAGATGTATCACAGTTAATCATGCTCTGATCATCCCTGTTGTGCTGCACCAGTCACTGGCGTGGGCAGACCCCCAGTGCTGCTGGAGGACTCCTGCAGCAGAGTTTTACCAGGATCGAGACTCGAGACCTTTTTTTTTTTTTTTTTTTTTTTTTAAAAGAAAATTAGATTAATCTCTCTCCAAATATTTTCAGCTCTGATTTTTTTTTTTCTGTTAATTGCATGTCAAGAGGCTGGTATTATTGGTGATGATTGTTAGTTTCTAGTCCAACTACTGTTATGGAGGCTACCCTCCCACCCAAACTCATAAATGTAAAATTAATTTGCTTCAAAGACTCAAAAACTAGAAATGAAACAGAAAAAGAAAAACCCCAAAGAAAAACATAAAAAATGAATAAAATCTAAATAATGATTCTTAAACAACTTTTGTGCTTACTCTTAGTCCAACTTCTGTGTTTTCAAATTATTTAAATGACAGTAGTGCTTCTTTTAAGGCCCAAACTCTTGTATTAATAATTATCTGAAAATTCAGGAGTGCTTACTAACATTTTTTACCCTGGATCCTTTGTCCTACATTTATATTGGAAGTGTAAGAACAGTGTGGGGTGTTATGTGGCTTGAAAAAAATGTAACTGTTGCTTGTGGCATTTTTAAAGAAAAGTTTGATTACTTGATAAATGCAGAAAGAATCATCGAATCATGCAGGTTGGAAAAGACCTCCATGATCCCCTAGTCCAACCTCTAATAGGACTTACTGCAGTCTATGAAGTATTAAAACTATGATAACTTTTATCGACGATAAGAACTATCATAACGTCAGCTGGTCTAAATCCTACCAAGCGTCCCCATGCCCATACACCACTGCAGTCAGAGAAAGAATTTGTCAGTAATACAGCCAGTTGGAACACGTCCCTTTAAGTAAAGCTTAAGTAGAGCTCATAAGCTTCATGCTTCTCCTTTGCATAGGGGAGTTTCTTAGCCATTAATAATATTAAATTCAGAAGAATGAATGCCAATTGTGATAATGGAGAGAGAGCACTGGTTTCTTCAAGACCTCATGAATTATCTTTAGAACATTTTTCTCTCATGATTAAGCAATTATAATCTACACTCACAAGAAATAGACCTACATCCTTGAAATATTTAAGGGTTTTGTATAGAGTAGATGAGCTGTAACATTACATAAAATCTTTCACAGTGGACCATTTTCAATTAACTTCATGGAGGAATATTAGGAGTAACTTGAAGTTTTAGTATTTGCTGTACTACTTAGGAATATCAATGGGAAAACTCATACTCAGTTCAGTACATTTGGAGAGAAAGCTAAAATACTGATATATAGAACTGCAAGTGAAGATGAAGAATGGTGCAGCCCCAAGCCCCGCCACTTCTTTCAAGTCTAATATGATATAAACTCATAACAATAGCAGATCATGTCAAATACCAGAATAAAATAATCAATTTGGTTCCAAATAATTTTTCAGTTTCTCTTTGCTGTGCTATTTATTGCTTTGATTATGTTCTACACTGATGATGAGAGGCTTGTAGCTGTGTTCTATTTCTGCAGTAAAATGTCTCTAATGTTAGTTGGAGATAATTTAATCTCCTTTATTCTCATTTTTCTTTTCCCGCATGGTTTGTCGAGTTTGGTTTGATAGAACCCACTGTCATCAAGTGCTTTTCAAATGCCAGTACAGGTGTTCTGGATTTGAGGTCAATTTCAAGAAATTCTAACAGTAAAGCAGACTGCAGTCATGTTCATTGCAAATGTGAAGAAGGTAACTGCAGTGTGTGCATCTGTGCTAGTTGTGTTAGGTATAAGAACTGTTAAGTTAGTCCAATGTGAAACAGGTGTTGTTGTAGGACTAGCAAGGCACAACTCTGACTTTGCAATAATACATATTGCTTGCTCAGAGACATGGCGCCAGGCCACAAGTCATCCAGCATGAGACAATGCTGCCATCCACACAACATGTGCTGGCCTCATGGCCAGCTGTGCGTGATCACAGCAGCCTATGAAGGACTGCCGACTGCTCCCCTGAGGCTGGGGCCACCAATCTTGCGGGAGCACGCAGGGGCAAAACCTGTAAACAGAGCAAGTTGCTCTGTGTCGGTGGGGGCAGGAACATGAACCGAGGTCAATGTTGCTCCGTGGGGACGCCTGCAAGACGTTGATACCTACCGCACCAACGGGATGCTGACCATGACTTGGCTAAGTATTTCTGGGGACAGCACTGCATTTGTCAGCACCCTTGTTATCACCCTGGGATTGGTATGTATGTAAATAGCTCATAATAAAGCTTGCTCACTATATATAAATATATAGCTCTTGTGTGATCCTTGCTGGGCTGAGTCAATCAACTTCAGCCACCAGAATCTAACTAGAACATCTAGTAACATGAAAAAGCTCAGGACTGTTCTATTATGTTGCCTGAAACAGCCCAGAACAATGCTGTTAAGCTTTCGTAGCCACCAAAATAGAGTGGCCACATTCAAACTGCTAAGGTCTGTGGCACACATTAATTTCTGATCCATGTGTAGTAATTGCTGTGCAAGAACTTGGATGAGATCAATTCTAATGATTCAGTAGTATAGATAATTAAACACCTGGGAATGCTTCTTGGCATTGTTTTATTTAGTAGAATAGACGCACCTAATGTATTCTGAAATAAATAAAGGTTTTCTTTGTGTCCTGTTTCGGCTAGGATAGAGTTAATTTTCCTCCTAGTAGCTGCTAGGGTGCCATGTTTGGGATTTAGGATGAGAATAATGCTGATACCATGCTGATGTTTCAATTGTTGCAGAGCAGTGCTTACACTAAGGCAAGGTGCCTTGTATGGTATAATTCACTTTTTTTTAAAAAAATCTAAATATAAATCATAACAATCTACCACACTGATTGTTCCAGAAGCTATATGCTGTTGATCCCTCAATTACCATGAAATGCTACTGACTGAAAAACGCAGGCATTCTATATAGGGTAGACCAGTCACCTGACTTTTAATGATAGTTTTAGACATTTTAAAGTTGTTGTTCATCATTTTCCATTTGATTTCCTTACCATTTCTGAATGACAATACAGGTCAGACACTAGTATGAGATGTTTGCACTAAAAATGCTCAGTTAGATCAATTTACTATTAGTAACATCAATATTTTGTTATTGGTCTAGTGTGCCACTTCATCAAGTGCCTTAGTGGGAAATAAAGCAATGTGGTGTACCAGAGATTCTGTTTCTGAAAAGTCAGTATTTTACAGTAGGTGGCTTGAAACATGTGCCAAGTAGCATTAGAAACAAACGAGAACAATACAGTGCTTCATAAGCTCGTGCTTCCCAGGATTAACTTTATAGCATTGACACACCGGGTTTTCATTGTCAATAGCCTTCTACTGAAACAGTCCCTGCCTCATAACATTAAAGTTGTTTTTTAGAAGTTCTATCTCATTAATTCTTGCTTGCAGTCATATAATTAAAACCTCACAAGGTGTTCCTTGGTAAAATATGAGTGTTTTATACATGAAGATAGAACACAAATCCCACTACTAATACAATGGACCTTCTAACCTGGCACTCTCATAAAACCAAGATGCTGCCAAGTAAATTGGCTGCTAGCACTATCAGGGCCCTGCAGTCCTTTTGTTAATTATCTTGCCATAGTGCCTGATGCAGATAGCAATCTTTCCAAAAAAGCAGGCAGATTTAAAGAGGCAGAATTAATTAAAATTGATTTGTGAAATCTGTCATGTTGAGATCTGCTGGGAGAATTTTTTTTCTCCTTCTCTCTCTAATTCCTGCTGCAGTAGTACATGAACCAGGTAGTCTCCTTACCTTGGAGTACTAATTATGGTGAATGAGTGGGATTTGTCTGCCATGATATGTAGTCCACTGGATGAGAAGACATCAAAATTTATTTTGAGTACCATCTAGAGAGAATACTTTTGTCTTCCAACTTTCTAGGTTCATAAGAAAGGGGACTAGAAAACAAACTTCAAGGTCATAATTTTGCAAGTGAGGATGTACTTTGATTTAATACCTCTAAAAACAGGAGTTTGTAAACCTTCACTGCAGATAGGATAGAAAATGACAATGCAAAAGACTATTATCAGAATGAAAATACTCCAAGAATATGTAGAGAAATCCCAGTGTGAACAGAGAATTTGTATTTCGTGTTTATGGCCTTCATTAGCAAGGAGTACAACTCATGAAATCCTGAGTGGATGAAATCCTTTGCTGGTGAAAGAAATATTAGATACTTGCAAAGTGACACGGATCTATAGGAAGGTCTATCCAGTAGAGGTAAGTTTCTCTTTATATTTAACACCTTTATTTCCAAAGCTACATTAAAAATCTATATATTTAAAATAAGAAATAAAGTTTATATGTTAGTGAAGGGGTTATCCAGCAGGACTTGGTACAATTCATAGGTATTTTTTAATTCTTCCAGTCTTTTTTGACTTCAATTTTTTTTACTAGGTTTCTGGTACTGAAGTTGCTGCTCAGAAAGATATCCTGATATAACATTGAAGAATTATAATTTTTATATAAGATTAGAATTTGGAAAGAGTATTTTTAGGAAAAAAAGAAAAGAAAAAAAAAAGGAAAGGAAATAAACTGATTTAATGTAGAAATTCCATGCTTGATCAGAATTTGAAAAAAAAAATAAAAAATTAATATGCTCACAACAGCCAAAAACTGAAACAGAAACAACTGAAATAATAAGTTGTAAAAGAAATCAGGCAAAATACTTACCTTGAAAACAAACAATGTTTTGGATATGTTTGCATAGTGAACTTACTGTCCAGCTTCTTATATCACTTACTGTCTCTTCTCCTTATTTTGCCCCTTTTTCCAGCCTAAGTTCTATAAATGTGATTCAATGTGAGGCAAATTCTACTTTTAAATATCTGTGATTTCTATGGAAATTGCATGTTTATTAGACATAAATATGGGCATAGATGTAATAATTGAGCTATAATGGGCCTGATTCTTACCAGTTTTTCATCCACTTGCAGGTCTAAAAGAATTCATGAAGTTATATCAATTTGTATGTTTCAAGGTTGAATTTTTACACAAGGTAAAAGCCATAAAAACTATGCAATTGGATTAAGAAATGTGTGCTTGTTTAAATTACATGTAACCAGTAAAATAATATATGTAATAAATTTTATGAACACAGAAACATTAAGGTTGGATTGCATAATTAGAATAATAGAATCAAGGAATCATTTAGGTTGGAAAAGACCCCTGAGTCATCCGGTCCAGCCTTTAGGCTATGTTGTGGTTTAACCCGGCCGGCAGCTAAACACCACACAGCCGTTCGCTCACCCTCCCTCCTCCCTCTCTGGGATGGGGGAGAGAAACGGGAAAGTGAAGCCTGTGGGTTGAGATAAAGACAGTTTATTAAGATAGAAAATAATAATAATAGTAATAATAATAATAATAATATGTACAAACAAGTGATGCACAATGCAATTGCTCACCACCCGCTGACCGATGCCCAGCCCAAACCCGAGCAGCCGGCCCCCCACCCTGGCTAGCCACCCCTATATATTGTTCAGCATGACGTCAGATGGTATGGAATACCCCTTTGGCCAGTTTGGGTCAGCTGTCTTGGGTCTGTCCCCTCCCAGCTCTTGCTGCCCCCCCCCAGCCTGCCCGCTGGCAGGACAGAGCGAGGAGCTGAAAAGTCCTTGGCTTAGTGTAAGCACTGCTCTGCAGCAATTAAAACATCAGCATGTTATCAACACTCTTCTCATCCTAATCCAAAACATAGCACTCTACCAGCTACTAGGAGGAAAAATAACTGTCCTAACTGAAACCAGGACAAGCTAGTACTGAAGTCCACCACTAAACCATGCTACTAGTTCAACATCTACACGTTTCTTGAAGACCCCCAGGGATGGTGACTCAGCCACTTCCTTGGGCAGCCTGTTCCAATGCTGCACAACCCTTACAGTAAAGAAATTTCTCCTAATATCCAACCTAAACCTCCTCTGGTACAACTTGAGGCCATTTCCTTGCATCTTATCACTTGGTGCTTGGGAGAAGAGCCCGATCCCCACCGTGCTATAACCTCCTTTATGGTGACTGTACAGCACAATAAGTCTCCCCTGAGCCTCCTTTTCTCAAGGCTAAACAACCCCAGCTTCCTCAGCTGCTCCTCATAAGATTTTTTCTCTAGACCTTTCACCAGATTTGTTGCCCTTCTTTGGATACACTCCAGCTTCTCAATGTCCTTCTTGTAGTGAAATTGCATAGAGAGTGTAATTGTGCTATTCAAAGATTTTATTTCTATTTTCCAAGTATACTTAATAAGGTATTCTTGGGTATTTCACACCCAAGTTGATCCATCCATTTTAAAATTTCTCATTGGAAAAAACTGTAGTGCACAGAATCTGTGCGATGTGTGACTGTAATAATACTAATATGGGGCAGAAGAAAAGCCAGACCTACAAAATAGTGTTCTACTATGTATTATTATTGAAATTATATTGTAAGGGCTCTATGCATTGTTTGATAATTGGCTCAATCTCAGTTTCTCCATCTCTGATATAGGAAACTAGTTCTGGCAGAGTTTGAGAAGTATGGATCACTGTGGGAGATGCACTATGAATGTTATCCAGAGATTTCAGCTGTAGCCAACAAATGCACAATAAGCATTTCAACCTAGTAAAGTTGTCTTTGTACCATTCTGGATCTCTGTCTTCATCATATAAAGGAAAGAGAATGTGATGAATTGTAGTAGTTGAAAAACAAAATTGATTTCTTTTAGTTAGTCTCATATTTAGTTGTTTACATAATGTTTTCATCTTTTCCTTCTCTCAAATTTGCTGCTATTCTTGACAAGATAACACTTTGATTGAAAAAAAAAGAAAAAAGGAAATGTTTATCAGTCTCAGAATCTTCATGAAAAAAGATCTCACAGCTACTATGAAGACATTCTATATTCATTTTTTCCTGTGTCATATAAGTTATTTGACAATTTCATTTTCCTTTTTTTTCTTCTGTAGCCAGAAACAGCTTGCAAATACAAAACCTCTTAGATGTCATGTTGAAAAAAAAAAAAAATAGTTTAAGCATAATCTCCTGAGAGTACTTCTGAAATGCCACTTTCATTTCAGACCTGAATTTACTTCCAACTCACAGAATGCATGACAATATGCTTTACTATTTGTATCCTTTCCCATAATAATAACTGCAATGATAACCAGCTTTTATGTAGTGGATTTCTTTAGAAGATGTCTAAGCAATTTACAAGGATAGTCAGTAAAGAGCTACAGGAGTGATTTGCATTCATAGAAACATATCTCAGATGTATTTTTTTTAATTATTTTTTATTTTTTTTCCAAGAAGAGGTTATATGCGACTTTCACACACTATAATTATCTAAATATAGGAAAAAGGTATTTGAGGTATTTTGAATATAGCATTGTTTTGTTTCCATTAAGAATAGTCAAATTGTATATCAGTAGATGGAATAATTAAAAAAAAATAATCTTAAATCAGCTTAAAATTAAGGTGTGAAGTTCTAAAGTCAACTTAATTTTGTATTGCAACTACTTTCTTAGAGTGATGGTGGTTTCTTTCTCATCTCAGATGAGCCTAGATGTTTTAATAATATTACAGGTCCAAAAGAAATTATTGCCTTGCAGAAATTACTGTAGGAGCTTCTGTTCAGGAATGCTCCAATATAATCTCAGAATCAGAAAAATTGAGGACCGTAGAAGTTTCATCTTATCCAATTTCCTGTTTAAAGCATGACCAACCATGAAAGGAAACCAGGCTGGGTATCTCCAGCAGTGGAGGTTGATCAAGCTCTTCATACAAACTTATTCACTGTTAACAAACCACATTACTACATATCTGTATGTTCCTTATTGCTTTTTTATTAAATGTCTGTGTGAATTTTCTTCCATGATAAGACACAGCTCAGCAGTCAAAGAAAGTATAAATCATTGTCTCAGTAACACATCCTCAAAGAATAGAAAGTAATTTCCTTATAAATAAAATGCTTTGATATGTAAAGAGAATTTCTAACTAGAGAAAATACAATTTCAAAATATACTTTTAGAAAGAAAACAAGTGTGTGCTTTGGATTTTTTTTAAAATTATTTTTTAATGCTTGACTCAGAAGAGAAGTATGGAGAAATACTGCTTTAAAATTTATTTTTTATTTCATTTAAATATATATTTATTAATATATATATTTACCAGTCATTTATCTGTTTACTTTATATATATATTTACCAGTCATAGTATCTGTTTACTTTCAAGTCTTTGCATTAAAAAAAAAAAAAAAAGCAAAAAAAAAAAAAGCAGTGATGACTGACAAAATGTTTTCAAGAGGTTCTTGATTCTTCTAATAAGCTATTGTTTTATTTAGGTGTTTACTGTGACCAAAAATTTATGAAATGAAAATTAGAAAATATAATAAATGTAATTGTATGAATTTACAGAATTAATTAAGTCAAAAGGGAACTCTGGACTTTATCTATTCTGATCTCCCTGCTCAGAACAGAGTTGGCTAAAGCAAGTTGCCCAGGACTTCGTCCAGTTGGGTTTTAAGTATCTCCAAGGATGGAGATTCCACAACCTCTCTAGGCAACCTGTTCCAATGATGCTTGACCACCATTGCAGTAAAAATGTGTGTGTGTTTAATGCTTAAATGGGATTTTCTGTATTTCAATATTTGTCCCATCACTGGATACACTGAGAAGAGTTCTCTTTCTTCATATCTCCTCGCCCCCCTCCGCCCCCCCCCCCCCCCCCCTTAGGTATTTATCACATATTGGTCTTCAGTGAGCCTTCTCTTCTCCATGCTTAATAGTTACATCCCTCTAAGCCTCGTTTCATATTAGCAATGCTCCAGTCCTTTAATCCTCTTTGTGGCCCTTTTCTGGACTTGCTTCACCAAGTCCATGCATGCCTTCTACTGCATGCCAGTTGTAGCTCACCAGGGCTGAGCAGAGGCAAAGACCACCTACCTTGAACTGCTGGAAACACTGTTTCTTATGCAGCCAGTTCTTACGCTGTTGGCCTTCTTTGCTGCAAGGATCCTTCTGGAAAACTAGTTGTACAACTGCGGAGCTTCTTTACAGCTGCTTGGCCTCTATCTAGCATGTACCTGTACCTAAGGTTAACCCTCCCCAGGTGTAGGGCTTGATTTCTGTTATTGTTCTTCATGAGGTTCCTGTTGGTCTATCTCTCCAGTCTGTCAAAGTCTCTCTGGATGGCAGCACATACTTTTGGTGTACCAGCCACTCCTCCCAGTTTTTTATCACCTGCAAACCTGCTGAGGGTGCAGTCTGTTCCGTCATCCAGGCCATTTATTTGTTGAATAGGATTTGACCTAGTATTGACCCGTGGTGTACTCCACTAGTGACTGTTCTCTTGCTGGAGGCTGATCACACTGTGCCATTGATCATTGTCTTTCAAGCCTGGCCCTTCAGCCAGTCTTTAGTTACTAAACTGTCCATTTATCTATCTGAGCTTCATCGGTTTGTCTGTGGGGACAATATGGGAAACTGTGTTTATTATGGTAATGATAAATGGCATCCACTACTCCCTCCTGAGTTAGTTAACCTGAAATAGTAGTTTTCTGTTACTCCTTGTAAGTACATGCTGGGATGTACAAAGTAACAAGATTGTTTAAGGCAACTTTTAATCTGAAAAATCCATTACATTTATTGATAATACAAGAAACTACTTCTGCTTAATAAGAGATAACAATAACATAATAATAATAATAATAGTAATAAAACAATAAGAGATAAGAATAAGAGATTTAAGACAATAAGGGATTTAAGAAGTTACCTTAACTTGCCAAAACAACTTTTTAACTGAACTTTGCAAATCTCAGATGATTAGTATTTTTTTTAAAAAATCCTCAAGACTTATAAATATCCATAAAGAACTATGCTTAAAAAGTCTTTTTTGAAACTAAAGAAAGCCTTTCATTAGTGTAGATCAGTGTTTGAGTCATACAATCATAGAATGGTTTGGGTTGCAAGGGACCTCAAATACCATCTAATTCCAGCCCTCCTGCCATGCGCAGGGACACCTCCCACCAGACCAGGTTGCCCAAAGCCCCATCCAACCTGGCCTTGAACACCTCCAGGGATGAGGCATGCACAGCTTCTCTGGACAACTTGTTCCAGTGCCTTAGCACCCTCTGAGTAAATAATTTCTTTCAAATATCTAATCTAAATCTCCCCTCTTTCAGTTTTAAAGCCATTCCCCCTTATCCTATCACTACACTCCCTGCAAAAAGTCCCTCTCCTGCTTTCCTGTAGGCCCCTGCCTAGAAGGTTGCAATAAAGTTTCCCCACAGCCTTCTTTTCTCCAGGCTGAACAGACCTAGTACTCTCAGTCTTTCTCCACAGTAGAGGTGCTCCAGCCCTCTCATCATCTTTGTGGCTTTCCTCTTGACTTGTCTAATACGTCACAGAATCACGGAATGGTTGAGGTTGGAAGTGACCTCTGAAGATCATCTAGTACAGGCCCTGCCAGGCATGATCACCTAGAGCACATTGTGCAGGGTGGTGTCCAGGCGGGTATTGAATATCTCCAAGGAAGGAGACTCCACAGCCTCTCTGGGTCTATGTCCTTCCTGTACTGGGGCCCTCAGAGCTGAACACTGTATTCCAGTCCACGTGGGGTCTCACAATAGCAGAGTAGAGGGGGAGAATCACCTCCCTCACCATGCTGGCAGCGCTTCTTTTGATGCAGTCCAGAGCATGGTTGGCTTTCTGGGATGCAAGCGCACAGTGCTGGCTCATGTGGAGCTTATCATCAACCACCACCCCCAGGTCCTTCTCCTCAGGGCTTCTCTCAATCCATTCTCCAATTGTAACATCTTTCTAGCTGAATAACTTAACTGATACTAAGATAGAACTCAGGAGATGATACAAATATCTTGTTGAATAGCTTTGAACTACAGAGCTATTTAAATTGATTGTACAGAGCATTTATTTACTTTAATTATTATTATAAATAAATAATTTATAATTTATAATTTATAAATTATAAATAAAATTATAATTAATTATCTTATAAAAAACTTTATTTACTTTAAATATTTCTATCTTGATGATTTAAAACCATTTTTAAGCAGAGGAGAATCTAATTGTTTGAATAGGGATGTGAAAAGGAGACTTCACAGCAAGCCCATTGGTGAGTAGGCATTGCTGTGTTCTACTTGTATCTAATATATGTAGTGTTTTCAGGTGAAGGTGATTTCCAGGTTTCTGAGTGTTTCTTTAATTATTTCTCTGTAGAGTTATAGTAAGCAGATATGAGGTTAAGAGAGTGAAAAAATAAATGGTATTTTCAATTATCTCAACAAGAAGCTGAAAGCTGCTCAGAGAAGGGATTAAGTTTGAAAATGAAAGCTGTACTATCTACATAGTAACAGAGTACTAAAAACAATATCAACAAGATTTTTCAGATGATATAAAGTGGTATTGACCCTTTAAAATCAATGTAGTTACATTGACCTACATCAGCTGAGAACTGTGATTACCTTATTGTAAGAAAAATACCTGTATTAAATGACAATGTTACCTGCAGTTTTTCAACGAACTTTGACAAAATTAGTTATGGGAAACTAGTACTGTATATCTTTGCTGGCACAGAGGGAAAATGTAAGAATCAAACAGAAAAGGATTGATGTCCTTGATGTCCTTGCTTTTCTAGGATGAGAAACTGTACTGGAGTTTTCTGATTACCTAGCAATGCTAGAAGCTGAATCCAAGTCTCCTGACTGTCTCTGGAGATAGCAATTCTACCATTTAGGCTTCAGTTTCCCTGTCTGTCTTTGCTTCTCTTGTTCATTAGCATTCATTTTTTTTTTTTTTTTTGAACATGGGTTACCTCTAGCAAAAAATGACAATGGTTTATGCATAAGTAGGGATTTGCAATTGGTACAATATGAAATCACTGATGGAGAACAGAGACCTTCAAAGTGATTCATAAGTGAGCACACCTGATGACCATGACAGACCGATCTCTAGACATGGGCCACCTGAGATGAGGAAAGGATCCCAGTAGTCTTGGCAAAATTTACACATCTTTTTAAAAACAAAAACAAAAACAACAACAACAACAACAACAAAAAAACACACACACAAAAAACGATATAAACAACAAAAAACAATATAAACAACAAAAAATTAATATACACATATTATAGACAAAGAAGAAAAGACAAACACAATCACAGTGATTGTCATTTCTAATGACATTCCAGGGATTCAAATCCCTTCAATTTTACTCACTTATAGTTTTTCTTACTTAGCATGAATGTCATTAAAGTTAAAAAAAAAAGAAAGGTATTTTATTTAAATAATAGTGTTTGATTAATAGAGAAATAAAGCAAAAATAAGGTGCAACCAAGCAGTGAGAAATTATTTCCATACTGAAATATCTTTCATATCACATCTTCTAAATCTGGTTAGAATTATGAGATATACATAGGTAATATAAATATGAAGTATATTATTCCATATGTCAACAAGTAAATTAATGTATTATGCATATGCTTCTAGTGCATCCCATGGACAAGATGACTTCCAGAGTTCCCTTCCAACCTACACCATTCTGTGATTGTGTGGTTCTGAGAAATAGGGAGGAATATGTAAAATGATGACATTTTAAAGATCTCTTTAACAACAACAACAAACAGGAAACAAAGAAAAAATTAGCAAGTATTCTTACACTTTCTGCATTCCAGAATAAATCTCATTATTTTAGTTAATCAAGTTTGAGTTGATAACATCTCCTTAGGAATTTATAGTCATAACAACCTGATGCTTAACAGAAGAAGCTGCTAAATGGTAAATAAAATAGAATGAAGACTTCTTGCAGGCAAAATTCAAGCTTAGTCTTTGGCAATGCTTTTACTTGCATCTTCTATTCATGACAGTTTATGCTCCCTCATGCATTAAAGGTGCCAAAGTAGAAGGTTAATGATGCTTGAGTTACCAATAATCCTGCAGAATTTTAAATTATCAGCTTATTAATGTTGATAGCTATATGTTTGCAACATTTTCAGATAATGCAAGTACTGAGAGAATCACTAATGATAAAAATATCATTGATGGTAATATGGATCACTTGGCAAAATGACTGCAAGCAATATGCAAAACAAATATTTTTCCATAGATTTGAAAAACACATTGTTTTATTTTCCTATGTCAGTCTTCTTTTTCTTTGAAAATATAATCCTGTTGCATTTTTTCTCTACAGTACCCAAAATTGCAAAGGTCAGTGGTCTGAAGTGCAGTTCACAATTATAATTCTAACAACTAATCTGTGCAACATAACAAAACAAAAACAGAAACTTAACGTAACTTTTAGATATGCTTTTATAACATGAAATAAAAGTATATGAACCATTAAAGCAGTATAGAAATCAAAACCCTGAACTTTCAAGTCTATGCAATGGAGCTCAAGGTGATATGTGAAAGCTTATGACCCAGCAAGGGTCAGGACTTCATGCCTATATTTATTGAAGGAGAACAAAGATTTATATTAAAGCAGAAGCTTATTTACCTAGCCCAAACTCTTTATTTAATAAAATGAGCAACAAAAGAAATAAACATGAATTATGTTCTTGCAGCATCATGCGTTTGGAGTAAGTCTTATCTGCAACAAGTCAGTAAAGGCAAAGACTATATTTTAATACCTAATTTTATTTTATTTTATTTATCTTGTTTTTCTCTGTGTCAAAGTTTATTAAACAGAATTGCACATTTTTTTATTGTCCTTCTTCAGGCTTTGATGTAAGACCTGTTCTGATAAATGCCCTTCTGGGGGATTTTATTTGTTTGTTTTAATAATGCTTATACTTTTAGATTCAGGCTGTTTAAATTAAATTTATTTTACTAAATATCTAGAAGTGCAATGATCTAAATAGTCATATGATGTAAACTTACACTCTGGACTCAGTTTACAAGCTTTTGCCTGAGCTATATGGCCAGTCTGTTTTTCCACACCCTAAAGCAGATTCAAATTCCCACAATCAAATTATTTAATGAGAAATAAGATCCACAAAAATTATATGTGTGTTCTTCAGTTCCTGTTCAACTCCATCCAAGGAAGCTTGCAATGAGCTTCTGAGAGTTTCCTGACTGATAGCTATCTAAAATACTTGTTTAGACTGTTGGTCATTTGCTTCAAGATTTAAACATGGAACTGCTGAAGCCCTCAGGTAGCTGATGAATGCAGTGCTCTGCAAAGACGTACCAAAAGCATTACTTAAGTTGTGCTGTCCCAATGTGCATTAGCTACAGCTCTCATGGTTGTTAACATGCTTATTTTACTTCTTGCTCTGCATTTGACTCTTCACATTTTCTGCAGATTGCTTTGTTGTGTAATGTAGGCATACATTACGCTGTTTAATCAAATGGGAAAGAGAACTACCCTGAGCAGCATGTTTACATTAGTTGTCTGTCTTTCTGACCTCATCCATTTCATCAAATAAGTAAAATGGTTGGGCTGCCTAGTTAAATGTTTGGTAGCTCTGCTCTCCCTAGCAATATTCTACTGAGGAATTATTACTTACAGCGTCACTGCACACTTTGCATGCTTAAGAGTTTGAATGGTAGCACCCATACTATTCACCATACACTTGCATCAAGGAATAAAAGTAGAAGGTTAGCTGGAAGAGAGGAATGTTCCATTAATTGTATTCCCCGAATAGTATTCCTGATAAAAAGTACTATTTGGTTCCTACAATAGCAGGGAAAATTTGTAAAAAATCTTGACTTTTAAGACAAAGCCAATTATTGGCTTTGATTCCTAGGTACAGATATTCAGTATCCTGATTGTAAATACAAGGAGAACAGTACATGAGATTGTATTATGAATATTACTTTTGCTCTGGAGGGCAAATGAAAAATCAAAATGGAAAATCTTGTGTCTCAACACATTTTATTTTTTAAGGATTCTTGTTGACTACATCTATGGGCCTTTGACCTTTTTCTTTCATTTTTTTTTTTTTCTTTCTTAAAATAAGTATTTATACTGTTACGATAGTATATGTTGTTGCTTTTAAAATGAAATAGTGTTACAGTGAGTGTATATTTAAATGCTTTTTTATGATTTAAGGAAAGATTTATTGTTTAATGAATAGTGGCTGATAGTTCAGAACAGTGATGTTTTAAAAAATAGAATGTATTACTACATTCTACAATGGTTTCTCATTCTTGTGTCTTACATTTTGATTGCTAAAAGTTTTCATTCCCCTTTTCCAAGTTCAAATAATTTGCATCAGGGAAAAAAAAAACAAAAAAAAAAAACAAAAACTAAACTAAACAAAAAACCCAGCTGATTGCTTATACTAAAAAATCTTTCTCATTAGCTCTTGAAGTCATCTTCTCTGAAGGGGGTTAGGTCTCTCTCACAGATCACTTACTGCTTTATTTCTCTTATCCATCTTTTCCAGGCAGTATGACATTTTACCGTGCATTCCTTTTTATACACCCTAAACTGAGGCTCTTAACCTGATACAAGAAAAAGTATTTTTAACTGAAGGGAAAAAATACCTTTTGGTTTTGATCAGACAATCTCTAGGCCACCTGTGTTAGTGGTACATTAGCAACTGCTGTGCCATACTTCTGTTCACGTCTATGTCCAAAGAAAACGCTACATAGATTTTTATTTTTTGTAACTAACATTGTTTTTTAATTGATGTTCTTTAATGGAAAGACAAGGTGACCTTATTATTTCCCCCCCCCCCCCCCCCCCCTTTTTTTTTTAAAAAAAAAAGTTGTTTTGGGACTGGGGCTGGAGATAATTGGCATATTTCTTAACAGTCTCTAAAGACCAATTAACGACAGGGAGCCATGTATGCTGCTAGTCTGAGTTTCAATTAAATGTCTGCTCCAGGAGGAGCTAAACTAACACATAGCTATTGAACAGCAGTTACACTATTGATATAGCTGAGTCCACTGCTGAGGACAAGGACTCTTGCTTCACAACAGATGGCCTAATGCTCTGGCAATTAATATGTTTTTATGACTTTTAAATCTTTCTGACCTTTTGCTTTTCTCTGTGTGAATTAGTAGGGTACAGTTTTATTAGTGGAGGGAATGCTTAAAGATATTTATGTGACATCTTTGGAAATTAATGGAAAAGGAAGGGAAGGGAAGGGAAGGGAAGGGAAGGGAAGGGAAGGGAAGGGATGGAATGGAATTGTTGATCTGGAAGGAACCTTAGATCATCTAGTCCAATTCCTGACCTCTTCAGGGCTAGCCAGAAGTTAAAGCACATTACTGAGGGCATTGTACAAGTTTATCTTGAATGCTGATAGACACAGGGCATCAACTACCTTACCAGGAAGCCTATATTTGTATTCCAAGAACATAAATGATGAAAGTAAAGCCTTTTCATATAAAAGCCACCTATTGTTTGTCGATGTTTTTCTAATATCTAACTATTAAGACAGTCTGAAATGAGTTTCTCATGTTAATACATAAAATAATTTTAATATTATCTTTACTAGGGATAACTTATGTGAGACACATTTATGAATAATAACCATTCACTACCTCTCAGAACATCTATATTAATAATAATAAAAAGCTTTAAAATATAAAATAAAGGTTTAAAAATTATGCAATCCTTAAAAAGCATATTAGAAATCAAGATATTTCTCCTCCAATTTATGATTTTTATTTTTTTTAAAGTAGCAACAGTGAAGTGTTAAATTAAAAAAACCTGTCATCCCTATGTTTGAAAAAAAAAAAAAAAATCATACCTGGATGTATCACCTATATATCTATGGGTGAATATTAGTTCACATATAATTACACACACATATATATACATATTCATGTTGAATTATCTGTGGTGACAGATATATCACATCAGCCAAATTCTTATTATTCTTCTAGAATAACTTCAATATTCTTCTAGATAACTAGATAACTCAGTCGGGCTCCTAGTTAACTTTAAGTAGCCAATAAACTTTGGGAGCTGTTCAGCTGACCAAAATTACATGTGCTCTCTGAATTCCATTGTCTGTATTGATTATGTCTTTAATGACTAATGAGAGTTTTTGACGAATTTCAAAGATCTCAATGCCAGTATTTGTATGCCCACATACAGATCTGCTTTCTTTCTGTAACAATATATGAAAGTAAGATTCTGCTCCCATTCACAGCAAATTTCAAAATAGTCTGATTTTTAAATACTGAAATACTATATGTAATAGAATCATTCTTTTGCTGGTGGATCTACAAGTTCTTGTAGTTACTATTTGTTATTATTTAACTTTACAAATCAATAAAAAATACACTAAATTAAAAGCAGTGGGGAATAAAATGCTTTATCATATCTAGGCAGGCAAGAATTCTGTTTTACCAATTTTTAACAGAAAATAAATCTGAAAAAAATGTCTATATATAACAACAAACCTACCGCTCTTCTAAAAAGTTGGAATATATCTTATGGTAAAGTTTAGTAATGAATAAGTTGAGGTTACTGTAAACCATTTTTACAGTCCTGCAGTCTAACTGACCTTGCTTGGGAATTCTTCTCTCAGCTGTTTTCGAAAAGGAAATCTCCAGACTCTAGTTCAAAGAAAAAATAATAATTTTGATGCTTCTTAGGTATCTTACTGGATGTACATTTCTTGCAAGCTCTTTCCTTTGAGAACTTCTCAGTGTGTGGGTAAGAATCTAGGGAGATTTTGGCAGAGAAAATAAAACATAAAAGATAACAGGACCAAAGTCTCTCCATTTTAAGATGGAAAAAGTGAGCTGAAAAGTCTAGTGTAGGAAACATTCTAAAAGATTGGCTAAAGTGATTATGTCATTCTATTTGTATTCTATTGGCTATCCATTATGTCCCTCAATTTCCAAGCAGGTTAATTCAAAAATTACAAGGTAAAGAGGGAATACTAGGTAAATGATAATCAGGGCCCTTTTTCTGTATAGGAATAGATAAACTGCAGATGTATATTTGATGATCTGGAGACAGATGGAAAGCTCAAGTAGCAAACAGTACTTCAGCATTACATGTGCAGTTAGAAAAGTGGGCTGTATTTGGAATTGAATGGGGTTGGTTCATTGTCCTCAGAAACTTCATGTGCTTTGTAAAACCTATAATTAGTCTCTCCTTGACAAAATGGATCTTTTCAGCATACAGCTCTGCAAGTTAACTTAGCAATTTTAGTATCCCATCCCATGAGAACAGATTTTTCACTTATTGGAAAAAGGTTACTTCACTCTTAAACATCTATCTATTCAGGAGGTGTGTGGATCTTGTGGTTGATTTACTTTGCTTCTGCTCTTCAGTTTGCTTGAGTAAAGAACATTGAAATAGGTAGTAACTTTTGTCTTTCAAATAATGTTCATCTATAGTTTTCATTAGTTTTTAGAGATAACTTTGTTCACACATAAGTCTGCCATCTGCTTTTTACAAAGTTACTTCTAATCTTGCCTTTTATCTTTCATAGCCTTACGGTTTGGGGAATTTATGGCCAAGTGAGAAACCAAGAATACACATTTTACTTTCCATATGGGTCTTCACTCTTCATAGCAAATGCTTATTGAACTGAAGAAATCATTTTTTAATAGCTTGGTTACAAATTTATTGCTTATGAAGCACAGCAATCTGACAGCACTTTAGACTGATATCCTTTGTTTATCCAGGTATAAGTACTGGATCATTAAATCCATGCTTTTCATTATCCCTGTTCAGGGAAACTCCAGCTCCATTTAGGTGTATGATACCTTTGGGACAGAGAGTATATAGCCATCCTTAAAGCTGGTTCAGGGTGTGTGAAGTTCTAGCTTTATATTGCATAGTTGGCATGGATTTATAGGACTTTTATTATTATTATTATTATTTTCTTCTCCTTCTCCTCTTCCCCTTTTTCTTTCTTTCTCCTCTCTTCCTCATTTACTCCCTTTCATTCTTTCACTCTTCAAGTTCCCCCTCTTTGACTTCTCCTTCCCCTCCCAACCTCCTTCACTTTGTACCCTAAAACAAACTCCATACCACATAACTGCACCCACCATTCCCTGCTACTTTAATGAAATAAGAGCTGTCTCAGTCAGGTCTTACATTTGTTGGGCATTTCATTTGCAAGAAATTATTGGCAGGTAATAATAATGTATACAAACCTCTTTTCCCATACAACAAAATGTAGTAGTGCAAATACATGCTTTTATACAATTTTGAGTAAAATGTTGACTTCAGAGGAATCTGAATATCCCAGACTTTGCATTTGTTCCTCCTCCTGTATTATTTTTTTAAAGCTTCGCTTGTTTTGAGCTTTAAAAATGTTAAGACCAAGATAAGCTCAAGTATTCAAAGGCTACATCTGTTCAAAGCTTACAGATGGTCTTTTGTATTATCTCTGGGCTCTCTATAATTATATGTGACATTGTGCTTCTCAGGGAGGTGTTGCAGTGTTCAGATACATTATAATTGAAATGTTCCAAGGGCTTTTCCTTAATCCTTATTATTATCTATTCCTCAGTGTAAGTGCCATAACCTCCAGAGCAAAGATTAAGTTCTTGGTCATTGATTTGGACTTGTTGCAGAATCCCTGCAGTTGAAAACATCAGTCTTGGTAGAAAAGAAACCTAAGAAATTTAAGTAATACTGAAAAGCTTTCCTGCTCCTCCTGCATAATTTAATAGACTTTTTTTTTTTTTTTTAAAAAAGTGTCTTAAGTTTTCCAGACAACAGTACAGGAAATTATCAATTTAAATATGTGCATAAAATGCATAAGACAAATATTAAAGATGCATTTTCTAATAACATCAACATGAAACGTTTGGTTTGCATTAGCTTCTCTAGTATTCTTTAACATTAGAGTTTCTCTCTTTGGTATGTGTCCCTTCTTCCTGCCTTATCCAATAAGCTAGCACTCTTAGAAATCCTTACTCTGTTTGACTACAGAATCTCTCCCATTTGTCTCATAGAATAAAGATGAAAGGGTTAAATACAGCAGTGTGAATGTGAAACTGGTTGCAGAAGCATGTGGAATTTCTTATGGATGAGACATGTACACCTGAGTATTGAAACAAAAAGGAAGAGAACTATTTTGAATTATTTATTTTCCTAGATTCCAGCAGCTCTTTTCTCAAAAAGCACTTTTCTGTTGAATAAATAACCAGTTCCCAAAGGTATCTCTGCTACAGTTGAATCTTATTAATCCTAATATGAAGGACAGGGAGACTTTCTTTTAAGCAAGCAAAATACCATGCAGTATACAGGGGAAGAGAAAAGCAGCAATATTATAGATAGTATTTATAGAAAAAAAAAAAAAAAAAGAAAAAAAGAAAAAAAAAAAAGAAGTAGTGTCTTGCTTAAAATGTATTAGAATATTTTAAACTTTCAAATCTCTAGATGCATATGGTGAATAGTGCCATTTTTTTTCTATTTTTTTGAATAAATCTTTGTCCTACAAAGTACATGAAACCACTGCTGTACACATGCAATTCTGCGGTAACTAGTTTGGCTGTATTTTTGCCTGTATTGTTAATTACAAGAGTAAATAACAACAGGATGAGTAGAAACTGCTTCTGTTTTGTAACCTAGGCTTACAAATAAATGTATGAATAAATAAAGAATGCAGGAGGTGCATTCTTTTCACCCTACACATTCTCAGTTCCTTTTAACACCAATAAGAGTTATCTGCTCTCACCAGGATGGGAATTAAGCAAGGTTTATGGTCATTATTTATAAAGCTTGCTGCAACTTCATCTGTAACTTCTAAACAGTTTAGTATGGAAAAAGAAGTATAGAAAAAGTAACTATTGACCAAATCATGATTTTCTTGCTGTTTTCTGCTGAGTTTTTATTTAGTCCTTGCTAAGCACCACTCTTGTGAATTCTGATTTCGTAGTAATACTTTAGAACAGTTCAGCTCCATTGGACAGTTATGCATACTATTCATTGAAGTAAAATTGGAACACTGAGCTCAGTAATTAAAACTAGATTTTTCTTCACAAAACTTGTCTTCTAATTATATTTTAAGTGTAAAACTTGGTTCAGTAGTCTGTATTCAGTAGTCTGTATTCAACATAATCATCATTAGCAGAGCTTTTCTTAATTCTGCCAACTTCAGTGACATCCTAGATACTAAAAAAATAATAATAATTGAGGCTTAATGGGTGCTTTCTTTGAATTTTATCATTAGAACAGTTACAATTTATTTTTCTTTAAAAGAGACAGAACTCGCTGTGATTTTTTAGCTGATCCTTATTTTCTTTTGCCTTTCAGAACATGAATCACTGTAAGTGCCTTTTCCATTTAGCAACTGATGATATTAATGGATACACTTCCATATATATCCAGTAAGTGTGTTTTGGTGTAGCTGCTCAAAAAGCAGGTTGGTAAAAAACAGATCTATTTAATTTTTAGGCAAAGTTATGTTCATTTTTTTAATATAGCTTAATATAAACATGGAACTGAGCAGATAACGGATAATGCTGACTTAAGTAAGGTGACTTGAAGAGTGTGAACTTCATTCTCATAAAGAGCCCAATTTTTCAAAGACTAAGTTTTTTAAAGGATTACACAGCATTTTGTCTCAAAGTGCTTTAAACATAGAGTGTTATCCTTTTCATTACTGTTAAACATGTGTTTCTGTAGACCTGCACGAATTTTTGCAGGATGGGACCTAAAAGTGGTACTGGGTTCTTAGAATTGAATTGTGTGAAGATATATGTATATATACTTAAAACAAGCAAACTACCATAACAAAAAGCTGTGTTAATCAACTGACAAATTACTAGAGTGAAAATATACAAATGTAAAACAACATTCATGCAATAGCAAAATATTTTCCAAGAAGCAAAAGAAAGCAAAACAAATAAAAAAGAGACAAAAGCAAATAAGTAAAGCATGGTATTCACAAACACTGACTTATATAAACTGTTTCTGACATGTTATTGAATTATGGAAAATCAAAATTGTCAGTAAAAGTCGAAGTAGCAATTGGAAATGTTTTACATTTTATCCCAATTCTTTTCAGTTTTTCTTTTTATGGAAAATGGTAGAATCAAATCAGAATTTTAAGAGGACTGGTGACTTGTGGACATAATTATTTTTCTCTTCCTTGCCTATTTCCTCTTCTATCCATTAAGGTAGAAGCTCAAATTTTTTCTCTGTAGCAGACCTCCTGGCAGCTATTTGTGGAATGACCAACTCTTAACCACTTACTGTAATATGTTTAAAATGTTCTTCTATGCTAAAAGAAAATCTTAATAAACCCAAATGCTATGGTTTCATTACTATAGATACATTACGTCCATTCCCTAAGAATGTAGTTAGTTTTCAAAATACTGATTTTCAGATGAATGTCCCTAAGTATATTGTCTTACCACCCCAAGAACCCTTGTCCTCTGTAATGGTAGCCAAGATCAACAAAAAAACGTTATTTCCTGTCATAACTCAAGATGATCTTCAAGGTATTTGGGATAACCTTGTTTCCTCCTAAGCATCCTTGTAAACAAGAATGAAGGGAAGTCTATAGTCTTACAACTGAGGAACTGTCAATTATTATTATTTAGTTAAAATAGACTCTTTTCAGTAGTTTGATGATCTAAGTGAATATATTATGCTCCTATCACATAAGAGAATAATCTAAATTAGAGACTACTCCACATATTTTACCAGAATATATGTTGACCAAATTCACAGTCATGTGGACACCATCCCCCACCACACACTCTCTGCAGAAAAAGAAATGGATTTCCCATCCCTGGAAGTGTTCAAGACCAGTTTGGATGGGTCTTAGAGCAACTTGGTCTGGTGGGAGGTGTCCCTTTTCATGGCTGTGGGTTAGAATTATATAATCTTTGAGGTCCTTTCCAACCCAAACCATTCTGTGACTGTGGAATTTGCATATTAAATTTAGTAGGGTGGAATTGTCAGCACTGACAATCAAAAAAAAAAAAAAAAAAAGAAATAGGAAACTAAAGGGTTTTCAAACAAGAAACACGGACAAAATGGACAAAAAACAAGATGAAAGTCATCCTGAGGAGAGAAGCACTTAACACAACTGAGGAAAACAAACCAGTGTTCTCATTGTCAGCTGGAAGGCCGTAATGCTGGAAAGACCAAAGCTCACTGACATCACAGGAGACAGCCACATTTCTGTGCATTTCTGTGAGCACATCAGGAAGAAGCAGCAGAAAGATTGCAATGCTGGGCTTTTCACACAGCAGGAACATTAGTAATGACAATAGCAGACCCTTACAAATGTGGTCAGAGTGTAACCGCATCCTCCTATGTTTTGCTTGGACTAGTTAGAATTATTTATGCAATTGTTATAACTTGGTTCAATGAAATAAAAGGAAATTGAATGGCAAGGAAAAACAAAAGATAGGCATTTAGTTGTGAACATAATTGTTATTTGTTTTAAATACAATACTGATCTTTATAGCAGTATCATGGAATCACAGAATATTAGGGATTGGAAGGGAACTTGAAAGATCCTCTAGTCAAATCCCCCTGCTGGAGCAGGAACACCTAAATCCAGTAACACAGGAATGCATCCGGGTGGGTTTAGAATGTCTCCGGAGAAGGAGACTCCACAGGCCCTCTGGGCAGCCTGTTCCAGTTCTCTGTCACCCTCACCATAAAAAAATTTGGGCTCATATTCAAGCAGAACCTCCTAAGTTCCAGGTTTCACCCATTGCCCCTTGTCCTCTCTTTGGATGTCTCCAAGAAGAGCCTGGCTCCATCCTCCTGACACTCACCCTTTACATATTTATAAACATTCATAAGGTCACCCCTCAGTCTCCTCTTCTCCAAGCTAAAGAGACCCAGCTCCCTCAACCTTTCCTCATAAGGGAGATGCTCCACTCCCTTAATCATCCTCGTGGCACTGCGCTGGACTCTCTCATGCAGTTCCGTGTCCTTCTTGAACTGAGGGGGCCCAGAATGGGATGCAATATTCTAGATGTTTTCTCACCAGGGCAAAGCAGAGGGGAAGAAGAGCCTCCCTCGACCTACTAAGCACACCCCTTCTGATACACCCCAGGATGGTATTGGCCTTTGCCACAAAGACACAGTGCTGGCTCATGGCTGTCCACCAGGACCCCCACATCCCTCTCCCCTTCATTGCTCTCCAACAGGGCAGTCCCCAGCTTATACTGGTGTCTAGGGTTGGTCTTACCCAGATGCAGGACTCTACACTTGCTCTCATTATATTTCATTAAGCTTCTCCCCACCCAATTCTCCAACCTGCAGAGGTCCTGCTGGATGGCAGCACAGCCTTCAGGCATGTCAGTCACTCCTCCCAGTTCAGTGTCATCAGCAAACTTGCTAATGGTGCACTCCATTCCCTCATCCAAGTCATCAATGAATATATTCAACAACACTAGTCCCAGTACTGACCCTTGAGGGACTCCAGTAGATACAGGAGTCCAACTTGACTCTGTCCCATTAACCGCAACCCTCTGGCCTCTTCCCTTCAGACAGTTTACAGTCCATCTCACTATCCGATTGTCCAGACCACACTTCCTCAGTTGAGCTGTGAGGATACTGTGAGAGACAGTGTCAACGGCTTTACTGGAATCAAGATACACCATGCTCACTGCCTTTCCACCATCTATCCATCCGGTTATATCCTCATTAATGGTTATGAGGTTGTTCAAGCACGACTTCCCCTTGGTGAAGCCATGTTGACTGCCCCTAATCATACTCTCATCCTTGGTATGACTACAGACAACAACAAGGATAAGTTGGCTGCCCAGCAGGGTTGAGGAGTCTCCTTCTCTGGAGACATTCCAAACCCGCCTGGACACGTTCCTGTGTGACATGATTTAGGTGTTCCTGCTCCAGCAGGGGGATTGGACTAGAGGATCTTTCAAGGTCCCTCCCAATCCCTAACATTCTGTGATTCTGTGATATTCCAGAGCATATGGTATCGTGCTGAACAATAAATATGGGGGGAGTTGGGAAGGGAGGTGGGGCTGGTGATTGGAGTCTGGCTGGGCGTTGGTCAGCAGAAGGTGAACCATTGCCTTGGGTATCATTTGCCTTGTATTTTCCCTTTTTTGTTCTTCCTCTTATCCCTTCCTTTTCTGTCCTATCAAAGTGTCTTTGTCTCAACCCATGAGTATCTACCTTATTTTTTTCCCCAATTCTCTCCCCTATCCCACTGTGGGGGGTGGAGGGCAGTGCAGTGAGTGAACAGCTCTGTGGGGTTTAGCTGCCTGCCCTGTTCCACCACGATGGCTTCTGAAGCAGTGTCTGCTTTTGGAGTTCCTGATTAGCGTACTACCAACATGTCTCTCAGTAGGGCACAATTCTTTGCCTTTAAACTTATATTGCAACTTTCCCCTCCTCTGGGCCAGCGCAACACAGGGAGTCTGTTGGAGGGCCCCGGAGGTCCTTGGGGCCTGGAGGGGGGAGGCCCTAAGGCTGAAGCTCCTTCCCATGGCAACACAGCCATGTCTGGCTACAGGTGTGGGCCACTGTTACAATGACCACCTTCACAGCCGCCTGCTTATGTCACAGCAGCCACCACCACCCTGCCTTCCTTCTCGGCCCTATAAAAACAAGAGCCCAGCAACTGGCCCACTACTTGCCAGGCTTCAACTCTTTCTAACGTGAAGCATGCACGTGGAAGCACCAGGAAGCAGAGCAGGGAGACGGTTGGCTGCCCATCTTGGAGGGAGGTGATGAAGAGACTGGCTTGGTTGTCAAAATCCAAGAAGATGACAAGGCCACACCATGAGAAGACAAAGCATAACAAGAGGAGGAAGACCAGCTTTGTCATGAGAGCGATGGCCAGCCTTCATGTCACCAGTGGCACACAGAGCACGGCTGTGAAGACAACAGCGAGCAGCACGAGGCCATGATGTGTCCATTGGCCAAAGAACAGTGTGGGACCATGGCACGGCAATCATCCTGTGAATGACCAGGGGAGCAGGCATGTCCATCTGGCAAACAACAGGGAGGAGCCCATGGAGGTGGATCCGACACCGGATGAGGAACAACCTATGGATGTGGATCCACCGCTGACAGCACAGGCATGGAGCTACCCTGGCATGCCTTTGACGTCCACCATGCGAGAACAACAGGCTCATTGCAAGAGTGCCCAGCCAGCTTCTTACATGCAGCAGTTCCTCTGGAGAAGCAAAAGGATTCAGGTCTGCCAGGAAGGAGTGTTGGAATTCAGTGCTGGGGTTCCGCCACCTGTTAAAAATGCTCTCCTCTCCTCTCCTATTTGGCACTTTGGGGCCTGCGTGCAGGCTCGTCTCCCCTTCTGATTGTGGGAGCCCTGCTGTGCCATCTGCCAGCCCTCCTGAACAAGTGGTATCTTGTCCTGGTTTTGGCTGGGATGTTGGTAATTTTTTTCACAGTGGCTGGTGTGGTGCTATCTTTTGGATTTTGGAGGAGAATAATGCTAATAACAGTCTGATGGTTTAATTGTGGCAGAGCAGTGCATACCCAGAGCCAAGGACTTGTCAGCTTCTCACGGTGCCCTGCCAGCAAGGAGACTGGGGGTGCGGCAGGAGCGGAGAGGGGACAGACCCCAGACTGGTGACCCAGACTGGCCAAAGTGATATACACTGCTAGGCCAATCTCCATCATCTTTTGTAAGTCATGGGCATTGGGAGAGGTGCCTGAGGACTGGAGGAAAGCAAATGTCACTCCAGTCTTTAGAAAGGCCAAGAAAGAGGACCCAGTTAACTATAGACTGGTCAGCCTTACTTCCATGCCTGGTAAGGTGATGGACATAATATTCTAGATGTGGTCTCACCAGGGCAGAGTAGAGGGGGAGGAGAACCCCTCTTGACCTACTGAGCACACCCCTTCTGATACACCCCAGGGTGCCATCGGCCTTCTTGGCTAGAGGGGTACAGTCCTGGCTCATGGTCATCCGGCTGTCCACCAGGACCCCCACATCCCTCTCCCTAAATACTCAACTAAACCTGAGTATTCTTCTAATTTAGAAGTGATTGGTCAAGTTCCCTAAGAGTGTTGCTCCATTTATTATTTGTTTTTACAAATTTTAATTCATCTATCAAACCTGCTAACTATTTTTTTGAAACACAGCATACTTCTCTGGCCAGCTCTGAGTGCTAAACAGTTGTATTGTTCTGATACTATAGGTGAAAAAAATAAAGATATATCCTTCTGAGAAGTTACCTATTTTCTCTTCCATTCCTATTGCAGTTAGAACAGTTTAAAAAAACAAATCACATATTATTACATAGCTGAATATTTTTGTTTATATTCCTATATACGTGAATAATTGCACTCGGGCAATGCACCACTTGAATACTACCATCCAAAGATATCAAAGTTTTAATCACTGTAAGACTGAAAACACAGAATAGCAAAATGTAAGCAACTTTGACCATTGTGGCCTTAAGAGATCCTGCTGTACTACTGTTTTTTTTTATTATTATTTTTTTTTGTTAATGTTTACATTTTTTTCCATGAAAAAGAGTCTTCTACCTGGAATGATCTTGTAGTGAAAGCATAAAATAGTTACAAGTGAGCCCTGGGCCTCTTACTTTAAGACCTGCTGATTGATTGCCTTAAGCAGTAGAAAACAAATATAGAAGGAAGTTCTTCTTATTTGGATACTTTCAGTGTGCTTCTCTGCCTTTGAGATCATTTGAAGTCATTTTTATCAATTTTGTGCTGGCAGCAATCAATTGTTAATTAATGGTTCTTGGTAGAAAGACTCATAGTTCAGAAATCTTTTAGATATAGAAGGTGGCACAGTGACTACTACCTGTGATTGTGAAGTGTCATCCAGTAGTAGAGGAAGGATAACGCCAGAGGCATTTTTAGTGGATTGGGGAACAATTGCATCATATTTTGGTAAGTTAGGGGCATCTGCTTCCAAAGACTAGTTAAATGAAAAGCTCCTTGAAATAGCACAGCTTTATGGCTGTGCATTCTTTGATCTGGTCTTTTTCAAAATTTCATCTCTACCACCATTTAATATATTGCATGTATTTATGAAAAGATAATTAAAAATTAAAGGTGTAATTTAGATTTGCAGACTTATTATTTAAAATACATTAAGAACATCATAATAATTTAATTCCCAGAGTGGATTGTAATTATCAGTTAAGGGCTCCATGGATCTGTCAGCAAAAGCCAAGCTAGAGCCACAGTCCAAAGCAACGTGCATCAATGTGAAGCGTTGGCTGAGTGAGGGTGAATTCAAGACCCAAATTAAAGTATAAAAGCATACTTTGGAATCACCAAGTTCCCCTGACTTTCAGTGGCACCCAAGCCCCACACTATCCAAGCATGTCTGTAAGGCGTGGTAGGAGTTTTTACCAATACTGGCTTGTACAGTATGCTGAAACAGACTACATCAGAAAGTATATTCAATATATCAGAGCAAATAGCTAAATCAAAATTAGCAGTCCAGCCTCAGAAAGTTTATATATATATATACATATATATAAATTCGTCTAAACTGTCATTTATCATATTTACCCTTTGCAGAAGGATGAGATCTTGATCTTCTATTATTATATTTCATGTAATATTTCATTTCATTTCATTTCATTTCATTTCATTTCATTATATTTCATTATTCTAAAATAATGAAAATGATGTGTAGTTGTATTGACAATAAAAGTGAAAGTTTGTGTGAGCTTTCCACACTATTGTTATCTGTGCTTTCTGACAACCTTGGAAGACTTTTCAAAACCCACAGGGATTTTCTAAAGCATAAATTTCAGTTATTCTTAAAAATAATTATAAATTATAAAAGGACTTTAAAAATGTACCACATGAAATACCTGAGATATTTCATTCTAACGAGTACTCTAGAAGAGGACCACTTTGTAATTTTTTTCCTCCATCATTTTTTTTAGCACATCTCTAAGAACTTAAAGTTTAGCTATTTCAAAGGGCAATACAAGTAATGTTTCCACGAAAGCTAATTGTTTCTTATATATGTATTAAATATTTTTCTGCAATTGAGAATTCAAAATCTTAATTTGTAGCAATATCTCTATAGAAACAAACTGGTATTTCTTCTTTAGATCTATTACGCAATAAGAAAATAATACACTTTCGTGCTTTTCTATTAAATTTGTTATTTAATTCTTCATTTGCTTTTATATCATGCCAAAATGAGGTAGAGTTTAAAGTAGTGGTGAACTCATGTAAAAGAAAACTCTACTTGCTGAAGTTAATGGTTCCAAGTCCCTTGCATTTTATATTAGGCTGATTTGGTTTGCTTCATGTAAGTTTATTTGTAAATATATGTAAGTCTTGCTCTATTTATCTTGACTGTAAACTGGGAAAACTAAGAACTGATTTTCTTTCTGAATGCTTGGTTATCTAGAATTATTTTATCATTACCAGTACATTGCTCAGTTTGCGTAAAAATCCATATGTAGAACCATGCAAAGCATTTTGTTCATTGACCTATGTGACATTAAACCAATGGAATTATTCTGTCCATGCCAGAAACAGAACCATGGGCTTACAAAGCACAGTGATGACTGTACTTGATGACTGATGATAACATGTACAGAGAACCATATACACATGCACCCAGCAACACTCTATTTGCTTTCTTGGGGCAGTTAACTGAGAAGTAGTTGTAATGCTGTCTCCTTCGAACATAGGTGATACCAGCCTGCAGGCTCATCAGAACTGGTTCTGGTTTTGAGTGCCCCTCACACTGTTTCCGTTTGTCAAATGGTTATGAGTTCTGGAGTTTAGTTATCATAAAATAAACAGCCTAAGATGTTTTTCTGAATATTTTCTGAGTTTTTTTTTTTTTTTTTTCCCTCATGTTATAGTAAAACACTTTACTATCTCAAATTTGCTGTTTTTCTTTATCTCTTGCCTTATAGCATCTTACATGCAAATCAGACAAAAGGATTAACCTTAAAGTTAGATGAATTTAATTAAAAATGTAGTCTTTTCTATTGAGAGAGTCAGTTTTGAACATCCACATCTATTTTAACTTTTAAACTTTCCTTTAAAAACTGGATAAAATTAATTTTGGCTTAAAGAAATATGCAAAATAAAAAAGTTTTCTGAAACTTAGTAATAAACTGAATCTTAATACCTGTGTACTTTTGTGCCCAGAGTAGATAAAAAGTGTGTCTACTTATAGTTAGTAAATCCTTAGGAGTAATTCCCAGGCAAGTCAATCATTCATTTATTCATAGTTGTAATGTTTTGTTTTTTGATAGAAGTGAAATTTTTTTTCAGCTCATAGCCTCAGTCAAAAAATTCCTAGTCAGACATTAATCAGGAAAGGAACCCCTCACTGAAATAGGTGGCATTCTGAATAAAGTTTAAATAAAGAAATTTGATTTGTTTGTGTAGAAAGCAGCATTAGCTGTACATATAGATATGTATTTATATTCAAGTTCTATAGATTTAATTGAAGGTAGAAATTCAGACTATGGTGGCTGTTCATGTTCTAGGAAAGAAAACTTGTTCCTGTACTAATGGTGCTTTGCATTCTTCCTTACAAGAATCAGTTCAGTTTTCTTTAACACATTAGATGCACTTTATGTATTTGTTTGGTTGGTTGTTTGACTGATTGATTGTTGATGTTCTGATCTATTAGCAAGGGCTTTTATTTGGAGACTGGAATCATTCTCTCCCCCAATGCTGTTTTTATATGCAATTATTTATGTTTTAGATTCTAAAAAAAAGAGTTGCCATAAAAATATTTTGCCAATGTCCAACAGCAGATATAGTAAAACAGGTAAGAAGGATAGATAAAATTTGAATACTTCGTATACTTATCACATCTCCGGCTGTTAAAACAAACAATTTTATCGAAGAAGAGATTTAATAGAGAAAAATTATTGCATAACATTTTTATATTGTTTTAGCTACAGCTTTTGCAATGAGATAAATAACTTTAAAAATCTGAAAGCATGAGAGTGAATTAGTAACACAACTTATGATATACCTGATCCAGATAAAAAATCCAGCTACTGAATGCACTTTAGACATTTAAAGATTGGCCATTTTAGAGTAATATTAGACATCCAAATTCTCCCCATATAAAATTTCCCTGTAAAAGAATTTTTCTGTCTTTCAAGATTTTTTAAAGAAAGTCTAAGCGAAAACATCAGGATCACTGATGAAAATACCTAACTTGGCAGAGACTGTGTATCGTGAAACATTTTAGAAGTCCTCCAGAAATAAGCTTTCCCTAGAAAGTCAATACTAAAACACAGTCTTTCTTTTATTGCAAGCATTAATTCCTGATAATTTCAGCTGGTAGAAACAAAATCATAGAATCATAGAATCATAGAGTATTCTGAGTTGGAAGGGAACCATAAGGATCATCAAGTCCAACTCCTCACACCGCACAGGTCTATCCAAAAGTTTAGACCATGTGACTAAGTGCACAGTCCAATCTCTTCTTAAATTCAGACAGGCTTGGTGCAGTGACTTCTTCACTGGGAAGCCTGTTCCAGTGCGCAACCACCCTCTTGGTGAAGAACCTCCTCCTGATGTCCAGCCTAAACTTCCCCTGTCTAAGCTTAACCCTGTTCCCGTGGGTCCTATCACTGCTGTTTATGGAGGTCACCCACCTCTCCACTCCCCCTTGCAAGGAAGATGTAGACTGCAGTGAGGTCTCCCCTCAGCCTCCTCTTCTCCAGACTGAACAGGCCAAGTGACCTCAGCCACTCCTCGTATGTTTTCCCCTAGAGGCTCTTCACCATCTTCGTTGCCCTCCTCTGGACACTCTCCAACAGTTGAAATGTCCTTTTTGTACTGTGGTGCCCAGAACTGCACACAGTACTCGAGGTGAGGCTGCATCAGCGCAGAGTAGAGTGGGATGATCACTTCCCTCGACGGACTAGCAATGCTGTGCTTGATGCATCCCAGGATACGGTTGGCCCTCCTGGCTTCCAGGGCACACTGCTGGCTCATATTCAACTTGCTGTCAATCACAACCCCAAATCCCTCTATGCAGGGCTGCATTTCGTCGCCCAGTCTGTACAATTAGCCAGGGTTGCCCCAATCCAGGTGCAGGATCCAGCACTTGCTTTTGTTAAACTTCATGCGGCTGGTGATTGCCCAGCTCTCCAACCTGTCCAGATCTCTCTGCAAGGCCTTTCCACCCTCATCCGAGTCCACAACTCCTCCAAGTTTGGTGTTGTTGGCAAATTTGCTCAAAACACCTTCTAGTCCCAAATCCAAATCATTTATAAAAACATTGAAGAGGACTGGCCCTAAAATGGAGCCTTGAGGGACCCCACCAGCCAGGTGTGGCCCCATTTACCACAACCCTTTGGGCCCTGCCCCTCAGCAAATTGCTCACCCATCATGTGATGTTTTGTTAAGTTGTATGCTGGACATGTTGTCCAGTAGGATCCTATGAGAAACCATGTCAAAACCCTTGCTGAAATCCAAAAAGAACACATCAACTGGTTTCCCTTGGTCAACTAGACAGGTGATTGTGTCATAAAAGGAAATGAAATTTGTTAGGCAGAACCTACCCCTCATGCACCCATGTTGGCTGGGAACAATGACTGCATTGTACCCCAGGTGCACTTCAATAACTTCAAGAATCAGCTTCTCCATAATTTTACCAGGCACTGAAGTGACACTGACAGGCCTGTAATTGCTAGAGTCTTCTTTCTGACCCTTCTTGAAAATTGGCACAACATTTGCCAGCTTCCAGTCTACTGGGACCTCTCCAGATTCCCAAGATCATTGAAAAATAATTGAGAGAGGTCCCCCAATGACATCAGCCAGCTCTTTAAGCACCCTGGGATGAATCCCATCCAGACTCATGGACTTGTATGGATCCAGGTGGAGCAGCAAATCCTGCACATGTTCAGGGGCGGTTGGGAGTTCGTCATTCCCACCATCATGGTCCTCCAGCTCAGGGCACCCCGGGTCTTGAAGCCCACTATCAGTGTTGAAGACAGAAGCGAAGAAGGCATTAAACCTCTCCGCTTTGCCTATGTCCTTGTCTGTGAGGTGACCTTCCCCATCAAGTAGCAGACCTATGTTTTTTTTTGGTTCCCCTTTTTTTGTTCATATATCTAAAAAAAACCTTTTTATTGTCTCCCACAGACGTGGCCAGCTTCAACTCTAGTTGGGCTTTGGCCACACAAATTTTATCCCTACAAACATGAACAGCATCCCTGTATTCCTTCCTCATCACCTGACCCTGCTTCCAGCAGCTGTACACTTTCTTTTTTTTGCCTAAGCTCCAGTAGAAGATCCCTGGTCAGCCAGGCTGGCCTCCTGCCCCACCTGCCTGACTTCTGATATTTTGGAATTGCCTGATCCCGTGCTTTTAGGAGGCAGTGCTTAAAGACTGACCAGCATTGATGGACACCAATGCCTTCAAAAGCGTCTTCCCAGGGGACCTTGCTGACTAGTTCCCTGAGCAGCCTGACGTCTGTTTTCCCCATATCCAGGGTTGAAGTTTTGGTGGCAGTTTTCCTTCTGTCACCATAAATTCTAAATTCAACAACTTCATGGTCACTATGACCAAGACGGCTGCAAGACCCTCTCGGTTCTCTAGCAACAGATCTAGGAGGGCACCTTTCCTAGTTGGCTCTCTTAGCACCTGCACCAAGAAGTTATCATCGAGGTGTTTTAAGAACCTCCTGGACTTGCTCGTGTCAGCCGTGTGGTGATCCCAGTTAGTGTTTGGCAAGTTGAAGTCCCCCATAAGGACATGGGGAGTTGATCTCGAGGCTTCTCTTAGTTCTGCAAAGAATAATTCATCAGCATTGTTGTCCTGGCCAGGTGGTCTGTAGTAGACTCCCACAACGACATCCCCTTTACTTGTTCATCCCTTAATCCTTACCCAGAGGTTCTCAACTTTGCTGTTGCCAACTTGAAGTTCCACACAGTCCAGCCCCTACTTCACATACATTGCCACCCCCCCACCTGCCCTGCCCTGCCTGTCCCTCCTGAGGAGCCTGTAACAATCTATTGTGACACACCAGTCATAGGACCCATCCCACCAGGTTTCGCTTATGCCAATGATGTCATAGCTGTGGGACTGGGCCAAGACTTCTAGCTCATCCATTTTGTTCCTCATACTGTGTGTGTTTGTGTAGAAGCACTTCAAATGATCCTCCCTACACGCAGCACCTTGTGAAGCTGACCGAAGGACCTTACTGGCACACAGTCCCTTTGATTCTAGCGCACCATCCCTTAGCTCATCACCAGCATGCCTGGTTTTATCCCCTTTCCCCTTCAACTCTAGTTTAAAGCCCTATCTATCAGCCCTGCCAACTCCTGACCCCAAATCCTTACCTCTCCCTGAGACAGGAATCCCATCTGCTGCCAGCAGGCCCAGTGTCGTGTAGACTTTCCCATGATCAAGAAACCCAAAGTTCTGTCGGTTACACCGGTCCCGAAGCCACGTGTTAATGTGATGAGCCTGCTTGTCAGCATCAATCCCCCCTACTGGAAGGACAGAAGCAAACACTACCTTTGCCCCTGATCCTTTAAGTAGTCGCCTCAAAGCCCTAAAGTCCCTTTTGATCTCTCTCAGACTTCTTGTTGCTACCTTGTCATTACCAGCCTGAAAGACCAGTCAGTAGTGGGTAGTAGCTGGTTGGCCATACCAGGCGCTTGACTTTCTTAGCAAAGAAGCTTGACTTTCTCACCCAAGCCCCAGGGAGGCAGCAAACTTCACTGTTGCTCCTGAGCCTGCTCACCTCCTCCCGAAGCTCTGCCACCAGGCTGAGTAGCTCTTCAATCTGGGCATACCTCCCACAGGCATACGCCTCGCTGCTGCTGTCGGATACTGACAGAAGACTCAGGCGCACTCTGCAGCCCAAGATCTGGATGGCTGCGTGTTTCCCTGAGCCCTTGGTCTGAGTAGCCACATTGGTGACTGTGGCTGGAGAGGCTATGAGAGATGCCGAGGCCATGGTTTTCTGCCTGGTGGATACCATGGCTAGGTGTGGTGGTTTGACCGTGTTAGGCAACTGAACACCACAACCACTCTCTCACTCCCCTTCCTCAGATGAGGAGGGGAAGAAGTAAAGGAAAGAACAACTCACGGGTTGAGATAAGGATAATTTTAATAAAGAGAAAAATATATTATTAAGGAAATATTATTATTAATTAAACAATTCAACTAAAGGGAAAAAAGGGAAAGGGGAAGAGGAAGGGGGGAAAGGGAATAACAAAACAAAACAAGTAAAGGCTATGTGGAAGTGCAGAGGGCAAAAAAATGCTCTACTTCCCACAAATAAGCGATGCTTGACCACGTCCTTGAAGCAGGGCCTCAACGCACATAGCTGGTGTTCGGGAGGAGGACAGACGGTTTCACAACTAGAGCCCACCCCTTCCCTCTTCTTCCTTTTTCCACCTTTTATTGCTGAGTGTGACATCATATGGTATGGAATATCCCTTTGGTTGGTTTGGGTCAGCTGCCCTGATGATGTTTCTCACTTTTTTGCCCACCCCCTAGGAGGGCTAGAGAAAGTCCTGATGCTATGCCAGCACTTCTCAGCAGCAGATACAACACCAGTGTGATACCACTGCTGTTCTAGTGCAGAGCGCAGCACTGTATGGGCTGCTGCAGGGAAAGTTAACATCCCAGCCAGACCCAGTACACTAGGTTCCTCGCAAGCAGGTTGCAAATACCGAAGGGAAAGACTGCTGCAAAAGAGCGGCGAGGAGCCCTCCCTGCTCGCTCTGGCTGGGCAAACTGCCGCACCCTGCCCTTCTGCCGCGCACTGCCATCTTTGCCTGTTCTGGTCACCGCTCTCCTGGTCACTTGCACTTCTTAGGGGCTGTCTTTGAACGGCTGGGGAGGGGGCGCTGCTGGCTCCGCCTATGCTTCACCAGCCTCCGTCGTGAGGGCCGCCGGGACTGGTGGCTGTCTCGACTGCTTCGAGTAGCCTCGATGCTGAAAAAAAGCCCTGCCCGCCTCGATTCCACGCTCCGCGGCAGAACACGTCTGTCCCAGAGCCGATCGCCTCGGCAAGAACTGTATGTATGAACTGTAAGTAGAATTGTATGTATGGTGAATAATTACAGGAAATTAATTTAAGAGGTAGAAAATAGCCAAACGCAGAGCTATTTCTGAAAAGTGAGAATCATTACCTGCTGAAAAAAAAAAAAAAAAAAAAGACAATCAGACATGGCCCAAGTGAGTGAAGATAATAATCTAGATTTTCTCTCTGATCTTTGTGTAAGCCTAGTAATAAATTAACTTGAGTGACAGGGTACAATGAGGCCAAATTCAATACCCTAGATCCATCATTAGAATAAGAACTTGTTCTTATATGCTAAATTGTCTTTTTGAAAAATTAACATTATCAAAACACCTTATTGAAAGATCTAGAAATTCTTTTTCTATTTATTATTTATCCTACCCCTCAGCTATGTGGAAGATCTTGAATGATTTCGGTAAAATTTTTATATTTCCATAAATACTATAACTTGACATAAAATCATGGAGGATAAAACAGCTTTTGAATGTTTTCCACATCATAAAAATAAGAGAACATATAATGACAGTTTTAGGCAGGCTTAAAGTAAGCAAAAAGTTTATTTTTGTAAAGGTGTGAGATTAAAAGTACATCTTGGTAACATCCCAAGCATGTTACCAAGGCTAAAAGTAAATGTATGTTTAGTAGCTGTACAGTGGTGACCAGTAACAAATGTCACCCAGATACTATCTCATTTTCAGGCAAAGTCTTAAATATTTAGTTATTTGTCTCAAAGAAACAGCATTTTCTATGCTGTTCATTCCTGTAGTGTTGGTTACTCTTCTCAGGATTTCAGGCTGCACAGACTTTTCATATGGACCATTACAGCCGTTTCCATGTGCACTTTATTCTGGCTCTGCTCTCTGCCTGATTTCATTCATCTCTTTTCTACTACTTCAGAAATTTATTAGACCCTGAACATCCGTAATGTCCTTTCCCCTGGTTAGATTCAGTGTGTTCCTTCCCAAGTTGAGAGTGCTGTTACATCCCTGCCTGTTTTCATATTTACATGATATTATATCCTGAAAGTGACTTTATGTCCAACTTATTCTAATCTCTTTCAATCTGTACAAGGGTGTAGCATGTGGGAATTACAACTAAGGTTTTCAAAGATGTCAGCTTAATGTTTCTGAATTGGGGGAGCTGCTAAAATACTGCAGTGTTTTCAGGTTTGCTTAGGCACAGTAGTCCTTTGATATCCCAGGAACTATCCTTGGGCAGAACGACCTCACTCATTTCAGCCTGCTTGCTAAGCTGAGCATAGGCTCTGCAGTGGCATGGGGCAAATGGCAGCCACTAACAAACCAGCAACCCAGTAGAAAATGCAGCTCCCAGACAGCAGCAACTACAAGAAGAGGCTACTCTTTGTATGATCAGCAAAACCTGATACAAGATATGAAACAAATGCAAATGCCATGTGAAGTACAAGACAATTTTCCAATTTAACAGGGTGTTCTTGTCCTCAATAAATTTTCCCAGTTCTTGTATGGTAGAAAATACGTAAATATGTAGAAATTAATCAATAATCAGAAAAAAAATTGCTTTCCAAGTTTCTGTTTCTGAACCTTGAAAAAGTTCTGAAGGCTAGGAAGTGTCATCCTTTTTCTTCTTCAACAGAGAACAATTAAAACAGTGGAATATAACAAGCTTCTGTACGTGAGTCATTTCTGAGGGGATTAGCAAGAATTTGAGTGCCTGGGGGTAGGACTTCTTGTTTTACACTATATTGCTGTACATGGTGCTTTCTTTATCCTTCTTCCCAAACCTAACGGTTCTTTGATTTTTTTAGGTTGACTGTTTTTAAAACAAAAGCTTCTGCAGTATTCAAACTTCCATGACCAAAAGTTGTTTCTAATGAATTTTGTCCATGATTGATTGCTTTTATTTCCAAGATCTGGAGTATGAGTTGTGTTAACAAATTAGGGAAGTAGGCCAACACAGACACACACACAATTACTCATGCATATATTCTGTATGTAAAGCAGGTAAGCCCTTGTATAATGTCTTTTTATGGAATTTAATAAAATAAATTTAAGAATTTAATCAAATTCAAGCTTACTAGGATTCTTTAGTGATATATTCAAAACCGTGGGATTTAATGAAGGATTGTAATAATTTATTTCAAGTTTTAAGCCACCTTTAGACTATAACATGAAGTTACAAAATGTTGTCAGTTGGTTTGAAAAACCCTATAGCAAGGCCATACTCTATTAAGTCCCCAGCTTTTCTTTTTTTTTCCATGTGTGAACAGTTTTCCTTTCAAATGTGTTATTAGCTGATGTAACCCATGGTCTGGAGATTCAGATAGCTGCCTGTGATGTCTAATCTTGGAGTGGCACAGCTGCATGGCCTAAGTTCAGTTTTGGGGAGAAAATAACAGTTGCGCTGTGTGAAAGTATGTAAATTAAATTCGTGTAAGATAGGCATAGTAAAAAACAGACCAAAATGAGATGGTTCAGAGACGAGTAGCAGCTCAAGGATTCAGGAGGAAATAATACTAGCATGAGGAGATGCAGAACTATAAGAGAAATGCAGGGAAGTAGAAGTCAGCAATATTGCAAAATTACAGATTTTGGTCCAAGGAGCAAGAGGGGGCAACACTTCCTCAGCTGGTTGGTGGCTACCTGACCAGCAGGTATTGAAGCAGCCACAATGAGCATCGTAGTGCTTAGTCTGTCGCTCCCTTGGTCCTAGTCACTGCATGTGTTGACCAATATTATCAAAAGTATTTTTGTTATGTACTTTCAAGTTATGTATATCCTGCTGGCCAAGTCTCGTCACACAGTAAAAGATGTCCAAACAAAAGTGATGCAGTTAGATAAAGTTACATTTATTTTACATACAGTAGAGGGGAGAATGAGTGAAGTGACTCGATAAGCTTGGAATAAGTTCAGTTGCTGACAGACGAAGTTAAAGAAGAAAATGATTATTGTTATAATTGTATTTCTCTGTTTATTCCTCATCAATTTAAAGAGGAGTATACACTCCTCTTTAAATTATATATGTATATATATTTGCTATATAACAGCTAAAATGTGTTTGGGTATTTGGAATACATTGCCTTACAAAGCAAAGTGGTAGGATTTTACTTCTGTGGTGGACTTCAGAGAGAAAAGCTTTGATTATTTTGTGTCTCTGTAAGCACAGGAAGAATCTTAGTTTAAAGAAGTTAGTGGTTTTCCATCATGTATAATGCTATACCAGATTTCTTATTGGTTATTTTTGACAAATGTTTTCTATGCTAGGATTGTGGGGGAGATGGTAATGTGCATAAATGCTGTCATCATGTTTACAGACAAGGAACTGTGGTAGTACAAGGAAAATTTGAAGAATCTTAAGTTCCATTTTCAATGCCAGATTAATCCATGTAAGAGCTGTTTGGGCTTTAAACAAAATTATTAACTCGCTAAATTCTCTATATCATTTCCACTCATCTACCTGAAAGTATTCAAGTACCTCCCATTTTGAATTCTCTGGAAAACAGGTACCTGAATAAAAGAGCCCTGACGGCATGAACATCAGTTATTCAAAATACGCTGTTCTGAACCCACAGCATGGAATAAAACAGCATTAATTTGAGCTTAAGAAATTAAGAAATTCTGTTTTCTACATGTTGAAGTATGCATGCCTGGTGGCTGTCTAAGCATTCTTTATCACCAGTGGAGATCTGCTCAATATCAGCAAAGGAAAACAAGAGTTACTGAGTTCACCCCAGCATGAAGGTCTCCTGGCTAGTTAGCTGAGTAGCAGTCTCATATTCAGAGACATCTGGCCTACATGTAGAAATCCAAATATAGTATATTACTCTTTTATTTCATCATGCTAAGCAGTTCTAAAAAAATGGAAAGGAATGTTGTGTAAGGGGTTACAATGTGCCTTTAAATTTTCTCTGTCATCTGAATCCTCTGCAAATGGATTTTTGGAAAATGCAGATTGTGTCTAGGCTTTAGAAATTCCACTTAGAACAAAAATAAGAGGTTGTTCAATTGGATGAGTTTTGGCTGGAGGTGGAGATGAAAGAAAAGGTTAGGACAAAACAAAATGAAGAGCTCTAGCTCTGCGATGGGAGAGGAGGAGAAATGACTGGAGTGTAGGGATGCAGAACATGAATCTCAAAGACCCTGGGAAAAGCGATATTAGTATTTTGTGGTTGGTATTTGGGGGAAGAGAATCATGGTCATTATTCCCTTCTCTCCCAGAGTCAGGATTCTTGTTAGGGGCTAGGAGCGAATTGAACACCTGCATGGGACTGCTGTTGTCTGTTCTCCCTCTCTCCTACTGTCTCCTTTTAAAAATTGAAGAACTTTAGTACCCTTATGTCTTGATTAAGGTGCTTTCTGTTTCTATTCCTTTTGTGCTTTCATCACTTATGTTGATTTAACCTGAAGGTGAATCCTTTTTTGTTTCTACTACTATTCTCCTCAATGTCCTATTTCTTAAACATTTTATTTTATGCTGACACAGAGGACCTAGTTTAGCTGAATCGCGAAAAACTGACTCCACAATCAGTAAGATTGTAAAGTAGGTATGTTTATTCAGCGCTGGGCAACACGGGGGGTAGTCCCACCAAAGTCGTGCGCAACAATTCGCTCGCTTGCATTCTATTTTATCCCCTAAAATATTACATATGCATTAAGTTTCGCAACACACCTATGCATATTCATTTCCTAGCTCCACCTAGCCCCGCTTCGTATGCTAATTATCTTATCAGTCCTTCTGCGCTTGCGTAGTACTCTCTGGTGGTCGTCTGGGTGGTCGTCGGCTGGTCGTCAGGATGAAGTAAGACGTCTTCCTCAGAGTTGAACTTTTAACCTCATCTCCTTGCGCATGCTCCCTGAGCACTTGGTCACAATCTGGGCCATAAAGTTGGTTTGGTCCAGTTCTCGGGATCCAAGAGGCTCCTGTTATCTCGACGCCTTGCTTGTTTACCTTATCCTTTATAAACAGTCTTCCTTATCTCTGAGCCTTTGCTCATCATCCGAACAATAGGGTTAGATTTATCTGGTTCTTGGAGCCCCAGGGGCTCGTCTGGTCCTTGGGACCCCAGGGGCTCATCTGGAGGCCTAAGCGCAGCATAGGCCCAGTACATCACAAATGTAGCACATATTAAGCAATGAGTGTTGTCTATATATTTATTCATAATCAGTCACTCTCTAATTTCTAATCCCATGTTTCATAGCCACATAATCAGTTTGTAGCTACAAAGTTGGCTTTTTTTTTTTTTTTTTTTTTCCCCTCAGACGTTGAAAATGAACAGAATTATGATGCTGGTCTTCTAAACAACCAAATTTGTTCAGAGCCAAATAAAGTACTTTCCAAAATCAGCCTGCAGATCAATTGTCAGCCTGTCATTACTTTCACATCTGCTGCTGCTGATAGAATCTTCTGCATTGAAAATGCATGCTTGAAATGAGAGCTGCACACGAATGGCAGGACATAAAGAATTACAATGAATGTAAAGGAACAATTAAAAAAAAAAACACTTTCAAGTGCCATTTAAGGGCTTTAAGGTCCTGCAAGTTGCTTGGAGATTTCAGGGAATAAAGGGCAACCTGTATCTCTTGAGTGTAACCTCTGGTTATCTTCTGCAAGGTTGAATTCTTTTTGGTCATTTGCTTCCCGTGTTGTATATTTGTTTATAAATTGTGTTCTTAACTGTGACATCAAGCCACCAGCACAGCTTATTTATATGTTTTCTGTCATAGTACTAGCTGGTTCATAAATCATGGTAATATCAGTTCGGAGTATCAACATTCAATTTTGCATTGTCTTTTCTATCATAAGTCTTTGTTTTCATTTGTGGTTAGTATTGCCAGAATTTAGCTGGGGATAATACAGTCCATGTTTGCTAACTGCTTAAGGCTTACTTTTTGTGTAACAAAATACAATATTTATTTATTTATTTATTTATTTATTTATTTATGCATCTGGGTGCTAGCAAATGGTATTTTCATCAGGCCAAATTCCAGTGTCTTTCAGGATGAAGATCCATTGAGACCACCATCATTTTTATCCAAAAGATAATACTTACCTCTGAAAATAATAATTTGAATATTGTTACTATTATCAACTCGATTATCATGATTATCATGAAATACCACAAATTAGATGCTCTTGAATGTTAACATTTCTACAGTCCTATGCTAAGTAGTGTGCAGGTTCCAGTTGTGTCCCATACACGGTCGGACACAGATTTCTGGCAGGAGGTAAGCGTTGAGTGGCCTAGTAGTTTGTCAGCTGTGTATGAAGAAATACAGTAATCAGACTGTATGTTTCAGTGCAGACTCCTGCATCCGGCAGATGTAGAAGGGTCTGTGTGATTTACGTGCTTTTGAGTTTTGACTTTAGGAAGCTCTGAGTGTCATTTCAATTGATGATATTGATTATCATTTTTTTTTTTTTTCAATGCCAGAGCTCCACAGATAATTTTTTGCAGAGATCCGTAATATCTCCACCCTCCCCCCCCCCCCGCCAAGTTTAATTAGCCTGACTAAAGTCTAATTTATTCAGTGATAAAGTTTTTCACTGTGATGTGATAAGCCTATGAATATGTCTGCACTGTCAATAACTCTAGATTGCGCTTTTAAAGGGCAGGAAAATGTTCTGGACGTTCTGAGGATCAGAAGTTCTCTGTGTGTGTTTTGAGTTTTTTATACTGAAGTAAATGGTCTGGAATGCTTCATCTCTTGGCTGGATGGCATAGCTCTTCCATGTGGTATTGCTACCATACAGTATTAATTCACATGGTGGAGATCGGCACAGGCTATCTAAAAAGTCTGCTGAGTGGAATAAGCTGGTTATCAGGAGAATATTATGTTGAACCATGGAAATATATGAAAGGGCGATAAGGGACAAAAAGTGTTTTTCTGTGAATAGAACTCTTCTTTAGGCCAAATGCAGTCCCATCTTTGGTTCTCTTATTGAGCTACCAGCTTCAGACCAGGCAACACAGAATAACACATGTGCAAAGGGACAAGGCTGCAGAAGCAACTTAGTCTGGTATTTCCATATTTCTGTAGTTGTATCCTTTGCATTCTTTTAATATAACATTCCGTTTGTTTGGATGACTTTAAATGAAAGACTAGGTTCCATTTTATAAACAATAAAAGGCCTTATTCAGGAGATGTGATACCTTGTTATTAATTTGTAAACAAACAAAAAAAAAAGTGATTGAACAGTCTACATTCTGTCCTTCTATCCTGTCCTTCTGTGTAACTGAAAATTTAGAAATTCATTTAAAAGCAAAGCCAGCAGGAGCCAGACTGAGTTTATGTGGGCTTTAAATTACAGCAAGCAAATAGAAAGAGAACAAAATGAAAAAAAAAAAGGGTGGTGGTGGTGGTGTAAAAAGAATAAAGTCTCTCCATAGGCAGTGACAATATCTATAATTAGTAATATTGGTGATGGCACTTAGTCTCATGAAAAGGCTCAGGCTGGCATGTGCTGTTTCTATCCTCATCCAGCATGATAAAGATAAGGAATTTGTGATTCTATTAGTCACTTGTTTGCAGTTGATCAAAATGATACGTGGACACTATGCATTTGATAAGTGGGGGAGTATCAGTGGAAGGAAAAGACATCAGCATGTAACTGGCAGGGAACATCCTCCTCTTTATAAAGAACTATAAATATGCATGAAAAATGTGTGCAAGAAGCAGAAAAATGCACTCAGAAGTTCCCAACAGCAAAGGGTTAGGCAACTTCTATTATTGCTCCTCTATACTTTCTCCTTCGTGCCTCAGAACTGCTGGAGATTTCCAATGCAAATTTGGCTCTATACCCTAACCCAAAGGTAGGCACATTTGTTTCCCACGTATAAAATAATACATCATTCTTTAAATAACTTTTTGACTATGTTTAAGCTTAAGAAGGCTGAATTCAGGCTAGAGAGAGCATCTTCTGGAATTCCTGGCTTCTCTATGCCAAATTCAAAAACCTTGAAGTCTCAGTTTATTGTACATTAGTTCCCATATAGGAAACAAACAACGAAAAGAACCCTGAGCAATCAGTAATTATTCCAGAGAGAATTAAGCTGATTCACATTTAGCACCAAAGGGTTCAGGCCATAAGATGTATAAAATAAGCTTTATTTCCTGCATGTGTCAGTCTAGGCTATTATGTAGACTGACCTCTGAACTGGTCAGCTATCAGATAGCCAAGAGGGAATTTAGGCAATAGTATTTGCAGTTTAGGATTTCAGGCTCTCAGTCTTTATGGATTTCTGAGAGAAAATATGTGTTGTTAATTATATACACTTTCTCTTGCCCCTTCCGCCTGACTCTTTGCCTAATCTTTTGCTACCTAAACCTCTAATTCCCTCCCTTCTTCACCTTTAATCTGTACTATTGCAATTACAGTTTCTACTAGACTTTTGTGTCCATGTCTGTTGCCTGCATCACAATATGAGGAGTACTGAGAAAAAAAAAGTCCAGTGTTATAGGCCAACATCTAGATGCCCTTGTTATTGTCAATACTTAGCAGGCAGACTTAAATGTAAACAGTGCCTGGAAGGCTTTTATTTATAGCTTCATAGTAAAAGACAGAAGGTGCTACTGCAGAAATATCACAAAGTTGACTTTTATTATTAGCTTTATTGCTAGTCACATTTATGGAATGAACTCTGTTTTGCTAAATATTGAACAGTCACATAATAAAACAGATACTCCACAGAAAGTTTGTCTGTAATGTATCTTACTGAGCATTTCAGACTTAAGAGTTTTGGAGATAATTAATGAAAACATTCGAAATCTATAATATCTTAATAAGGTACTGAACATTTTTCTTTGAACCTTACAAATCTGCAAATAGATGACTTAAAATAGATCTTTAAACAGATGGGATTATTTATCACAATGCCTTCCCATTTCAAGGTCTACCTGATTCAAGTTTCATCTTTTTACATACCTGTCTTCCTACTAAAGCCATGGAAACACCATACTCTTTCCTGGTTCGTTGACAGTAGGCATGGGCTTTAATTTCTAAAACCAAAAACAGTAAGTGCTTTTGAGCTTATACCAGGCATTAGAAAATGGAACAAACCACCATACCAAACAGGTTTGAGTCTGCTTACCTGAACTCCCTACATCTTTATTGCTTTTCCTGTTACATATTTTGTAGAGGAAACTAACTTTCTTCATGTTTTTACATAGAACCTCAATTCACAGATACAGTATTTCTTGTTCCTGCTGCCATCTATTACAACAAAAGCATTTTCATATATATATATATATTATATATATATTTCATATATTTCCATTGAGAACAAAGTGACTATATATATATATGTATACGTATATATATATGATATATATATATATATGACTGACTAACATAGTTGACTCTTTCCCAACTAATTCCAAACTGACTGTGCCCACTTAATCAGAAATGACTACAACAAACTGTAATATTTATTTGTAATTCTGTGTTTAGCTAATTTGCTAACAGATAACCTTCACAGATTTGAAAGTCTATTTGGAGAAATAGTCATGTCTGTTACAGTTCTTAGCATTTGATAGTCTATTCAAGCTACTGAATTTTGAATAACAAAGCTCTTTAAAAAATATAAACAATTAAAAATACATGAGTCTTTTGCTTGATATCTTTTTCCTGCTCTTGTTAACAAGCAGATAACAATCCTGATGGCATAGAAACATGCTCTGCGTAGATTTTGCAGTTGGAGGTACACCAGTGTGTTTTAGCTAGGGGTCACATACAATATTCCTGTGGTTGTCATACATACACTTTGAATTTATTTTCATTATTTTAGTTTATTATAACCTGGTTCAGTTTTATTATGTTCAGTTTAGATTGGTTTGGATTTGATATGGTCGAGTTTTGTTTCCTGTGGGGCTTGCTTTCATTACAAGAGGAATAAACATACAGGCAACTTCAGATGAATAGTTTGCTCCAAAGATATTAGGATTAAGCACTTGATAGTGGGGAAAAAGGACAGACTAGTAAAGGGAAAATAGATATGAAATCTGTGTTTCAGAGCTCAGTAATGAATAAAGTAAGAAGTGCTGAAAGTCAAGTTTGCAGAGGAATTAAAATGAAAAGCATAATTTCACCAGTTATATGTAGAAAATAAGGGAAAAATGAAAGAAGTGAAAAATTGAGAGAAGTAGTGGGACTGCTATCTAGACATAAATTAATGAAAATCTGTGTTTGCCTTGATTTTCAGTAATAAAGGAGAGCACAGAACCAAAACAAAATGACCTGTAAGACTTAGAAAAGAAAGGCAAAAAATGACATAATACAAAAACAAAAATGGACAAATGAGTTTAAGGTGTTAAAAGGGTGAATGGAATGGGGGAGGGGGGGAAGGGTTGGGATGGACAGTGGGCCCAGGAGCTCTGTTTGAGCTCAGCCCTGGGTATTCAGACCCTGCTGGAACTCTATCTCCAGCTTTGCCACCCCTGTGCCTTATGTTGCCACCTGATCCAGACCTCAGACAATGGGCTGATAGCCTGGCCTTTGCCCTGCCTTGTCACTGTGGACCTGCCCTGTGATCACTGGACTTGATCTTAATTCTGATCTACAAATTGATTTCCCAGATTGATCACAGAATCATAGAATGGTTTGGGTTGGAAAGGAACCTTAAAGATCACCCAGTTCCAACCCTCATTCCATGGCCCAGGACACCACCCACTAGGTCAGGTTGGCCAGGGCCCTACCAAACCTGACACAATACCTCCAGGGATGGAGTATCCACAGGTTCTCTTGGCAACCTCTTCCAGTTCCTCACCACCAACTGGATGAAGAATTCCCTCCTAACATCTAATCAAAATCTACCCTCTTTTAATTTAAACTTTCCCCCCATGTCCTATCACTGCCTGTGTTAAAAGTCCCTCTCCATCTTACTATAACCCCCCTTAAGTATTGAAAGTCTGCCATAAGTTTTTCCTGGAGCTTTCTTTTCTCCAGGCTGAACATTTCTCAGCCTTCATAGGAAGCTCATATTGAGCTTTTCGTACACCAGCACCCCCAAGTCCTTCTCTTCAGTGCTGCTCTCAATGAGTTCTTCTCCCTGTCTGTACTCATGTATGAGATTGCCCTCACCCAGGTGGACCCCCTTGCATTTGGACTTGTTGAACCTAATTAGGTTTATGCGGGCCTACTTTTAAACCTTGTCCAGATCCCTTTGGATGACACCCCTTCCTTCTGTTGTATCAACTGCACCACTCAGTATGGTGTTGTCTGCAAAGTTGCTGAGGGTGCACTCGATTCCACTGTCGTAGTCACTAATAAAACTATTAAACAGCACCGGTCCCAAGACTGATGCCTGAGGGACACCACTCATCACTGACCTCTACCTGGACATGGAGCCATTGACCACCACTCTCTGGCTGCAGCCAACCAGCCATTTCCTTATCCATTGAGTTAGTCCACCCTTCAAATCCATCTCTCTTCAATTTGGAGATCTGGATGTCATGTGAGACCATGTCAAAGCCCCCTACAGAAGTCCAGGTAGATGACATCGGTCAGTCTTCCCTTGTCAATTGATGCAGTCACTCCATCACAGAAGGCAACCAGATTGGCCAGGAACAATTTGCCCTTGGTGAAGCTGTGATGGCTGTCTTAGATCACTTTGTCTTGCATGTGCCTTGCTTCCAGGAGGATCTGTTCCATGATCTTGCCAGGCACAGAGGTGAGGCTTACAAGTCTGTAGTTACCCAGGTCTTCCTTTCTACCTTCTCTAAAAATGGGAGTGATGTTTCCTTTATTCCAGTCACTGGGTACTTTGCTTAATTCTTATGACTTTTCAAATATGATAGAGGGGATCCATCTTCGACCAGCCTCATCACCATGATCTTGGACTTCACCATCATAATCTTGGACCCACCTCCTCACTGTGATATTATGATTCAGACTCTTTTTTGGACCTGGCCACCATCTCTTGGGCTGTCCTGCTCCTTTGCTGGGCCCTGGCTGGTGAGGCCCTTGTTTTGCTGGCAGTGGGATCCCCCATATCCCTGGCTTGCCTCCACTTATGGAGCAGTCCTGCTCTTGCTGCTCTCTACCATGAAATGAATTAAGCAGATACAGATCTGACAGTATGCAAAACCTTAATTTTTTAAGGAAAGCATAATTAAAGATGTATATGAAAAATGCAGTAGAATCGAATAACATTTTACTGAAATAAACAATACTTTGGCTAATGGATAACTTCATAGTTTTTTTTTTTTGTATGTGTGTGTTTGTGTGTGTGTGTGTGTGTTTCTTTCTTTTTTTTTTTTTATTTTTCCCTAAGAATAGATCTCATCAGTTGGAACTTCAGTAGAGCATTTAGTTCAGCATCACATAGGAATCTACTAATTTAGCTGCACAGATGTAGAGAAGGTATTAATTGGGACTAAAATACTGGCTAAAGAGGTAGCAGCAATGGATGGTTTGGAAAAGCTGGGACCAGCCTGGCTGTGAACAGCTCTGCCGAAAGGGAGCTGGGGGTCTGGGCAGACACAAGCTGGTCACGAGCCACCAGCATGCCCTGGCTGCAGGGAGCAACCTGGAACTTAGTACCTGAAGTGAAAGTAAGGACTGAGAGTAGTCACTGCCTCTGCTCATATCATGTGGTGGGAGTAAACACAAGGACAAATGGTAGAAACCATTATTGGCCTAACAGCAAATAAACATATATATAGACTTTGAACGAATTCAGTCTGGAATTACAAGATCTGTAGCAATTAGAGACACAAAGTTTTTGGAACAACCTTCCAAATGACAGTAGTGAGGCCCAAGACTCAACTAGTTTTGTTTTGGAACTTGATTACTTTGTGGAAAGGATTATAGTGCCTGCCTGCTGTAGCATATCAATTGAGTCCCATGCCTGGACAGATCTTGGCAAAACACTTTTTTTTTTTTTTTCTCAAGAAAATTCATTTGTTGTGGCTTAATTTTTCCTTCCCAGGGTTTTCTGCAGTTCTCCGTAAAAATGTAATGCAACAGGTTGGTACTGATTTCCCACCTTCTCTCCCTGTAGTTGGCCAATTGTGGATGTTATTAAGAGGTAGTTAATACATACATTTACTAAGAAAGGTAAATATTGTTTCTGACAGTCATCCTCACTGCATTCTCATCATAGTTAGTTCAGCAGTATTGTAGTGTATAAGCTGCAAAGCTGTTTTGGAGCTACTGTTTAAGGGTTCAATCCTATTTGGTTGATATCATTATTTAATGATCTCTTGAAAAATAAAAACTAAGATTGTTTCTGTTACGTGAAAATTGGTTTTCATGTCCTTCACTTACCATTGAAAGTGAAGATGGTGATTTGTTGCATTTTAATAGTTCTTTCATAAAATTCAGATGTCTTTTCTTCTTGCTGAAAGAGGAAGAAAGACCTGCCTTCTAGGCTCTCAAATTCAGTTCTACAAAAAAAGTTGTTTAAACTTTTCTAAAGAATTAAGTTCTAGATCCTCTAAAGCAAGTTTTTTATGTTTTTTTTTTTTAAGATATAAAAAATTTAAGATTTTTTTAAGAATTTAAGATAAATGCAATCAAATGATAAGTATATAAAGAGAGTGAATTTGAGATTTTCTGTAGAATTATTCTTTTCAGTACTCTTCTGTACTTAAACGTGAAGTAATTTTTTAAAGAACAAACCTAAACCATCTGGTAGCATAATACTTGGTTTGTGCCTCATGTCTGTGTACTTGGTATACAGAAAAGCTTTGATTCACACAATGTCTTTCTGAAGCAAATGAGGTACACAATGCATAATTCATGATGGTATGTCTTGGCAGTGGATGGCAGTCTCAATTCTGATGTTAGAACCATTTTATTTTTTCAAGAGTTTATAATTCTGTAGGAGCATGATAACAGGTAAGAGCACAGATGAGCGTTAGATACAATGAGAGGTTGTATCTCTGTCTCATACCTCTGATCTGAATATGTTGCTTTAGATAGCTGGCCAGCCATGAGCTATAGGCCCTGATGCCAGGTAATGAACTATGGATGACTGACATATCAGTGCAACTGCAGACAAACAATGAAATCGAGAGGAGTTAGTTCAGATACTTGGGACATATTACTGGAGAAAAAATAAATAAGTCAAAACAAACAAACAAAAAAACAACACAGCTTTAGAAACCACAGAAGATCATAGCATTTGAATATAAGCCATATTAATTCAGAAGGGTTTTCCTGGTGCGCACCTGGTTCATGCCACTTATTAACCCTTACATTTCCTTTAGCCTGAGGAGCACATAAAGGACTTGGAATGGTCAGAGAGGTGTTTTTGGGGCGGGTGTGCTTTGCACTGGCACTGCCTCTTGGCTAATAGATCAGTACAGGGAATGTTTTTTCCCTTATAAGCTGGGGTTGACGCTAGGCTAACTAACATCAGTGACTGTCCACATAAGCATAGTAGTGAAGGAGCACTTGTGAGGGTTGTCCCATCTGTTCCAAAAGTGTGGTGCCTTCCATTGTGAAGAGAAGAGAATGCTTTCCCCATACACCTTTGTTGCACTTTTTTTTTTTTTTTCCAGTGAATCTCACCATATTTCCTGTCCTAATTCCTCTCCTTTCAAGACTCTTTTATATTGTCTGTTCACTTCAGTGATGGGAACACCTCCTGTAATAATATGTGCTGTTTATGCCTTTTCTTGGATTATTAATGTAGTTGTTACATAAAATAAACCCAGCCTCTGCAAAATGCAGTATTATAGCAGATTAATATCCTGACTCACTATCTTGCAATGCCCTTCAATATCTTTTGTCATCAGCTGCAATGACATGGTCTTCATTACTTCCTAATTGTCCATAACATTTCCCCTTATTTTCCTTATTAAAGATAGCTTTAAAAAGCAGCCCAATAGCTGAGAAAGTTTAAGTAAAGGATTTACAGGGTTGTCATTATGTAACCTTTCATGCGGAAGAAGGTTATGTTACTGATGATTTTGAACTAAGCGAATCATGGCACAGGCAGCACTGAACTTTTTTTTTCCCAATCCCCCCACAACCTTGAGTGGCAATTCCTCAGGCTTATTTAGTATTTGGCTTCCCATATGAAATTGCTTATAGGAGTGCAAATGAACTTGCTAATAGTAGTGAGGCAGACCACCTGTACATGAATTCATAAATAGCTTTCCTACTTCTTAATAGAAACTTTTGACGTCATCAAAGTTAGCTAATAGAGTTAACCTTGTATTTTTACACTTAATATTTTTGTATTAACTGTCTCCCTCTTAACTCTACTCAAATGCCATTGTGTATCCTGATAATGTTCCCTTTTTATTTTGGAAAATTTGGGGGATCTGGTGGTTTACTATTTCCACAGCATCTAGAGAAATGATGCTCAGGACACTGACTGGTGTTTCTGGTGTCTTTTCTGGTAGCATAACAGATTTCACAGTATGTAACATGGCAAGTAATCACTTTCTTAAGATGCATCAAAGTAAAAAATAAGCTTACATTATGTACCAAATACAAAAGAATAAGCTCAAGAGAGACCATCTTTTTCATCCTCTTGCCCCAGCTGTTACTGACAAAGTTAACCCAAATCCTGCTAAATACCTCCAGTGATGAAAATCTCACAGTCTCAATCTAATTTAGTGCTTAACTGTCTTTACTGTTAAAGATTTTCCTAATGTCTAATCAAACTTAAGGCTTTGATTTAAGTCTCTTACTCCATGTTCTATCCCCACTGGATGTGAAGAACAATTTATGCAGTCCCTGTGCGCAACATCTACATCAATGTACAAAGCAGTGCATCATCCTTTTGCTCTCACTGTGAGTCATTCAGTAACCTTTCTCTTCATTTATTGCTTGGTCTGTAATCAGTCTCTTCCCCTTCAAATGTAGATATATTTTGGACTCTGAAGACAGACTACCCTGAATTCTACATAAATGATTTTTCTATATTTGGCCACTGAATTAACTTCTTATTGCAAAACAAATTCCTAAAAGTGAAATTCCTAACTTCCTTCTTATTCCTTGATTTTTATTTTATTTTATTTATTTATTTATTTATTTATTTTAGTATGGATTTCTAAATCTTGAATTTATAAATCATGGTTCATAATGCTTAAATTTTCTTCCTTCTTGTACCATTCGGATTATGATTGTTCTAAGTGAGATTAAATTGTCTTGAAATGAGATTCTAGTTGTACAATTCTAGAAGTCAAGCATTGCTAAATGACTTGAATTAGCAAATTTCCCTATTAGCTATGCTTATATACATCCTGTCCCAGTGGTATATTTATCTGTGTTTAACTGAGATCAGAATCTGGAATAGAACTTTACAAAAACAACTTTTTAACTTCAATTAATGTAAGTCAGCCATTGTAATGTGAAATAAGTATTTGTCAATAAATCTGAATTTAGTGGAGTATGCTACTAAACATTAATCTCTGTGTAAAACAACAGCTTAATCTTGGTAGCCATACATGCCACTTACATTAAATTCACTTGTCGCTTGCTCAGGATAAACATTAACTGAACTCAGGGTATCAAGTACTAAACTAATTTAAAATATGTATGTGTATAATGGGGCATTAATAGATCTGCTTATATCCCTGAAAATCTATAAATTTAAAATGTTCTCCTTTCGTAGGACATTAATGAGGTACATGGAACAAATAGATCAATCTGACTGGTTTTGCTATGCAAAGAGTAGGCCAAATTATTTTCCTTACTCAAAATTTAGAAAAATCAATATTAAATCAGTATGTACCAAGGGTAAATATTTACCAAGTTTACTACCTCACCAACCTGAGTGTTCATAAGATAAAATGACAGGACTGTAGAATCTGCTTACCTTGACTGTGACTTTACAAATTCTTCTGTGTCTTCCTTGTATCCAATTTGGCATGTTATGGTCCAGATGGGTGGACAAGTAAAAACATTACTACATGGTGGGCCCAGAGACAGTGGTTAACTGTTTGCATCCTACCTGGAGGGCTGTGGCAAGTAAAACACATGAGTATGTCCAGGGACCTTTCCAAGTAGCAACATCTTTATCTTGATCTGGAGGAGGTGATGGAGGGCAGTCTTGTCAAGGTTGCAGATGATGCCAGACAGGAGTGAACAGTTGTTCTGGAGGGCAGTGCTGCCATCCATGGGGATCTAGACAGGCTGGAAGAGGGGATCAACAAGAACCTCATGAAATGGAACAAAGATAATGCTGAGTGCTGGTCCTGGGCAGGAAGCACCAGAGTGAGGACAAAGGTTGAGGCCAGCCTGGCTGTGAGCAGCTTCGGGGGAAGGGAGCTGGGGGCCTGGGCAGACATGAGCTATGCATGAGCCAGCAGTGTTCCCTGGCTGCAGGGAGGGCCTGCAGTGCCTTCGGAGCTGTACTCACAGTGCATGGCCAGAACATTATTTATTCCCCAGTGCTCAGTACTCATGAGGTTACATCTGGATATTGGGTCCAGTTTTGGGCTCCCAGTATAGGGAAGATGCTGATAAATTGGAGTGAGTTCAGCAGGGGACCCCCTTCCTGGCAGGTGGCTGGAGTGTGTGCCTTGTGGGAAGAGGTTGAGTGACCAAGGCTTGTTCAGCCTGAAGGAGGAATGGCTTCAGTGGGACCTAAGAGCAGCCTGTCTGCACCTGTGAGGGGGTTACTGGGAAGGTGGAGTTGGGCTGTTGACAGTAGTGCCTGCTGGGAGGGCAAGACTGAAAACACAAAATCACAGAATCACAGAATGGTTTGTGTTGGAAGGGATGTTAAACGTCATCTAATTCTAAGCCCCCTGCCATGGGCAGGGACACTTCCCACTAGACCAGGTCACCCAAAACCCCATCCAACCTGGCCTTGGTGCCCAGGGATGGGGCATCCACAGCTTCCCTGGGAAACCTGTTCCAGTGCCTCATTACCCTTTGAGTAAATAATTTCTTCTGAATATCTAATCTAAATCTACCTTTTTTAGTTTAAAAACATTATGCCTTGTCTTACTACTCCACTCCCTGACAAAGAGTCCCCCTTCTGCTTTCCTGTAGGCCCTTTTAGGTTACTGGAAGGCTGCTATAAGGTCCCCCTGGAGCCTTCTTTTCTCCAGGCTGAACAACCCCAACTCTCTCTGTCTGTCTTTGTAGGAGAGGTGCTCCAACCCTCTCATCATCTTTGTGGCCCTCCTCTGGACTTGTTTTAATACTTCCATGCCCTTTTTGTGCTGGGGCCTCCAGAGCTGAACACAGTGCTCCAGGTGGGATCTCTAGGGAGCAGAGCAGAGGGGGAGAATTACCTCCCTCACCCTGCTGGCCGCACTTCTTTTGAAAAAGCTGAGGACATGGTTGGCTTTCTTGGTTGCAAGGACATATTGCCAGCTCATGTTGAGCTTCTCATCAACCGTCACCCCTAGATCCTTCTCCTCAGGGCTGTTCTCTGCCCAGCCTGTATTTGTGCTTGGGATTGCTCTGGCCCAGATGCAGGCCCTTGCACCTGGCCTAGTTGAACCTCATGAGGTTCACACAGGCCCACCTCTCAAGCCTGTGCAGGTCCCTCTGGCAGGCATCCTTTCCCTCTAGTATATTGACTGCACCACACAGATTGGTGTCATCAGCAAACTTGCAGACGGTGCACTCAATCCCACTGTCAGTGTCACCAACAAAGATGTTAAACAGCGCCAGTCTCAATACCGACCCCTGAGGAACACCACTCAATACAGATCTCCACCTGGACATTGAGCCATTGACTACAATTCTTATGAGTGCAACCATCTAGCCAATTCCTTACCCATCTGTGGTCCATCTGTCAAATCCATGTCTCTCCAATTTAGAGACATAGAAATCGTACAGGACAGTGTCAAATGCTTTTCATGATTCCAGGTAGATGATGTCAGTTGCTCTTTCCCTACCTGCCAATGTTGTAACCCTTTCACATAAAGTGGAAAAAAAAAAAATGGGGTGGGGAATCATCCTGAGGACACTCCAGCAGTGCAGTACATTTCCCAGACAGGTTTTTCAGCCTTCATCCTTTGAGGTTTTCAAGGCACAAGTGGATAAAGCCCTGACCAACCTCATCTGACCTCATATGTGCCCCTGCTAAGGGAAGGAGACTAGACTAGAGACCTCCTGACATCCCTTCCAGTCTGAATGATTCTGTGAATACAAATGATGCAAAATTTAGTCACTGTCGTTTCTGAACTTCCTGGAAAATGTAATGCAAATGTAGATGCTTCTGTGTGTGCTTTGGGCATTTACTTCAGGCTCAGTTTAAATATTTCTTATTATTCAGAAATCTTTTAATTGAATTTTCGCTTATTTTGGAAAATGAAAATTTTCACTTATTTGGCACCTTTAAAAAAATAATTAAGATAATCTGTAATAACACAATTACTTTTATTTTTCCATAGATCTGGATACTTCTCCAATGCACAGCATCAGCCATATTTAGAGATCAGTCAGATTTATGAAATAGTTTAAGATGTTTATTGTGACACCTCAGTATGTTTGCCTGAGATAGCAAATGACGAATTGTTAAGAACCTGAAGGCCATCATAAATAATTGTATAATCTCTCTGTCTCAGTCACTGGTTTTCAGTGTAATTCTGAAAAAAACTTAGTTGAATGAGGCTTTGAACTGGGTATCATTCTTTTTTGGATACTTAAAAAGGCTGATTTGCAGAAGCCCTGATACGTAAAAACTGAAGTTAACCAAAACTGTGTCTTAAGCCTTTAAGGCTATTATTATGAGAAGTGTTTTGAAAACTCATATGGCTGATGCTACTTGCTATATACATCTGACAATTTTGGCTTTATTTTAACATCTGTAGAATGGAACTCTATTTCCATGACACGTTACAGAATTGTTTATAGCAATGTTTCATGATTTAGTGAAAGTTTGGAGAGTGTTTAGTAAACAAACTCTGAAGATATGGTGCAAAAAAAAGACATATGGAGTAAGTGCCCTACTCATTAGACAAGGCAGGGACTGCGGAAAACAGATTTACGGGATAATGGTATACTCTGTGCAAAGTGGCAAATAATAAATGGAACATTTGAGCTCTTAATATTTCTTAAATTTGGAGTCTTAATAGTACTAGTTAATAATAATACTATTTACTTAATGCTGAATAATTATTATTTTAAAAAGAAATTATTGGAGGCTGTTACATAGTTTTGACTAAAAAATCCATTCTTTGATCAAATAATGGGAACACCTAATTTCAGTTTAAGAAACTTGTATCTGGGTTGTGCAAGAGAGGCTTGCTTTATTGTGTCAGCATTGAAGAAAAGCTTCTTAAAATATCCAAACCTTCATTTTCCTTTGCTTTCTATATTGGTCTCTTCTATGCATGGGGATTCAGGTGCTCACACCTTATTCATATCCACATCACTACTTCGCAAGTCAATTCACTGTATTATCTTTCACTTCAATGCACATTTCATATATTTCTCCAGCAGAATACACAGCTCTCTGCAGGGAGAAGAGCATATCAAAGGAAAAACAAACATGAGCAACAGAGGCCATCACTAGCCAGACATCACAGGTCATTATTATTGCTGCTTTGCTATCATCTTGTTTTTCTCCCTGTCTTGTCTCTCCTCCTGGGTGGAGAGAGCACATCTGGTTATAAAAAACAAGAGGTTTTGTTTACAGAGAAAAACATTTCTATATTAGAAATTCTTGAGTCTTTTTTTCCCCACTGTCATCAGCCACCTACCATCTGTCCAACAATGCTGAAAGGAATGCTTGAAACAGTGTTCAGGAGGACACGTAATTTACAGAAAGTTTTTTTTTTTTTTTTTTTTTTCTAGAAATGACAAGCTAAAGAATACATACTGAAGCACGTACGTATAATCTGCCACCCCTCTATTCTCTCATACCAAACTTAGAAAACGATTGATATAACCGAGCTATTCCTTGTTGCTTCATACCTCTGGTCAGATCACCCTTTTAATACTGGAAAGGAGCTTTGAAATTTCGCAACACAATAATGGAAAAAAAAATTACATTGTTTATATAAGCAAACAGAAGTTAAACACAGTGTCTCTTAGCCTAGAAATTCATGTTAGTAAATGTGTGTTGGGACTGTGCTATTAGATAAGAAGGGTGATACTTTAATTTCAAAAGTGTTGCCATCTAATGCAGCAGTCAAAACTTATTTGCTATCAAAGATTTGTGGTTTTTTTTGTATGTTTACAAAATCTCTCTTGCTATAAACCAACCAGAAACCATACGCACAGTGTCCATTTACATTATGTCATCTTGAGTCTTTTCTTCCTGACAATTTAATGTAATCTGCTTTCCAGTTTCAAGTGGAAAGGAGTGCCGTACAAAAATTCATCACCCTGTGACAGATTTCACTGTAATGTTTACCCAGTATTAATACGCCCTCCAAAGTGCTGTGCTAGTTTAACCTTTCTCTATTACTGAATTCACCAATTGACTGGAAAGCAATTCAGGGTTAACATAACACATTAATACTGATGTTAATTTGAGTTTATGTTGATATGAATTGTGGACCTGACCCTACATCTATTTTCAGAAAAAAACATGGAAGTGCCAGATAAACTGCGGTTCATTAGCTTTACTGGGCTGTGAGTTTATCCCTTCTCAGTAGTTCTTTGGGCACAACCACTCTCAGGGAGGATGGGTAGAGGCGGAAAGCCTACCCTTGATCCTCCCTGTGTTGGACTGACACAGAGGCTGATGTGTGGCATGGAAACGGTCCTGTCTATCACCAGAAAAAAATAAAAATAAAAAGCAGAACCCCCTCCCCCCCACACACACCAAAAACAACCAACCAACCAAAAAAAAAAAGATTGTGGCAATCCTAAGGAAGAAATGGTCTTTCGTTAAGGCATATGCATTTCAGATGAGTCAAGAGAAGATGTCAACTCATGTCCATGTCCTACAGGCCTAATGACTTTCTTATGTTTTCAGGTCATCTTTCTAATGCTGTGACCATAAAAATTCTTTGAGTCATCAGCATGCAGCCAAATGTAAGTGACAGTGTAAGAGGAAAGTATAAAGTGATTATAATACATTCTTCATCTGTTTTAATTCAAGGTTGTCTTTTAATAGGGAAGCATATGTAACATATTTCAACATATGTAACCCTGTATGCTTTCTGTCAGTATTTACTCGACAGTGTTAAGAAAAGATTTGAAGGACAGCAGACTCTGTTTATTATATACTCACATTGTTCTTCCCTTCAGGAGTTTTCTGTAGTTGTCTGCAACTACACCACTAAGATAATTCTCATGCTTTCCCATCCAGTCAAAATAAAATTACAGAATTGCCTTCTTTATTTCTGAAACATATTACAAACTGGTAAAAAACTTTTTGCATTCATGTCTTCCCCTAGTCATTCTTCTTTACCAGCTCACTCCCATTATTTAAATATCTCTTATCATGAAAGATATTATTCCATAAGAACTGAATAGTCTGTATTCTTAGAAATAATTATTTATTCATCATTGTTTATTTTCTTTCAAATGTTAATTTTCTTTCACCTACAGTTGCTCACCTATACATGATCATATTTCTGCCTAACTAGTAATTATTTGTAAACCTTTATAACTTTGTATAAATGTTATCATCCATACTGAAGTCTTCATAATCACGCTGAAGAGAAACCAGGCTAGTATTATGCATAGAGGTTTCACAGTTTGATCCTGGAATAAAGTCCTTATGGGAACACAATTTTAAATTTTCTGATGTTAAACCTGAATATATGTATATATTTATCAGCTAGGGAATCGGAATCACTGTGATGGCAATAAGAAGACTGATATCACTGTCTAACTTTAAATCTTAAAATTTACTAAGTTCTTTCATTAACAGCAGACTTCTTTCTAATGGTTAATTCATGCTTATTATTAGTCATCACTGCATATACAATCCTGTTAACACTTAAATGTTAAATCAGCTCTAAGTACAATACTTTGAGCTGAAACAGTATAGTGAGCACTGATGTTTGTGGTCCTTGGTGGCTCTTTTAACACCAAGGTCCAGGTAAATGAGACTGAGAATTCATCAGACGTTTTCATGCATTTGCCCCGCTCCCCATAAAAAGGGGAGTTTCTTCTTCTCCTGATTCTGCTTATCTCATTTTCTTTTGTTTTGGCAACTTTCTTGTGTACTCAGGAGGATGATGTGCCTGTTTGTAGACCCACGTCCTTATCCTGTCATCTTCCTGGCAACTTTATGTTACTTGGATGCCTCCTGTGAGCAACTACACCTGTCTTTACCCCTTTGATGGCCACATTGCATGTGAAATTAGTATATATGGTATGTTTTGTGTTCCTATGTCGTGTGTTCCTTTGTTATTCCCTCTGGTACCCCTTAAGTTGTTTTTGTCCATGTGCCAATGCAATGTTGCATTCTATTCATGGCCTGTAATGATCCTGTAATGATAATTGATATGTTGTTATGTTTATAACTTTTTTTTTTTTTTTTTTTAGTCCCGTGCTCACATTCACAAGGCTTCTGCCCTCATCCTACGCTTTCACTCCACCATACTGTTATTCTAATGGGACAGTTTGTTCTACACAGAACAAACTATAACTACATACTATTACTATTTACTACTTACCAAAATATATCAAAGTTATTACAACAACAGGCATAACATAGAGTTGCGCAAAGCTAAGAAAAACTGAAATAAATTATGTAATAATCACCTGATTACTGTTGCTAATAGAGCAAAATATGATAAAGCAAAGACCCTGGGAAACCTGAGGAAGGCCAGACAAAGTGAGACAGACAGGCCATGGTCCTGAGGCCTTGCAGAGTTATTAACATTAGTACATTATTACTAGTGATAGCAATATTTTATTTATATATAATATAATATTTTATATAAAGGGCAACACATTTCTTAAAAAATGGATTTAACTTTTTGCTAATAGAAGCTGAACTGCATAACCAATAGGTAAAAGAACAATATATTTAAAGCTAAATATTCATTTCTAACAGGATATTTTTTAGAAAGGAGGAAGAAAAGAGATGTCAAGTATTCAGAACATTGACTACTTTTATGCTATTTTTATCCTAGTTTAAGATACAAAAAATGAAACTTGATTTCACCTTTGAGAAGAGGTTAGTTAAGAGGCTGGTCAAGCTCTGCATGTACATACGGCTCTGGGAAAGGAACTCGTTTGTCCCTGTTATGGGATCCCACACCCACAAGGGACTGCAGTGCTGTGGAAGCTTACAGGGACAGTACCACAGAAGGTAACCAAGAAGGGAGGAAAGAAACATAACTGGAAATGGTGCAAACTGAGCTTTTGGTTCATTTTATACATAACAGAAAGCTCCATACTAGTGTTCTGGCCAGGCAGTTCTTGAATCTTCCATTTCTTAGGCTCTGCCAAGGCACCAATTTAATTCTCCACTTCTCAGTTAATTGCATTTTTGTATTTTCTTCCAAGTTCATCTGTTTAAAAACTACTAAATTTAATTTATTCTACTATGTATTCACATAATAATAGCTAAGGACTCAATGGTTAAGACATATATCTAGCAAGTCTCTGTGCAGATTTAAGATACTTTCATATTGTGGAAAGTGTCATTTGGCTAGCTTAGATAATTTATTATGGTAGAGTATATTTATGTGATATTGTAACAGTGTTTTGTGGCCTTAGAAGCTGATTGATTTGGTACACTATATTAAAATTTAAAAAGTGAAATTATTTAAGTTTCTAAGAAATGTTAACACATTTGAAAAATTATGATAAAACAGCTTAAAGTTAAAAGCCAGAATTTCAGCCAAGAACTGTATCTATCTTTAGATCTTTAAAAATAAGTTACAGTTAATCTAATGTAAAGGAGTCAAGCTTTAAGGTAAGATTTGTCTCAGCAAAGAAAATCTAGCTGTTTGCTACTGCTGATTCTGTTTGTCTCTTAGTTCCCCTAAACTCTTCTTCCCAGTGAAGTATTTATATATTAAAATTTACTGACTGTGTGAAAACAGGTGATCCTCAAAGTCTAAAAGGTCTGAGACTGATCATTTTACAGGTGGATTTTTAAACAAATAGGACTTCTTATAAACAATTCACTGCCTTTGCATTGTTTCTGTGCTTTGGTGCTGCTGTGTAATTGATGATTTCATTTAAAACAGTACTTGCCCTGAACTCACACTGGAGTCTTCTGGCAGTACAGTGGCTCAGGTACTGACATGATCCAGATGTCTTTCATATGGAAGAAGTGCACACAGTTGCTCCCAAGAACTGTGACTGTTCTTCTGCTTGGGAGAACTGTTTGGGAAAGTAGGAAAAGACAATTTATAAAGTATTTTAAAATGGGCTCACTTGGGGAAGTGGAGAAACCTTCAGAAACACTGTATGCCAGCTGTGGCCCAGATTGGAGGCTGAGGTGTAGGACGGGGGGTGAGGGGAGAAGAAGACAAAAAGGGAATCAGACAGTGGGGCAGATGGCTCGCCAATGACCTAGGATCAGGCAGGGGCTCCCCTACCACTTAGGAAGGATCAGAAAAGAAGGGGAAAAAAGTATGTATTTTTTCCTCAGAGCAGTCAACTGGAGCTTTCTTTCACCAGGCTAAGATTGAGATATTGTCTGTTGCAGTGACTTCCACCCTAAGGGACTGACACCTTATCTCCCATTACCCATCTCACTGTGGTAACATCAGTCTATAAGAAAAGTGCTTAGATGGTGTTCAGAAAAGTTTCCTGCAGACTAAGAGTAAGAAAAGAAAAAGTATGTGAAAGTAAATTTAAAAAAAGATCTGAGAATTTCTCTTCAGACATCTTTTCAATTTTCTTTAGCATATTCTGAAAATAGGCATATTTTTTATACATCTATTGCCTTCCAATAGACAGAAGCTGGAGAACTGTGGAAACGAGCCCCACTTCACCTTTTCTTCTAATTCTCTGTCTGCTCTCAAGAGGAAAAAAAATGAAAATGAAGAGAGATGGAAATTAACTAATAATCCCATTTTTTTCAAGAAGCTGCATTACAGTCAGACACATGGAACTACAAATTAGAGTGATCACTTCAATATCTTGTTGGAAGTGACTGTTGTTTTCTTTTCTTGTATATATATAAACAAGATCCAAGTATAGTGAATTCACATCATGGTATAAACATTTGCATTCTGACACATGGAGAATTTACAAGTAAAAAGAGTGATACAATGGTTTCAAAATGTCAGTGTTCTAGTTCAGTTTCACTCAGGTTTTAACATCTTATTCTTCAGTTTCAAGTTAATTCCATAAAGGGAGAAGAAACATCAATTTATTTTATCCGTAATGCTCAATTTCCTTCTTACATTGTTTGGGAAATGACAATTTAATGAGGTAGAACCAAGGACTTTGATCTTAGAGCAATGAACTTTGGAGATTTTTTTTTTTTTTCCATGTGTTTGTCTTTGTGATTTGTTCAAAGGAAGTGCATGAATGGTGGAACTTCACTTATTTGCTTCAGGTTATTGCCTCTCTCCCACCTTACTAGATTACATTCGCACTAACCAAAGCCACTGTTTACACTTCTTTAACTTCAGTATTGACTAAAGGTAACACTGAATCTCTCAGAGTGAGGGCAGATTTTTAGCTACAAATCATTGTTCCAGCACCAAGATCATTAATCAGCCTCAGGCTAGCTCGATTATGTATATGTTCACCATAGAAGAAATATTAGCAGCTCCACAGAAAAAATGTTACCATCAGATTAGCTCTGACTCCCTGCTGGAGCAGCAAATTACTCTGAAGTAATAATTATAATACATTAGTAGAGGTTTAATTTCCAGTAAGTGCTGTCTGTTTAAGGGATGGCAATCTCACCATGGCTCAGAGAACAACAGATCATATTATCAGCAAGAACAAACCTATATGGAATTAAAAAAAAAAAAAAGTCCCTAGAAATTTCCTAGCTAGAGTTTTTTTTTTTTTTTTTTTTTTTTTTGGACAAAACTATTTATGCTGTTTGCTAAACCCTTCCATTAATCTGGAGGCAAGGAAATATCTTTTACTTGTAAATAAGTCATGACTACTCAAACTCTAACCTTCTTTTCAACAGTCATTTCTGGAACATGCTAACCTCTCTGTTTTAGGGTATATATAGAGAAAGAAGAAATGAAGTTGTGCTGCACCCTAATTATTTATGTTGAATGAGCATAGCATGTTCTTTTCAATGGAGTTATACCAGTTTACGATGGCTGAGGGTTTGGTCTTTTATGTATAAAATGATATGAAAGGATTTGATTAGTCTATACAGAGCTGCTTCCAATTCCATCACAACTTGGAATTTCTTTTGAGAATCAGCTACAGCTAAAACAATTATTGTGGATTTTTTTTTTCTGCTATATCTTTGTGTTGATACTCATCAATTTAAAAAAATTCAAGTCAAAAAGTCTGTGCTCAAAAATGTTTCAGTCCTCACCATGGCATTGTGGGGAAGTAATACAAACTTTTTGCATAGCAAGGTGTCTTTGAAATATTCAGTACAGCTCAGATCCACAATGTTTTTTGAAATGAGTTACAAGAAACTTTGAAGAACTCAGCATCTGATAGTTTCTGTTCCAGCAGTGACCCACTGCATTGTATTAATTTTCTCCACTCCACATTGGATGCTTTGTCAGGTGTGGGGAAGGGACTTTTTTATGTGAAGATCAAAACATTTAGTTACTAGCTATTTACTACTGTAGCTTCAGGTGCAAGTGTTGTATTATGTCATGCAAATTGGTCATCACTTCAGTCCCTTCACAGAGAAAAAAAATGACAAACTTGTTGGGACCCAGGACGGTAGAAAGCTGGTCACTGGATATTATTGTATTATGGACTCAAGTTAAATAAACCCAACTGGCAGTCACAGAACCTGCCATCTTTCCTTCAGATGAGACCAGAAATGGCGACAGAGATAGCGTGTCTCCTCTTCCACTGAAGACAGCTTGGTAACTAGAGTCCAAGTTGCTGCTTCAGCAGAGGCAGCTCTCTGCTTCTCTGCACACAGGGACTGATAAAAAAAAGTGGCCTGAAATGTGTTTTTAGACAGGGATACCAGGTGGACCAGCATGGAAAAAGCCATTGTAGGAGAGGTCCCACATGCTCATTCTAGAACAAGAATGACATGATTTATCTCACCCCACTGCAAAATGAGAAAACTCAAAAAAATCATTGTTTTTTTCTGAAGCAAAAATGTAAGAATCCTTGTTCAGTAATTTGTAATCTACTTTAAATTTAAATCCTATTTTACTCAGGCACAATTTTTCACGTAGACAAACTGGTTTTGAAGGTAAATTTGATGCATTCAAGGTTAGTGCGTTCAAGAACATTTTCTTTTCTCGCTCTCATTTTTACATTTAATCTTTTTTGTTTGTTTGTTTGTTTGTTTAATTATTATTATTACCTATATCTCATCATGTATTTTGAGGATTGTTCTCCAGGTTCATTCAAACCTTGATTTGTGTAATTCTTTGTGGTTCTAGTATAGCACTAAGGAGATTATTATCTTTTAATTCTAAAGATTTCTCACTTGATTTATATCTTTTACGAATGTATACATTTAAAGGTTTTTCCCCTTCTTTTTCATTTTGGGAAAAAAAAAAAAAAAGCTGTATTGTTAGATACAGGTTAAAAAAAACCTGCAATGTCCGCATTTGAGCTTTTATGGCAGTCAGAGTTATAGATACTGTATTAAGAGCATTTTGGGCACAGATCAGCTCTTCATAGTCCGCATTACAGGATTGAATTCATTTATTTCAGAAAGGAATAGTCTTCTCAGTTCTGCTGAAAGTGAACCTTCTGAGATACAAATAAAAATGCACATTTTCTTTTCCTTTTAGTACTGATACACTTTCAGACTAGGCAATGAACTGAAAGAGACTATTACAACACTTTAAGAAATGCTGCTTTCTTCATGTGTGTGGTCAAATTAGAATTATTCTTTGGACAGTTTATGCTCAAATTAATTCTTATACAGATTAATAGCCCTGTTACGCTAAAAGAAATTCTTCTGCTTTAGAATTTTTATGTGAGACTCCGATCTGGAGATTTTGGCTTAAATCATCAAAACCGCATTCACATTTCCATCTGTCATATATTCCCAAATGGAGTTTCTGTGAATAGCTAAAATATTAGAATAATCAGACTGTTCTATGATCTGAACAGAGATGAACAACCATAGAAAAAAAATTCCTAAAATCCGGTATGCATGTAGTAATTTAACATATCATTGCATGTACTTCTTCCAGCATGAATTTATCACTTCTGATGTTGTATGTAGATACGAGTTTGACATTCAGATCAAAATAAATAGTAATTATAGTTTCATTTTCATTAGATTAGAAAGAGATAGTAACAAATTAAAAAAAAAAGCTTCACTTCTTCTCCTGCAATAGTGGATACTGACCTATGGAAAACTAAAAAGTTCTGAATAACATACCATGCACTTCAAATACTTGTCCAGAGAAAGCTATTTAACTGCTTGTAAGTCTCACCATATTTTAATAGAGGATTAAAAACATGTTCAGTTATAGAAATCCATATTATTACATATGTGGTAATGAGTAACTATACTTCAGAAGTATATAACGTCATACTTTTTTTTTTTCAAAATCATAGTTACTGCAAAGTGTGAGACATGTAATTCATGCACATGTATAAACTGCCAAGTATTTTACTGCCTAACCTACCTCAGGAAAATTATGATTTATTTCTTTTAATAGTATGCTTTTTCTACCTGAATTGTGTTTTCTGAACTTACATGCTGTTTACACAAGTGGCTATTCTGTTGAATCCATGCAGGTAGTAATTTTTGTGAACAGTGATCGTAAATACTGAAGAACAGGCGGGTCATTGTATTTGCTGAGTCAATGAAAATGCTTATTACAATGTTTTAACCTAAAAATAGTTAGGATGATTTTCAAATTCTCATTTTTTTTCTTTTTCTCTTGAAATGTCCATTTTCTTAAGAACAACTCCTTTCCTCTACAAACAAACAAATAAATAGAAAACCTTTAGATAGCTCTAATGAAAACTATTTATGAAACAGGGATAGGCATGAATATAGATTAGAAAATAACAAAAGATTTTATTTCAGCTGACTACCTTCAGTTCTATGCTCAGGAACTGTAATTTCATGTTTCAGAATTGTCCCATATTACTGTCACAAACACATTGTTTCAAAAGACATTAAGAAAACACTTCAGAACAAAATAAATGTTCAGAAAATTCAAAATTAGCATTTACAACATTCAGAAACATTCAGAACAGAAACTTCAAGATGCTTGCTATTATTAAAATTAAGAGTTCATACACGCATTGGTTTATTAAACTTTTTGATGGAAGAGCTGCAATCCATTCTCATGTTTACTAACTTAGGTTAGGACTGGTCTCTCTGTCCTGAGGTGAAAATCATTATCTGAATCATCAGCATTTTTTATCCTTTTAATCCTTTAGAAATACAGCAAAGACTGATTGCTTTTCTGGAGAATGATACAAAAATACACTTGCTACCTGATCTGTTCCAGCCACTGGGAATTGTCATTCATTTCATTACTTTGGCCAATGAACAGGAAAAACAAGTGCTTGTGGGCCCCAAGGAAGACACAGGCATGAATTTATCTCACCAAGACCTGCATGCTCCTTTAGAAGTGCCTTTTTCTGTCCACTGACTACAGACAAGACTTACAGTGATTATAGTCCTCTATAAGGCATCCTAATTAAGAACCCCAAACTGATCTCACTCATTCCCTTCTGCAATGCTGCTGACCATGTTGTTCAAGCTTCTTAAATATCAAAAAAAAAAAAAAAAGAAAGAAAACAGAAGAGGAAGTAAACCCATCCATAACTGACAATACAGATGTATCTTCTAATGTCACAAGCCCCAAGCACATGGACAATCTTCCACATTGAGTCAAGGAAGTTAGGCTGCTGGCTGCAGTACTCCTGCCTTTACCCACAGCTGCAGCTTCCAGCCCCAGCGCTCACTGGACAACAAATTAAACAAATCAGTCAGCCCTTACATCCCCCTCCCCTCCCAAAAGCAAACAAAACCAACATAAAGAATTTAATGTTTTATACACTCAGGACACTGCAGCTGCAGCCTGTGATTTCACTAAAAGAATCATGTTTTGTGTACATTTTTTTTTCTCTTTTTTTTTTTTTTTTTCCTTTCATTTACTGTAGGTGTGTAATGGATGTTTCCTTTAATTTACCAGTGATAACAAAAACTGAACAATTCATGACCATTTGATGACTGTGTTTTGGGGCTCAGCCACTTTCCATACATATTTTAAATTTAGTTAGATTTAGCATACTAGTTTGACTATTGCCAGGAGCTAATCTGAATTACACTGTGTGGCCCTGTACCAAGACTTAAGTCTCGAACCTCCGAATCTGGCAGAGTTATGAAATCCTCTCTTGATCTATCGCTGTCGGTAACCAGCAGAGTTCCTGCCTTTCAAAAAGAGAGTTATTCTGTCAATCAGTCTATAAAAATGTGCCTGTGAAGGTGAATATTCCTCTCTAAAGGTGCTGGCTGGTTTTGTTATGTATTCTAAGGTCTAAATACCTTTCTCTGAAGCTTGTGCTCCTTCTCTCAAAAGAAAGACTTGAAAGTCTTTTCTCTGTCCCACTGTTTAGCTAGTATCCCCTTGTGTTTTGGCAGATGTAGAGCATTTCTGTTAAGGCATACTCTAGTGGTGAATTTTAAATCCACTGAATGCCATGATCCATGCCCTAGCCCTCTCTGAATCTACTCCAAGCAACACTTCCATTTCAGAGCTCCATGGGCTTGCTCCATGATCCCCCAGGCTGTCTAAAGATTATTTTTTTCTCAATAAATAGAAGAGATTATATGGTTGAAGTATCATTTTTTAGCACTATTTTTAAATTATATTTTTCAATGTCTTTGTTACCTCTGGCATATTTTATTGGAAAACACTACCAAAATCAAGAAAGTTATAAAGTGTAAAATAAATAAAATAAGAATACATTCATCATAAAATAATTATACAAGCACATCAAGGGCAGTGAAACAAAAGCTACCCTATTTACAGTTTTTAGATTGCAGTCTAATTCCAAGCCTTTTGGGAGTTTGCTCTCTTTGAATACTGCAATTACTTGATACGTATTGATATGCTAAGAGAATGTGACAAGAAATTAGAAATATAACATCTTTATTGCTAAAGGAAAAGAAGAGGGGAAATATACTGGAACTAAGGAGTTACCATACTACATTTTTTTTTTGTCGTTTTTTGTTTTGGTTTGGTTTTTTTTGTTTCTCCTTAAGGAAGGAACAGAAGATAAAATAGGGAAGGATAGATCACCAACATCAGAACTGAAAAAAAAAGTTCTTACACAAGGCAAACAATGAAGAGGCATACTTTTTTTGTGTGGAATTTCTTATTATGTGAATGGATGTGACAGAAGATATTAACAAGCAGATAGTTCTAATTACATATGAAAAGAATACTGTATTTGTCTTTGGTTTGACTATGACTATTGCTCAACTGTCTGAAAAAAAATATATATATAATTGAGACCCCATATGCTTTTTGAAATGACCATTGGACTAAGATTAGTTAGTTAATCCTAGTTCTACTTTTATCAGATTTGGTCTCTGAGAAAAATCATATGGCATTTTCTTTTAATGCAATCAACTGCTCATTATGGCATATTCTGATAATGGGACATGTTTAAGTAAAACAGTCATATGAGGTCTTCACTGTAATATCTGATTGTATTTAAAATATAATACTTCATATATATGTAAATACTGAGGTTATAAAAAGGTTACTATTATTATTAGAAGAATCAAAGTCAGCTTTAACAGTGTAGGAATGATATCCACAGCTCAAGCACAACAGGTATGTGGTGATTAATAGAGAAGATGCAAAGTGATCTTGAGTGATAGCTTTTCTTTCATAACCCTCTTACCTTGTTTTAATCTGCATGTAAACTAGATATGTTGTGTAGAAAGCATGGCATATTGTATTTTGTTAGGTATTAAAACTTTGTTCATATGCATGCACATAATACTGACATTAGGTGTTGCTTATTTAATCTTTCTCTGATTTTTTCTTTGCTTGGGGATTGAAATTCTTTTCAATCCCCAATTTAAAATCCTTGATTTCTAAGATGTTGGCCTATCTAAGTTATGTTTTCACACTGTCTTGTCTAAACTGCATGATTATGATTACCACTTGCCTTTATTTAGTCAAAACAAGTTCTGATTTGGACCTTATGCAAAGCTAGTTTTTCCACTGCTATAGTCTCCAGTCTAATGAGGTCACTTAACATTTTCCCTTTTGACTGAGCTGTTGTTCTTCACGTCCCTTCATCCAAACACTTACTTGCACTTTCCAAATATCTCTTTCTTGTTTTGTTTTCCATTATAACTAGAATTCTTACAGACAGCATCACTGAGCACAAGGGCAAAAAGTCATGCTCCCAGAGACAATTCCTTCCTGGGTACTTTCTTTCTTTTCTTTCCATTTACTGAAAATCAGGTGGAGAAGGCACCTGATTTTTCACACAGTGAAAAAGGTTTTACTGTGGAGACTAACAGATGACTATCAGATGACAGTAGGCCACCTGATGTGCTGTGTCAGAGAGAAGTGATTACTTTTCATCTGCTGTTAAACAGCAGAGGGGGGAGCAGCCATGGGCAATAGGAGGTGATTTTGAGGAGGGTTGGATAGGAGGGAGACACTTCTGAGTCTTCCTTTGTGTTGCTGGGTGCTTCCTGGGTGAGGTAGGGTGGAAGTGAGCTTTCTGGCTGTTTCTAAAGCCCTTTGCTTCCTTATGTAGTAGGTGGCATTCGGCTGTGAGGTGAAGTGGATGGGGGTAATTTGCTTGTGGCTTTGGTGTGAGGGTTTCTCCACAGCGAGCTATTTCAGAGCTGCTGGAAGGGCTATTACTGAGCAGCTTGAGTGGGGCTGGCTTTGTCTGGCAGGCTTTCTGGAGAGCTTAACAAGGATTTTCTTGAGAGATTGATTCTCTAAGCTTCTGGTTGAAGCTGCAAGCAAGAGGGACTCACCTGTCTGTAGTTCATATGAGGTGGCTGTGAGTTGTGTTTATAACTTAAACTTTTTGAGACTTTTTTTTTCTGTTAAGCAACAGTTTCTCTTCTGTGTTTTTACTTAGTTCTTTTAAGAAAGTAAGTAAAAATTACAGGTGTGGGCCTCAGATAATCACTGTACCTTCCATGAGTTGTGTTTAAGCACATTGTTCTAGTGGCTTTGGTTTCTCCTCTTGTTATTTTTTTAATGTTCACATGATTGAACAATGCAGCTCTGGACTTTAGATCTGTTTAGCCTTATTCCTGTCATGGAGACTCTGTACCACATATAATACCACTCCTAGAGGCTGCTACTCTTTTAATGAAGTGCATAAGCAATTGTTTGATGTTTGGCTTTTTTCTTGAAAACATTTTGTGTTTAAAAAACCAAAACTTTCATTAAATTAAATACTAATGTAAACCCCCCAGGTTTAATGCAAGAACTCTGGTTTCTCTGTTTCTAGAGTGTATGTATAGGATTCTCATTATGAAAGGATAATAATTCTACCAAATATTCAAGTATGTGAATAAGTCCTATTGATTTCAAGAGTAAACATGCCTAATCTTGATAATTAAAGCTTTTTTAATACTACAACAAATATTTACAGTGTTAGTAGTTTGACTTCATTAATAGGATGGTACTTTAAAAATTAAGGATGTTCCCATGTGGCTGATTGGATATCTAATAAATAGCTTCTTGCATGCATTAAGTTCTTATTCATTTTCTTGTGCTTTTTTGGTTTAATTTTGGGAAATGCTTTCATGTCAGCTTAGTGGATGGTCTGGAAAACAACTTCAGTTCTTTCTGAAAATCCAGGCTTCTATTGTGTGTCTGGTTCTAGACTTTACTGTTTGATTCCTAAAAGGTGGTGCAAAAGATAAAACTCATGTTCTAATGCTACAAAGTGCTTACAGAAAAATGCATTAGGAATACTTCTAAATTACTCTGCTTTTCTTTCTTCTAGTGTGTTTTCAGTACCTGCAAGAACATCGCAAAAACAGTAAATATTTTCACGTGCTTTCTTTACTTCTGTTTTTTGAATTGGAAAAGTATTCTAACTAATGAAGTTAGTTATAATACATAGGTATCCTATATTCTCAATTTTTATATTTAATTTCAGTTGGTAAAAATGCAGCCGTTACTGTCTTTTTTTTTTTTTTTTTTTTTTTTTCTCTCTGTTTCCGTATCACTGATTTTTTTTTATAAAGGAAAAAAACAGTTTATATTAGCACGTCTTGGAGCTTTTGTCGTGTGTATGCTATGTCTTGTGGAACTGTCTGCTAGAATTTCTTGTCATCAAGTCAGGCTACTGTTTAAATCAAACCTTTTTGGAAACTTAGGTGTTTGTTAAACTAAATGACTCTGTTTTGGTATCTTGATCATCTATTATCACTATCATGTCTTAGTTAACTAATGATTTGTTTTTACTGTTAATTGGGTTTTATATTACACAGTTGTGAACAAAACATAGCCTGGTTCCTGTTGGTGATCATGTAACCAAACTAATTCAACCTAGAATGCTATTGGAAGAAAACAGGTGTTTTAAATGTCATTAACAGCTTAATCATGGAGGGTATTAATCTCTGTTCATATGAGTCTTTGATTTAACTGGAATTTTTCTTCACTGGAGACTTGAGCTCTAGACCAGAATTTCTTGGACGACCATGATCTAAAAGATGTAATCTGAAATAAATACTCCTGAAAAGCAATATTAATTGACCATATACAAAATGTCTGAGACCCTGAAGCTGTGCTTTAGGAAGTCAGATGGCAATCATCTTCTTCTGTATCTTTCTGGTCTTTGGGGAGGAGAGAAGGGAAAGTTAGTATGCTAACATGTGAGGGGGAGGGAATTAATCACTGCAAGGGACCTCAAATTGTTGATTGTTGTGGTAACCCATTGTTGTTGTTTCTAAACAATTGTTGAAGCAAATATTGTCAAGTATGAACAAGTTTCTTCTGATTTATTATATATCTTTTTTTTTTTGTCTTCTGCCTCCTCTCCTTTTTCTTCGTCTTTCAGAAGCAACATCTTTGGGTAATTATGGGTAATTGGCAGTATAAGAAATTATTGTTTGGGCCCAATAATTATTTTTTTTTTATACTCATGCTAGGATTTAATTTTATTTCTTAATTTATTATCCTTGAAATGTCTCATCCTGTTATACAGTCATCAGGGCTTTGATGCAGACAGCTAAATTAGTATGTGATTGGGACCAAGCTTTAGAGTTGTACATAAACAGGAATGGATAAGTGTTTCATTAAATCCTTACTATGTTCCATCCCTGCTGACTAATACATGTAAAAGAAGAATAGAGAGGGAATTAAGAAGGATAAAAGACATAATTTCACTAGATATCCTAAGTTTTCATCCTTTGAAAATGAAACAAAAGGAAAACAAACAAAAAACCCCCACACTGTATGTACAAGGAAAAACTCCAGACAGTTAGTACAAGGTTTTCTTGTTTTGTGGAACCTAAAATGTAGCTTTAAATAGATACCTAGACACTCCCAAATGTTTCCCAGACACTAGGGGAAGCAGAGACATGTATGTCAATCATTAATTAATCTGACCACCTAGCTGGCAAACCTACATCTGAGACATCATCTATCTGTCCTCATTATCTCTGAGCCTTATGGTGTTTCCTGCTGATTGACTTTTATATTCAGGACCTGGCTTTTTCAGGAGAGACATTAAGAGGTTCTCCTGAGCATGTTGTAATGCAATTCCAATACATGCTTCAACATTAATCTGCTAAATTTTACCATTACTGGAGGCTATAGATTAAGTAGAACTTCTCACAGGCTTGTCTGGGCTAAAATGCACATTAGTGTTTAGCTTATATTTCTAAACAATTCAGTTATTTAATGTCAAATTTACTGTAATACCATAGTGTTAGAAGGGCATATGTGCTATTATCTGTTCTTCCTAAGGTTTTCAAATAATGTAATCTTGTTATTGAATGTACTGTGCAGAAACATGAGGAAAAAATCTGCCATTTCACCTGTAATCAAATTCCTCAGGATGGTTTTGACGCATAGTATGCTATGATAGAATCATAACACTTCCAAAGTAAGAAACATTAAATCCTGCTGATGCTTATAAATTTTCAGTGTTTCAGTGCCTAGTTAGATCAGCTGCGCACTTAGCTACTATTGTTGTACTGTGTGATGTTGCATAATCAGAATGTGATGCTGCTACAGCTATAGATCTGTCTTTATGGTTACTGCTGAATGACTGCATTCAGTGCTCTGTATTCCCCTCCAGTGAGTACTGCAGACGTGCTTTCTATAGACTCTGCAGCCCTGTTAAAAATACTTGAATCTTCCTTGTATTCAGTGTGGGCTTTATTGGGTTGCATATATGAAGTTATAGACACAGAACAAAGACATTTTATAGAGGTTCTGTTACTATGCAAATGAACAATTTTGAAGAGGGAACAGAATGTATCAAAAATAAGAAAGTATCACTGACTTTTTTTAATGTGCTTATTTACCTTGATTGGGATCAGAGGGAGGCTAAAAGGGAAATGAGCATAAGAAAGCAGTTGTCTTCATTTCTATATCATTGTTAGTTTAGGTGAAGCTGGTGACCATGAAGAAACCTGTAGGATCAATCTAGCAATGGCTGTGTCATGTTAACTCAACTGACACCACAAATCCATTTCATATGCAGCTGGCTGACTAATATCCATTAGAGGCAAATGGCAGGTATTGTCTTTGCACCTGCCAAGCTGGGATTCCCAGCCTAAGTGTAGGAAGGATCCTGTGTCCCCTTCCACTTAGTTTCTCACAGGTCGGTTCTATGATGTGAGAGTTAGTTATGGGTTGTGGGGAACACGACTTAGTCTCCTTATCCTTATCCTTTTTTTTTTTTTTTTTTTTTTTTTTAAGAATAATCTTTTGATTGAAAAGTATCAGTAACATCATAATTTAGAAGGGGATGTGAAAGAAAACTGTATTCAGCTCCCTAGTGATTTTTCCCTGTCCTCACCCAGACTCTTATGCTGAATATAAAGAGGAACTGAGAAACAGCACTTTAGGAGTTTAATATTCTATTAGAAAAAAAGTCAGTATTAAGCAAAGCAAAATTGTTTGCTGATGGTTAACTGTGTATTGTGGCCTGATACTGTAATTAAATTGAAATCAGCTCATAGGTTTATACACAAAATGCAAACATAGCTAAAAGGTATATCTTATTTCCTGGACAATTGAGTAGGGTTATTATTAGAAAGAGAGAAGAATCTGGTAATATGCATAGAAGGGAAAAAATAAACACTAACCTGTTTAGCTATACAACATTGAGGAAAATGAGAATGAATAATGAGGAAATTAATGAGAAATTGAGGAAATAATGAGAAATATGAGAGCTAAGCACTGGTTTCAGCTCAGATGAAGTTTGTTGTGGTGTAGGTCAGTTCAATTCATCTTTCATTTATCTCGTTCATGAGTCTTATTTACAGGAGATCCCATTTGGAAGTTACCTAATCTACAGTGAACTGGAGAGTGAAGTTATATTGCATGTATAAAGCATAATCATATAGTGGGTTTGCTCAGTGACACTGTTTAAAAAAATAGCTTTTGGGAAATATGTTAATATTTACATCTAAGAAAAGCTGTGATCCTTTAAAAGGGAAGTATTTAAGAGTTTTCAGAACAGAACTTACTCCCTAGAATGTGTCTGTACTGCAAAATAATGTGCTGTTCACTTATGTTGGCTAATTTAAGATAGCTACTTGGTTGAGAATATCAGCTTTTAACTTGAGTTAGAGCTACTTCTCTTACTGCTGCAAGCAAAACAACTAAGTTGTTGTTTGCCACTGAAGTTCGTTATTCAAACCCTTCGCTACTGATAGCAGCAAACAAGGATAATCAGAGATTTTTTCAATTACTTCAGTATAAAGAAAGATTAAATAACTAAATTTTCAACTCGGAGAAGAGATGAATGTGCTATTGGCCTATAAAATTATGAATGACAGTGCGTTATTCATTTTATATTGCTTTTAGTGTCTCATGATACAAAAATGAAGCATATCAAAAATAATCACACAGCTGATATAGAATGAAAAAAGTACCTGTCATACAGAATACAATTAAAATGTGGGATCTTTTTGCTAGTGATCATTTTGGAAAAGCAAAGTATAACTGTGCAGAATTGTTAGACCAGTTAATAAAACAAGCCTTTCATCATGATTCTGATCTTCATTGTACAGTAAGTCATTCTTTGGAGCTGGTTATTCCAGCTTCCTCGTTTTAGTTTTCCATCACTTGCTTGCCCTGTGCTCACCTATTGCTGTGTATCTGTTTATGGCTAGCACTTTCTTGACTTTTTAGGCATTGTGAGCCTCCATCTACCTCAGAGACCTTTACACCTCAGATTATTTTATTGAAGAAGGATGGAGTGAGGCATCAGAAACTCAAAGTAAACTGAAGGGGTGCAAGATTTTGGTTTACAATGTCATTATATATGCAGTTTAATTGTTTATTTCTAGGGAACACTGTAAAACCTACCAATTATGTTCTTTCCTTTGTCCTTCTACAGTAATAGTAATGCTGTTTAGCCATATATGAGCTAGTTTAAAATTCAGTAAACTGATAGAGCTAGCAATGCTAAACCAGTCTGCTGTTGTCTTCAATATGCTGAAGACTGTGAAATAAAATGATAATATGATGATAAAATCTTCTATAAAATAATGTCAATACAAGAAGGAGAAAAGTTTAGTTGGTAAATCCTTTAAAAGTTTAGTTGAAGTAAAAGAAAAGTTTAGTTGGTCAGCAAGTAGAATAGATGAAATAGCAATGTGGGGACTGCTAAGTTTTCTGTTCTTTGGATACTTAGTTTCCATATATTCAATGAGAAATGGGTATCTTCAATTTTGCTTACAACTCTGAAAATATTGAATAACTGTTTCTCTAGCTTGTATTTGCCTATTTTTTTTAGATTGAAAAGGTTAGTTGTAAACATACATAGTTAATGTATTCAAGTGTTCTGTTTGCATTCCTTATATACAACACCTAACCTCATCAGGATGTGATGAATGCCAAGTCTCTCAAGTAAAATAATTTTGAAGAATTGAGTGGGTCTGGATGTTTCTAATCCTCTGCTTACTGGGCACATCTTTATATATTATAATGGATGAGTTATATTTTTATCTGCCACCATCTTGCTTATCCCCACATACGTACATGATTTTCTACCTTGGGTTTCTCCCAACTCACTGTGATGTTCAGTAACAGAAACATCATGGTGTCACAGGGAAATGTCATCCACTTGCTAGCTGCTTCCTTTTCAAAATGGATAGACACATGAGATTTCCTACTTTAAAAATATGTGACAGTTTTGAGGGATAACTCCTAAACTTTATTTCCAATTGCTTAATTAGTTTATAAATCAAGATACTTGTCCCTTAAAAAAAAGTATAGTACACAATTGGTGACCAAGCTGAATAATTAATGTATTTGTGTTATTAAAAATACTTCTTTATGAAATATTACACTATTTTGAAAACTTAAGTTAGTTAAGCCCACCTTCATCTGCTTCCCCCACCTTTGTTTGCATGTGTGTATTTGAAAAGGGCAACTCTATTGGGTGAGAGAAGTGACATTTCTATCCCATCCCCCCCCTTACAGGAGCCCTGCTGGCTCGAGTCTAAGTTACATTTATCCAACTGTTCTGCTATTCTATCTATAATGAGATTCTCTATCAGTTATTTCAGTAATGGGACAAATCTCACCAGGCTGTAAATTCTAGCTTTTTTTTTTTTTTTTTTTTTTTTTTTTTTTTTTTTTTTTTTAAGCAGCATTATTTAAGGGTAAGTATTGCATTATTATTTTACATGCTATTCAATAGTTTGATTGTAAGGATATTCTCATTCTGCACTCTTTCCTGATGTTTGATACTGCAATTTGTTCTCAGCCTCTTCCTGAGCATCACCAAGTACTTAACCCTCTCTTCCAGTAGAACAAAATTCTTTGATCATGTCACTGGCTTTAAGCTAGTGATTGGAAGATGAGTATCACTTATGGACATGCTTAGTCGAGTAGCCTTATTGGCTAGTCTGAAGTTCACATTGAAATGGATGGTTAGCATTGTATCATAGGCATGTTGTGGGTTTATACTCTGGAAAAATAGTTCAAAAAAAAACTGTTGTCAGTAATTTCTCTCTTTTACTGGTCTTTGCACTTCATAGGTAATTGCGCACTTACAGTATGTATTCATTTGGAAAACTAAATGCAGTGTGAATACAGTCAAATAAAGATGAAATGGTGGGTAATTAGGTGCAAGGCCAAAATATTAACACTTTGGTACAAAAGGAGCAGGGTAAATGACCTGACTTAACTACTTTAGTCATATAGCTTCATTTGTGTGTGTAGTAGGAAAAAATATTTTAGATTGCCTCAGAAAGGCTTCTACACTACCTATGTGTGTATATATATATATATATATATATATATATATATATAAAACTATATATACAACTATATGTATATGTAAAGTATACATGTAAAGTGTGTGTGTGTATATGTAAAGGGAGTTTGGCAAATTAACTCTTAAAGCAAAACTTCCTGTTTGGGTGGGGAAGTAGTCAAATGGGATGATTTTTGGCAGTTAGTATTTACTTCATTGCGCTTTCAACTGAAGTAATTCACCTGTCTCTCTCTCGAGCATCTCTTCACCAGCACTTGCATACAAAAAAATAAGACTTAAACACAATATCTTGCTGGAAATAAGTACACTTTCTAACTTAATATTTTTGTAGGTTCTTAAACTCCGTCTCAATCATATTTGACTTTTGTATATAAAGACATGTACATGTTCTGACAGTACTTTAGTACTTTGACAAAGGAAGTTAACTGCAACTAAAGACAGATAATCTGAGGAATTAGTTGTTATACCTGTATATTGATGAGAACTATTGAATTTTAGGATTATTGGTCATCAGAATATCTCTATTCTGTCCTACAGTTCTGGAGGAAAAAGGGTGTTTTTTAGCTTGTAACTGTGACCTGCCTCTGAATGTCCATTTGTGGGTCTGGCAGACAGCCCAGGTCAACCCACCATTCAGCGGCTCTTGCACTGCCCCTCCTCAGCATGGCAGGGGATAAATAAGATGGAAAAGCTTGTGGGCTGAGGTGGAGACAGGTACAGCACTTATCAGTTACTGTTATAGGCAAAATAGACCTGACTTGGAACAAAGTAATTTACTGACAATTAAAAACAAAGTAGAATAGTGAGGAGGGAGAAAAAAAAAAAAAAAAAGGAAAAACTAAAACACCTTCCTGTTGACTATTCCCCTCCCCTCCAGCACTGCCTCCTGCCCAGCGGCTGCAGGGGGGTCTTTGCTCTGGCATTTGGAGCCGCTCTTGCCCTCTTCCTCCTCTCCCCCGGCTGCCAGCAGGGCTGTTTCTCCCCCTTTCTTCCTTTCTGCCAGCTGCCAGGCAGAGCTGTGCCCTCCTTTCTTCCCCATGCTGTCCCAGAAGTTAGGCACCACCATCTTGGCTGCTGGGCCCAGCCGTGCCCGGTCGTGGGGCTGTTGGAGCCAGCACAGGGCAGCCCCAGCATTACCCCATGCAGCAACAATGCAGACACGCACCCGTATCAGCTACATACACCACTTGATTTTATTCTTGTCCTGTGCACTCAGTGTGAGCTGGGTCACGTGTATTATTTCCTTCAGAAGTTCAGTTACCTCTGTATTATGCTGCAGGTGTCGTATGTCAGTGAGGATGAAAGCAGTTGAGCTCTTCTCCTGCATTACCACATTTTGACACCAGTTCTGCTGGTTGCAAGCAACTAAAGAAGGGGATCAGGTTTTCTATGTTTTACTTCTGCCCCTTCAGAGTTTAGTTTGTTTAACTGGGTTTATTTTGGTCAGTTCTTTTGACTTGATCAGTCTTAAAAACAACTCATGCTGCAATTATGCAGCTTTGAATTCAGGGTCTCTTAAATGAAAACAATATTTTTACGCGGTAGGTGATAAAGCTCTTTTCCTTTCTTATAAAACCATTTCAATGCTAAAGAGCTTATATCAAATTGCAATTAGAGAAGTAAAAACCTAGATGTAGCCTAATGAGTAAATGAAAAGTTGGATAATGGTGATCCCTTATAAGGGTTTTTAATGAGGAAAATGTTCTTTAATCATCTGGTCATTATGGAAGAAGATCAGTAGTCTGTGCCACTTTGGTGTCCTGGCAAGGTAATTTACTGTATTTTATCTTCTTGCTCTGGAACTGAATAGTCTCACTCTGTGCCCACGCAGCAATCTGCAACATCTGGAGTCTGCTGTGTGCACTAGGTTTTTAGTGTTCAGCCAAAATTGAGAGTTGAATTGAACGGAGAGTGTGCTTTCTACCGCTGACACGCAAAAATGTGTGAGGAGCTGTGGATGTGGTTAGGGAAAGAATTACTTGCAAGGTAAGTTTTGTAAGCACTTTTCAGAGAATCTTCATACTCCTGTTTGAAAACTGCTTTTTCTGGGGAGCTATATAAAAGCTGCAAATGGTTGTCACAAAAAAAAAAACAAAACAAAAACAAACAAAAAACACTGCTTATCTGCTGCAAAAGTCTATGAAAGTACCTTGAAATAACTTCACATAGAAGAATGCCAGGGGATTGTCAAGTTTGTAAACTGTCCCTGCCTCATCTAGGTTATGTACCTGTAACTTAGTAACAAAACGCTGTTGTCAAAACTTGCATAGTGATTCAAATGCTTCCAGTTGACTTACAAGTACATCGAAGTTTTTTCTGGGTTCATTTTTTGGAGCTGTTATTTTTGCAGGATTCAGTTTTGGTGTTGCCTAAGTGCTTGCCTTAAAGGGCTACATTCTTCCAGTGAAAAGGGACAAGTGTTGGTAGCACATATTTTTGATGGTCTTTGCTGATATCCAGAGGCATACTGACCTCACGAGGGCAGGCAAAGCACCAGTGTAAATGTGCTCAACACTTCCTTTATGGAGAAAAGGAAAAAGAAATTTCTCCTTAGTTATTACTTACAGATTCTGTTCTACAGGGCTTGGGTAGAAGCAGGTTCCAGGACTGAACCTGAGAGCAGACTGCTGCTGAAGTTAATCACTTCCCAAACTTGTCTGGGACCGCTTCTGTACTCTGGCATTTACATCCCTAAGAACACTTATTTACATTTTTGGGATGTAATAGGTATGATGGCAAAGACATAGGAACATCAAATCAATAAACTTCATATTAATCTATGAAGTAAAATATTTTCATCAACTCTTTAAGTTCTGGTAGTATAAAATCTTTTTTTTTTTTTTGATTGTTTAGTGACTTGTATCAGAAAAACACTGAACATGAATGAGCATTTACAGGTATTACTGCCATATAAATGATTTAGTGTCTGTAGTACCAAATGCTTACAGATGCTAACTGTTATTGTATAATCCTTGTAATCATAGCAGAAAAATCCTTCACCTTTCAGACAGCCTGGTACATTCTTAAAACCTGTGAAGGATAGCTTTATTTCAAGTCAAGTAGGACTTGGCCTTTCAGAGCTGGATCACTTTTTCTTTAATGAAAGCAGAAGTAGATGGTGATACATGAGCAACTACTGTATATGTCAAGTCAAAATAAGTAACTTGATGCAATAACGTTGGTCAGAGAGAGCATGGAAGATGCAATGCGGAAAAACAGAACTGAATGCTAGTTTACTACTATGACAACTGCTAGCACAGGATTTAGATGGTGAATTTGTTGCAGCACTCTTTTCAATTTTCATATTGTAAAAATGGGAATACACAAAGCTATGGATGCAAACACCTTGGAATTTTTTATTTTTATTTTTTCATTTTTGCCTTGTGTGCTTTAAGGAAAAGGAAAACTTTAGCCATGCAGAGTCCAGGTTGAAAAACCAAAAGCTGTGTAATGTGATTACTGCATCATCACAGTGTGATTCCATTATACTGCTATGTCCATGTCCCACTTTTCCAGTAAATCATAATAACCAGCTGACAATGCAAATATCACAGCATGCTGTCTGGGAATTATTTTGATTAGTTTGTAACATGCAAAGGCTCCCCTTGTTGTCGAGCAATGAGTCCTCCTGTGGCTGTTACTTCTTCCAGACACTGTTGTGAGAGAGGCTGAGATTGCAGTGGCCATAATTCTGGTTCAGAGGTGCTTGTATGAGCTTGTGTTTGTTACCTCTCAGGGCTCTGGGCAGTATGCTATTAATGGAAGAATATTTTTTCCAATGCTCTCTTGCTGAATACCTATAACGAGATTTAAAACCCCCTACATAAAGCTTTGGTTTTAAATCTTGCACAAAGATGAACCACATTAAAACCAGTTCAGAAGCACACAGTCTGCATGTGTTGTCAATAACACATCTGGATTGTAATAGTCTTTGTAGAGGCAAAAACATTCTTAAGCCATAATCACTGTATATTTTCCTCAAAGAAATGACAAACCTGTTCTTGAAATCAGATATTTAACCTGTAGTAATATTTTCTTGCCTGTTAATAGAATAATGTTGGCTGTGTCATAAATCATGGCTTTCTTTTCAAGCTGTTCATTCTTCTACTGTTTGCTGAAAGTCTGTTCGTATTCTGTGGTGTGATAAAAGTGGGATACTGACTCCAAAATTAAACTTGACAGTGTTCTGAAGTTGTGGAAAATTCATTTGAGATAAACACATGTAAATGTTTGACTTTAAGCTAGTGACAATATGAAAATAAAGTTTAACAAGAATAAGTATATTTGAAGTCCTAAGTCTATCCTAAAGCTGTCTTACTGGGCTACCAAAATTAAGGACCGATTTCTAGCATCCTTGCCTATCGTGAAAAATCAGAGTTTTAAGATACAGTAGCTAGCTTTTGTTTATATAGTATTCATATTAACTTTCTGACCTAATCCTGCTTAAATATTTGCTATATCTGTTGAAAGCACTGAAACAACAGAGCTTTCAAAATAGTTCATTCATTTAAGTTTATACTTCTGAGGGTCTTGAGTACTTAATTAGTTGTTAGTACATACTTTAATAGTTGGTGGTCCAGCTTAAAACCTTAAACTCAGTTCTTTGCTTTGCCACAGACTTCCCAAGTGGTCATGGATAAGTCATATAGCTTTCCTGTATCTTGATTTCTAATCTACTTAATATAGTGAATATTAATCTTCCAACTGTGAGAATAGTGAGAGAATACTTGCCATGGTTGTGGAAATAAATTCATAATGCATTCTGAAATGCTCATGAAGTGTGAGAAGAATCTATATACCTAAAATGGATGTGGAAAGTAGTAGTTATTCCCCAGTGTGTTAAATGGAAACAGCCTAACAGCCTTGTCCTGAAACATTCTGGACATGTACAGACCTATGCTAGTTCCATATTAACTGTAAGATCAAGATCTTTGCAGTATTAGTAAAGTTAGTTGTAGGGTTCAAGTAAAAAAAAAAAAAAGCTAATTGGACTTTTCACTAGTCAATTGTAGTATCATCTGTTATTTGTAAAAAGCAATTTTAACTGTGAGCATGTGCTTTGGAGTAGAGGGCAAACGAAGTTCCTTAAGACTACGGAAATTAAATAATGGGAAGCTGTGCTGAACTCATCAGCATACTGCAAGTCATCATGTGTTCTGCTGGAAATGTGTTTGGCTTGCTATTGTGGACAAGGGACAGTTATTGTGTGGTTTATTAAAGCAAAGGTAAATAACTGTTTACCATACAACAAGATTTTTCCTTCTCCTACTTTTCTCAAGGTCCATTCCTGCCAATATGCAGATAAACTTGTTTGAGAAATCTACAAAAAGCAAATGCTTCTCTATCAAAATATACAAAGAGGCTTGAGCAATTTAATTGAGAGAAAACTAGGGGAAAAAGGACTGGTAGGAAGCCCCCATTTTATTGGCTGAATCCCATTCCAGTGCTGCACACTGGAAGCAGAAGTTATGACAACTACAGCAAATGCCAAGGATTCAGTTAACAACATTTCAGAATCACTGGACTGGACTGTAATTACCTACTGTAGAAATAGGAAATTGTCATGCCTTAGTAACACTGGAAGCAGCATCAGCAGGAATTTGTTCCCTGAATGCAGCAGAGAATCAGGCTTGTGTACAGGCAGCCTCTGCTGCTGCTCCTCCCTGATAACACAGCATGCATCCCTGTTGAAGGGCAGGCTCTCTTTCTAAAATAGGCCACTAGGAGCAAGGAAATACATTGGTACTTCTGCGTAGATAGTTATCATTGACTATTAGAAGGCTTCCTGGGTGATGGATGTCTTCTGCATATGTAAATTTTGTATTTTTTTTTGTCTGTTTTATTGCTAGATTTAGCAAAATATTGCATAGCTTTTTTTCAGTGTAGCTTCTCTATTCTGAAGACATGCATCGTTCATCTTAAGGGTCATCCTGAAGAAGTACCTGCTGTTGCTGCAGCCAAACACTGGAACAGGCTTCCTAGCAAGGTGGTTGATGTCCCGTGCCTGTCAGTGTTGAATAGAAATTTGGACAGCACCATAAATAATATACTTTAACTTTCGGTTAGCCCTGAAGAGGTCAGGCAGTCAGACTAGATGTTATTTGAATGTCCCTTCCAATGGACCTATTCTATTTCTGATGACATAAGACCATATATCAATAATAATATTCTTATGTCTGTAGTACATTATTCAATAGCTAATAAAGGATCAAAGGATCTGCTCACACCTGTCTACATGATGATGCATATCAAATCTTAACACAGTATAGATTTGTCCTTGATTCATGGGTAGAAAGTTGTATTTACTAATAACTTAATTTGAAAGTAGCAGAATGATCCCTGAAAAAATAGAATTCCTTTCAGCTGGAATGAAATAACTTCAAAATTTGAATTGGAAGATTTAGAAATAAAAATTGGCAGCAGAAAGTTCAGATTTTTGAGGCTTAATGTCTTAGAAAGAAGTCTTCAAGCCACACCAGCATCTTGTTTCCATCATGCTGGATGGTATTGTACATGAACACAGTAAAAGGTAGCTTCTGTTACGTAGAACTTTTGGTTTTAATTGGCAAACAAATGAAAAAACAAATTAGAGGCTTGCTCTTCTAAGTACTTTTCTTCTGAGCTACCCACTGTGTTATGCTTTCTCAAATGAGAGCACATATGCAAAACCCAGGGAATCAAGTGGGCATTGTGTATCATCTTACTAAGGGTGTTATGTATTCTTATGAAGCACAACTTCTAGATGTCCTTAAAACTAATTGGCTCTTCAAAGTAAAAGTGCATTGCCTTTTCACACTGGGCAAATGTTAGAATAAATCTTAAGGCTTGGGGATAATTTCCTTCTTGCTCCTTATCAGTCACATTTGGATGGACTTCCTGTTGTAAATATTGTTGTACTCTAGGATGTTAGATAATGTAAAGACTTCCTTAGTGGCTTGTGCTTTCATATTTTTTTGAGCTGCTGAAAACTGTTATTTGTATTTATATAGCATCATAGAACATCCAGAATTTGAAGAGATCCCCAAGGATCATTGAGTCCAATTCCTGGGTCTGTACAGGACCACCTGAAAGTGACTGAGATTTGTGTTGTTATTTAATACATCTATAACATATTTATAAGCTTTATTTTACTGAAAAAAAAATGATTACTTTTAAATGGAACTTCAGGAGATCTTCAGACAGAAAAGAGGTGTCAGTGTGCTCTGATATTGCCAGTATTAGTGTGTGGGTGAGTCCTTTTGTGGTTAAGGAATGACATCCATGATCTACAGTAGCCAAAAACAATGAGTGAAACAAAAGCTTTGCATGTTACCAGCCAAACCTAGACCTTCAGTAAGGCACGTACTGAACAGTGCTGCTTTTTTAGGGAGGAGTTTTTCTCCAAGGAACATTATGATTATGATGTGCTCATCCTGGAGATCATGTCACTTAAACAACCTTGGACATTAACTACAGTGGTGTTAAATAGTATTTTTCTTCCCATTTCTAAATGTGACAGTTTGGCAAAGCACCCCTATCATGAACTTCATGAGGTGCTTAGTAATTCCAAAGGGATCATCTGAGAGAGAACTGTTAGAGGAAGACATATCATGCCACATCCAACTGCCTGCACAAAGGCTGCTGCCCCATGAGGGCAAGACTGGAGCTGTATTCCCAGCAGGCGTGCACATCTGTACACTGGTACAGCTGGGCATGTGGGGCACTCGGAGCACCCGCACAAAGAGACAGTGCAGAGGACCTCATCCTCCTTGCCTTTCTGGCTGAGCAGGATGGAAGTCCACTGGTAAGAAGATCTGTAGGCGCATGTTCAAGGTGGATCCCTCCCTCAGCTGTGCTGAGGTACTCAGGATGCCCAGTAGCTGCCCCTGGGTTCCAGTCTCCCTGCATACTGGACTGTGGACATGCAAGCCCCCAAGGCAGCAGCCCTGCTGCAACTGTTGGTCGGGCAATGGCTTAGACACATGCAGCTGGCCAGGAGTCCCCTGGTCCCACAGCTACCCCTTTTGCTCTCACAGAGGGAGCTGCCCCAGGGACCTGCTTGCCCCGTGGCCCCCAGGCCCTCACCCAACCACTAGCTGCTCCTGCTTGTCTTTGGCTGGTGATTGTGCCCTTACTCGTGCACCCATGCCCAGGCTGGGCAGTTGTTCCTCGGGAGGTCTGCAATGGGGCTTCCCATGAGCCCCAGTGGGTTCTATGCTCCTCTGGGCTTGTGGAGCTGGGATGCTCCTGGGGTGGAGCTGGGAGCAGCCAGGATGGGGATTATTTGGGCTCCCCCTGCTGCCATTGTCTCTCTGAGTTCCTTTGTGGGTGTGCGGATGGGCTTTGTCACATAACCTGGCAGTAATGAATTCAGTATTCTGTCTCATGTATTCACAGGCTGCATTCACTGATTCTTAGTTGAAACTAAAAATACTAATTCCCAATTATAATGTCTGCAAGTCTCCAGAGAGAGGGTGATCTGACTTGAAATAATTGGAAGAGTTGCTCTTGGATTGCATTGTTGAGAATATTACAGGTATATCATGTTCACCTTTGCTTTGTCCTTAAAATACTCTTCATATGTGATCTTTCTGATGCTTGCTTTCAATGGATCATTCTTCAGAAGGCTCAGACTGCAGCAGGCTCATGTGAAACAGCTGACAGTGTGTTCATGTCTTTCATAGACGAACATGGAAGAGAGGAATTTAAATGTACTTTGTTAAACCTCTTTATTCCTCTCTCGCTATCTGTTGTGTTGGTTATTTACAAGGTTTTGCAGCGTTTCCTGAGTTGTTGAGTTATTCTGACATGACGGTATTGTTTTATAGAGAAGTTTCGCCTGGGATAATGTCAGCAGGAAAATGCATTTAGACAGCCCTGTGATTCAGAGCTTGCAAGGGATCAGTCTCCAGTGCACAAAACTGCCTGTCACTGTCTGAGTAGGATGAAGCTGAACAGGCCGTGAGGGAGGGATGGATAGATGTTCTTCATCAGGGAATTTAGACCTTTCAGGAAGGTGTCAGCTAGCTGGCAAGAAGCTCTCTGCCCTTGAGGTGGTGAGGCTCTTCTCACTTTGTTGTGCATGGTCTCTGAGGTCGGGACAGGCCTATAGTCACTGGAAGAGGAGCTCATTAGCCAAATGTCCTTCTGGCGATTGCAAATTATTATTATTTAATGGTGAGTCCAAATTCAGGAGAGCTCAAATAACTGTTGTGCTAACACATTGTTTTAACTGTAATTGTTTACCTATCTTTTTATCTTCTCTCATCTCTTTGGGGTGAGCTTAAGAATTTACCTGGTGGTTGATGAAGATGTTGTTACCCATGAGGCAGCACATAATTTATAAGCGTAAGCCAAAGTAAACCCTGAAGAAGTACTGACTGGAAACCCTTTATGTGTTGAGATTGAGTAATGGGATTTAGCTGCGGGAGGGAAGCAGAGGCGTGAAGTTTTTCCAGGGGGTGCTGGGTCTCTGGGATACGTTTGAGTAGTTCTGGTGCGAGTGCCACTGCCTTTGTTTGAGCAGTATTCACACTGCACCGTTGCTGTGAGGAGTCATGGTGAGAGTCCTGAGGAAAACCAGCCTGCATGTGAATGAAATCCCCTTATAATTGTGTTTTCTGGTTTTGGCTGAGGTCTCCTAGGAGTCATTCTGGAGTTTTTACAGAGGGAGGAAGAAAGTTTTTAGACTAGCTCCTGTTCATTCTATTTAAAACCTTCCAGATGATAAAAGTGCATACCATTGTGATGTTATGAAGTCTCATGAAAACAACAACAAAACTGGAGTCTTGGTGTTAGTTTAAACTGAGCAGCAACCAGAACATATGAAGTCCCCAGCTTAATAAGGGTCTACTTCTTAGCTGCCCTTTAACAAGCGGGGGTCAACAAGTGGGGATGAGAGTGCTGAGTGTTGCATAATGGGGATATGGGCAAAGAGCGCGATGTTTCGTTCAAAGGATTTTTATGGCCATGCTTTTTCTATAACTTTATGGAAGCACAAAAGATCTCTTTCATGTTTAACTGACTGTAAATTAGCCATTATTCCAGCACCTTTATAGTTTGTCTTCATAGTGTTTTAGCTCATAATGTCCTGTATACCTTAGAGTATACAGGACATTATTTTTCCTCAACTTGATGGGTGTTGTCTTCTTAAAAAGTTAACAAACTGTCTTTTAAAGTTGGTTTTAATTAACTGAGTTTAGCTGCACCAAAATGTCATTCAGAGTTGGGTTGAAAGCTGTTTCTGTATGACTAGAGGAAACAATCCACCCAAGAGAATGCACTTCCGTATTCAAGTGTTAATGAACGTAAAACTGATCTGAGAAATAATTCATTATATAACATATATATATATATCCAGAACCACTTATATAGGTACATCTGTTATATCTATTAGATAAGTTACAGTGTATCTACGGTTATAACTGCTATTAGTGGTTTTGTGTGCCAATGCTGGATTTTTGGGAACATAGCATATAGGAAGACAGTGCTGCCATCTTCAAGGCTTAAATGAGTAAGAAACTCTGTCATTCAAGAAAGGGGTTGAGAAAGTCTAAAAACTTACCATCAGAATATATTCTAGCCACCAGAGGTTTTATTGAAATCAGGAGCTGTAAGACATGGCACTTAATTTTGCAGAGGATGTTGTTATAATGTTTAAAAGATTTGTTAGAGTTTTCTGGAATTTCTGGTTAAATCAGAACACATTATGCAATTTAGTACTATACCCCCTAAAAATACCTTATTTTTTGCTTCTTGCACTTCATTAATACTTTGAAAATGTTTTCAAAAATATTTTAAGAAGATATACATTTAATAATAAAAAGAGAAAATTAGTGTTGTTGAAAGAAGCCTTGAAGAAATCTCAGAAGGCCGTACTGTCAATCTCTGCTCAATCATTCGTCTCTGAGGCATATTGCACTTAGATTTTCAAACAGCTGTTTGCAGATACCTGTTTTGCAGTTAAAACCTTGAATTAGCTATGTGATATAGCACTCAAACTCCAATGATAACTGCTAATATTTGAAATATAAGAATATAGGCAAGTCTGCAATACAAATCTAATTACAAGTTTTAGTGACAGGGCAAAAACATGTATGTGCTTTATGTTGTTTTCTGCTTTGATTTTTGTATGGGGGTCCTGATGAATTAAATGGTCTGCAGAGATTCCTGCCTCTCTTTGCTATCGGACCACACCCCATATCCAGTATGGGATTTTCTAATTCTCCCAGTATTTGCTGTCCCTCTGGTATGAGCTTTTCTCCTGTAAAAATATATGCGTAACATCCTGAGAACAAACAGTTGTGACTATTAACTGTTTTCCTGTGCATGTTATGTACTGTGCGTAGCTCGTCTATCCAGAACTAGCACTTGTTTTCAGAAATAAGCTGTGCTCTGGCTGTGAGGGATAGCTGCAGTTGTGCCAGTGTTTGCTGCTTACAATGAGTGCTGGGGAAAAAGCATTTTTCCTGCCTTCCCAGAGGTAAACAGGCTGGCAAAGCACTGTTATGTTTGGATGCAAAGTAGTCATGTGAGGCAGTCCTCTGCACACAGTAAGATTCACATTATCAACCCATGAAAAGCTCTTGTATTAACATTAGTTACTGGCAAAACTGAAGTATACTTATCTGCTTCAGTGCTGGGGAATGTACAGAATTGGGCAGGATGATCTCTTAGGACTCGTCCAGACTTTCATATCTGTAGTTATACAAACTTACCCCTTCGTCATTAGCAACAGAAACTCGTCTGCTGAGAAGGCTGGTGTCAAAGTGGCACAAAATACAAATATATATACTAAGTTCCCATGACTTTGACTTAAATTTAGAAACAAGGCACGGGTATTAACATAGTACACAAGTAGTTAAAATGTGGATTTCTTATGCACAGTTTCTTTAGCAGCTCTAATCCATTTCAAGGTTGTGGAAGATGCCAGACAAGAACTTATGCTTTCCTTAAACTATTGGTCTAAAAATTGGAAGATATTTCTACTGAAGTTCAGGAAAAAATGTTGTCCCAAGAACTTGTCAACAAAAATACAGTTTTTATCTTTTGTGTTCTCAGCCTTACTGAAGACTCGAGCAACTACCTGTTGTGTACCTAGTTTTCCTCTAATGCTTTATAGAATTTCCAGTGAAAGGCTAACTTTTGGGAAGTGCATTGCTACTGTTGATTGCTTAGGTCATAAGTTACTACTTGACTAACTGCATCCAGAAGTACCAAAAAGAACCAGCGATTCTTGTAATGGGCTGCTAGAAATCTTCCAAAGCAAAGCTCAGGCAGCTTGTAAGTTGGATATATCAGCTCACAAGGGTAGTTTTCAAAATGTATTGTTAACACATCAGTACATTGTAATGGGCTGGTTATTCTGTATTGCACTTAAGATACTTTTGAAAATAGCAGAGTAGTCCAGAAAAATGATACCAAAGTCTTGCAAACAAGTACTTCATTGACCAGTTCTTCCAACAAACCAGTTGATAAAAGGGGCAGCAGCAAACCATGATTTTTCAATTGCTTTGCCTTTGGGATTGCTTTTGTTTTGCAAGTTCTTATGACACTTTCATTAAAAATAATTAATGTAAGAATCGCTTTTCTGCTTCTCTGATATTATGTCTGCTTTCTTAAAGCTAAATACTAAACTAAAAAGAAAAGCTATCCTGGAGAATGTGGATTTTTTTTTTTTTATTTTTGCCTCTCACTTCCTTTCTGTGTTGCCATGCAACAGTCTATGGTCTGTTAACATAATGAATGGTAAGCAAAAGAAACTAGTATGTGATGGACTCTGAAATATCTCTAGCTGGCAAGATGAACAAACTAAAATATGTCATGGGTCAATATATATATACATATTTCTTACTGTGTTTTCCATTAGAATGGTCATGTCTGTGCAGTAAGAAAACAGCCATAAGTTTCCAAGCAAAGACCTGGAATAACAGCTGTATGCACCTGAGAGAAAACTCTCGTGTAAAGAGATAAGCATATGATAATGAAGAGCCTATGCCAAGCATATATGATAAATTATGTGAAGTAAGAATGGGAGTTCCATGGAAATGAGTGAGGACTATAAGTGGACGTGTACCCAGAAAAGTATAGAAATAAATTTATGATGAGTTTATGCTAAATTAGAGAGAACCTCTTTAAAAGAAATTAGCAATTTTCTAGTGCTCATTTTGTGCCTGATGTAATATTGAGTTTTCTTCAATTTTTTTTAACAGATATTTTGGATTATTATTATTTTTTTTTTGCTATAGTGACTAGTGAGGCAAGATAGATGGGTTTGACTTCCTGACAAATCAGTGCTGCTTCTCACAAATCTGTTTTGTTGTTTTGTTGCTGAAATCTATGACATCTCTGTCTAGTTAGTGTCAGAATGAGGTGCTAGCAACAGCTTTAGGGAGATTTACTGTCAGCTGCTTTTTTGACTTATAACTTGCTCGCAATACTTTATTCTGACTGTAAACGAAAATAAGGTAGCTCCTCAGTTTCAACTCCCACAGTAGAAAATGGAAGAAATCAGACTTGGGATTTCTTAAATTTCTAGACTTAGATAAACCTGGCAATGATCCCTCATCATACAGCAGAGAAATCTTATTCTGTAAAAGAAAACAATGCACTGTTGATGTCTTTCATCTGCCAGTAATAGTTTCTGTTATCACTTAAGTAGGCTTGATTGGACTATATTCTGTGTCTTCTGTATACAGTAGTCCTATAGCAAGGATTTCTGAACTGGCTTACTGAATTTCACAGAGCTCTTGTAGCATGTATCTTACAGTTTCACAATCAGGATGGCAAAACTCAATTTTTCTGCTGAGTGTCCCATCCTCGGTGTTGGTAAGGATGCTTATCAATGAAATCATAACTCAGTGCAAGTTATCCTTAGCACTCCTGCTCACAGTAGCATCCTTGCTGCTACTGTCTGCTTATGACCCATTTCTACAGAGGATAAAATATCGTATTTACCAGGACTTCAAAGGGAGTTAGATGACCTAAATAAGCTTGTACTTGTACTAAGGTATGCTTCCTATGAACTGCATTCTACATAAATGTCTGGTTTAACTATGGAATGTCCTATAATTTCTCATGAATCCAGAGCTGAGAGAACATCTAAACTAGTATTTATTCCTTTCTATGGTATGAAAGTTATGTCTCATGTAGAAAAGTGTGTTTTTGTGAGTCTTGTGTTTGCAGCATAATCTGGAATTTGAGACTGGAACAGATTGTATCAGAAGTATCCCAGGTCTCAGCTTTAGGGCTGAACATGACCTCTTTAAAGCAAGCTGATGGGTCAAGCTGGTATTAATGACAGTACTGCAAACAGACTGAAGTAACAGGTTCATCGATATGTTCATTCCTGTTAGTAAGGGAGAAATAGCACGGTTATGCTGATCTGTCCGTTTTGTGGGTGATAACAGACTTGAACACATGCAATAGTGTGCATGTGCACAGGTATAAAGAAAACGGCCAAACTGAGAAACCCACAAAATTCACTGTAGTCAGTAGTATGGCACGGGGAGTTGGAGATTGCTGTCACACGTGCTACTTGCCAAGAAGAAGTTCTTCTGTTCTCTATACTTGTTGAGTAGAGAGTGTACATGTGCTTCTTTGTCGGTTCAAGTGAATGTTCAGGTTAGTTAAGATAACAACCAAAATACAAAAGACACCATTTCTGTCAAAGTATTTGTCCATAATTCTGTTACAATTGTAGAATAATTTAGGTTAGAAGGGCCTCAGGAGCTTTCCTAGTTGAACTTCTTTCTTAAAGCAATGTCAACAGAGAATTCAGGCCAGGTATTGAAAACCTCCATGAATGGAAACTGTTCAGCTTCTCTGGGGAACCAGTCCCATTGCTTAATTATCCCCATAGTGATATTTTTTTCCTGATATCAAATCCCAATATATTTTTTTCCAGTTTATGCTCATTGTCTCTCTGGTTTTCTGGCTGTGTACAAAAGCAGGGAGCTCCTTCCCACAGGGAAAGAGGTCAGTTTAATCTTCCCCAGCTGAGCCTGACTCAGTTGTTCAGCATTGGTCTTCTACTGAGCATCCGAAAATGGACATGGTGTTATACATATTGTCCCACTGGGGCTCAGCCTTCTGGCTCTGCTCTCACAAACACAGCCTTTGCTGCTTTTGGGGGTGGTTGCTGCCTGGTCATGCTGCTAGCTAGGACCAGAGTTTAAGAATACTTCCTTGCTAGTCTTTTGGGAATATAAAGTTTGCCATGCTAGGTAAGAATCCTTTCTTTGAAATTAATCAGCTTGTAGTATTTTAGATGAAAGGGAGGGGAAAAAAAAAGAAGTGTACAATATGATCAGATTGCTGACTGATGCATGGGTGTTCTGGCTACTCTGTACATTTTTCTTTAAAGAGAAAAGCCCTTTTTGGTTACATTATCGTTGACCTTCACAGCTACTTTATGAAGGACAAAATGATTCTGGTTTGCATAAACTGAATCTTTATTTTTTTTATCACCACCACCACAACAACAAAAATGCACTTTGTACCTCAAATGTTAAATACAATAAGCATATGTCCTGAATTCTTTTTTTCCTTAAAACAAACAAACAAAAAAACTAGGATCTATCTCTTTAGGTTGAATTATATCTTTAGGGAGATGATATATCTCCTTTTGAAGTTATATTCATACTTAGAAATATTTATTTGAAATTGCTTCATGCTTATGGAAAAGTCCTTGAAGATTTAATCAGAGGTAAATTTGAAGTTCTTTGCTTTAGGAATCTAACAGAAAACAAGATTATTCCTGAAGATTTTTTAATGACTTTTGTAAAGAATAGAGAACAATGCTGTGCAGTAACATTCTGTAAAACATACTAAAAACAAAGTCTTATTTAAAGACTTAGTTTCCATAGACCATGCTCGGAACAGAAAAAATCCACCAGAAAGACTGTATTTTTTATTTTTATTTTTATTTTTATTTTTTTGCTACTGTTGAGGCTGCTTGGCTTCTTTCAGGTTTCTACTTTAAATGTTTCATCTGTTACCATTAAAAAAAAAAAAAAAGTAATAGAGTAATTATTTATGTAAGTGTAATAAAGTAACTGTTGCCATACCTGTTCAGGAAGAATACTTTATAGGGTTTTATGGTGTCTTGTCAGCTCAGCCAACAAATGCTATGTCAACAGAATTTTTGTGAGAAACTTCTTGAGTACAAAACCAAAAAACTAGTTTAGGAATATTGAAATGGGTAATGCAACAATTTAGACTAGGTTTTAAATTTACAGTAACTATGTGAAGATTTTTTCTTTTTATCCCCCAATGGGAGATTTGGAAATCTGTGAGCTTATTTTTTAATTATTATTATTATTACTTGAGGTCTAGTGCCATTGGCATTAGTACTGGATCAGTTTTCTTTGCAAAAAGCTAAGTTAAATATAACTCTTAAGGTTAGCATCCGAGCTTAACTGTTTAAGTGCAATTTATATTCTTTGCCTAATAAAATGTAAAAAAAATAAATAAATAACTTTACTGATTGAGAGAATGTGTTGGCAAAGCATGTGTTGCAATGTGATTCCAAAAGACAGCTCATGGTGGTTTGAATAGAGACACTTTCTGATTCAGAAAGTTCCCTTATCTCCAGGCACTAATGTTTCTGGATGGCATCACATCCAAAAGAATTGGGCAAGTGCTAAACTGGGTGCTCCTAGTCTTAGAGTTTTAGCGCTTATTTTTAGTATAACTAATGTCTTCTCACTTTTTCTGCAGCAGTGTATGTTTTCTGCTCATAATCCTAGGCTGTAGAGGGTTTTCTTTTGTGTTCCTCCTGGTGGGGGTCAAATATCACTGACAGCTAACTGGAGTGACTGAGAAGACTAAATGCTACTTCGCTACCCATCTCAGTGGGATTTACTCGGTGAAGCAAAAAAGAAAAGTTTGGTTGACAAACCAGATGAGTAACTTTTATTTTTTTTTTTTTGGTTAAAAATTGCTCATTCATTCTCACAGTCTATGCACTAATTAATACAGTTGATATCTGATTAAGGAACCTTTATGCTATGGGCATAGTATCAGCATACTCGGTTGAATCTGTAGATTCAGTATTCCATACTGAACTGTGTAGGTCATAGTTCAAAATACAGAATTCTGTTCTCTAAAAAAAATCCAGAAGAAAAGGGGTTAAACTGACTTCTTTACTTTTCATTGGAATTATATAATTATTGTCAAACTGCTACTAATTATACAGAGCCAAAAGCGTTGCCTCATGAAGTGTGACAGGGAGAATAAGTAATACTTCATCATAATAATTGATATTAATGTGTTGTATTTCCTGTTTATGAAGTAATTGAGTCACAGTAAACATGGGGTACACTGATAGCTGTTGGAATGAACACAAACAAGTGGAAAATTAATATTTCTGTACACAAAATTTAAATATTCCTGTTCCTGCCTAATAATAGGAGTTAAGAGTTAACTTAAGATTAAGAGTTGTTTTTAAGATTAATCTTAATGTAGAAAAGAGATTCTGTTCATTTTCATGGTCATCACCATGCTTGGCTTATCCACCTACAGGTGTTGCTAATATGCATAAGAGCATAAAGAGTCCTAAAAACATGTTCTCATACTTGTATCATAAAATGCACATGTACATATACATGTATACTTGTTTCAAGATGTACAGTAGGTAAAAATTAAATGCCATATGTTTCATTTCAGAAGGAAAAATCACATCCTGTGATATTTTCAGCGTGTGCCTACATGCTTCATGACAACCTTGTGAAATATACAGCCCAAGAACAAAATTATATCGTCAGCTCTCTACAATGGGTATAAATACAAAGAAAACAAACTGCCCTGTTTTATCACTTTAAAAAGATTGCTTTAGAGTGGGTGGAATTTTTCAGTCCTATTAGCAAAGAAAAATTCCTTCAGATTCTAAGCTGTGTAAACGTGTTTGCAGACTTGGCAGAAATCAAGGTAGAAATAACTGATCTTCAAGATCATGTGATCAGTGTTCAGCCAATACACGTAGGTGTTGTTGTTTTAAATGCTATGGAGAGCAGACCCTTAAGATACATTTAGTGAAAATATCAGCTTTCTCCTGTGAATGGCTTCCTATGAACATATGTGCATTTATCTTCAAAACTGTCACTGAACACCAACTTAAAAACATCACTTCAGATTCCTTTATTTCCCTTAAACTTACAGTAGGAATTAGCTTTGGTAAGTCATTCTCTACTGTGCAGAAACCAGAAGGGAAACTACTTTTTTTTGAATAATTTTGGAATAGTTCTCAAGAAAGACCTAGTGGATGATTATAGAGTGCTGGAAGATGCTGTGGCTGAGTAGCTATATGCACCTCACAAGAGAAATAGCTCCTTGATGCTTGCTTCTGTATCCTGAACCTGGCCTACAGTTCATAGGCAGACTTGTAATATAAAACAAACAAACAAAAACCAACAGTCATTACATGACTTTCACTCACATTAAATATATCAAGGCCCATCCAAAGCCTGCCTTTGACATACCTTAACATTAAGGTGTACACCAAATATACCTAACATATCGTAATATTAGTAGGGTATATATTAAGGTGTGTGCCTATCATGTTTGTGTGCATGTTGCTCAGGATGACAGCCTTCATCACTCTATTATTATGCTTGTATTTCCAATAAGTACTTCTGCACATTGTCTTGTGCTTTTCAGTGAGGGGAAAAAATACTTGAAAGATCACCTTTCTTGAAAAATCTCCCCTACAAGGCATGTGATTTTCTATAGGATATGGGGGAAGGTCTCTGGCTGTAGTGCATATGCTGACATACAGCATGAACCCCTGCAGCAGCTGCCTCTGGATTCCTGCCTCCCCAGTTGCTGTCACCATCATGGACGAGTCCCTGAGGCTGCAGCGCCAGTACCAGTGGCACGTGTGGTCCCCTTGTACCTGCCAACACACACCCTTTTACGAGGACCTAGTACACATGTCCAGTAGGTGGTCCTGGTTCCCATCTCCTTCCCAGCTGCCTCCTCTGAAAGGAGAGGAAAAGTGCACAAATGTATGTGCACACAAAAAATAAAGTGACTGCTTGCTGGCTCCATGGGTGCCTGGGTCTCTGACCCCAGGTGTCACCCCAGTGGCTGCTTTCAGCCCCTCAGGCATGCACGTGTAAGCAGGGTGGGTCCCCCTGCTTAGAGGTACAGTCTAAGAAGATTTAATTTAATTAACATTAAATGATTTGGAATATCAGTTCCCTCTGTGCTGAATGTCTTTAAGATATCTCAAGCTAGACATTAAAACTTTATTGACCACTTCAGAAAATTTTTGGTCATAAGCTGTAGTCTTCCTTCCCCCTCCTAGTAGCATTCATGGGATCAAACTGATGAATTAAAAACTTTGGATTCTCTAGAAGGGATTTCTCTTAGAAGTAATTATCATGTAAAATACTCATCTACTTTATCAAAATATATTTTTAAATAATAAACTGTCTTATGATTTTCTCATAAGGAAAGAAAAATGTAATGAAATGCTTGTAAACAGAAGCACCATCTGTTGTATTTTCCACTATTAAACAGTGATCAATACTTCCTATATCTTGACTTTTACAAATGGGATTTATCAACTGAATCATTCTGTGATATTAATTTTTAAAAATAATATTATGTGTGAATATTATTAAATAATAAGTAACTCATGCTTATAATGCTTTTTAGGAAGAGTGCTTCAGCAATAGATTTTGTCCTGGTGAATTTCCATCTGCAGTAGATAGCTTTTGTTTTTCAGCGGTGAGTCTGCTTTTCACTTTCTATGTGACAGATACATGCTGGATGTTTTAACTTTTTATTTTTTTTTTAGGTGCATAAGATAAGAATAAAATGAATATGTTTCCCTCATACAAGAAACTGCAACATAAATACTGGAAATTATAACTTCGGGCTGGAGAAGTAAATTGACATAGTGTGTGTAAGAGGCTTTCAATTTACTAGTGAACTTGTGTAATGGAGATGTAGAGCACCTTGTCACTTCTCTACACAGCATAGTGCAGTTCACCAAAGGTAAAATGGGGAGGTTCCAGAATATTACTTCAGCTGTTATGTGGTTGTTGGTAGTGAGACTTGTAGTATAAGGATGAGGCTAATTTGGGCCACCATGTGAAACGTTAACAGCCATCTCTACAGTTTTATTCGCTCTTTTCTGACGCGAGTTGAGTAAATGTGGTATGGAGAATATTGAGGAAGTACACCATAAGATTATATGGTTTGTAAATGTCAAAAGCTATTCTTAGATATGCTTGCTAACTTTTTGTTGTTGTTTTTTTTACCTCAATATTGTTGTGGTTTTGTTTGTTTTTGTTTTGACAACTCTTGATCATTAAAGCAGCTTTAATTTATTTTTTTTCCACCCAATATGTAGCCGGTAAAGTCTCCCCTGTGACCAAAACCAAATGCATGTAGAACCAGAAATGGATCATGCAACAGTATTGTTCAGTAATAAAATGCCTTTAATGCCCATCTCCATTATGCTCTAACAAATGCATTTTCCACACATGAAATGCAAGACCAATTCTTTTACTTTGTTCACTTGGATGTCATGTAAAAATAATGGTTGTTTGAAAGCAGTCCAACTTTTTTTTTTTAATTAAAACAATTACATGGTATGTATTTCTGTTCTTAGGGAAAAATAAAAGAACTTAATTTGCCTATTCATGTTTTTGTTGCTGGATTACAGAAGGAAATGAACAGAGATATAAAAGCCTGTGTGTAAAAAAATCTGTGCGAAATCCTAAATTAACTTCAAGTTCTCAGGAAAACAAATAACACTAGCACTTGAGGCAGGGGTGAGCAATATTTCTAAACATAGAATCAGCCATTTCATTACTGGATTCCTGAAACATTAGATTTCCTTTAGTAGATATTGTGGACATGGTCATTTGGAGAAGACCCAAATGACCAGGCAGCTGACAGAAGTTGCGAAATCTTCAGCACTTGTTCTCATGGGGGACTTCAACTTCCCTGACATATCCTGGAAGCACAACACAGCCCAGAGAAAGCAGTCTAGGAGGTTTCTGGAGAGCGTGGAAGATAGCTTCCTGATTCAGCTGGTTAGTGAGCCTACCGGGGTGGTGCCCCGCTAGACCTTCTCTTCACAAACAGGGAAGGACTGGTGGAGGATGTGATTGTCGGGAGCTGTCTTGGGCAGAGTGACCACGAAATGGTGGAGTTCTCTATTCTTGGCGAGGCCAGGAAGGGGACCAGTAAAACCACTGTATTGGACTTCTGGAGGGCTGACTCTGTGCTGCTGAGGACACTGGTTGGTAGAGTCCCTTGGGAGGCGGTTCTGAAGGGCAGAGGAGTCCAGGAAGGCTGGACGCTCTTCAAGAAGGAAATCTTAATGGCACAGGACAGGTCTGTCCCCACGTGCCCAAAGACGAGCTGGTGGGGAAGAAGACCAGCCTGGCTGAACAGAGAGTTGCAGCTTGAGCTTAGGAGAAAAAAGAGGGTTTATAATCTTTGGAAAAAAAGGCGGGCCACTGAGGAGGACTATAAGGATGTTGCGAGGCTGTGCAGGGACAAAATTAGAAAGGCCGAAGCTCATCTGGAGCTCAGTCTGGCTACTGCCGTTAAAGACAACAAAAAATAGTTTTTACAAATACATCATCACAAAAAGGAGGACTAAGAAGAATCTCCGTCCTTTACTGGATGCAGGGGGAAACTTAGTTACAAGAGATGAGGAAAAGGTAGAGGTGCTTAATGCCTTCTTCGCCTCAGGCTTTAGCGGCAATACTGGTTGTTCTCTGGATACCCAGTTCCCTGAACTGGTGGAAGGGGATGGGGAGAGAGATGTGGCCCTGACTATCCACGAAGAAATGGTTGGTGACGTGGTATGGCACTTGGATGTGCACAAGTCGATGGGGCCGGATGGGATCCACCCGAGGGTACTGAGTGAACTGACGGAGGAGCTGGCCAAGCTGCTTTCCATGATTTATGAACAGTCCTGGTTATCAGGGGAGATCCCAGTTGACTGGTGGCTAGCAAATGTGATGCCCATCTACAAGAAGGGCCAGAGGGCAGACGCGGGAAACTGCAGGCCTGTCAGTTTGACCTCAGTGCCAGGGAAGCTCATGGAGCAGATTATCTTGAGAGTCATCATGCAGCACTTGCAGGGCAAGCAGGCGATCAGGCCCAGTCAGCATAGGTTTATGAAGGGCAGGTCCTGCTTGACGAACCTGATCTCCTTCTATGACAAAGTGACGCGCTGGGTGGATGAGGGAAAGGCTGTGGATATGGTCTACCTTGACTTCAGCAAGGCTTTTGACACCGTCTCCCACAGCATTCTCCTCAAGAAACTGGCTGCTCTTGGCTTGGACTGGCGCACGCTTTGTTGGGTTAGAAACTGGCTGGACAGCCGGGCCCAAAGAGTCGTGCTGAATGGAGTCAAATCCAGTTGGAGGCCTGTCACTAGTGGCGTTCCCCAGGGCTCGGTGCTGGGGCCAGTCCTCTTTAATATCTGTATTGATGATCTGGATGAGGGCATTGAGTGCACCCTCAGTAAGTTCGCAGATGACACCAAGTTAGGTGCGTGTGTCGATCTGCTCGAGGGTAGGAAGGCTCTGCAGGAGGATCTGGATAGGCTGCACCGATGGGCTGAGGTCAACTGCATGAAGTTCAACAAGGCCAAGTGCCAGGTCCTCCACCTGGGGCACAACAACCCCAAGCAGAGCTACAGGCTGGGAGATGAGTGGTTGGAGAGCTGCCAGGCAGAGAAGGACCTGGGAGTATTGGTTGATAGTTGGCTGAATATGAGCCAGCAGTGTGCTCAGGTGGCCAAGAAAGCCAACAGCATCCTGGTTTGCATAAGAAACAGTGTGGCCAGCAGGGCTAGGGAGGTGATCGTCCCCCTGTACTCGGCTCTGGTGAGGCCGTACCTTGAATACTGTGTTCAGTTTTGGGCTCCTTGCTACAAGAAGGACATGGAGGTGCTTGAGCGAGTCCAGAGAGGAGCGATGAAGCTGGTGAGGGGCCTGGAGAACAAGTCCTATGAGGAGCGGCTGAGGGAGCTGGGATTGTTCAGCCTGGAGAAAAGCAGGCTCAGGGGCGACCTTATTGCTCTCTACAGGTACCTCAAGGGAGGCTGTAGCGAGGTGGGGGTTGGTCTGTTCTCCCACATGCCTGGTGACAGGGTGATGGGGAATGGGCTTAAGTTGTGCCAGGGGAGTTTTAGGTTGGATCTTAGGAAGAACTTCTTTACCGAAAGGGTTGTTAGACATTGGAACGGGCTGCCCAGGGAAGTGGTGGAGTCACCATCCCTGGAGGTCTTTAAAAGACGTTTAGATGTAGAGCTTAGGGATATGGTTTAGTGGAGGACTGGTAGCGTTAGGTCAGAGGCTGGACTAGGTGATCTTGAGGTCTCTTCCAACCTAGAAATTCTGTGATTCTGTGACCCATTTGAAACAGAATAGATGTACTTTGTTCTGAAGCTGCCATAATTATAGTAGGTACTAGCTCACGTCATTAGTTTAGTGGTTGAAACTCCAACTTCCAGGTGGTAAAACTGGCCATACACATGCCCATTCAGTGCTGTAGCAGGATAAGACAGGCTTCTTGCAGGTACTTCTTGCAGGTACCTGATGTTGGAGTGTTTGTGCAGGTGCTCTTGGGAGCATTGTGTGTCAGCCAGGTCAGTAACTTGGTCTTTGAACATACCACATTTCTGAACAGCTGTAACTGCCAAGTGCTGTGCAGTCCCAAGGCGCTCCTCATCCATTTGTTTACCTGCAGGCAAGAGGCTGCAGGGCTTGCTGAGAGGCGTGTGTGATCAGCAGCTCAGTTACTGTGATGTATGGTAATGGGTTATCAATGAAATGGAAGTAAACCAGGTCAATAATCTATAAAAGGAAAATTTATTGTAATGACTCTATAAGAGCTAGATAATCCATTTAAAGAAAATGAAAGTCCTTTTTTTTTTTTTTTTTAAAGAAAAAGTCTTGATAACTGCTCTCTTTGGTGTGTTTACTGTCCATCTCATGAATACTAAATATTGAACAGGGTAAGTTATACATCCATGAAACATCCAAATGCAAAATGTCTTTAAGTGAATTTAAATAATGTAGATTACAACATGCACATAAATTTTCAGCAGAAGATAGACACCAATGAGAGCTCAGAACTGCATTTCACTGCCTGTGAATGCTGAGGGCTGACCAGAGGACTTTGGAACTGCTGGGAGTTCATCCTCCTCTGCTGGAGCCAGGGCACCTCCTCTCTCCCACCTGAGGTGAGACCCTGTTTCCAAAAAGGTTACCAGTGCTTGCCCTTTAGCTATTTGTGAAGCATGGTTGTTTCTCCTGTAACTCTACTTTACACTGTGAAATCCAGACCTTCTTTCTGTCAATGTTTGTAAATGTGTTTAAGTCCATGCTCTGGTGTCATGTCCAGCAGTTTCTCACGTGATAGGAAGGACTTTCTCTTGCTCTGCCCAGGTAGCTTAAATGCATGCAAGGCTCCAGTTAACTGCCTGTGTGCCTCTTGTGCCTCAGTCTCTTATTCAACAGTGCCATTTTTATTTCCTCTGAGCTTTTATATTAAGTGGTCATAGTATCAAGTGTCTTCATATGAAGTGAGACCTCGCTGTTCTGCTCAGCTGCTGAATGTGAGTGCAGGTGAGCTGGTGGTGAGGTGAGGTGGGGTAGGACGTCTGCCTGTGCAGGAAGGAAACAGCTGCAGGTAGTGGTTCTGCGAGTGCTTGGGAAACAGATCGCTTTTTGTTCACAGGCATGAATGTGATGAACTTCCTCTGTAAGTCATTATCCTTGTCAGCTCTCGTGAATTCCTCAAAAATAACAGGAAATCTATTAATGCTAGAGGAGACCAGCAATAACACTAAATGTTCCAGATATTTCTGGAATTCTATTTTTGCATGGAAAAAAAATATTGGTTGACTTTTCTTGCCTGCTTCTTAAACATTTTATTTGAATTTATCAAAATTAAGAAATAGCTACACCTTTAGCCATTCAGCAGCTTTATAGTACGTTGCCAGTAAGCAGAGGAAAAACTGAGTATCTAGAAAGTTGTAACAGATTATCCCTATTCTTTTCTTGAACCATCACCCAGAACTTCAGAATTTCTGAAGAAATATTCAAGACCAGCCTCGGTGACTTTTACATGATTCAGTTGCTGCCAGATAACGTGACATTCTTAGGAAAGACTTGAACTGCTTCGCTGTATCACAAAACAGTGTCACCAGGATAACCCAGATGGAACAGCTCTTTCTATATCAAGGCAGTACCTGGCCTTTCTGGTATATGATAAATAGCACTGTCATACAGGAAGAAATGACTGAAAACTAAAACAGGAGTGATGAACTCTTTCACACAATACCCAGCTAATCCTCTCGGGTAAAAATTGTCAGTTGGCACTTGCCTAGGCTGTGCTTGATTTTGATGCTTTTAGGTATCATCTTTTCTCCTTGTTCCTCATGACTTCTACTCTCCCACGTGTTCGCATTCAGCTCTGCAGCTGTTCTTCCTCAGAAGGTGCAGCCCTGGTTCATTTTTAAATTAATCTAACAATTGAAAGAAGGGCACAGTTTTTTTCCTAGTTGATTCTCATGGGATCTCGGATGTTTTCTTGATGTTTTATTCTAATTTGCACTGTTACATATTTTACTGTTGTTTCTTGTGCCTGTGTTTTATTCAGTCTGTGATATAATTTACCAATAAATAAAAATAGGAGTTATATGGTAGCTGAAGAATTTGAGAGACTACTCAATATACTACTAATTTAGAGTATTTTGTGCACTTGTAGCTGGTAGAAAATCAGTGAGATAGAGTTCACAAAGCAGCACAACCATGACATGCAAAACTTCTTACAAAGTTCATTCTTAGAACTATTGACCCATGAAAGATAACAGTATTTAACAGTGTGATTTTCATTAGAACTGAAACTAATAATTTGCCTAGTTCAGCATTAACCTCAGCAATGATCCACCAGCCAGGAATCCCCCAAGAGAACTGACAATTGCCCTCTTCCACCCCTTTTCCACACACATAGTGTTTATCACCTTTATTTTTACTATTATTGAAAACTTAAAAAAAAAAACTTTTGGCAAAACTTAAAATTTTGGTAACGGATGATAGTGGGAAGGAAACAGGAATGTTAAAATCAGTCAATATGGAGATTGAGCTTAACTAGTGTTAGTGCCTGATGTTAGGAGCTACAGATTTATTAGCAAATAAAACATTGAAGCAAGTTGGATATTGACAGTCTGTGCAGGCAGAAGAGTAGGAATATTAGGTATCAAAACATGACAGGTAAATGGTATTTCACAGTTCTGCTTCGGTGCTTGGAAATGTAGTAATGGAGTTGGTGTTTTTGACTTGCTTAAAAGCTCACAGGACAATGAAAATGCAGAGTGCCTCATTTACATTCAAATTATTATATGCACAAAAGGAATACACCATAGATACATGTATAGACACTTAATTTTGTTTTAGTCTACTTAATCTAAATTAAAAGCCCACTTATTAGTCTATTTGCAATAATAATACTTGTAATCCAAAGTAAGACAGAAAAGTCTCATTAACCTCTCTCTGGAAAGGTTGCTTGAGAACTTACGGGGACCTGCCCCATTCTTGGTGTCATGCTTGCCCTTCCTGTGCTGCTGTGCCCTGAAACAGTGGCTGCCTGCAGCAGTGTGGTGGAACAGCACAGCCTCAGCACGCAGCAGGCTTTTGGTACTGGTAGTGAGGGTCACCTGCTCCTTCATCTTGGGGCCCTTGAGGGGCTTTTCTGGTAATAGAGGAATGGCATTTGCGTCTCCTGGACAGGGAGCTAGAAGATCCCTTTTGATGTTTCTGTGTGTCCACATCCCCACACCCATTGGAAAGGAGAAGCATTAAAGGAGATCTGGAAGGACAGTGAGATTTAAAAGCTTAGGTTCTTATTATGCACTTGTTTCTGTTTTACTTGCTGATAGGGAATATGGTAGTGAAACAGATTATCTGGGGTTATCTTCACAACTCAAACCTTTCTATTTAGGACCATTGTTGTCTCCTTTATGAAATGAACTTAATATGTTTTACCACTGGTTGCAAAGTGAAAATGAACTCACAAATCATTGTTAGAATCTTAATTAGGAGTTTGAAGAGAGTCTTCGTAGTCACAGTCTTCAGGGCTTTTTGCTTGAACAATCTCCTGTGTCTCTTCTGTGCAGTTTTAGATAGTCTTAACTCTTCAATTATAAGAACTCTGAAAGGGGATTCAAAGAATGAAGTGATTGTCACTTCTTTTTCTCATGATTATTCTTCAAATTAAAACGTCTTTAAAAATTTTCTTTTGCACTGCTGGTGGTAGCCTGTTGGATCCAGACTTCATTTTAGTAAAGAAGACCTATTTATCTAACAATGGAAATCAACATTTTTTTTGTGACTTACACTTCATCAAAATTGTCACACTATTGAAAATGTGAAAGTATGACACAAAGAAGGTTTTTTCCCACTTTTATTCTTAAGAGCAGCTTCTTTGGGACTTTGGTATTGCAGAGGTCATCACATCTAATGATTTTAATTGTAAGTTTTGCTATATACTGTAACCTTTTTCTGAAACCCTGGCTCCTGAAATAAGAGCAAAAGGATCTTAGGTTTCATTTAAAAAGAACATTCTTCTGATGTCTCTGGTTGAGGACAAAGTTTTTAAACATGCTCTGCACTGAAGAACTGCAAAGACAGTGTGAGAAGAAAGTCTTCACTCTTCCAGTCTTTTGAAAATATTGTCTCTGAACACATAGGCCCTACAACATTCCTGTTTTGGAAATTCCTTACTGTGATATCTGTACCTTGCTGTGGTATTTGTGTTTGACTGTTGTTATCCTTTTCATGTAATTAGTGGTTGAAGCGTGTTTTTTACTTGAAAGTGAGTGGCTTTCTACTTTGTGTATTTTCTTTTTTCTTAGGACTGTGATTGTATTAAAATATTGAAAACTACCCTCCTTTTCAAAATACCCATCCTTTGAAATACACATGTATAATATTGATTTATATATTCCTGTTTATAACAATTCTATGGCACCTTTAAAATTTGGTTTAAATACTGGTAAAGATCCTTGGTAAAGGACCTTGCAAGGCCTGCATTCATAGCAGTATCCATGGAGTTCGCTTGTGCCATGCTGGTTGTGGGAGACGAATGAAAAGTTCCCTTTTCCATGCCCATGACTTTTATTAAATGTTAATTGCTACTCTGCGTATATATTGGTGACAAGGTCCAAGTCAGTCAGAATCTTGGAGTATGTCTGCCTGCACCTTTTAGTTAAAATAAATGCACTGGGAATACCAAAGGGCTTCTAACTACGGCTTAATAAAACACCAACTAGAGCAAGGTGTAGCTTTTCAAACAAATTGTGACAGCTGGAAATGAAAGAACTGGCAACAGTTCCTTTCCTTGCTCATTCTGCCCTTGTAGAGCAGTTTTTTTTTTTTTGTTTGTTTGTTTTTTTTTTTTTTCCTTCCCCCGTGGCCTTGCTTGCCCAGTGATTTGAAGTGACATCCTCAGATGCAGCAAACTTCACAGCTCTGGATCCTTAGGAGAATCACTTTGTCTGCCACCTCTGAAAACTTGGCTGGCTGTACATCTGCTCCCGGCTTGTTCTCAGGAGTCTCCCAGCCTGTACCACTTCTGCAAGTTCCTTCTGTGCTGTGTTGCTGTTTCTGCCTACCTTGTCTTGCACTCCAGAAAGCTCCCCAGCTAAGCAGCTTCACCTGCTCTCAGAGCAATTTCTACCCAGCCTGAGGGTCCCTCCTGACACACTGCAAAATCATGGCAGTACTTGAAGAGCACGCACGCCCTTTCAGAACAAAATTTGACTGTGCGTTAGATTATGAACAACCAGAAAAGGATACTATTCTTCACAATGTCTAAAATGGACAACATGCAACTATGTCTAAAGATTTATTGTTCACCATCACTTCCCAAGTTTTCTTAAGTGTTTGTTTGTTCTTTTTCTAAACCTTTACATAATTTGGCATAGCTTACCTTTTCTGGCAAAGTTTCTTGTGTGGAAATGTGGAGATCTTATGCTATGATTAGAGTTCAGTCCTTTCCTTCAGAAAAGAACATGATAATAAGCAAGATTTTCTAGTCTGTCTGCACTGAAGTTTCTTATTTATTTCTCTGTTTCTCTATGTCACTGTCTCTCAGTCAGGATACTCATAGTATTCCTCTGGACAAGCTGTCCAATTGTGAGATGAACAGGTACAAGTTACACTGGGTGATGACCTGATTGAGTGGTAGGGCTCAAAGGGTGGTAGTGAGCGTGGTTCATCTGGCTGGTGACCAGTCATCTGTGGCGTTCCCAAGGGCTCAGTGTTAGAGCCAGTTCCATTCAACGCTTTTATCGATGATCTGGATGCAAGGGTTGAATGCTTGCTTACTAAATATGCTAATGATATGAAAGTGGGAGGTGCTCTGGACCCTCTTGAGGGACAGGAGGGTTTGCAGAGGTATTTAGATAGTCTGGAACATTGGACAATCAGCAACAGCATGACATTTAACAAAAACAAATGCTGGATTCTGCACCTGGGACAGAGTAATGCCAGACACAGATACAGCCTGGGAGATGAATGACTGGGAAGCCACAAAGTAAAAAAGGATGTTAAGGGAAGTGTCTAGAGGAGGGCAACAAAGCTAGTAAAAGGGCTGGAATGTCCAGTGAGGAGAGGCTGAGGACACTTGGGTTGACTCCTCTGGAGAAGAGGAGGCTGAGAGATGACCCCATGTCTCTCTGCAACTCCCTGAGGAGGGAGGGGAAGCACAGAGGGAGGTGCCAATCTCTTCTCCTGGTCACCGATAGTAGGATGGGAATGGCACAAAGCTGTGCCAGGGGAAGGTCAGACTATACATAGGAAAAATGACTTTCCATGGAGGTTGTCAAACACTACTGGAACAGGCTTCCTGGTGAGGCAGTGCATGTCAGTGTCAGGGAGCATCGGGATAGCATTCTTAATAAGCTTTAACTTTGGGTTAGCCCCTAAGTAGTATGACAGTTGAACTCAACCTTTGCAGAACCCTCCTCACTGCAACTATTCTACATTTCCTGCCTGCGTGTTGGAAGGGGACAATATCTTTAAAAGTTGTTAGGCTTTCAGCCTGAGGTGCATTAGATGTTGTGTATCTGCTTTGTATTTGAGACAAACATGGATCCTGTGACAGCTTATGTCATTGCATTGGTGTGGTTTTAGGCTTTTCCTAGTTAGTTTGGATGGTAGTTAGGTTGGAAAGGCAGCAAGGACCAAGCTGTGCAAGGTACCACCAGCTGCCTTAGTTGCAACACTGCTATTGAGCAGTACAGCCAAGCAATAGAAGATCCAACCTACTTCTCATCTAGAAGCCTTGCTACGAGCAAAGCTAGTTAATGTGGTCAAATAACATAAGTACTGCTGTGAACTACATGAACACTCTGATTTTGCTACATCCAGTTACAACATTAGCAAAGCAAAAATGACATGTTTATACCAACAGGCTGACTCAGACAATGAGATGAAGTCCCAGGTACCATATGCAAACTGATGACTCTCCTGCGACAGCCACTAAAGCCAAACTTTATTTCTAATAGGTTTCCTATCTCTATGCTCACCATCCTAACTGCTGATTAAATGCAGATGTCTGATGTGGTCAGAGGTCCAAAGTAAGAACAGGTATACTTTGCTGTTGTTATAATGGAAGAGTTTCTATCTGAAAGCAAAAAAGAGAAAAAAAAAAAATTAATATTTACTGGGATGCTAAAAGTAATAATTCTGTTTTATGTTCTTAGATTAATTAGACTTTCAGATGTAGTTTCTTAGTTCAGCTCCATATCCAGTAGAATGAATAAAACTTTAGTGAAATGTGATTGTATTAAATAAACTTTAAAATTCTGTTGCTGCTGCATATTGTTTGTTGCTTTTAGTGATATTTGCAAATATGCATGCAGAGAAGGTAAGAACTTTAAATCCAATCAGGCATGTGATTGCATGAGAAAAAAAATGAGCAAATAATTACAGATTTAATTTGCAAATTTATATTATAAATTAATATTTTGTTTCTACATTCTAGATGGCTATTTAGAGTTATACTGAAGTACTCCATGCTCACATGTCCTGACTCTGCAATTGTTGTACGAAGATCATATAAGTAAGTTAGTTCTATAGATGTTTAACTCTCAGGCTATAGAGAGATTATTAAGACCTTAGGCCATGATAGAATAGGAGTTTCTTGAGTTTCAAAGACTTTTTGAATTTTAAACTAAATTTCTTTGCTAGGTAAAGTACTTCTCTTGCAAGTAATTATTTTTTCTTTATGTAAAAGAAATTTTTAAGGTAATTATAAAGGTAACTGGAAAATGAACTGTCATACTAACATGGAAATCCCACCCTAAAGAATGCTCCTAAACAACTTACATAAAGAATTGCTGATAAGTACTCAACAGCAGAACTGAATCAGCACTGGAGAATGGTGTTAAAGTAGTACCAGCACTTGGATGAACATAGGAGCAATAAGATCTTGCAGAATATAAAGATAAAAACTTGGTGTTCTTAACAAATTTTGAGATGTTATAATTTTCCACTCTGTCCAATTTTTCAATCTTAATTTGAATTGTCAAATACAGTTTAGGAAAGCAGAAATATTCCAAGACAATATTAATCTCTAATATTGTACACTACTCTAACAGGAAAGTGTACTAAGGCATGAAATATAAGCCCATGGATCATTCCTTATTTTAGGGTTCAGTGATAGAAACACAATGAATTTTTATGTTAAATGATTCCTTTCTCATCATCATAAGTTTGGATTACTCAATATAGTTAACAGCATTTATTTTAAATGAACACTAAAAATACTTAAGATTATGTCTTTATTTAAAGCACAGTACAGCTCATATACAGCCCCATGTTTTGGTAACAGATGTACTTCAGTTTAACAAGAAGCTAATTTTATAAAAATGTCATTCAAATGCACAAAAGAACCTCAGAAACATTTCCTTTGCTTCCTGAAAACATTATAGTACCCTGCTATTTTCCAGGCTTAAAAAAAAAAAAAAAAAAAAAGTCTGAGATTTTTTTTCACATTTTGTTTTGGGATAAATTCATTTCTAAGGAGAAAGAATTCCTGTAATGGTAGTATAAATATACATTGAGCTACCTTATTATCATAATCATAATTTCTAGTTCTGTGACATTAGAACAGTATCTTAAAGACTATGGCAAAAGAGCACAGAGTTTTACATTTAAGTGTACTGGAACGCTTCTCTGTATTTGTTGGACCTGAAATTCTGTGTCATCTGGATTACATATGTGTTTGTCATTGTTACATGCAATAATATATCTTGGAGTCCTCAGCATTCCTACCTTTTCTACTTTCATGGTTTTGCACAGAAGGATTTGTTTCTGATTTCTGTCTCACTTAACATTAGCATTGATCTCTCTTGGATCTGCCCCCTCCCTTCTCCCCCCGAGAGGCCCACTCCCAGAGCCTCTTGATGGTTATGAACTGTAAAATGTTTTTGGCTGTATCTAGATGAAGAATTTTATTGCTGAGCACAGCATCTTATGGTATGGAATATCCTTTCAGAAAAATTAGGTCAGATGAGCCTCAATGTGTTATGGTGGTGGCTCAAGACAGAAGTAGTGTGTTATATTACTGAGTTATTGGGCGCCAAAGCCAGTTCAGACTGGGTCACTATGGCACTTGCCCTGTTTCCAGTGAGACATCCTCACTTGTTTTTTCTGTGGTTCATGCAAGGTACTGTAATGTACAACTCAAATCACAGGTTCTTTTTCCCCCAAGGTTAAATCTCCTTGAGGCGCACACTGGATTTCCCCATCCTCCCGCACTATTCATTAACTTCACCCATGTGCTTTCCTTGAGTGAAGGCAATCCCATGAATGTGTCTGCATTTTTCTGAGGCAGGAGCAACCCATGCTGACTGTCCCAGTCAGATCCATATGCACACTATCAGGACCTTATCTTCTTCCACAAGAGGTCGGGGCTGTTTGGCCAGGGCCAGGTCAGGTAGATCTTCCAGTGTTAACCAGCAAAGTGGATCCTTCTAAATTTGCTAAACTTAAAGATCTCGATGGCAGGCAAATACAATTAGCTTGGATTTAATTCTGCAGTGTTTTTTTCTGAATCTGGAGACAGATCAGGTGATCATTTACAGTGTTTATCTTTGTCCATTTAACTATATATGCTTTGTGATTCCTTCTGGGTATTGCAATTATTTGCTTAATTTTGTGAAAGGAAGAATTCTGTGAAGAAAGATTTTTTTTAATTATTATTATTATTTTTATTTTTTAAAACAGTTAATATGGCTGCTGGTCCAGATTTCAGAGCTAAATAGAGCAACTGAGAATGCACACAGCCACGTGTCCTCTGCCTCAGCATGTGACATAGCAAACTTGTTTGTCTGCACTCTTCTAGATCCCTCTGATAAACCCCAAAATTAATTTAATGATTTTAATTTTTTTTTTAAAAGTTTTTTTTTTGTTGTTTTGGCAATGGGCTTTGATCACAGTAAGCTTTTTGTAACATTTCCAAAACACACAAACAAACAACAAAAACAACAACAACAAAAAACATCCAGGCACTCCTTTAACTGTAGGGCATTTCTCTAGATGGAGCACTTGATGATGAACTTTCCTTTCAAGGAATTTTCACCATAGAAAGAGACACTTGGCCTCTTAAATGACATCTCACTACTGCTGGCATTCTTCAGTTCACCAATTTCAGTAAAACTCTTCTCAAGAAGGGTGACCTGGGTGGAATGGAGAAGTTGTTCAAGAGAATGTGATAAATGTTCTTGCAAGTCTTGAACCAGAGGAGCAGCTATCTGCAGCTGCCATTTTGGATTTTTCAGTATCTGGGGACTTAACACCCAACCATATTATTACATCTCAGTTTTGAATTTATCAGGAATTATGAAAAAAAAAGAAAAAAAGAAAAAAAGATTTCTGCTGGAATTCTGCCAGCAAACTGAATGCGCGTATTTCTGGTTTTCAGCAATAGCCAGTAGGTGGCACAAGTGTAGAAGAAATTTGTAGAATTCTTTTCTTATCGGAGTTCTTTTATGTTTGATTAATCTCAAGGATCGTAATTCAAGTTTAATCCAGATTGTTAAAATGTTCTCACTCCTTTATACACGCCTGTCTCTAAATTGTATCTGTATTAGGTGTGTGTATGTTTGTTTTCTTTTTAGGCCCTTCTGGTATTCCTTGTATACCAGTTGGATTGTATGACAGACTGTCGAGAGAAAAACAAAATGTTTTCTCTGTCTGTGTTCATAAGAGATTTCTCAGTGCATCCCTGAGGAACAGTGACAGGTAATCCTCTCACACATTGCCTTATACTAGGATCATAAAGTAAACAAATGTTTTCCGTCTAAAGAGATAATTGTCTTTCATGAGGAAACAAATTTTATTTTAACTCTCTACTCTGTGTCTTTTTTTTGTAGATCACTTGGTTGCTTATATTAAAATGATTTACCTTCTCACTTTCTTCACATTGCTATGAAACATACCACTATAATTTTCAGGTCACAGTTTCTATTTTGTATAACAGCAGGAAGTTATTACTTCTTAATGCACAAAAAAGAGTTGTCACAGCAGAACCCTAGAAGTTTCATCCAGATTTAAAGCACAGGTGAGACTGATCTGAGACTTAAGAATGGTGGGAGGCTTCCTCTTCCACTTTTATTGTCATCTGATCTTCAGAAGTGGAATGTCCATGTAACAAATACATACTTTTCTCACTGTATTCATTGTTAGCTTTCCTGAGAAAACTAAAATACTGGGAGTATAAAAAGAAGCATTTGGATCATAATTTACTTTCCATGGAGCTGAGCACAGAGATAACATTTCTTAATTATGAGTAACAGAGAAATATCTGTCAGGACTTATTGCTAATATACACTAATGGCACATTAGCTGTCTACTGATTTCATAGTTATGCTATTTTTATAATTGTTTATACCTTTTCTGATTACCAAAGTATCAAAAAAAAAGTTATTCTCTTACTGGAATTCAGCTGATAATGTTTGAAAGTCTATAACAAAAAACACTGAAAATAAACTGAAAACAAACAAACAAACAAAAAACAAACCCCCCCAAAACGTACTTTTAAATTAGAGTGTCTCTAATGTAGCTGCATTGTAGTTGCATTGTATTTACACTATCCCTATCCAGGTCTACTTGCTTAAAAAGATATTTCACTGTATTAGCATCCTTCATGTCAAGACACATGGCATGTGAAATATGAAATATGGTAGCCATATTTCCTTTTACATAAGGAAAGACAGTTAATATAATTCTAAGAAAGCCAGTCATTAGGAGAGAATAAATGGGAGGTCACTGAGGAGCTATCATGAAACTAACCTTTAAACCTGTCTGTAAAAACTTATGCTATGGCTAAACTTCACAGGCAATTGTAAACCTTCAGAAACTAAGACAAGGATGTGATTTGTGCTGCCTCCTTGGGTAGTATCAGGCTTGTAAAAACGTGTTGCCAAAACAGACCCCAATCTCAAGTCTCATGTTGCTTGGCTTATAAAAATGTGCAGACAGCTATCATACTGTTTTTAATTTACTCCCTTGGCCTGTATCTATGATAGTTGCTGTAGCATCATGTCAGAAATGCTTTCCTTCAGAATACCAATGTGAGATATCACAATGTCTGCTGCTGCATTTTTCCCTTCTTTTTTTTAACTTACACCTTAACATCAAAAGATGGTTCCTTGGGCAAGTGCATCTAAAATCCTACCTATGTTTTAATTTGTGTTATTACATCAATTCTCTTCCTACCTATGTTTTAATTTGTGTTATTACATAAATTCTCTTCCATTAATAATTAGGTAGCGTTTTCTTTGTGAAAGAGGCATTGTAGAAATGAATGCAAATGCATGCAGTGCTTTTTATTTCATTTTTATTTTTGTAAGCAATATAGCTCCTTCAGTAAGTAGAAAGTTTATCCAGGTGATCAAGGAATCACGTTAACAGATTTTTACCTTCAACTTTGGTTCCTTGCTATTTTTTCTTCTAAATAAGGAAAGTCACACAACTGATTATAATAGGTTTTCTGTATAATTTGTGTTTTCCTTAAACTTGGAGCAAAATCACAAGTAAAATAAAAACAAAAAGAGGCAGGTGATCTGTGCCATAGGAATAATAAACATCAAAGTTTCAGCAAAACAAAATAATACAACAGCATCTAATCACTTTAATTTCTTTCATAATACTTGCAAGGCTAATGAAGTTAGGTCATAGCGTGTCTACTCAAATAATACCAAAAATGAAGCACTTTTATAATAAGAAACAAGGTTCTTTGTATAGTTTTTGGTCTTGAAGACAAAAAATAATCAGAACCTTAGATGTTCACACTGTTTCAATTTAATGACACAATTTAATATGACACAATTTAATATTAAGATATTAATTGTCGTTTGATATATCTTCTGTATGAAAAGCTTGTAATATGGGAAGATTTACTACTATGAAGAACTTTAATCCAAAACTGTGTTTAAAATTGCAATTTTGTACTTTCAATGTTTCCTATACTCAAAGATAAAAACGCAACTAGAATAGAAGTTCAGTGAACTCAGCCTTGTTATATCGATCACTTTCATATCAAGTATGTGTAAAATTGCAAGGTCATTACTTAAATACTCAAACCCCTGAAGTACTCAAACCCCTTTTTTCATGCACTTGTTGCAGCTGCTCCCAAAATTACATGATGTTTGCCATGAGTATGTGAAAGAAAAACACGTCCATTATCCATCTTTGTCAGTCCTCCTGGAATTAGGTAGCTAATTTTTTTTTTTTCAGATTCTAAGAAAGTGTTTTCAGCAGTCACTAACAAAGCTTCCAGCTAAAGCTCTTCCTGACACAAGGATTAATAACTGATAACTTATCTACTAACCCTTCCAAAATTACTTTGTGTGGTGCAAAAACAATGGTGTTATGCATTAGGATGACAGTTTTCTCTGTCATGCAACATAATGTCCCACCTGACAGTGCACCTGGTACAAAGCTTTGGCAGTTTTCCAAGAAATTGTATTTGCAGCCCCTTTACTCATTTTTTTTCCCCTCCTTTTTCCTGTTATTTTTAAAATGTATTTATACTGTGGATAAAAATATTTTAAAAGTTCCTTTTTCAGCCATTCTTCTCCTGTGTGCATTCATGTTTCTATTCCTGTAACACATTGCTGTTGTGGATAGTGTCTGTCTGAAAGTATCAAGGCAGTCCTAGGGAAATCGTTCTTTTTAGAGACTGTTGCTTGTTATCTTAGATATATGGGCCAAAGCCAATTCCGATGGTAAGTTGTAAATACTAGGATGTGCCAATTAAATCTCTTACAGATAGTAAACCTTAATCTAATATGTAGATGAGCTGTATGTTGTGCATAAACAGAGGATTCTGAAGTTGAAATGTCAATAGGGCATTCTGAATTACTAGTTTTGTTTGTATTAGAGGAAACGTCTGTCAAATAGGTTTTGTAATAAGTGTGCTTTTAACTGAGTTTTCTCTACTGCCATCTTAATGTAATATGAATAAAATGAGTGCTCTCCAGAAATGCCCTACCAGTGTGCTGAAAAAGACAATGTTAATGTTTCAGTTTTCATTAATTTACAGTGTCCTTGTCACAATACAAACTAGCTGAGGTGAGTGTTAGCTCAGGAGAGCTGGGTGCAGGTAGTCTTTGCTCTTTCTTTTTGCTTGTGCCCAGGCATAGGAATTGCCCCAGGAACTGCTGGGCTGGTTACTGAGAGCCCTCCTGTAGTGCCTGAATGCTGCTGGCCAGGCATGACCCAGGTGTGGTGGCAGCACCATCCTCTTGCACCAGCTGTGGCTCTCACCATCTATTCTGGTGTACTGCTTCCCTTCAGGTCAGTGGTAGAGGCTTCAAGCAGAGTCAGGTTTTTATTTGTGTTGTGGTGCTGAACTAAGATAAGAGAAGAAATTTTTTTAAAAATACAAAAGTTAAATGGAAAAGATTTATGGTTGTGACCAGATTAAATCCTTGCTAATGTAAATTCATCTTCTAGCAGATGAAACAGTGGAAACAGTGAAACATTCTTCTTGGATGTGAACTTTATAAAATTCCAAGAAAAAATCCGTGTTTGATATAGAAATGCTGAAATGCACTTCTAAAATCCTGTCTATAAGTGACACAATACAAAAAGATCCAAGTGATTTCACAGAACTACAAAATGGTTTCGGTTGGAAGGGACCTTAAAGACCACCTCAATTCAACCCCCCTGCCATGGTTAGGGACACATCCTAACAGGTCAGGCTGCTCAAAGCTCCATCCAGCCTGGCCTTGAACACTTCCAGTTTTGTGTGTTTTGAGTAGACTTCCGTTAAAGTGCTAATAAAGTAAAGATAGTTTTTTATTCTCAAAGCTCTTTTATTATGACATGTATCATAGATATCAACGCTTGTCTTTTCACTCATTCTCCTAATAGGATCACTTCTAATGGGAAACGATGATACAATAGCAATATGGAGACAAAACTGTGTTCAGGTTGAAATCCAGCACACTACACTTTCTTCTTGTGAAGTAGATGAAATTTCCATTTAACAGATTTGTAAAACTTCTACTTCGTTTAACAGGATGCTTTGTAGAATAAGCAGCCTTGATGGGCAACAGCTACAGGATGACATGAGTGTGTCAGCTTGGTTACACAGGATCAAACCTCAGTCATACCAATGGTTTTATCATGTCTTTGAATCTCTGATGCTAAGGTTTGTAGTGAATCACGTTAATAAAATTAGTAGGTTTTTCCTTTTTGTATTAGCATGTTAAAGTAGTGTGTGAGTGCGTGTGCGTGTTCTGTGGTTACATTACAACAAAATTTGCCTATTCCTGTACTAGGAACAAGATTACTAGACTGATAAGTAGCTAGCCAAGTAAAAACAGAGCTTGTACTCACTCTGCAATAAAAACTGTTAGTAAGCAATACAAGCTGATGTCTTTGAAATCACCTGGATGCATCAAGGGGCAGAGGGAAGGTACTGCTCAGTCCTGCTCAGGAAGGTACAGCTGCTCAGTCACCAAAGACGACAGAGCAGCTGCCAGTGCCCTGCTGGCAGTCATGTGGTTACCTATAACTCGTGTAAGCATCATGCATGCCTCCTATACATCCTTCTCATGTGAAAGTGAAGGTCACATTTAGCTCCAAACTGAGAGTAGCAGCTAGATACCTTAATTGTGTTCCCAGATAATTAACAATTGCCTGCCCAGAATTGGCCAAAATGCACCGGTACCTGGATCATGATGTGTTCTCTATCATCAGGGAACAGTGGAGTTGGTTACCAGTCTGAGTGGCAGAGGGGCAGTGCTGTTGTTCTGGGTGGGAGGTTTGGTTTGGCAGAACAAAATATAGCATTGTGGGAGAAGACAGGGCAATCAGAAATACGGTTGTTCTCCAGTTCTTTGTTCTGTCTCAGATCCATTCTGCAGAAGATAAAACATTAAAGGCCCATCACCCCTTCCCCCTAACATGGATGCTGTGAGCGTTACTAATGGGTGCATTGCTCAGAGCTGAGAGGAAACTTGGGTTGGTAGTTACGTTTCTAATAGAACTGCAAGACTTGTCTAGTGTCTCATTAAACACTTCAGTTTGACTTCCTAGCCTCAGACTGTGCTATTACAGGCAGTGATGCTTGCTTCAGTGAACTAGGAAAATACAGAGATGAGCATGATTTGCTTTGTTTGTTTGTTCTTCTATTCCAGCTGGATTAAGCTATATTATTCTCATCTCAGTGACTTGCTACAGACATAAAAGAACTGTGGTTCTTACTCCAATGCGAAACAAGAACATTACCTCTGCTCCAGGCTCTCTCTTTTTTTCCCCTATGCATAGTGTGTTCCTCCAATGTTTTGTAGTTAAGTGAATCATAAAGTTTTCATGCTCTGCAGTGGGTATATTCATATGTAAAACTACTACTATGCTTGTCATGAAATTGTAATAGGACACAGCATTTACCGCAGCTGTGGACTTTTTCCCAGCCATCCGAATCTCCAGGTGCACCCTTGAGTTGATAATAATAAGGCAATGTGCTATTGTTATGTCTTTTTACTGTATTTTCTAATCTCTCTGTCTCGGAAAATAGTTTTATAGGTAGGAATTAATATAGATAATTGTTCCTACCTTTTGTAAAATTTACGTGGTTTTACATGTTAGGAGTTTGATGTGAAAAGGTATAAAGTATATGAATACAGAAGATAGATAAAGCTCTATTAACTTTATGAATTAAAATGGTAAATTTACAGGCAAGTAATACGAACTTTTATGGTTCAGATTAATTATATTCTATAAAATTCTAAGCAAAGCATTTATATCATTGAACTGAATTTCTGGCTGCTTAGTTATGTCTATGTCAATATAAATAATAATAACCTGTAATTAGAACACTTAAATTCCACTTCATTTTCAAGAAGAAGAGTGAAAAATGTCATAACTTTTCTGCCTTATGGAAAACTTTGATATGTTTTTTAACTGAAAAGAAAAAGAAGAAAAAAAAAAAAACACCTTGCAATTCTGTTATCTTAGTTAATATATTTCAGTGCAAAATAGTTATCAACAGTGAATTTCACCTTATGCAGAAGATGATAGAAAGCCCTTTACTGCCACTCTGTTTTTAATATAGTTGGAGGAGGAAGGCAGGCAAAAGGAATTTTGTGTTGTATTTAGGACTGTAGTTATTCCCTCTTTGTTACATCTGTGTAGTTGTGGCTTTTGGCATCACAGCTGTATGGACTTCTGCTTTTTGAAGTCCTCGAGAGTATATTTGGGCTATTCTACTTCATTCTCAGTGGCTTCCAAATCCAATCATCTTGTAAGAATAGCTGCATAGGATTTTTATCTTCAGAGGTGGTTATTTAAGGGATGTTATATTTAATAAACTCTAGAATAGAAGAAAAGGAATTAATTTGAAAAAAAGATAACTTTTTTTTTTTTTTTTCCTGATTCCTGTGTTTAGCTGCTGGATGTTTTTGGAGGATTTGATAGTTTTTCTTCATATTGTCAACTCATATTGCAAACAATACAGTGAACTTGTTTTTAATTGTACAGGTTGTTGTTTTTTTTTTTTTGTCTCCGCAGTACAGTTGTACAAATCCTGTGGGACCTTTGTTGTTGTTTTGTTTTCAAATTTTTAAGAAAATTAATCCTAAGTGATTTATTGGTTTTCAATACAGACATCTTGATGGGAATAAGCACTTTCTAGACTTTCTAAAGTACATGATTCTAACAATTTCTGGACTACATGTGATTTTTCAAAATGATGCTCTAGTTAAAGCTCAAATTTTTTTCATTTTAAAAATGTTACCATTTTCTAATGAGGAAAAAAAAATCTTTTCTTTTTTTTTTTTTTTTTCCTTCACGTGTACATATTCATCTACAGTCTGTCAAACGTTGAGTCTGGAAATGTGTTGTTAATTAGTAAACAAGTGTCCTTAGTATAGTTGCTATTCCTGTCCTCTATGTTAAAAGCCTTCATTTGTGAGACCACGTTTACCTACTGAGTCTGCATAATTTTGGTTCCTTCCTTGAAACTTTCTTGAAACTTCCAGGCTTCACCATAAGACTTCTGTGCACAGCCTTTTCAAAAAAAAAGTCTTTTCATACTTGTAAATGTTACTGTATACTCGTGATTTTTAATATTAAAATGTGTATTGCATGGATATATTGGAGTAGCTTTTATTTGGAGATCATAATATTTTTACTTAAATTACAAAACTTATCTGTTAGAGCAACCAGTACCACAACCATATAAGAGCTGAATCTCATAGACAACCTTGTGAATCACTGATGCTCAGTAAAGTGAATTTGTTTGTGAATGTGGGATTTCAAACTCTGGAAGTCAGTGACACTTTTTTTTTTTGGCTTTTAAATGATGTAGTTTTAAGACTATTGAACTGCCAATATTTCTTGTTAATTTTTTTATATTTATGATTTCATAATTCCTTAGCAGCAAAGTTGTTCTTTTAGAACTCAAAAATCCCAATTGCTAGCTACTTATAATGTCTGCAGTTGGCTTCTTGTTCTGCTTGGTGAGCACAGTGGTTTTGTCATATTTAACTTTTATGATGTTAAAAAAACTGCTGTTTCTGAGCTACTCCAACCAAGCAGTAAGCTAATTCCTTTGAGACTCTATAGCTCGTTTATTGCAAAATTTGAGCTTTAACTAGAGCATCATTTTGAAAAATCACATGTAGTCCAGAAATTGTTAGAATCATGTACTTCAACCAGAAGCAACAGGACAGTATTATTACTAAGGGCCACCGCAATCAATATCCAGATAATAACACCAGAAAGTCACCCACTGGTTTCTATTTTGCTACCGTGTGTGAAATTCTACTTGCCCACAGCAACCACATAAAAATTTTAAGCTGGACTGCCTACTGGGAATAGGCATACAAAACAAAAATGAGGCCTAGCACCCTGTTGTAGCCAAAGAAGTTGTGCGTATAATTGCAGAGTAAAGCACTATTAACACTGTCACTAGCTTTACATAGTAAAGTGCTAGAACAGTTCTCACCCCAGAAATGACAGAAGTTTTAACCTAGTTGCAAGTTATAACTGATAACTGAATTATTTGTGTTTTTATTTATTTATGTCAAAATGAAATTTGAGTGGGTTTGTGTCCCAATAATACCAAATAATTTTGTGTATGTATGTGTCATTGAGAAATTAAGTTGTGAAGTTTGAAAAGTAAATTAATACATAATGTTATAAGCAAATGAAAACATCTGTTATTTACAGTTGCACAAAGTCAATACATAGGAATTAAAATGCTGTTAGTTTTTTTTTTTTCTTTTTTTAGCACAGGTCAAAAATGTTGGGAAATCAATGAGTGATGGTTTTTCACAGAATCACAGAATTTCTAGGTTGGAAGAGACCTCAAGATCATCGAGTCCAACCTCTGACCTAACACTAACAGTCCCCACTAAACCATATCCCTAAGCGCTACACCTAAACGTCTTTTAAAGTCTTCCAGGGATGGTGAATCCACCACTTCCCTGGGCAGCCCGTTCCAATGTCTAACAACCCTTTCGGTAAAGAAGTTCTTCCTAACATCCAACCTAAAACTCCCCTGGCGCAACTTAAGCGCATTCCCCATCACCCTGTCACCAGGCATGTGGGAGAACAGACCAACCCCCACCTCACTACAGCCTCCTTTAAGGTACCTGTAGAGTGCAATAAGGTCACCCCTGAGCCTCTTTTTCTCCAGGCTGAACAATTCCAGCTCCCTCAGCCGCTCCTCATAGGACTTGTTCTCCAGGCCCCTCACCAGCCTCGTCGCCCTTCTCTGGAATCTCTTGAGCACCTCGATGTCCTTCTTGTAGCGAGGGGCCCAAAACTGAACCCAGTATTCGAGGTGCAGCCTCAACAGAGCCGGGGACAATCACTTCCCTAGCCCTGCTGGCCACACTGCTTCTTATACAAACCAGGATGCTGTTGGCTTTCTTGGCCACCTGAGCACACTGCTGGCTCATATTCAGCCAACTATCAACCAATACTCCCAGGTCCTTCTCTGCCTGGCAGCTCTCCAACCACTCATCTCCCAGCCTGTAGCTCTGCTTGGGGTTGTTGTGCCCCAGGTGGAGGACCTGGCACTTGGCCTTGTTGAACTTCATGCAGTTGACCTCAACCCATCAGTGCAGCCTATCCAGATCCTCCTGCAGAGCCTTCCTACCCTCGAGCAGATCGACACACGCTCCTAACTTGGTGTCATCTGCGAACTTACTGAGGGTGCACTCAATGCCCTCATCCAGATCATCAATACAGAGGACTGGCCCCAGCACCGAGCCCTGGGGAGCGCCACTAGTGACAGGCCTCCAGCTGGATTTGACTCCATTCAGCACAATTCTTTGGGCCTGGCTATCCAGCCAGTTTCTAACCCAACGAAGCATATGCCAGTCCAAGCCAAGAGCAGCCAGTTTCTTGAGGAGAATGCTGTGGGAAACGGTGTCAAAAGCCTTGCTGAAGTCAAGGTAGACCACATCCACAGCCTTTCCCTCATCCACCCAGCGCGTCACTTTGTCATAGAAGGAGATCAGGTTCGTCAAGCAGGACCTGCCCTTCATAAACCCATGCTGACTGGGCCTGATCGCCTGCTTGCCCTGCAAGTGCTGCGTGATGACTCTCAAGATAATCTGCTCCATGAGCTTCCCTGGCCCTGAGGTCAAACTGACAGGCCTGCAGTTTCCCGCGTCTGCCCTCCGGCCCTTCTTGTAGATGGGCATCACATTTGCTAGCCACCAGTCAAGTGGGACCTCCCCCGATAGCCAGGACTGCTGATAAATGATGGTAAGCGGATTGGCCAGCTCCTCCGTCAGTTCACTCAGTACCCTCAGGTGGATCCCATCCGGCCCCATCGACTTGTGCACATCCAAGTGCCGTAGCAGGTCGCCAACCATTTCTTTGTGGATATTGAGGGCCACATTCTGTTCCCCATCCCCTTCCGCCAGTTCAGGGAACTGGGTATCCAGAGGACAACCAGTATTGCCGCTAAACACTGACAAAAAGAAGGCATTAAGCACCTCTACCTTTTCCTCATCTTTTGTAACAAGGTTTCCCCCCGCATCCAGTAAAGGATGGAGATTTTCCTTAGTCCTCCGTTTTGCACTGATGTATTTGTAAAAACTATTTTTTGTTGTCTTTAACGGCAGTAGCCAGACTGAGCTACAGATGAGATTTGGCTTGTCTAATTTTGCCCCTGCACAGCCTCGTAACATCCTTATAGTCCTCCTCAGTGGCCTGCTCGCTTTTCCAAGGATTATAAACCCTCTTTTTTCTCCTAAGCTCAAGCTGCAACTCTCTGTTCAGCCAGGCTGGTCTTCTTCCACATCAGCTCGTCTTTGGGCACATGGGGACAGACCTGTCCTGTGCCATTAAGATTTCCTTCTTGAAGAGCGCCCAGCCTTCATGGATTCCTCTGCCCTTCAGAACCGCGTCCCAAGGGACTCTACCAACCAGTGTCCTGAGCAGCTCAAAGTCAGCCCTCCAGAAGTCCAATACAGCGGTTTTGCTGGTCCCCTTCCTGGCCTTGCCAAGAATAGAGAACTCCACCATTTCATGGTCACTAAGCCCAAGACAGCTTCTGACCACCACATCTCCCACCAGTCCTTTTATGTTTGTTCTCTTGAAGGTCTAGCGGGGCACCTCCCCTGGTAGGCTCGCCAAGCAGCTGCGTCAGGAAGCTATCTTCCACGCTCTCCAGAAACCTCCTAGACTGCTTTCTCTGGGCTGTGTTGTGCTTCCAGGATATGTCAGGGAAGTTGAAGTCCCCCATGAGAACAAGCGCCGACGATTTCACACCTTCTGTCAGCTGCCTGTAGAACTCCTCATCCGTCTCCTCATCCTGGTTCGGCGGTCTATAACACACCCTGACCAAGATGCTAGCCTTGTTGGCCTTCCCGATGATCCTAACCCAAAGGGACTCAACCTTGTCATTCCCAGCCTCGAGTTCCACAACATTGAAAGATTCTCTAATATGGAGAGCCACACCACCACCCCTTCTGTGCTGCCTGTCCGTTCTGAAGAGCTTATAGCCAGTCATTGCAGCACTCCAGTCATGAGAGTGGTCCCACCACGTCTCCATGATGGCAATCAAGTCATAGCCTGCCTGCTGCACAATGGCTTCCAGCTCCTCCTGTTTGTTACCCATGCTGTGTGCATTAGTGTAGATGCACTTCAGCTGGGCCATCGCCTTATCCCCCAGCCTTGCCATTGTTCCCCCTGGCACAGCTCCAACAAACCTTGTTTCAGCCCCATCCCCCATCTTACCTAGTTTAAAGCCCTCTCAATGAGCCCTGCCAGCTCCTGGCCCAGGATCCTTTTTCCCCTTAGAGATAGGGACCCGTCTGCAGCCATCAGGCTGGGTGCCGAGTAAAGCGCCCCATGGTCAAAAAAAAACAAGATTTCTGTGTTGGCACCAGCCCCTGAGCCACGTGTTTATCAGGTGGGCTTTTCGTGTCCTGTCAGTACCTCTACCTGCCACTGTAGGGATAGACGAAAAACCACCTATACTTCCACTCCACTAATCGCCCCAGCCCCCTAAAGTCCTGTTTGATAGCCTTGAGGCTTCTCTCTTCCATGTCATCACTGCCAGCTTGGACTATCAAAAGAGGATAATAATCAGAGGGGCGAACCAGGTTGGGAAGCTTCCTGGACACGTCCCTGACCCTGGCCCCAGGGAGGCAGCAGACTTCCCTATGGGTAGGGTCAGTCCGATAAATAGGGCCCTCTGTTCCCCTGAGGAGAGAGTCTCCCACAACAATAACCTTTCTTTCTTTCTTGGTGGAGGCAGTCCTGAGGCGTGGAGTTGACTTCCTCGCCCTAGGCATCCTCCTGGGTACACTTGCTACCTCTTCCTCAGCCACTTGTCTCTCAATCTCCAGGGCCTCAAATCTGTTGCATAAGGGCACCTGGGAAGGTGGGGCCAGTGGGGGAGGGCATCGCCTGCGATATTGAGCAGGGAACTGTCTCCATTCCTCCTCAACTCCCAGATCCCCTCTCTTTGCCTGATGGCGACAGGGCAGGGGGTCCACTCCGGTTTGGGGTGTCTCACCCTGGTACCTCTCCTTGAGGCCCTGCAGGGAGTTGCTCCACCAGTCTATCTCCCGCTCACACTCCCTGATATCCCTCAACCTCTCCACCTCCTCCTTGAGCTCCGCCACCATGCGGACCAGGTCATCCACCTGCTCACACCTCACGCACGTAGTTTCTATGCCTCCCGCCGATGGCAGCAACAGGCTCAGACACTCCCTGCATCTGGTGACCTGAACTGCTGCATTGTTGAACTGGTAGTTGGCCTGGGTGTGTACCGTCTTCCTGGAGAGTGCACCGAGCCTGGTGGAGACCATTGCAGCCTATCTAGCGGCTGTCGTTGAGGAGGTGTTACGTATGGGCAGGGGAGAGCGCTCCGCCCTTCCTGCGCTAACTGCCGCGCCACTCCCTTCTGACGCGCCACGCCCTGTTTGCCCGTCCTGGTCGCCGCGCTGCTGGTCGCCGCGCTCCCTAGAGGCGGCTTTTGAACGGTGGGGGAGGGGGCGCTGCTGGCTCCGCCTACGCCTCGTCAGCCTCCCTCACGAGGGCTGCCGGGTCTTGGCGGCTCCCTTGAGTAGGCTCGATGCTGGAAAAATTAGCCCTGCCTGGCCCGACCCCCCGCTCTGCTGCAGAACTCGTCTGCCCCGGAGTCGATCGCCTCAGCAAGTGCTTTTCACTGATAAGCACTGTGTGAACATTGTATGATACACTCCACCTCATTCCATCACTGGACACACCGAGTGTTTACAGCCATACTAAGCATTTGGTATCTGATTCAGGGCAAGGGATTTTACTTGCATTATTTAACTTACTAGCCACATATCTTGTCTCAGGTGTCTATTAGCACCGTAGCAAGACTTACCCATAGTAGCTATGATCAACACTGAAAGGTTTTGCAAAAATGATGTTCTTCACATTTCTGGGTTGTTCTTTGTTATTTCTCGTACTCATGGCTCCAGCTCTACAGTGTATTCCACAGCTGGCTTAGTTATCAGCAGCATGGCAACTCAGAGCCCTGTAAGTGGGCAGGCTGTTCATCTGTCTTGGACCTCCTGTAAGGATTCAGGTGCTTTGCTGGGGGAAACCCCTGGGCTACTGTTGTCAGTGAAATCCCATTGCTAGCAAGATACAAAAGTGAAATGTAATGCACTGTAAAAAAACTACTCATGTTTTGCAAATGTTCTCAGAAGTAAGATAGCAAGTTTGGTTCTTTGAGACTTCAATGTGATGATAAAAATTATCTCAGATCCCAGGGAGTTCATAAAATACAACATAAAGTTGCCATTGAATAGGTGGTGTTTAACTTCTGTTGTGAGAGCTTGTTCCTCTGCATGACCAGAAGTGGTATTGCAGCTTCAACCACCCTGCTGAAGCCAGCCCTAGCTGTTTGCTTGATTGTTCCAACTTCTGCCGAATAGTTCTGAGTAACGTACAGAATTGCGTCATCATCTTGTTTTCAAAATGGTGTTTGCTACTCTTAGTGAAAAAATAATTTTTGGGGTGGAAAGTATTTGTGTTAGATAATGGCTATCTTACGAATTCAGCTGGAATGTGTTATATTACGATAATAGGACTGTCAAAAGTGCAGTAACATCTAATACTGAGTGAGAACAGATGGCTCCAGAATATTACATTTCTTTAATGCTATTCAATCTTTATATAGCCCATGTGCTCAATGGAAATACTATTAGAGAGAAAGGAGAGACAACTTTCCTTTTTTATTTTGTTTCAGGCTTTTTATATATAGACACAGACACAGAATCACAGAATTTCTAGGTTGGAAGAGACCTCAAGATCATCGAGTCCAACCTCTAACCTAACCCTAACAGTCCCCACTAAACCATATCCCTAAGCTCTACATCTAAACGTCTTTTAAAGACTTCCAGGGATGGTGACTCCACCACCTCTCTGGGCAGCCTGTTCCAGTGCCTAACAACCCTTTCAGTAAAGAATTTCTTCCTAACATCTAACCTAAAAATCCCCTGGCGCAACTTAAGCCCATTCCCCCTCGTCCTGTCACCAGGCACGTGGGAGAACAGACCAACCCCCACCTCGCTACAGCCTCCCTTGAGGTACCTGTAGAGAGTGATAAGGTCACCCCTGAGCCTCCTCTTCTCCAGGCTGAACAAGCCCAGCTCCTTCAGCTGCTCCTCGTAGGACTTGTTCTCCAGGCCCCTCACCAGCTTCGTCGCCCTTCTCTGGACCCGCTCAAGCACCTCGATGTCCTTCTTGTAGTGAGGGGCCCAAAACTGAACACAATACTCGAGGTGCGGCCTCACCAGAGGGGGACAGGGGGACAATCACTTCCCTAGCCCTGTTGGTCACACTGTTTCTGATACAAGCCAGGATGCCGTTGGCCTTCTTGGCCACCTGGGCACACTGCTGGCTCATATTCAGCCGACTGTCCACCATCACTCCCAGGTCCTTCTCTGCCTGGCAGCTCTCCAACCACTCATCTCCCAGCCTGTAGCTCTGCTTGGGGTTATTGCGCCCCAGGTGCAGGACCCGGCACTTGGCCTTGTTGAACTTCATGTAGTTGACCTCAGCCCATCGGTGCAGCCTATCCAGATCCTCCTGCAGAGCCTTCCTACCCTCAAGCAGATCGACACACGCTCCTAACTTGGTGTCATCTGCAAACTTACTGAGGGTGCACTCAATGCCCTCGTCCAGATCATTGATGAAGATATTAAAGAGGACTGGCCCCAGCACCGAACCCTGGGTATATATATATATATATATACACCGAACCCTGTATATATATATATATACATATATATATTAAATATATCAATTATAATTACTCAAAGTCAAGAAAATAAAATAGCAATGATAAATGTGCTAAATTTGAAAGAAACATTTAATAAAAATCTGTTCTTTTATATTAAAAAATAAATAAATATGTATGTGCACTTTTGAGTGCTTATGAGTAGGTGTATACAGAGGGAATAGTGAGAGACTAGGGAAATACCCATTTGTTTTTCCACTTAGACAAATTATGTTCTTACAGCCATTAACTAAGTAGACATATGGCATCATTTCACAGAGGATTTTATGTATAGTAAATTCTTCATCAGTTCCCTGTTGTTCCTGAAAAATGCATTCACTACAAGTGTTCTGTGAGCGATTCCAAAAGTAAAATACTGAAAAATATTTTGAGGCCATGATGATTTATTTTTAGAAATAAGCTAGATATATTTAGAAGTCACCTTTAAATTCTCATTGTTTTCTCTTTTTTTTTTTTTTTTTTTTTTTGCACTTGAGTAGAATGCTTATATTAACTCATTTGTCATTAGGCATGCATGTGATATGAAGGGGGTTGAGGAAGTGCAAAAATCATCCAAGTAAACCATGATATTCTGGATCTGGAGATAGCAAGAAACTGCCGGCTAGCATTGCAACTGGTCCAGAACCAGCTAGATAAGTCCGATCATTCTTACCCTTCTATTAGATGTCATCTCTACAGGGGGAGAGAGATGAAGGGCAGACAGCCTGGAGTCCAGACTATGATGCACAGCAGGCCAGCTATGGATCCTGTACACGTATGCCAATGATTCTTTGGAAGTATTGAATGTCTGCACATTAAGACAACACTCATTATCTGCCATTTGGGGCTCGGGATTTTTGAAACCACATGAATTCCTTTCTGAAAATTCAGATTTAAGTGGTTCATATGTTTAAGAGACCACTGACTGTACTCAGCATAGTGACAAAGTTCTTTGTCTTAATTCCTAAATAAATCTTGGACAGTCAATATTTAATTGTAAGCGATATTTATAGCAGTTATTTTATTATGGTTTTCTTGCCTCATCTCTGTGAAGAAGCATCAGTAGGATGGAAGTAAATGTCAGATCTAGAGGCTTATTTGATTAAACTATGGCAACAGCATTAATCTTGCAAAGGAAATCAAGGTAATAGAGGGGGCTGGATGGACCAGGAGATTGATAATTGGTTAGAAGGCTTTTGACCTTTGGGCCGGTAGTTCAGATTCTAGCCAAGTCAGTAGTGACTGAAAATCATTACTCTCTGATAGCAGTGCAATTGCCATGTGCAATGGGTGATTGGTTTCATTCCAGTTTCTACTGAACTGGGAGGCTCATTGCAAAAATTACTACTCCCATCGGTTGGGTTTTAAGGCAGAGTTTAAGGAAGGAGAGGAGAAAGGAACTTCTGTACTTTCTCACCCTCAGAAGCATTTTGGGAGGTGGGGGAGAAGAGATGCTGCAGTTCTTTGTCTGCCAGTGCATGTGCAGCATCACAACTACCATCAGGCTCCCGTTAAGACACTAAGACTTCTATTGATACTAATAAAAGTGGAAGTTTTATGTGTGATGCCCCTCTAAATATCTTCATAATGACCTTTCTCATTTATAATAAATTGGATTGTTTTCACCCTTTTCTGCTGAAAAAAAAAAGACAATAGGGATTTCTTTATTTTTAATCAATTTGCAATTCATTGAAAGCTGTTCAGCATAGTGCTTTGTATGAATCTATTTGACCTTGGAGTTGTGTGTGAGCTGTGTTGTCAATGGATGATTCATACCTGGGATGAGTAACTGAAGATTTACAACTGCCTGTCTGTGTCACATTGTGTTTTTCCCTCCTTAATTGGATGACCTGAGCTTAATAATTAATGTGGCCTGAAACCTATATAATTTAATTCTGTAAGAAAAAAAAAATGGCCTGCTAGCAATCTCAGAACCACAAAGACTCTTATTAAAATGATTGAGCATTACATTTATCCTCTTACTCTTTTTAATACAACTTGGTTACCATCTCCTTCACCGTCAGTTTCCTTTCATACTTTTCACTTATACCCATGAAGAATATGGCAACATTACTCACACAGACACATATCCTGACTTTTTTTTCTTAAAAAGTTTTCCTCTTTCTTCAATCTGTTAATATAAGATTTCTGCAAACCAGGGGAAGGTTCAGTACACTCATTGTCATGTCTTTTATATGGTGTGTGGTTAAATAAATAAATGGTGCTTACTCTAATTTTACCTATTTTACTATCTTCTTTAATCATTTAAAATTATGATTTTGTTCATCTGCCATGTGTTGTCACTGTAAGAGATTAGGTTCCTTGTCTTTAGATAAATAAAAAGTATTTAAAGTATAACCTCTGTGTCATTGAACTATCTAGCTAATCCAGGTGTTTGCTAGTAGAGTTGCTTAAGTGTACTTTCTGGTTGTACACCAGACAAAACAGAAGAGAATAAAAACAACATTGGACTGTTTAAAACTCAGGCAATGTTCATAGTATTAAAAGTTTTCATGTTTTAAATAGATGCATATTTAGAGATTGCTGCATATCTTTCTCCATGAGGAGAAAGCTGCTTTAGACACCTATTGGATTTGTATTGGGTCTTTCTTGATACACATGTATCTTTTCAATTATGTCTGTGCTCATCAAGTGCTAAAATGGTGAACAAATATGGGTATTTTATAATATGTGCTGTTTTAGTGTAACTGGTGCATCTCCCTTAGACTTCTGGCAATGACAGGAAACAGCCTCCATCTACTGCAGAGAGAAGAAATGGGAAAATGCAGGGATGGAGCCTGCCAGCAGTGCACACAGAGACTTAACCTGTGTCCCTACAGTCTGTGGAAGCATTATTGCTGAATTCAATCACAGGAATCTTGGGCTGCAGCAAAGGAGTTTGTACTGCTTGTTTTAATATTGATTTGTGAATGAGTAAACATGAAAGCATTATTAGCTGTGGCTTGTTGCATATTTGTGTTCGAGAGCATATTTATCAAATAAGCCCTGATGGAAATGTTCTTTGCAAAATTGGCTATTACGATTTTGAAGAAAGGTTAAAAATTACAAGGCGTTCTTGTTTTTCCAGTGCATGTTAGACTGCCAAATGTCTGTGAACACTCTGTTGTAGTAAAATGTCAGAATGATAAGAGAGGAAAGTAAGGAGAAGCAAGGGATAAAAAAGTCCTTCAATCTATGCTCAAGCTCTTTCAAAATGACCTTGCACGTGACAGGCACAAATTTTTATTTTGCGTGAAAACCTTTCATTTATGAAGAAGAGATGCTGGTGGGAAGGGAATGTGAAAAGAAAGGCAGGCCTGCATGCCAGATTTTCAAATGGCACACTAGGACTGAGTGAATCTACAAAGAAAGAGAAGTGAATTTCTCAATAAATAGCTACCCCAAATGGAATGCCAAATATTTATATGTGCCTATAATAACAATGTGAGGTCCTTCTAAGTCATGTGGTTTATATTTTGAGCAAATAATACTTTTATACATTTCATTTTATTTTTTTTCCCTATGGTGGTCCTATTTATTTTCTATTTCCATGGTAGATTGTGAGATATGCTTCCTAGTTGTACTTTTTGGCTTTCCTTCTCAGCTTAGCAAGGTTGTAAATAGTTGTTTGTTGTTGTTCCATATTTAAGGAGAAAAACATAAGGAGGTTGAGATCATGTTCCCAAATGAAAGTGGCTGTGTGGAAGAGTTTGTAAATCTTGCCGAAATTACTTTGCCCAATGGGGTGTGCAGGGAGGGCGCCTGCCCCCGGCTTACTCCCTGACAGCAGCAGTGGGCTTTGAGCTGTTGCGGCACGCTCGGCACCCACAGGGCTGGCAGTAATGGCAGAGTGGGACATGCTTGGGGGCCACTCGGTTCCTTGTCCTTTTGCAAATGCACACTTTGCCCCATTGGTACACCACCAACAGCTGCTGTGAAATATAGGAGGAAAGCTGCAAGCACGTGCAAGGGGACACCGACAGAAAAGGGCTGTGACACTCAGTCCAGATGCTAACAGTCCAGATACAAAACCAGAAAGGAACAAGGAAACAAAATTTCATGCAGTACAGGTTAGATGACTGCCAGCTAATTGTTCCACTTTGAAAAATATCTGTATGTCAAATTGAATGATATTTTATCAAATAGTCAGGTTCTGTATCATTTGTTGCTTCCTGCAGCTACATGGCTGAGAGCAAATCTGACAGCTTGAACTTTGGTTTGCGAATGTGTTGAAAAACTTTTTTAAACACTAGTACTTTCCAGTGTACCCAAATGGCCCGATAGTTCCCAGTAGTGTCCCCAGGCTACATGATTAATCCAAACCATATATTATAGCTCTTGTGCTGTAGTTTTCCTCCAGCTAAGTAAGCAGGGTAATTGCAGAAAAGATTTTTCAAATGTAATCAATGCAACAAAGAAAAAAACCGATCAGGTTTACAGAACCACTCCAGTCCTTATTTGCAATAAGAGTCATTGTAATCTCTTTCTTGTTGCCAGTGCTTTCTGTAAGAGTTTGTTGTGGTTTAACCCTGCCGGCAGCTAAACAACACACAGCCGTTCGCTCACCCTCCCCCCTCCCTCTCTGGGATGGGGGAGAGAAACGGGAAAGTGAAGCCTGTGGGTTGAGATAAAGACAGTTTATTTAAGAGAGAAAATAATAATAATAATAATAACAATAATAATAATAATAATAATAATATGTACAAACAAGTGATGCACAATGCAATTGCTCACCACCCGCTGACCGATGCCCAGCCCAACCCCGAGCAGCCGGCCCCCCACCCTGGCTAGCCACCCCTATATATTGTTCAGCATGACGTCAGATGGTATGGAATACCCCTTTGGCCAGTTTGGGTCAGCTGTCCTGGGTCTGTCCCCTCCCAGCTCTTGCTGCCCCCCCAGCCTGCCCACTGGCAGGACAGAGCGAGGAGCTGAAAAGTCCTTGGCTTAGTGTAAGCACTGCTCTGCAGCAATTAAAACACCAGCATGTTATCAGCACTCTTCTCATCCCAATCCAAAACACAGTACCTCACCAGCCATTAGGAGGAAAAACAACTCTGTCCCAACTGAAACCAGGACAGAGTTCCAAGCAGAAAGCAGCCTGAGCTGTATGCTGCAGGTTAAGATGATTTTTAAGGAAATGGGAATTTGAAGTATTAACACCAAAACAGCTTGATTTTTTTTTTTTTTTTCTTCCCTTGGCTTTCCTCATCTCCTAATTTTAAATTTCACTTAAAACATCTATTTTTTTTTTTTTTACATCAGTGAACTCCAGACTTCTGCAATGTGTTCAGTTCTAGATGCATGCTTCAGTTGCTGTTTTTAACAGATGTCCAGTGCTATTGAAGTTAATATTTTGCTAACAAATCCAGTTCAATAACATGAAGGATCAATACTGAAGGAAGAACAATTTTTTTGTTTGCTATAGAAAGCTGTTTCTGAGACTCAGAAAGCTTGTGCAATGTTGGAATTCTTCTCTCCTTAGCTCTCTTTCTTCTTCTTTTTTTTTTTTTTTTTTTTTTTTTCCACTCCTGTAGATACATTCATATTTTAATGTAAAAGCCATATGGAAAATCTTGAAAAGAAAATCAAAGGTGGTTACTTTAGTAAGCTTTGAGTAATGTGGGTGATTCAAATTCATCTTTAGACCAAAAATTCTAAAAGATTGTCCTTTTTCATGGGTAGGTTTAGTACTGGCGCTGCCTTCCTCTAGAATACAAGAAATTTAAAAGGTGAGAGTGTTGCATCCATCTGCTCTATTTGAATATTACCAGCTTTGACACTGCAGTCAATTGTTCCTGCAGTAAACTCATTTTCAGTGAAGGAAATGTCTTAGGATAACAAATTTATGGTTGAATGATAGTAATAATCTCAAAATTAAATACAATTTTTTTTTTTTTTTTGGAAATACTGCTTCCACAGAAGTTAAAGGAAATTTCATGATTTTTTTAAACAGCATGTATCTTTCTAAGTTGCTGAAAGTGACTGTGTGATAACCCAGTGTGTGGGTGTGGGGGAAGCAGTGGTACTGCAAAACAAGTTACATGGCTATAAACGTACTGTTCACATTGCTCGATGCTTTTAGCTGCCAGTGCCTACTTGAAGCATGGAGGCTTGGGTTATTAATATCTGTATAAATGGCTTACTCCTCTTTGCACACACAATTCATCTGTAATTTCTGTGTTTTTAAATTTCTAAAAGCCTTCATTTAATATAATCTGGTGTTTTGGTGCAGAGTGGGTATTATATGTAAAAAAAAAAAAAAAAAAAAAGGAAAAAAAGAAGGCAAACAGTTACTTTCCAGTTCTGCTGTTTGTCTTCCCTTGGATTTTTCTGCTTTTTTAGTTTGTACTGTATCTGGATGCCATCTCAACTTCAGTATTCTTTCAGCCTTGCGTTTGGACTCGCTTGTTTTTTAATTTCCTTTTTGTCCTTTGTCCTATTCATTTCTCTTGATGTTCATCTGTATTCAGAAATTCCAATATACAAACTGCTGATTAAAAAAATAAAACAAAGACACCTCCTAGTTTTAGTTCTATTGGAGTAATAGAAAACATCCTTTTTTGGCCTTTTTTTGTAAGTGCAAAGCTAACATTAGATCAAGGTTCAAACAAAAATGTATCGGAGTTGGAATAGGAGCCAATTCAGGATGGAGTTGTTGTGGAAGTTGCTCCTGTGAGTTATAGGCCTGGCAATTAAAAGAAAAGTAACCATCCCACCATATATGATACTATATCATATATGATACTATATGATACTATGATACCATATACTGATTTGAGCCATTGGTGTAGTGACAAAATGGGCTGCAAAACCACTGTGAAAAGAACAAAACATTATATGTAACATCACTAGCTCATGTTATCACTCCTCCATCCTTTTAAAAGAAAGCTTTGTGTGTTTATTTTCCCACTGTGATGAATGATAGCTGACAGAAAGGGAACCTAGTCATGGTAATGCATACAAATCACACCCATAATAGGATGTTCTGCAGTAATGCCTACTGTCAGTAAAAATCTCACAAGTTTTAGGCAGCTATAATGAATGTGAGCAGTTTCGTTCTGCTGAATGTATACTCAGCAGGAGCCATCCATTTGAGGGGTGTCTGTCGTGCTCCTTGCCTTGCCATGTTCAAAAGGCACAGAAAAAGTGATGTTTGGTGATTTGCTCATTTTTTATGCTAGTAAGGGATCCTTAATAATGCATCCTCTGTTTTTTATTTGTTTTGTTTTGTTTGTTTTGGTTTGGTTTTGATGCTCTTGAGAAACAGCTGTTGACAATGACAATTTAATTTTTATATGTTTTGCAGACTGCTGTGACCCAGTAAATTGAGGATTGTGGTGAATGAGGCCAGTGAAGGTCTGAACTTCATTTCTCTAAGATCTTGGAAGATGTGGCATCTTATTCACAGGTAGACTTTTTAAGCACTCTGTTTTTCTTCCTTATCTTCAAGAAACTTGTCATAATTGCAGTCAATTCGTCCTGTAAAATGTAACGGATTCAGTTCTCACTTCTTAGTTTTTTTTTTTTTTTTTTTTTTTTTTTAATTTTGCCATTTATGTATTAAACATAAATTAGTTTTAGGCCCAAGAAACCAGGGTAGACAAATCCAGGAATCTAGTGTCTTTGCTGAATATCTCAACAAAAATACTTGATGCAATCCAGGGCTTGCAGTAATATTGACCAACTATTTACAAATGCCTGTTCTGTATGTGTGGTGGTTTTACTTGAGTGGGCAGCCGAGCTCCACCACAACCACTCCCTCCTCAAAGAGGGAGGGGGAGAAAAATCAACACAAAGAGCTCGAGGTTTGAGATGAGAATGATTTAATTAAAGGGAAAGAGAATGGGGAGGAAAAAAAAAAAAAAAAAAAAAAAAAAAAAAAAAAAACCCAAGGCCACGTGGAAGCACAGAGAGAAAGGAAAAAAAGTTATTCTCTACTTCTCATCAATGAGTGATGTTCGGCCACGTCCTGGGAAGCAGGGCCTCAAAATGCATACCGGTTGTTCAGGAGGACCGCCCTCCCCCACGAGAGCCCCCCTTTCATTGCTGAGTGTGACATTAGGTGTTATGGAATATCACAGAATCACAGAATTTCTAGGTTGGAAGAGACCTCAAGATCACTGAGTCCAACCTCTGACCTAACACTAACAGTCCCCACTAAACCATATCCCTAAACTCTACATCTAAACGTCTTTTAAAGACCTCCAGGGATGGTGACTCTACCACTTCCCTGGGCAGCCCGTTCCAATGTCTAACAACCCTTTCGGTAAAGAAGTTCTTCCTAAGATCCAACCTAAAACTCCCCTGGCACAACTTAAGCCCATTCCCCCTCATCCTGTCACCAGGCATGTGGGAGAACAAATATCCCTTTGGTCGGTTTAGGTCAGCTGCCCAGTTGATGTCCCCTCCCCAGCAATGGCCCACCCCCAGCCTGCTGGCTTTTCGGGGCTTGGAGGAAGTCCCGATGCTGTGCCAGCACTATGCGCCAACAGACACAACACTGGAGTGATACCAGTGCTGTTCCAGCTACGAGTGCAGAGCATAGCACTGTGTGGGCTGCTGGAGGGAAAGGTGACTCCATCCCAGACAGACCCAACACAGTATGTTACCTTTTTCAGGCTATTTCAATTTACATGCAGATTGGAGAAAATAAAAATACCTTTGCAGTCTGTATTATACCTCTTAAAGGACAGAAATCAATTTTCTCTTTGAGCTTTATTTTTCCAATGCTTTTTTCTTGTAATTGCTGGATGCTATTTTTGTCAAATGGTGTTTGTCTCATTTCAAAGGCATACCTTAACAGAACCTTTTACACAGGGGAAAAAAGACAATGTCATAGGCTTCCTCATGTTTATTAATGTGCCATTGTCTACTTCAATTGTTGCTTATGGAATCTACTATAAGCTGGTTTTACTATACTCTTGGCAAGAATCTAATGCTGGGGATAATGAAACACTGGTTGTATTTTCTCCATATTAAAAAAAAAAAAAGGAAAAAAGAAAAAAAAAGAGGCAGATATTAAATTTCTAATTTTGTGAAGTTAATTGTGTTGTATTTTGATCTGAGAGCCTAAATAAGTTTGAAACAGTCTCCAGAAGATGACAGGTTTTTTGTTTGTTTTAGTTTTAGTTTAATAATTTTGGTCTGTGAAGCATTGTATGCTGGAGAAGAGAGTAGAGATGACATGGAATGATTAAATTCAGTAAAAGCTCGTATATTACAACTTTGTTGAATGCTTGCTTATGAACACTCATGTGCAGGCAGATGTAGAGAGAGGAAGATCTGGATGTTGATTGTCCTGTGATGAAGTTATACAGAAAAGGCAAACAGCTATAGAGAGTAGTTTGGGACTCACCAGTGTTTAATTTCAGTGGAATATAAAATAAAATTTTGAATATATTGTGCTTGTTAAAAAATATATTGATATTTTCTTTTAGTAAGAAATCCTGCCTGAATTCCATTTTATGTAACCCTTGATTTCAATGGATACTGTGCGTTTTACCTGCCCAATGAAGTTGTGTTGCTGATGCTAAAGACAGGTTTGCTTTTATGCGTGGCTTCATTTGGGTAATTGAATGATGTCTGTTATGTAAATAATTAAAAGTTAGAGATGTATTCTCCCATGAAATTCCAATGAAAACTTTAGATACAAAGTGTTTGGCTCCTAGTTTTTGAGTCAGGCAGGCCTGTCTTTATTGTTTTTTTTTTTTTTTTTTAGGATAAATAATAAAAGTTTCAGTTATGTATCTCCTCTTTCCAATCTGTGTGCATCTGACATAGTTGAAAGGAGATAGGAAACTGAGATTTTTTCTCTGCCAAATATGTAAAAAGAGTTTCTGGGATGTCAACACTATCAGCACTTGTTATCTTGACTAGGCTCACTGGAATTTAGCCAAAGGAGTATTGGATGCTAATGTCACACAAATATACACCTTCTGCTTTCTTAAATGTTTTTTGAATGATACCTTGCCGTGCACTTTACCTTTATTTATTTATTTATTTATTTGACACATGGATTTAAGTCAAAACTGTGTATTTTTTTCCGTGCATTCAGATGAACAGGTAATGAGACAGGTATTAGAAAGCAAGTTGTGTGGAATTATTTCTTTAAATTTAATCTGAAACTTGGTAAGATCAGCCCTTAGTAGAACACCTTCTAAGAACACCAATGTGCAGACAGGGGGAGCTTGGCATGCTTTGTTTTTAAAATGCAAGATTGTAAAATTAGGTGCACAGTTAAAAATTTGGCTTAAAATTCTGAACAGGTTAAGTGATCTAATCCTCACTGTTATGATGTGAACTCCAAAAATTCCACTGCTATTTTAGATGCTGAAATGTGCTTCTATACCACACAAGAGCTCAGCTTCTCTTATGGGTTAGGTAAGCTTATATGGGTTTGATATATCAGTATGTACGCATATAAGTAGAGATGCAGAAATCAGTATATTAATGAACTTGTAATAGGATTGTATTAGAGAAATAGAAAGTTATATTCTCACCCCATTCACAATGGGTTTAAGTGTTCAAGTGTTTTTTTAGCTACATAGATTTCTGTTATGATGAGGAAAATCAGCCCTAGATCTGTGAACCTTGAAGAGCTCAGTGAACAAAATGAGCATTATTCAGCTGTCTGTTCTGTCCCTCACAAGTCTATACCCTCTCTTCCTTTTCACTGTGGGTTTTTGCAGCTGAACATGTTGTTTGAAAGCATGCATGGCAGGCAGTAATCCAGGTCATCATAATATCACCCAGTCTGGCAAAACAAAAGTGATAAACAAGGAAAAAAAATACCTTTTCTTGTTTTCAATGAAATACTACAGGAAGATGAAGAGTCAGCTTGGTTGTGGGACAACAGTCCATAATTTACTTTGCAGATGTCTCTGCAATTTAAGCAGCAGGCAGAACAACCATTCAGTTGTAGATGCTCTGGGGAAAGGATACACAGAGCCTCATGAATCATTAGGATTAAAAGCAATGAACATTCATCTTCTTAACCTCGTAAAGTGATATTGCAAAGCCAAGGATTACAACTTACTGTGCATGTAATCTTTGCTCAGGGATAAAGAGTGTCAACTTCTTAAAAAACTTCTCTCAATTAACAGTGGCACCTACCTTTTGAGGAAGGAGAAAAGCCAATCTTAATACTGACTTTGAAAGAATTCCTATTATTTAATGAATACTTGACATTTCCCACAAAAGAAGGAAAGGAAAATTCTTGGCTGAGCTTATTGTTCATTTCTAAGAAAGGTGATAGTTTGCTTCTAAGCCCTGATTTGGTATTAACATTAATACTAATGATTATATTTCAAAACTTGGCTTAATAGACAGAACTCAAAAAAGCCCTATACTTTTCCCATTATAAATATGTAGAGTCTTGAACAATACTTTGTCTTGTTTTACTTCATCTTCTTTTTAAATTATGATGAGTTTTTTGAGTCAGTTGCTCATTGCCTTAAAAGAATATTGTCATGAACATGGACCTGTTGGAGCCAGTCCAGGGGAGAGATGCAAAGATGACAGAGATGTAAGAGATGTAAGAGATGCAACTCTCTTACGTGGAAAGGCTGAGAGAGATGGGGCTGGAGAAGAGAAGGCTCCAGGAAGACCTTATAGTGGCCTGCCAGTACCCAAAGGGGGCCTACAGGAAAACTGGGAAAGGACTCTTTTGCAGGGAGGGTACAGATAGGACAAGGGGGATTAGCTTTAAACTATAAGAAGATAGGTTTAGATTAGATGTTTGGAAGAAGTTCTTGACTCGGGGGTGGTGAGGCACTGGCACAGGTTGCCCAGAGAAGCTGTGGATGCCCCATCCCTGAAAATGTTCAAGTCCAGGTTGGATGGAGCTTTGAGCAACTTGTCTGGTGGGATGTGTCCCTGCCCATGGCGGGGGGAATGGAATTCAGTGGTCTTTAAGGTCCCTTTCAACCCAAACCATTCTGTGATTATGAAAAAAAAGACTGTGCATTCAGTCTGTTAAATAAGCACTGTAAAACTTGAATTTATTTATATGCTTTGTAAATATCTGGCTCGAGAGTGTGATTTTTCCCTTTTACACAAGAAGAAAACATAGAATCCTTGTAATCTAAATTATGATGTGTAAATTGGCAGTATCCCTGTGAACAGAATCATGGAATATCCTGAGTTGGAAAGGACCCACAATGATCATCTGGTCCAACTCCTGGCTTCACACAGGACCACAAAAAAATCAGACCACATGTTTGAGAGCATTTTCCAAATGCTTCCTGAACTCCGTCAGTCTCTGTGCTGTGACCCCTGCCTTGGGGAGCCTGTCCCAGTGCCCAACCACCCTCTGGGTGCTGAACCTTTTCCTAACACCCAGCCTGATCCTCCCCTGTTCCAGCTCCATGCTGGAGTTCCCTTGAGTCCTGTCGCTGAGACCAGAGACCAGAGTTCAGCATCTGCCCCTCCACTACCCTTGTGAGGAGGCTGCAGGTTGCCATGAGGCCTTCCTGCAGCCTGCTTTGCTCTGGGCTGAACAAGCCAAGGGACCTCAGCTGCTCCTCGTACATCATAGCCCTCATTTGGAAACTCTCTAGTAGTTTTATGTCCTTTTTATATTGTAAATACTAACTTCTAATAACTTCCAATTTACCCACTAAGGTATTCAAAGTAGCTTAAATACTGAATACTTTCACATTCAGAATCCATGATTTTAGAGGGACTGAAGGAATCTAAAAGTCTTTAAAAGGGAGAAAAGAGTGGGCAATGCCATGATGTGGAGGTTCCTTCATAGACCCACAAACCAGGAAAATCAGGGAATCAGAACTTCCTGCGAGCAGCTCATGGTATTATCTAAAGTACTCTTTTTGTGATATATGAGTCCTTGACATTTCTGGGGAATGCAATACAGGAAAACACTGTTCAGTAGAGTAGTGTACTGTGTCAGTGACAATGATAACGCTCAGCTTTTGATATGGATGGCAAAGCAAAAGGTAAGTTTCTTGTAGGTTTAATCCAAATTAATGGAGAGGATTTGAGATGCATGCAAGTGGAGGGCAACTTGGGTGAGGCTGTTTATGAAACCATAGGATTCAGGAGCAGGAAAACAGCAATGGTAAAACAATCTACTTTGTGGAAACAGGTTTCACTGAGCTCAGATCATTGATAAGATCCTAGGGAAGGTAAATGCAAGGAGTCAGAAGAATTGGTAGTGCTTTAAGTATTTTAATAGTAAGAAGAAAGTAGTGAGGAGAAGAAAACCTGTCATCAGAAGTGTTTACTATTTTTGTTTCTTTCAGCTTTTTTCTTCATCTGTAATTAGGTGAGCATCTGTTAATAACAGTGACAATGGTATGAGATCTCAGATTATATAGCTCACTTATATAAACAATTTATTTTCATGTAGAGTGTGATGAAACTTATCCCAGGTTACTTACCAAACCAACTGAATCTTTCTTAAACATAATATCTCACATATATCTCAGGGCTGTATCACAGAACACGAGCAAGATGGATGAAGTACCAGAAATATTACAACAGCAAATATAGCAAAAACAGGGTGCAAAAAGAGGAAGTGAAGAATTATAAATTAATCGACTTAGCAGTAATTCCAGGGAAAAAAATAAACTATCTAGGAGGCATAAAAGGAAAAATAATGTTAAATATGGATTTGTCAATAACAAACTGTATTCTTTTACAATAGGATAATTGCACTGTTGATTAGTAAAATAGTAGATATAATCTACCATACAGTTAGTAAGATTTCTCATAAGTTATCACATAACTTATGTTTAGCCTAGACAAAACTGTACAGTGTATATGCAAAGATGGTGGGAGAAAATGCATGGAGAGAAGTTATCAATTCTGAGCAGTCTGAAAGGATTTGGGGGACACAAATTTTCATTAACTTGCTTGTGAGTTGAATAGGAAGTGTGATTTTTAAATTTGTATATGATATTTGGCTAGTAGGCTTAAGAGGAAGTATAACATTATTTGCTGGTATCTTTACATACCTCAGCATAAATCATGCTGTTGTTATCCTTAACACAACTGTCTTCTCAGTTCCAATTAACTGATATATTTTGGACCCATTGATGCTTCTTGCTCTCTCTTGGACTTTTTTTCAGAAAGCCTATAATAAACCTGTGTCTTTTGGAGTTTCTTGCATTCCCTTGATTACAAATATTTACTCTGCCATTTATTTCAGGCTCTCACATGTTTTTAGGGAAGGTCAGGCATGTATTGTATGCAATATAAATTTGATTTAGAAAACGTTTTTTTTAATTATTATTATTTTAAAGTCCATCCCATTATTACTCCAAAATACAACTTCTTAAAGACCTTACCTTTCAGATTTTCAGATATTGCAGTCACAGTACAGACTTTAGGAATCATCTATTTTTTTAATGATGGAATTGGAAAGGGATGTCTTAAGCATCACTGCTTTGGGACCTATGAGTCATATCTTTAAAGAAAGCGATGCTAAAAGCAGGTATGCTAAGTCTTTGAGAACAGTTATGGAAAACCTTATGTCTATTTTCCTCTGTCTTATAAAAAGAAAGATAACTTTAAAACCTCCAAATATTTGAATCCATTTTATAGGTCTGCACTGTAAACCAAATTAATCTTTGGTTTAACTTCATATTTTCCAGACCAGTTCTTATGGTTCAGTGCTTTGAACATCTGATTTCAGCCCCTCAGAGTAATCTAATTTTGAACGTCAGTAGCATTTATCAACTTCTTAAACAAGCAACAATAGTTAGCTATGTCAGAACAGGTAGATCTGAAGAATACTATGAGAGTTGAAATATAAATACTGACTTTACTTTGGTAGCTAGCATGATTAATTATATGGGAATGTTGTGGAAATTTAATGCTGTACTTGTTTCACTCTTATATGGTTTTTTGCCTGTCCCTTTGTAATTCAGCAAAACATTTCTAATGACATCAAGTACGTGGATGAAAAGGCTGCTGTCCTGAGAAGGACTGTGTTGCTGAAACAGCTATTCTGTCATGATGAGGTGGGAGACACTACTCTTCCAGCCTGTATTTACTGTTAAATACCCATTCACAAAATAAATTAATATTTATTAATCAGCTTTAAAGTTAAATGGTTCTTTCTGTAGAAATGCTCTAATGATGAGGAATGATATTCCAGAGAGACGTGTCCTTCAAAAACATATATTTTCACTTTGTTCTTTAGATGTGTCAGTATCACTATCATACAGCATCTTTAAATGAAAGAATTCACAGAATCACAGAATTTCTAGGTTGGAAGAGACCTCAAGATCATCGAGTCCAACCTCTGACCTAACACTAACAGTCCTCCACTAAACCATATCCCTAAGCTCAATATCTAAACGTCTTTTAAAGACTTCCAGGGATGGTGACTCCACCACTTCCCTGGGCAGCCTATTCCAATGCCTAACAACCTTTTCAGTAAAGAAGTTCTACCTACTAAACAGGTTGCTCCCCTGACGCAACCTTAGCCCATTCCCTCTTGTCCTGTCACCAGGCATGTGGGAGAATAGACCAACCCCCAGCCTCCTTTAAGGTACCTGTAGAGTGCAATAAGGTCATGCCTGAGCCTCCTCTTTTCCAAGCTGAACAATCCCAGCTCCCTCAGCTGCTCCTCGTAAGACTTGTTCTCCAGACCCCTCACCAGCTTCATTACCCTTTTCTGGACTCGCTTGAGTACCTCAATGTCCTTCTTGTAGTGAGGGGCCCAAAACTGAACACAGTACTCGAGGTGTTGCCTCACCAGAGCTGAGTACAGGGGGACAATCACTTCCCTAGCCCTGTTGGCCACACTGTTTCTTATACAAGCCAGGGTGTCGTCGGCCTTCTTGGCCACCTGAGCACACTGCTGGCTCATATTCAGCTGACTCAACCATCACTCCCAGGTCCTTCTCTGCCTGGCAGCTTTCCATCCAGTCCTCTCCCAGTCTGTAGCTCTGCTTGGGTTTATTGCGCCCCAGGTGGAGGACCCGGCACTTGGTCTTGTTGAACTTCATGCAGTTGACCTCAGCCCATCGGTGCAGCCTATCCAGATCCTCCTGCAGAGCTTTCCTATCCTCGAGCAGATTGACATACACACCTAACTTGTCATCTATGAACTTACTGAGGGTGCACTCAATGTCCTCATCCAGATCATCAATGAAGATACTAAAGAGGACTGGCCCCAGCACCGAGCCCTGGGGAACGCCACTAGTGACAGGCCTCCACCATTCATCACGACTCTTTGGGCCCGGCTATCCAGCCAGTTTCTGACCCAACAAAGCGTACGCCAGTCCAAGCCAAGAGCTGCCAGTTTCTTGAGGAGAATGCTGTGGGAAACGGTGTCAAAAGCCTTGCTGAAGTCAAGGTAGACCACATCCACAGCCTTTCCCTCATCCACCCAGCGCGTCACTTTGTCATAGAAGGAGATCAGGTTCGTCAAGCAGGACCTGCCCTTCATAAACCCATGCTGACTGGGCCTGATCGCCTGCTTGCCCTGCAAGTGCTGCGTGATGACTCTCAAGATAATCTGCTCCATGAGCTTCCCTGGCCCTGAGGTCAAACTGACAGGCCTATAGTTCCCCGGGTCAGTCCTCCGGCCCTTCTTGTAGATGGGCATCACGTTTGATAGCCACCAGTCAACTGGGACCTCCCCCGATAGCCAGGACTGCTGATAAATGATGGAAAGCGGCTTGGCCAGCTCATCCATCAGTTCTCTCAGTACGCTCAGGTGGATCCCATCCGGCCCCATCGACTTGTGCACATCCAAGTGCCATAGCAGGTCACCAGCCATTTCTTTGTGGATAGTGAGGGCCACATTCTGCTCCCCATCCCCTTCTGCCAGCTCAGGGTACTGGGTATCCAGAGAACAACCAGTATTGCCGCTAAAGACTGACAAAAAGAAGGCATTAAGCACCTCTACCTTTTCCTCATCTTTTGTAACAAGGTTTTCCCCCGCATCCAGTAAAGGATGGAGATTTTCCTTAGTCCTCCGTTTTGCATTGATGTATTTGTAAAAAGATTTTTTTTGTCTTTAATGTCAGTAGCCAGACTGAGCTCCAGATGAGCTTTGGCCTTTCTAATTTTGTCCCTGCACAGCCTCGTAACATCCTTATAGTCCTCCTCAGTGGCCTGCTCGCTTTTCCAAAGATTATAAACCATCTTTTTTCTCCTAAGCTCAAGCTGCAACTCTCTGTTCAGCCAAGCCAGTCTTCTTCCACATCAGCTTATCTTTGGGCACATGGGGACAGACCTGTCCTGTGCCATTAAGATTTCCTTCTTGAAGAGCGCCCAGCCTTCCTGGACTCCTCTGCCCTTCAGAACCGCGTCCCAAGGGACTCTACCAACCAGTGTCCTGAGCAGCTCAAAGTCAGCCCTCCAGAAGTCCAATACAGCGGTTTTGCTGGTCCCCTTCCTGGCCTTGCCAAGAATAGAGAACTCCACCATTTCATGGTCACTAAGCCCAAGACAGCTTCTGACCACCACATCTCCCACCAGTCCTTTTATGTTTGTTCTCTTGAAGGTCTAGCGGGGCACCTCCCCTGGTAGGCTCGCCAAGCAGCTGCGTCAGGAAGCTATCTTCCACGCTCTCCAGAAACCTCCTAGACTGCTTTCTCTGGGCTGTGTTGTGCTTCCAGGATATGTCAGGGAAGTTGAAGTCCCCCATGAGAACAAGCGCCGACGATTTCACACCTTCTGTCAGCTGCCTGTAGAACTCCTCATCCGTCTCCTCATCCTGGTTCGGCGGTCTATAACACACCCTGACCAGGATGCTAGCCTTGTTGGCCTTCCCGACGATCCTAACCCAAAGGGACTCAACCTTGTCATTCCCAGCCTCGAGTTCCACAACATTGAAAGATTCTCTAATATGGAGAGCCACACCACCACCCCTTCTGTGCTGCCTGTCCGTTCTGAAGAGCTTATAGCCAGTCATTGCAGCACTCCAGTCATGAGAGTGGTCCCACCACATCTCCATGATGGCAATCAAGTCATAGCCTGCCTGCTGCACAATGGCTTCCAGCTCCTCCTGTTTGTTACCCATGCTGTGTGCATTAGTGTAGATGCACTTCAGCTGGGCCATCGCCTTATCCCCCAGCCTTGCCATTGTTCCCCCTGGCACAGCTCCAACAAACCTTGTTTCAGCCCCATCCCCCATCTTACCTAGTTTAAAGCCCTCTCAATGAGCCCTGCCAGCTCCTGGCCCAGGATCCTTTTTCCCCTTAGAGATAGGGACCCGTCTGCAGCCATCAGGCTGGGTGCCGAGTAAAGCGCCCTATGGTCAAAAAAAAACAAGATTTCTGTGTTGGCACCAGCCCCTGAGCCACGTGTTTATCAGGTGGGCTTTTCGTGTCCTGTCAGTACCTCTACCTGCCACCGTAGGGATAGACGAAAAACCACCTGTACTTCCGTTCCCTCCACTAACCGCCCCAGCCCCCTAAAGTCCCATTTGATAGCCTTGAGGCTTCTGTCTTCAATGTCATCACAGCCCGCCTGGACTATCAAAAGAGGATAATAGTCAGAGGGGCGAACCAGGTTGGGAAGCTTCCTGGACACGTCCCTGACCCTGGCCCCAGGGAGGCAGCAGACTTCCCTATGGGTAGGGTCAGGCTGACAAATAGGGCCCTTTGTTCCCCTGAGAAGAGAGTATCCCACAGCAATCACCCTTCTTTCTTTCTTGGTGGAGGCAGTCCTGAGGCGTGGAGTTGATCGATGTTGTGATCACCATACTTTTATCCTATATATATTTAGTGTGACACTAAAAATAAGAGGTAATTAATATCTTGTGATTGTCTACAGACTCAAAGAGACATGATGGACATGATGTTGTAATCTTTATATTCAGTCATTATTTATAGGGAGTCTTTTATAGAGAGGCCTTCCTAAGTACTGACGGGAGATCATAATCGTGAGAATTTTTTTTTTTCTTTTTTTTTTTTTTTTCAGCTGCTCCAGGCCAGATCATTGCTAATGTGAATGTCTTTTCAATATTTTTAATATAGTATTCTATAAATTATAAGAGGTATGATGTACATATGTCACGGATGAAATCTTTATGTGCTATTTTAATTAAGTAAACAAGGTGATCATGTGCTGGTTACAGCTGCACAGCTAAGTGAGATTTTTGTAATTAGCTCATGTACGAGCACATACACCTTTCAAAACCAGGCACTAATCTAGGACTCTTCAGATTTTAGTGCCAACTTGACATAATTTTAAAAGACAATAATAATCTGAGCACGGGTCAGTTTTTACCCTTTCTAACAAGCTGATTGAACAAGAATTCAGGTTTCAAAGCCTGCATCTGATTGAATTATGACTGCTGTCAACTCTAAAACTAATCCAAGGAAATCAAGTTATTTAAAAAGTTCCAGATTTGCTTTACTGGTTTGAAATGGAAGAATTAAATTAAACTATACCCATGCAATGTATTTATTCAACTCAAATAATAGTAGAAAATTGCAAATTAATAGTGTAATACCACCTTAAATGGAATAGCTTCTTAAAGAAATTGCTTATAAAAACTTGCAAGAAAAACAGTATGTTCTGGAGCTGTTAAAATTTTGTTTTGTTTTGTTTTCAGGAGGAAGGCTGAAGTCACACACACACAAAAAAAGAGGTTTAGGTTTTCTTTATGTTTGTTTTAGTAATAAATAATTGCTTAGATGTGTTTGTGCTGCTACTGATTCTTGATATTTTGAGTATGTTTAAAACGTGTTTGTGTCTTTAAATACCAGGATGAGTGGATAGAGCAAAGCAAAAGGATCTATCAGCTTAGAGAAAAGTAGGACTAGAAGATTAAAATCTTTGTAAGGATGTAACTATTTCAGAAAGTGGTTTATGGTACTGGAGAGTCATGAGCACTTGGAAGCAATTTATGATATCTTACCAATACAGCACTGTGCCAAAACTAATTAGTTTTGATGAGAGGATTTATTTGCAATGGGGCAACTGGGCTGTCACAATTCCTCTTCAAATTCTTACTTAGCATCCTTCCATGGTACTGTACTGCATTAGGTGAGTATCACCTTTCATCCTGCTCATTGCAGCAAGCATACCTTAAGAATAAGGAAATGGGGAAGAGAATCCTACAAACCTACAAAGATTTAGAGGATAAAAATATGGGATCCATAATATGAGCCAAAATATCAAGCCCAGCATCTTGCAAAGGTGTTAAAAAAAAAAAAAACATTGGAATTTACTTACTAATTTTTCAATTTGTAACACTTGCTTTACTCAGCACTCGGTACAGTCAAAATTAGCACAGGTTTTTCCCAGTCTTATTCCTAAAAGTGGACAAATGCAATCAGGAATAAAATGGTATTCCTATATATGTTTCACACACACAATTTTTGCCTCTCCAAGGGGACTGTCATCAATCAGGAGCTGTACTGATGCAGTTTTCTTCATCCTTGCTATTGAAATGTCCTTGTTATCCAGGTGGCAAGGGAATAATGTATGCTGCAAACATGGAACTTGTTCAGTAAACCACAAAAATGAGCTAAGATCAGTTTATCTGTCTCTGCCTACTCTTCTGTGCTATCAGCTCTTACGTTCAGATCCTCTGTGACCACGGAGGGCCACAGAGTGTTCTATATGTCTGTATAACCTTTGCAAGGTTTATAAGGGTAATATGAGTATGTCAATACCCTGTTATTTTGTGTGTGTGAGAATCTATAAAGGTTGCTTTAAAGGTGTTTCTGGATTATTAATATTATTATTATTTTTACTGCAGACTATTTCTTACCTAGGGACTATGCTTGATTATGTAGGCCAAGGCTGTGTTTATTTATCTGATATGGACATCAGTAATACACATATGGGTTCTATGAAGCTTTATTTGTGTTGGTAAGCCTGACATTGATCTTACAGTGCTTAGTGGTATTACTTACAGAAGTATAAGCTTTGGAAGGAATGGAGCTGAGGTTTTCAATTATAACACGTTATATTCTTTTCAGAATTACTTTTAAATATGCATTTCCAGGATGGGCTACTAAAGAAATTCAGATTGTTACAGACTATTGGGTTCATAAAATGTGGTATAAAAATTTCAGTCAAGCTTCATGGAGGAAAAAACAGATGCGTACAAAATGCTGTAAAATAGTAAAATGCATATTGTAAAAAATCAGGTTTATAAGTCTCCTGAAATATATTTGTAAGTAAAATCTATTAAAAAAATATTTCACTAGAAGGAGAAATAAGCCCATTGGGCCAATTTCATACACTGTGCATGACTTGTATTCCTAAAATCAAGGAATTTTTATCAATGTAGATTAAAAATCAATGGCAACAGTTTACAATTTTTCATTTTCACTACACCTGGAGGAAGCAGATATTTTTCTGATGTCAATGTGAGTTTTAGGTGACGTAAAACAAAGGATAAGGCATTTGAATGTGAAAGGCCAATGAAAATGTGGTTGAGTTCTGTTAGTTTGGTGGTTTTTAGATCAAAATATGTAATTGTACAGTGCAGTGACTCAAAATGTTACTCTTCTGAATATCAAATACATTTTGTTGAAAATACTAAAAAATAGCAATGCTATTGACAAGTTAATAGCAAGTGCTATAGACAGGTTACATACAAGTGAATAATTCTTCTGTCTTTATGTTTGGCTTCCCATCTTGGGATGTTGTGCTGCCACCCTCTTTCAAAAAGATAGTTCAGTTACCTGCTATTGCAAAATAGGCCTATTGAACATGTTTCACAATGAGCATTTAAAAATCCAGGCAATCTAAATTCACTAATGTGTAAAAGCAATAATAGCAACAACAAAATCCCTCAATTCCTTTATTGTATATTCCAGGCCATCACCTAAGCAGCCCCAAAATCTGTGCGTTAAGGCTGCTGTTGTAAAAGAGATAGATGGAATCAATGTGATCTGTTACATGTTGTAATAATGATAGACAATGGCTCCAGTTTGTTGATGAGTAACTTGTTGCATTTTGAGTTCTAAAAATTAAAAATGAGAGCTAAAAAATAAATTATGGTAGAAATGCACAGATCATGAATAAATTATGTAAAAGCTCTCTAATAATCAGTAGTCTTACAGATAGAGGAGAAACAGTAGGTGTCATAAATCCTGATTAAATAATGATTTGGGTACTGTTTCATATGCTATTTTAATCTGCATTTGATCTAGATGGATCAACAAAGAGTGAGCACAGAACTGATTGCAGAACTGTTCAGCATAATGACAAAATGGCTCACATTCAGAGTGGAAATGTGTGTCATAAGGACTTTGGTCTGGCCTTAGACCCATCTCTATTCAATATTGTCATTAATCCTACGGGTGATCAAATAGAAATGCATAGCGCTCATAGGGTTTATAGATAAATCTACACAACAGATGAGAATTAAGAGTGTTTAAGAGACTAGCACCAGCATTCAAAATAACAATGAAAAGCAGAAAAATAATTACTAAACAGTGTGGTGAAACTGAGACAAATGAAATCACTTTGTGCAGAAATCACTGAGTACTAAACAGACCGGGCTAGGTAACTACTGGGAATGGGGTAAGAGAAGGTGGGACTGGAAACTGCTCATGACTGTAAAATCACATTGGGATAGAAGGTGTACAGTTTGGGTTATGATTTGAAGAATGGAGAAAAGCAAAGCTTTCACACATTGTCAAAAATTCCAAAAATATGATACAGGGAACTACAGTATGGATGTGGCTCTTCAGCTTTTGGGGAAAATCATGAAGTTGTGGAGGCCAGTTCTAGGCATGTGAAGGAGATGGTAGTGATGGGGGAACAACCAGCATGGATTTATCAAGAGGAATAAATGCCTGACCAATCCAATTGCTTTTTCTGATGAAATGAATGGATTGGTAAACAAGGGAAAAGAAATGGCTGGAAGAGATTTCCCATCACTCTCAGAGATGCTCAAGGCAGAACTGGTAAAGCCCTCAGCAGCCTGGCCTGACCTCACAGCTTACCCCACTTTAATCATGATGTTGGAGAAGACACCTGATGGTGTCTTTTCAGCCTCAATTATTCTGTGAGTCTATATGCGGCTAGTGAGACAATTTTTCATCCCTGTTCAGCTTCAGTAATCCTTTCATAATATTTTGGAAATTACACTGCAAGAAAAACAGGAGTTTCTCTACAAGAATAACGTGTCTAATTGGTTAAAAAAAAAAAAAAAGTTAAAAAAACAACCAACCAGCCAAAAAACTGCAACAAAAATAAACAAACAAAAACCACACCTTACAAGAGAATCTTTGAATAAGCAAGACTTTAAATTCAAAAGAAGAGAAGATGAGGAGACCTATCTGAAGACTGAGGAATCTTCCTTTGAAGTTCAAGTTCCTGCAAATGAGGGAGAATAACATATTTTCCATATTCAGGACAAGCAGGGAAAGAATTAAGTGCTTTCTTTATAGTGAGAAAAAGTTGGGTTACGTATAATTAAAAACCTTATAATGGCAAAGATACCAATGAAATAGTCTGTATAGAGAAGTGTGAAGTCTTCATGATTAGAGACATTTAAGAACAGAAGCATTTGACAGAAAGTGATTTCTGAGAGCAGAAAAAGAACACTTGAATATATTTCATGTTGTGCATGCATAGACTATATGAAAATGATTTAAAGCTTTCCTGACTTCAAGCCCTTATTGTTTGCAGTATAACTGGGAGGTAATTTTTTAAAAAACCTTCAGACAGTGAGTGTGTCAGGATTTGTTCAAAGACTGTCTTAGCTGTCGGTTTCACTACTTTTTTTCTGTAAGATTTATGTCAAAGCGTGTTAAAATTTAACAAAACATTTTTACACACGTCTTCATACAAAACACAATCTTCTTTGAATTACATCAACCCAAATTCTAACATTTACAGTCTATACCTTTAGATGCTTCCAAGAAAGCAGTGGTATGATGCATTTTTTTTTTCAGCAGTTCATTAAAAGAGCAAAAAGCAAGCCTTTATCAATTTTCTCAGTTCTGCTATCTGAAATAAAAATAAAAGCTGTACCTGTAAGGGAGTTCATCCTCTGCTTTCTTTCACAAAGAGCAAATATTTCTGTTACCTATGCGTGAAGGTGGAGACTAAGTTTTACTCTGATACATATGGACTTGCTGTTTGAGGAGTGAGGAATGTGGTTTCATCTCTCCACCTTCTCTTTCGGGCACAAGAAGGTCCACACATTGCTCTGATACAGTGTGCTCCCTCGTCTCCTCTGCTGCATTGTATGTTGAGAGCAAAGTCGTTTAAGACAAGATCGTACCTTGCACTTTGTTTGTACTTTAGGAAAGGCAGTACTTCACCATTAATTGTTCTTTTTTCATTACAAGGTCTGTTTTATACTGAGAACTTAATGCAGAACTCATGGCTGGCCCAGGAATAAATGGTCCTTCTAATTTTGCATGTTTCACTCAAACTGCTCTTTTCCACTGTGCGGGAGGCGGAAAGCAGCATTGAACTGGGGTTTTCTGATGCTTGCTTTTCAGGACCTTTTGACTCTCTTTTTGTTTGTTTGTTTCCTGGAATACAGACAAGCTAGAGATGAGATTTAGGGTAGACTGCAAGTCAGCCTATATGGAGATGAGGTAGAAGTCTGATTCTTGAAAGGTTAAAGTCTTTAAGTAAAGGGAATAATTTATCCCCTGTCTTGTCAAGGATGATAAGTACTCACCAGGTCAAGCCATTTAGTCAGAATGACCTGGATATATCATCTTAAGTATGAACTGAATCATTTGAACCAAGTAGTTTTGGAGCAGGGAACAAAGGAAAGAAACTGAATTTTGTCACATTATGCCCTCTATACTCTGTTTTTCAGTGTGCTGTTTTACACCTTAGTCCTGTGGTGTCTTTTGCTTTCAGTTGTGCTTCACAGACCCCATTGCGAACAACAGAAACTCTCTTTAAACGTAGACTGTAAGTTACAGTGACATTTCGTTTGATCAGGAGGCAAAAGAATAATAGGAAAAAAAAAGTTACAATTTTAGTTTGTTTTAATCTTCCATTTGATAACTGTCATCAAACATAATGAATGTGTGTCTGAAAACTGATCCCTCAAAGATTATTTTTCTGTGAAAATACAAGTCTGTACTGGGATAAGACCTGAATATTTCTGTGCCGCCGGACAGCTGCCACTTCTCTCACAACCAGGCATGGGAATGCAGCCCATGGGATGGCTCCTTGTGTTTAATGTCTGGTGACATCAGAAGAGAATTGTTTTGATTGACTTGCTTTTATCCGAAGTGTCAATAATTGTACTTAAAGCTGTAACTCATATGAGATCCTGTTATCTGAGGTACTGCCTTCACCTCTGACAGTATTATGTGCATCCAGTCACATTTTATTAAAGTCTCTTGTATTAATTTTCTCTTCCAGCATGTGTTAGAGTCTCTTGTATTAATTCTCTCTTCCAGCATGTATTGTTGGACACTGGGCTTGAGCCATGAATCATTTAGACTTTTTAATCCCTTGTTTGATTTAAGTGGTGTTTTACATTGGTTTACCTCCATTAATGAATAAGTGGCTCTATAAATTTAATTGTATTATATGTTATTATATAAAACACTCATATTATGCAATCTGTAGGTTTTGCAACTAAGATCACTGATAGTAAGGTAACAAATATGTTACAAAGAATTGATAAGATTAACTAGCCAGAAAGGATGATGCTAGTTTCCATGAATTCTGGTTATAATCCTACCTTGCAAGAACTTAGAAATCTACAACTCATTTTTATTTCATAACTTAGCATATCAAGATCAGATGGGCCTGTTGACTTTGAGCTATACAAGTGGAGTATGATGAAATATTAACTGAAGCTCACGTAGCTTCTCCTGACATACACTGATTTGTGTATATTCTTCTTTGCTGAACTGGGCACTTACTTTTGTGGTAAATGTTTCATTACATTGTTTGCTGTTTTTCCTGTTACTGAAATTTGTTTTTTCTTTCTGAAAGCTGAAATATCTGTGCCATGCTGAGCAAAAGCATGTGCTTGCACCTGCTACAGAACTTTGAGAGAACCGAAGAATAGTGTCTCAGCGAGGTTTTGGGGTATTGCTAGTGAGAAGAATTCTCTGATCTTCCCCATGGCTCTGCTTCTCCTAAAGCTTTTTATACCTTCCTCAAAAATAAATAATAAAAACTCTGTAAGACCTTAGTTGGAAATATTTTGTACAAAATGTCAATGTCGAATCATATAAAGTGCCTTGAATTTGGGGGAGGAGTAAAATATTACATAGATTCAGAGGTCATAATGCAATTTCAGGATTGCATATCAGACTGGGAGGGGAAAATCTTGAATAAATCAAAATTGTCACAGTAGGAAAATTTTATGGAGTCTGTGCTGAGTCTTGTACACCTGCATGGTGCTGTCATCTTTCAGTGGCACTCAGACAATAATGCAATGACTGAAAGATGATGAAATTGGACAGTAGAATGTAGAAGTGCTAAGTGCTATAATAGTGTTCTATTAACCCAGAGCTTTCCCTTAGCTGGTGACAAGGAATATAGTGGTGAGGCACTATGAACAAGCAATAAGATATAATGTATCTTCCAGCCACAGAGTTTTCTATGAGGCATTAAAGTTCTTCTGTTAACTGAGGCAAGGAGTGGGCTATAAAAGGTAAATACAGAACTATGTGAAGTCATAAATAATCTGAGGTGGAAGCACTATGTGGAAATCTGAATGGGGGAAAAATAACATTGCATAAGCGATATGATAAATGCCCATTCTGAATCTATTTTTGGGTCCTACCTAGTAGATCAGTAAGAAGCTTAAAAAGTTTTGGGAATAAACATGTTCTTAAGCTTTAGGAAAAGTTGTGCCTACTTTTAGTTCAACCGTCAGTATGATAAGAATAATAAAACTCTTTGAATGGAAATGGGACATCACACACATGAAAATTAGGCCATATCATAGCCTGCAATAGCAGTGCTTTATTCTCTGTTTTAGGGAATCAACACTCCTCTTGCAGTATTATGTATTTTTCTCTCAAATATACATTCCTGTTGTCCTCCCCCTAACCTATACCGATCAATTATAAGAAGCTTCAAGCTTACAGTTGGGCTTTTGATGTATTTCAATATACTTTTTAGTAAATTTATTACATTTCATATTTTGTTTGTAGGGTGTCAGCTCTTTATGCGGCACATTGCAGGCGATCGGCTCCGGGGCAGACGCGTTCTGCAGCGGAGCAGGGGATTGAGTCGGGCAGGGCTTTTTGTCCAGCACTGAGGGCACTTGAGGCAGCCGAGGGAGCCGCTGGGATCTGGCAGCCCTTGCGAGGGATGCTGATGAGGTGTGGGCCAGCAGCGCCCTCCCAGACTTTGAAAGGCAGCCCCTAGGGAGCGCGGCGACCAGGATGGGAAAACAGGGTGAGGAATGGCAGTTTGTGTGGCAGTTCGCGCAGGCAGGGCGAGCACAGAGGGCCCCTTGCCAATCTTTTGCAGAGGTCTTTTCCCAACGGTGCTTGTAACTTGCTTGCGAGGACCCGGCCATGGTATCCACCAGGCAGAAAACCATGGCCTCCACATCTCTTGCAGCCTCTCCAGTCACAGTCACCAATGTGGCTACTCAGACCAAGGGCTCAGGGAAACACGCAGCCATCCAGATCTTGGGCTGCAGAGTGCGCCTGAGTCTTCTGTCAGTATCTGACAGCAGCAGCGAGGCGTACGCCTGTGGGAGGTATGCCCAGATTGAAGAGCTGCTCAGCCTGGTGGCGGAGCTTCGGGAGGGGGTAAGCAGGCTCAGGAGCATCAGGGAGTCGGAGAGGGAAATCAAGTGGTGGAGGTGTACTCTACCCTCTCTGAGACAGACTCATGAGCCTGCCACAGCACAAGTGTCTCCTGCTACACAGAAGACAAAAGTTCCCTCATTCTGCCATGCAGTAGGAGGGGACCTAGGCCAAGGGGGTAATGGAGGCAGGTTCCTGTTTGGGGTGGTTGGAGGAGCCCTGTCCCTGCCCACCTCACATTCCCATCTACCCTTATATAACAGGTACGAGGGTCTAGAACATAACAGAACAATGAAGTAGATGAAAGCCCATCCCAGTTGGAGAGGGTGCCTTAGGCAAGGCAACCTACCCCCTGCATTGCTACATCATTTGTCAAAAAGGAAAGAAGGGTTATCGTCATGGGGGGCTCCCTTCTGAAAGGGACAGAGGGCCCGATATGCTGACTGGACCCAACCTACAGTGAAGTTTGCTGCCTCCCTGGGGCTTGGGTGAGACTTTCTTTGCTAAGAAAGTCAAGCGCCTGGTATGGCCAACCAGCTACTACCCACTACTGATCTTTCAAGCTGGTAATGACAAGGTAGCAACAAGAAGTCTGAGAGAGATCAAAAGGGACTTTAGGGCTTTGAGGCGACTACTTAAAGGATCAGGGGCAAAGGTAGTGTTTGCTTCTGTCCTTCCAGTAGGGGGGATTGATGCTGACAAGCAGGCTCATCACATTAACACGTGGCTTCGGGACCGGTGTAACCGACAGAACTTTGGGTTTCTTGATCATGGGAAAGTCTACACGACACTGGGCCTGCTGGCAGCAGATGGGATTCCTCTCTCTCAGGGAGAGGTAAGGATTTTGGGTCAGGAGTTGGCAGGGCTGATAGACAGGGCTTTAAACTAGAGTTGAAGGGGAAAGGGGATAAAACCAGGCACACCAGCGATGAGCTAAGGGATGGTGCGCTAGAATCAGAGGGACTGTGTGCCAGTAAGGTCCTTTGGTCAGCTCCACAAGGTGCTGCATGCAGGGAGATGCGTTTGAAGTGCTTCTACACAAATGCCCACAGTATGAGGAACAAAATGGATGAGCTAGAAGTCTTGGCCCAGTCCCACAGCTATGACATCATTGGCATAAGCGAAACCTGGTGGGATGGGTCCTATGACTGGTGTGTCACAATAGATTGTTACAGGCTCCTCAGGAGGGACAGGCAGGGCAGGGCAGGTGGGGAGGTGGCAATGTATGTGAAGTAGGGGCTGGACTGTGTGGAACTTCAAGTTGGCAACAGCAAAGTTGAGAACCTCTGGGTAAGGATTAAGGGATGAACAAGTAAAGGGGATGTCGTTGTGGGAGTCTACTACAGACCACCTGGCCAGGACAACAATGCTGATGAATTATTCTTTGCAGAACTAAGAGAAGCCTCGAGATCAACTCCCCTTGTCCTTACGGGGGATTTCAACTTGCCAGGATCACTACACGGCTGACACGAGCAAGTCCAGGAGGTTCTTAAAGCACCTCGATGATAACTTCTTGGTGCAGGTGCTAAGAGAGCCAACTAGGAAAGGTGCCCTCCTAGATCTGTTGCTTGAGAACAGAGAGGGTCTTGTGGAAGACGTGGCAATTGGCGGCCGTCTTGGTCATAGTGACCATGAAGTTGTTGAATTTAGAATTTATGGTGACAGAAGGAAAATTGCCACCAAAACTTCAGCCCTGGATATGGGGAAAACAGATGTCAGGCTGCTCAGGGAACTAGTTAGCAAGGTCCCCTGGGAAGATGCTTTTGAAGGCATTGGTGTCCATCAGTGCTGGTCAGTCTTTAAGCACTGCCTCCTAAAAGCACAGGATCAGGCAATTCCAAAGTATTCGAAGTCAAGCAGGTGGGGCAGAAGGCCAGCCTGGCTGACCAGGGATCTTCTACTGGAGCTTAGGTGAAAAAAGAAAATATATCGATGCTGGAATGAGGGTCAGGCGATGAGGAAGGAATATGGGGACACTGTTCATGTTTGTAGGGATAAAATTGTGTGGCCAAAGCCTAACTAGAGTTGAAGCTGGCCAAGTCTGTGGGAGACAATAAAAAGGGTTTCTTTAGATATGTGAACGGAAAAAGGAGGACCAAAGAAAACATAGGTCCGCTGCTTGATGGGGAAGGTCACCTCACAGACAAGGACATAGGCAAAGTGGAGATGTTTAATGCCTTCTTTGACTCTGTCTTCAATGCTGATGATGGGTGCCCTGAGCTGGAGGACCATGATGGTGGGAATGATAAAATCTCAACCGACCGTGAACGTGTGCAGGATTTGCTGCTCCACCTGGATCCATATAAGTCCAGATGGGATTCATCCCAGGGTGCTTAAAGAGCTGGCTGACGTCATCGTGGGACCTCTTTCAATTATTTTTCAACAATTTTCAGAATCTGGAGAGGTCCCAGTAGACTGGAAGCTGGCAAATGTTGTGCCAATTTTCAAGAAGGGTCAGAAAGAAGACCCTAGCAATTACAGGCCTGTCAGTGTCACTTCAGTGCCTGGTAAAATTATGGAGAAGTTGATCCTTGAAGTTATTGAAGGACACCTGGGGTACAATGCAGTCATTGGCCCCAGCCAACATGGGTTCATGAGGGGTAGGTCCTGCCTAACCAATTTGATTTCCTTTTATGATATGATCACCCATCTAGTCGACCAAGGGTAATCAGCTGATGTGATCTTTTTGGACTTCAGCAAGGCTTTTGACACAGTTTCTCATAGGATCCTACTGGACAAAATGTCCAGCATACAACTTATCAAAAACATCATACGACAGGTGAGCAATTGGTTGACGGGCAGGGCTCAAAGGGCTGTGGTAAGTGGGGCCACATCAGGCTGGTGGATGGTGGTCCCTCAAATGGGGTCCCTCAAGGCTTGATTTTAGGGCCAGTCCTCTTCAATGTTTTTATAAATGGTTTGGATACAGGACTAGAAGGTGTTTTGAGCAAATTTGCCAGCGACACCAAACTTGGAGGAGTTGTGGACTCTGCTGTGAGTGGAAAGGCCTTGCAGAGAGATCTGAACAGATTGGAGAGCTCGGCGATCACCAACCGCATGATGTTTAACAAAAGCAAATGCTGGTTCCTGCACCTGGGATGGGGCAACCTTGACTATATGTACAGACTGGGCAACAAGACGCTGGAGAGCAGCCCCATAGAGAGGGATCTGTGGGGTTGTGGTTTACAGCAAGTTGAATATGAGCCAGCAGTGTGCCCTGGCAACCAGGAGAGCCAACTGTATCCTGGGGTGCATTAAGCACGGCTTCGCTAGGTGCGTTAAGCACGGTTTCGCTAGTTGGTCAAAGGAAGTGATTGTCCCAGTCTACTCTGCGCTGGTGTGGCCTCACCTCGGGTACTATGTGCAGTTCTGAGCACCACAGTACAAAAAGGACATTAAACTGTTGGAGAGTGTCCAGAGGAGGGCGACGAAGATGGTGAAGGGCCTAGAGGGGAAGACATATGAGGAGCAGCTGAGGTCACTGGGCCTGTTCAGCCTGGATAAGAGGAAGCTGAGAGGAGACCTCAATGCAGCCTACAGCTTCCTCACAAGGGGGATTGGAGGGACAGGCACCAACCTCCTTAATCACCAGTGGTAGGACTCATGGGAATGGTGTCAAGCTGAGGCAGGGAAAGTTTAGGCTGGACATCAGGAAGTTCATCACCGAGAGGGTGGTTTCACCCTGGAACAGGCTCCCCAGGGAAGTAGTCACTGCACCAAGCCTGTCTGAATTTAAGAAGTGATTGGACTGTGCACTTAGTCACATGGTTTAAACTTTTGGGTAGACCTGTGCGGTGTGAGGTGTTGGACTTGATGATCCTTATGGGTCCCTTCCAACTCAGGATATTCTATGATTCTATGTTTATGGTTGGACCAGATGATCTTGTAGGTCTTTTCCAACCTTAATAATTCTAGGATTCTGTGATTTTTCTTGCAGATCTATTTGTGGTAGTAATGGAGATAATAATTTTGAACAAGTTTTTAGAAATTGAAATGACTTGGATTTTAAGATAGATATGAAAGGTCTAGGTTATACTGGGCTTCTGGAGCATGCACGTGCATCTTGCTCAATCTCTGAACACTTCTACAAATGATCTCTGAAAGTTTTCTGTGAATTTTCAAGCTGGTTGTATTCGAAAACTTGATTATTTTTATTTTTTTAAGAAAGTTAATAATGAAATCAACATAAGCTTGTTCCTTGAAATCAAAACATGAGGTACAGTTTTGGCAGCTTATTTTGCTACTGTCTGAAATGCTTCCCTTAAGTTTTTGATAAAATGTATTTTAGATAAGCCACATTTCTGATCAGTTTATCAATTCATTGTTATAACCAGTCCTCCATTTCATGACAAATCTTCCCACATATTTTACAGTGTTTTGCATTTCAGAATGTGACAGATAAATCATTGACGATTGTCAGGGTGTTGTGGGGTCTGGCAGCTGCCCCAGCCCTGGAGCACAGGGTGTCCTCAGGTGGGCCAGGTAGGGCCAGACAGGCAAGGTCCATCCCAGTGACCCACTAGGAGCACCTCCATGGGGCCAGGACCAGGCCAAGGCTGGGCAGGGTCATGGGCCTGCAGGTGGGCCCAGTTGGGCAGGGGCCATGACCAGACAGGGCAGGGCTGTGGGGAGCTGGAGCCCAACCCTGCTGCGTCCCCAGTGAGGCAGGGGCTGGTGGCCCTGGGGCCTGGACCTGGTCTGGCTCCATGCTGTACTATCACTGTCACTTCTTTGGTATCTTTAAAAGGGCGTAAAAACTGCATCAGGGCAATCTATAGCTAGTCTTATATAAACAACAACTTTCAGCTGCAGGCTACAGAGATAACAAGCCAATGTTTTAATATATATTCAAGACTGACAAATAGAAATATTTCCTCTAAATAAGAGAGAGGTATCTTCTGAGAGTTTGTCATGAAAAGGGTTAAACAGTTGTCTTGAACGAGTTTCAAGATCACATTGTGACTTACCTGTGTTGTTCTTTGCTATCTTACCTAGTAAGTGAACTGGAGAATTGGCTAGAAGCAGGTATTTATTCTCATTTTGAAATAATTTTTCAGCTAAAGTGATGTCTCTACAAATTATATGGTTATATATGATGTATATGATTATATGTTGTCAAAATTCAAGCAAGATGTATATAGTACTCATTTTGAAATACAATTCCAGTGCCATCTTGAAAATAATCATGTACAAAATAACAAATTGTTTTTTATCTGTAGAGTAGTGAACAACCACCAGAAGCTATTCAGTTTCCCCATGCTTTAAGGAAGCAGAGGTTACAGTAAAAAATGGCTTTTCCAAACAAGGTTTTAATTATTGGCTTAATTGAAGGGTAGCAATATATTGGATATGTATGGGAGCTTTTGGCCAACAGTGAAGCATTGTTTGGTGATTGTTAATGGTCTATATGGTTAACTGTGGATATTATTATGCTGCATTTTCATTGTTTTTGTAGTAGCAAGCTTGTTTTCTGTAGTTGCACATTTTTAATAATATTTTTCAAGCATTTCTTAAAGCTGGTGGAAGTTTTTGTGTCTTCTGTTAATATGACTTTTTATACCTGTCAGTTTACCAGGAGGAGCTGAAAAGCTACTGCTACACAAAGTATATGTTTTGATGCAATTAGTGCTACATAATACAAAATCATTTCTCTAAAAAACCTGCAGAGTGCCAAGCTATTTTTCTTTTCAATGGCTTTGTTACTGTCATTGTCATGATCCATATAAAGAAAGAAACTGATATATTAAATTTGCATAAGTAATACTTAGATTATGATCATTGTATTAGTTTTTTTATTTTAATATTTTTGTTTTTTTTTTTACTCAGTATGTGATGACATTAAGTTCCAGAATAGACAGGTTGCGGTCAGTATTTAGCACCAGCTAAAATAAGATAAAGTCATCTTGACACATAGATGGAATTAAATACCATAAGGCTGACTGTAGAAAATGCCTTTAATAAGGAATCTTGCAAGTACAGTTCAGATATACTTTTCTATTTTAGTAGCAGCTGAAGGGGCTTGTGGAAGTCACTTAGACCAAACTCCTGCTCAAAACCAGATGGATTCAAAGGATGCTGTGACAGTCTTTGTTGAAACCCTTGTTAAAGTTGAGGAAAATGACATCACAGTTTTCCTGTTCATCCACAAAGCCAGTCATTTCATTGCGAAAGGCAGTCATCTTCATAAAGCACAGTTCACTTGGAGACAAGCCAGCATAGATTCATATTTCTGGAAGTAGTTTTCTTGAGTATTTGCTCCTTAATTTTCCAAGACTAAGAAAAGTCCATGAAGCCTGAATATTTTGAATATTCCTTATGCCTTTTCTGAATAAGTTGGTCATAACCCTTTTCAGTCATTGGGGAGCACCTTCCATTATTTTCAAAGGTGATAGAGTGAAGCCTTGCTGTGATGTAGGCTTCCTCCCTCAACACTCTTGAAAGCCCAGTCCCAGGAACGTATCTATGTTTAGCTTATTTAAGTGGTCTCTAACTTGATCCTTCTCTGCTGAGGACCATAATTCTCTCCTCCAAGACTCTATCATTGGAAACAGGGGTCTACAAGACATAAGATTTTCCAATGAAGTTTGAGGTGAAGAAGGCATTGAATACCACACCCTGAGATGTCATCTTTGTTGGCCCATTCTTATGATGCTGGCACACTATGTCTCCCTGGGCCTGTCACCTCCCCCATAACTGGCCTCTGTGCATTTTTTTTTTTCAGCTGCCTCCCTCCACATGCAGACACATCCCCAGGCAGATAGAGCAGCCCCCTCCTCTTCCATCCTGCCTGTCTTTGCTAAGAGCTTTTCTCCATTCATGTAGCTTTGCAGTTGTGTGGCCTGTCCCACAATGTGACGTGTAACTTTGTTAAAGGCATAATTCTGCAACTACTTTTAGTTCCTGTGCTTGCATGGGTAGTGTGAGAGCTACCTTCACTGCCACATATGTTTTTACCTTTGTGCCTATATTTACCTGTGGGCTTTGGTCTGCATCCCCTGATCGATGTAGGCTGAAGACTTCATGATTGCTGGTAGCTTGCTGGCAAAGACGCTGTTGCCTCTTTTCAATATGTGGCTTCCATTTCTCTCTAGAAGTGTGTGCCCTGTTGTGAAGATTCTGTGTTTGTGTAAGATTAAATTGTAACAGCAGCATTGGCCATTCAGCCAAGCATTGATCTGTAGAATATGTCCCGTTCTACCACAGTTGTAGGTGTACAGGATGTAAACTCTGATACTAAAGGTGGCTGAGATAAATGAAAAAAGTGTTCAGCAAAACTGACTTAAATTCAGTCAGTGATTTCTGTGTTGTCTTTTTCTCATGTTCTGACTACATTCTTTCTTTAGATTACATGTAGCATTTTTTCTGATGTCCAAATGAGACCCCCATATATATATATATATATATATATATTTTTTTTTTTTTTTTTGGATGAGCTGTTTTTCTCTGAAACCCTCATTTTATAATAAGTTCCAAAGAAAGCCTTTTTTCTCCTCTTCCATTGCTTGACTTTGAAAATACCCTCTACGGTTTCCTCAGTAGTTTAAAAACCATCAACACAACATGGAAAGCAAGAGCTGAAATTCTGTTTTATTCATTGAGCCTGGATGTAAATTTCAAGGTAGGTCTGGTAAGGCTTCCGTGCATGAACTTGTAGATTATATCAGAACAAACTGGACTGATATATTTCAAAGCCATGATCTCCACATAATGCTCCTAGAGTCTTTTCATTAGAATAAGCTGTTGCATTTTCTATATGCATTTTCTGTCCATGCAGTTGATGATGGAACTAGTTAAAATTTGTTTTTCTTATGGCACTTTCTGTATGTGGGTTACAATTATAAAACAGAAAGCCAGAGTACACAGGAAGAATCAAATCATAAATATGATTTCATATTTTGTATGTATTCTATTTAGTGAAGACTTGGATAAATCTGTTCCCTACCCTTCTGTTTATTTCTTTTTTAATGGCTACATTTTTTCATATGTTCTGTAGCAAATACAAATTCAACTAGTAGTAATACTGCTTTGTGGTGTTCAACAGTAATTGACTTTTTTTCCGTACTTCTGTGTAAAAGAATTGAGATTTTTTTTTCTTAACTGAAGAGTTTTGGCATCCTCCCACAGCACTCTTTTCTGATGAAGCTGTTTATTATATGCAGAAGGAAGAGAGGAATAGATTTAAAAATTGAGATTCTCAAGCCATAATTTGACAATCATTTCATTAAGTCATCATTGCAGTATAAGTATCTTCTATCCTTCTGGGGAGACGGGGATTCTTTTCTTCATTGATTTTAATGTGGGCATAGAGGAAGAGTGCTGGAGGATGTTTTGGAGGGAGGAGAACTAAGTCCATGTATACTACTTCCATACTGGAAGAAATATGTATTGCTATCATAGTATTTCTTTCTTAGTTCAGTATCACCTGAGTAGGTGTTCTGGAATGAAGTAGAAGTCATCCCACTCAAAGATTAAGGACTTCTTAAATTCTAAGTGCACGTATACTGGAGAGGACAAAAGCTAAGGGAGGAAAAGAGAAGTACAGAAGTTTTTTCTCATTATGTGAAATCTGTATGTTATGTTGTACACTAATAACAAAAAACAGTTTTTTAAAGGTCATTTCCTTTTATCAAAACCTTTTGAGGGTGATGTGGGGTGGTTGTTAGACGTGGGGGTATGTATGCTGTCTGTATATTGCTAACTTTTCTGATAATAGCTCCTTGGTTGTCAAAATCTGGTATCACAGAAAATTATTATGCAGCTCACTGAGCTAGTATAGGCTTAGGGAGACAACACCGAGTTATGAAGTTCTGTAAATAAAATTATATGCAAAGAACTGGTAATATAATTTAAATTGAACTTTTACTTTAGTAGTCTTTGCATTAAAGTATTTTTGGAAAATATATTTTAAAAGTTGACAACTGTTACTATTGGCTATCTACAATAGTACTGGCAAACTGAACATTTTGTCTGAGATTTTTTTCCCTGCTAGTTCCTAAGGAAGTCTCGAGAACTACAGAGTAGGTATAAACAGCACTCTATGCCCAAGTCCAGTAATTTTACCAAATATATTACTCAGCACATAAACAGCTCTGAGAAGGCAGGTCTCTGTCATTGTAAGTGCTTCTCTAAGTCTTACTTGTTCTATATCCCTCTCTTAATGGATAAATAAATTTACATTATATTGTGGAATATAAAATCCAAGAATGCTTGAAAGCTTTTCTTATAGTGTATCTTTTAGCCTGAATATGAGAATTTCTGTTGGACTGAAACCTCCCAGGTAAAAGCCATCCTTCTCTCTCATGCAAATTCTTTATCTGTTAGCCTGGTATATAGAAGGGCAGTACTACTTTGGTTCTTGTAACAATGACTCTAAATGAAAGCTGGCATCATTGCTACATTTGTGTAGAGCTCATTTCTAAGTGTGAGTGAATCTAATCTTCTCAAGGAGTTTTTGGATGAAGATAGACACTAAGTGGCCTAGAGCAATGGAGGAAATTTTATATGTGTGTAGGGAAACTTGGGAGACTTTACTGTAAAAAATGCACATGCTTTCTCACTTTGTGTATTTATGGGCTTACGGTTGGATTTGAGGATAAGACTGCTAGCCTTGAGAATTCTTTCTAAATGCTGTCTTGCTGCTTTTATTTATTTATTTATTTATTTGGCTAATCTTGATATCCAGTTCTCTGCTTCTAAAAGGCAGATGGTAGCGTTATTCACCTCACTGTCACAAGTCTATGCAGTTAAGGTTCATAGGAGTGATGTTTGTGAAGTGAAATCAAAACTGAGTACGTAGCTGCAAGAAGCTATGATTCTAAGCATCCTTATTAACTTTGTCAGTCACTTCATGTGAGGTTTAGTTTAGCAATTGCTACTGACATCCTGTGATTTACATATTTTTTCTTATTCAGAATTTCAAGTTACTTATTGCAGTACTTGTTCTCAGCTGCTCATTTGGCTGGTACGCTGTACCCAGTCAAGTATAATTTTTAGCTGTTCTTGGAGCCCACTTTCTCTCATACTGTAAGGACATGTATTCGCATGACACCTATCTGTTCTGCCTGTTGTATCTGACTTTTATTATTGCCTAAATGAAGTTACACTTAAGATGTGTTAGACAAAGGAAGAAAGAAAGAGAAGGCAAGGTAAAGGAGAAGCAAGAGAAGTGCCGGGAGCAAAAGGGAAAGTAAAGAAAAGGATTGGATGAACCATAAAAGCACCAGATTTTGACGGGTGAGAAGGCACATCACAGAAGAAGGAAGGAACACCCAACACTTAACAGAGCGTTAGTTTTGTCTTTTATACTTGGAAATGTTCTGTTTGAGTAATCTTAAGCATGAAGTCACAGCTCAAAGAGTGCTGTAAATGGAATTTCCAGGCTGTAATCATCATCCTGTTGCAATCTGTGACTCACAGGGACTCTTTTAATTATTGGTAAAGAGAATTTTCTCTTTGACTTGGTACTATGAAACTATAATTCTGGTTAAACCCTAAACATTATAGAAGTAAAAAGATGTTTTCAGTCTCTTTATTTGTAGGTGCTTGAATGATGCAATCCTTTCTCTGTGGTTGGGAATATGGAGCGAAGAATAAGGGTGTTCTGTATATATGCATGCCTTCAAAAGCAAGTAGGATTTTTAAGATTTCTATGTCAGAGCTCTCTTTTAATGTAGTAAATGCTTTATTTTAGAAAAGATGACAGAGTGAAAGTGTTAAGAAGATTAACTGATCCACAATTGATGATGATGACATTTTTAGTTTTAAAACTGGAAAAAAAAAAAAAAAAAAAAAAAAAAAGTTAAATTTAGTATATGTGTTCAGATATTTTTCTGCTGCTTTTGCAATTATTGAAGCTCTGTTTGCTTCCCAGCCCACTGCCTTCTCCTAGAAAATCTTAAACTTCGTATTATTGCAATTTGCTGTGAAAACAGTTGTCAAGTCACAATGCCCATATTAAGACATCAGAGCAGGAAAAAATCTATTCAATAACAACTGATAAACATATACACTAAAACTGCATATCAGCCATTTAATGGTCTCCTCATTCCACTTCTTCTGGTCCATAAAGAAACAAATTTCCTTTTGTCTCATTATTTCACTATTTATGAGCATACACCCATACTGTTTTTCTAGTAAACGTAAAAGTTTTCTTATGTCTTCATTGTAGCTAATATGTAGCTAATCTCTTGGCTAGAGATCCGGGTGTCCTACCAGATGCCACATTTAGCTAGTAATACGGGAAGGGCAAAGACTACCTGGAGCTGAATCTGGGAAACAATGAAACAAGAACAGATTCTAAAGTACTTAAGCTACAAAAGGAAGACTAGAGAAAATATGGGCCCTGCTGAGTTTAGAAGACTGCTGGTGACAGTGGACATGGATAAGGCTAAAATATTTGATGCTTCTTTGCCTCAGTCTTTGTTGATAAGATCAGCATTCAGGAACCCCAGGCTACAGAAAGCAGAGGGAAAATTCTGGAGCAAGGAAGAAAATCAGGGTGGAAGAGGTCCAGGCTAGGGAGCATATAAACAAACTGCACATACCTAAGTCAAGGGGGCCTGATGGTTGCACCAATGAGTGCTGAGGGAGCTGGATGTCATTGCAAGGCCACTCTCAATTAGACCTTCTCTTTGGAAGATCATGGCAATCAGGAGAGATCTCTGGAGACTAGAAGAAAGTAGTTTTCACTGCTATATTCTGAAAGGCCATAAAGGAAGATCTGGGGAACTACAGGCCAGTCGGCCTTATCTCGTTCCGTGGGAAAGTAATGCAGCAACTAATTGTGGAAACCACATATAAACACATGAAAGACAAGCAGGTGATCAAGAGTAGTAAACATTGGCTTATGAAATAGTAATGATTAACCAACCTTTATTTAGTCTGGAGAAAAGGAGGCCGAGGGGAGATCCACGGTTCAACAATGGGACTAATATTGTTAAATGTTTTCATTAATGATCTGGATGATGGGGCAGACCACATGCCTGGCAAGTTCACAGGTGTTAAAAAAAGTGGGAGGAGTGTCTGATCTACCAGATGGTTATGTTGCCATTCAGAGTGACCTCAACAGACTGCAGAAACTGTCAGACAGGGAACTCATTAAGTTCTCTCAGCAGATGGAAATAGCAGGTCCTACATCAGGGGAGGAATAACCCCAAGCACCAGTACACACTAGGACTGTCCAGCTGGAAAGCAGCTTGCAGAGAAGAACTTGGGGAATGTGTTAGACAAGTGGACTAGGAGTCTTTTTGGAAAAGAAGGCAACAGCATCCCAGACTGCATGTGGAAGATTGTTGCCAGCAGGTTGAGGGAAGTAATCCTTCCCTTATGCTTAGCACTGGTCAGATCACATTGGGAGTGATGGGTCCAGTTCTGGGCTCTCAAGTGCAAGAACGATACAGACTTACTGGAACAAGTCCATTGAAGGGCCAAAAAGATGTATAAGAGACAGACCTTCTGGCATACAAAGAGAGGCTGAGAGAAGGGGCTGTTCAGGCTGAAGCATAGAGGCTCGGGGGGGGGATCTTATTCATGTGTAGAAATACTTGATGGGAGAGAATGAAGAAGACTGAACCAGAGTCAGAGCCTCAATGGTAACAACTAACAGGACAAGAGAGAGACCATGGAAGCAATCTGAAAAACATGAAAATCCATCTCAACACAAATCCTTCATTTTTACTGTGCAGGTGGTCAAACACTGGAAGGGGTTGTCCAGAGAGGTTGCATGGTCTCTATTTGTGAAGATAATGAAAAGCTGCCTGGACGTGGTCCTAGGAAACCTGCTGTAGCTGACCCTGCTTAAGCAGGGAGGTTGGACAAGATGACCTCCAGTGATCCCTTCCAACCTAAAAGATTTTCCAATTCTATAAAAACAGACATAGAACCACAGAAGAGGAATAGAAAATCTCTCCTGTGCATCCAGGTGCTTCCCCATGTGACCATTATTATTTCTGTTTGAACCAAAAGATAGTTCTATGCTGTGTGGTTGTAGCACATGGTAAGAACTGTTTTGATACAGTACAAGACTGAAAGTCGTTGACAAGAAGAAGCACCATAATCTATGTTTCTTCTTTTATTAGTAGAATAAATTGATGCTTTATTACTATAATACAATATGTAGCTATTGTTCCATCTATACATTGTAGAAAGGGGGAAAGCCGAGCTGTGAATAACCCTATTTATGGACTGCAGTGTTGTTGCCACAGAAACCCTGCTAAAACTTCAATCAGTCCCATACTTAAGAACAAATCAATGAAAAGGTTATATCTCTCTAGTACTGTTAGTGTAAAGATTCTGTTGTGAGCAGCAGTCTAAAATGAAGAATAACAAGAGCAGTTCATGTGTGTCCAGCTGAACTATAAATGATGTAGCACATAGATATTAAACTCTTTGTAAGGCTCTTCTGTCTAGTGCTTCTTTACTGCATACAAATCTAAAAAAGTGTTATTTATGGAGAATGGGATTTGTTTTTTTTCCTTGTTGTTTTCCTAAGATGTACATCCAATAAATAGATGGTCATGAAAGAGATTAGACTGCTTACATGAAAAGTTACAACCTGGTATTCCTTTACAAAATCGTTCTTACCAGAGCCTGAATTGACAACTGTAGCTCATTGGTTCAGCAAAATAAATGAACTTTACACTTCTACAATGTTTCGTGTGTAGGATCCACATAATTTCCAAAGGATATCAATATCTATTGTAATCTTCAGCAAGTAATCTTCAAGCCAAAATGAAAAACAATAGAACTTCAAGGAGAGAGCCTTAAAATAAATCAGAATTAATTACGTGAACAAATGAATGGATGGACTAAATTTAAAGACACAATTATCTGACAAATTAAGCTGAAAATGAAATTGTTCACTGAAACAGAAGTAGCTCCCTAGAGGCTGCCTATGTTGTGCAACACTGTTGTGAAAAGGAGCAATGTAAAAATGGCTTTGTCTTAATAGATTTATGTATATGGGGAATCAGTTTGATTACTTTGCTGACTGAACTTCTTGTAGTTTTTATGGCTTGCCTCTTAGCACCGAAGTGCCAACACACAACTTTGGAAAAGTAAGTTGAATCATTAGCTGGATTCTTTACTAAATTCAGATTCATTTTGTTAAAACTTGCTGTTAAAAGTGATTAATGTAGATGCCCATGATACCATTATGGATTCTGTTTTCCAGAGCTCAGTTAAACATACACTTCATATTGCCTTTAAGAAACCAAAAACCTACCAATGCAGATGGAAAATATTCTGCTCATCTTGGGGGGAACAGGGCTGAAAAATAGCAAATATGGATAAAACATGATTTCATTTTCACAGAATCATCTAGGTTGGAAGAGACCCCCAAGATCACCGAGTCCAACCTCTGACCTAACACTAACAAGTCCTCGACTAAACCATAGCACTAAGCTCAATATCTAAACATCTTTTAAAGACCTCCAGGGATGGTGACTCAACCACTTCCCTGGTCAGCCTATTCCAATGCCTAACAACCCTTTCTGTAAAGAAGTTCTTCCTAATATTTAACCTAAACCTCCCTTGGCGCAACTTTAGCCCATTCCCCCTCGTCCTGTCACCAGGCACATGGGAGAACAGACCAACCCCCACCTCGCTACAGCCTCCTTTAAGGTACCTGTAGAGTGCAATAAGGTCGCCCCTGAGCTTCCTTTTCTCCAGGCTGAACAATCCCAGCTCCCTCAGCTGCTCCTCATAGGACTTGTTCTCCAGACCCCTCACCAGCTTCGTCGCCCTTCTCTGGACTCACTCAAGCACCTCGATGTCCTTCTTATAGCAAGGGGACCAAAACTGAACACAGTACTCGAGGTGCGGCCTCACCAGAGCCGAGTATAGGGGGACACTCACTTCCCTAGCCCTGCTGGCCATACCATTTCTTATACAAGCCAGGGTGTCATCGGCCTTCTTGGCTGCCTGAGCACACTGCTGGCTCATATTCAGCTGACTATCAATCAATGCTCCCAGGTCCTTCTCTGACAGGCAGCTTTCTAACCACTCATCTCCCAGTCTGTAGTGTGGCTTGGGGTTGTTGCTCCTCAGGTGGAGGACCCGGCACTTGGCCTTGTTGAACTTCATACAGTTGGCCTCAGCCCATCAGTCCAGCCTATCCAGATCCTCCTGCAGAGCCTTCCTACCCTTGAGCAGATCGACACACACACTTAACTTGGTGTCTTTTGCAAACGTACTAAGGGTGCACTCAATCTCATCATCCAGATCATCGATAAAGATATTAAAGAGAACTGGCCCCAGTACTGAGCCCTGGGGGACTCCAGTAGTGACTGGCCTCCAACTGGATTTAACTCCATTCACCACAACTCTTTGGGCCCAGCTATATAGCCAATTTCTACTCTGTAATTTTACTCTTTAATAGGCAATAATGTAGTCCTAATACTGCCAGTTCTGCTTAAAATAGATCTTTGTAGTTTAAGTGGATCTTTTGGAATAGCGTTGCATGTTTGCATTTGTAGTGAGTCCCAGAAACTTTCTGATGAGATGTATTTATAGGTGAACTAAAAAAGCAGTTGAAGAACACATCAGTCATAAGCTGATGGTCCACTTCTGTCTATTCTGATTTTTTTTCCTTCTTAGTATATGTTAGTACACAGAAATAAGTAATCTATCTACATACGTGTATGTGGATTTTTGTTGCATAAAATTGTAAATCTAAAGACCACAAGATATTGTTGGTCTGTTGGTAAAACATATAAATTAACTATATCTATAGTTAAGAAATATATACATATAGTTAACTATATGTATACTTGAAGGAATAATAAGAATTGAAGTGAAGCAAAGTCTTGTTGACTTTCTCTGTAAGAAACATTAGAAGAAAAATCTATAATGGTAAATTAATGTGAAGATGAAAACATTAGGAAAATGGAAACTGTTTTTGAGCTCTGAGGGTATATATTGTGAATAAGTTATGAACAAAATTTAAAGCTATAAGGCAGTGGCTGAATTTTCCACTACCCCTTAGGTACCTGGTTATTTTTAGGTGTATTATATCTCATGATAATGCTGTCTCTCAGAGATTGAGCAACAGCAGAATTAAGGGAAGAAGGGTTCAAATTCTCAAAGACGGAGTTCAGATTTCTACAGAATAGGAGTCTTCCCTTTAGTGTGTTCTGAATTGTTTTCCTCTTCCAGCCTAACATTTCCTTTGCTCTAGATATCAGATTCCAGCTGTCCTTTCAGAACAGATAACAGAAAAGAAAGAAAGAAAGAAAGCATGAGAAGGACAGACAGAAAGAAGACCTTCAGGAGGAAGGTCTGCTGTTGTTGTAAGGAGTGTCTGATGCTATAAAGAAGGATCGAAGGAGGGGATGGCAAACTGTCTTTTGGTTCTTTTGGGAGATGAGGATAGGCAAAAGAGAACAGAAAATAAAGCTCTTCCAGCCTCATACAACAATTCTCTTTTTCTCGAGGCACTGGAGGAAAGAAGTTCATGAGAGATAAGTAAGAATGGTCAAAAGACTCAAATCATGCAGAAATTTAGGTATTGTTAGAGGAGAGAATTGTAATGGTTGGGGAAGTGTCATTTGTTTTTTAATTAACAGTGACTTTGAACACAGCTAAGTAATAGATATTTCCTTAGTAACTTGTCTTTTGCTTGAAGACAAATAGAATTATAACTGTAAAAGCCAGAAGTTTCACTTTGCTTCAATCCACATAAGCAGAAACTTACTTAGCAAAGTAGCTTTGTTTCAAGTGTAATGTAATTGGCAAAAGGAAGCAGCTGTGATCTCTAATGTCCTTTAAACAATCTTGTGACCAAACTACCTCTACCAGAGATATTGCATTAGGTATTATTAGTAAGAATGTTGTATATTCCTGCTGATTGAAGCATGATCCTTGGCAGTTTCTCTGCTCATCTCAGGTTCTTCTCAGCCTAGCTCAGCTTTCTCATGTTGGTTACAAGTCACTTTGAGGAATGATTCAGAATTCAAATTCAAAATACATGGGCTCCCTTGCAGGGATGAGTAAGAAATTTCTATCTGAAAATTCACAGTAAGGACTCATTATGACATCTAGGTAGGAGTATTATTTGACCTTATACAGAGGCTGAAGTTTGATGCATCTAATTATACCTAAGGAGGAATAAAGTAAGAAAAGAATGGTGAGGAAGAAAAGCACTGAATCCCAATTAAAATAGTGCATTCTTAGTAATTCATTAGCTTGAAAGATGCCAGATTTACAGGTTTCAGTGCACTGGTATATGAGTAAGAAAAACTCTTGTTATTCCTGGCTGATGAGCTCTTATAACCCTTTAACTTTGATAACAGCTTCCGTTTCTTTCAGACTAACATGACAGAGCCAAAAGCTTAAATTCTGTAAAGAAACTTTTCTTCCTTTGTCTTTTTAGATGACACTGGAAGCAAGGTTTGTATCTGTCATCGGAAAACTGTTTACATTCTTAATGATCAATTGTATGACCTAAATGAGTTAAAATACTGTCTAGTAATATAAGTGGTCACATGGATTTACAACAAATCAGACGTTTTATAATGGTATTTCTGTATGGGTTTAATGGTTTATTGTTCTGAAAAAAATATGCTAATGCAAGCAAACACATCAGCTTCCTGGGTCATAATCAAAGTAATCACGAGTAAGAGAAGCACATAATACAAATTATAGCTGAGCAAGGGACCTTCGTCTTGGTTCCTTCTTATTCATATGGAACCTGTAAAAAGGGAAGCATAGCAAAGAGAATTGTCTTACTCAATTTTTACTTTGAACAACACATAGCTGAGCAGTTGTAGTTGTGAAAACAATGCGTGACACTTGTAATGATAATGTAGTGAATGTAGGATGTTATCTTTACGCAAAGTACCATGTGATGAAAGATTCTGTTGTTTGGAAATTGATTCCATCTGATTCTCCCTAGGATGTTTAAGTGTGCTTTAATGTCACAGTTTGGGCTTACATTCAAAATCCTCACCTTTAAGTTTGTGCTTTGGTAAAATGGTTAATTGTTTCCATAGTTTGAATGCCCATGTTGACATTTCACTGAATGCTTACTTCACTATGTTGAATGCTAGAGAGAATACTAAGTGGTGTTTTCTATACCAGAAATGGCTCTGCAAATAAAGTCATGTAATGGAAATGAGCTTATACACACGCCAGGTATTTTTGTATTGAATGAATATGTAAGGCATGACCTCTAAGAGTGCAGAGTTTTATAGATCTTTTTCTAGTCACATATCAAAAAATTCACGAACTTATTCAAGTCTTCCTGCAGCAGTTTGATTCATGGATATAGAGGCAGAAGGAGCCTTGAAGGTCATACGTTTTCACACATGAACAGAAACAAGCATGTATTTCTGGAGAGTTTTAATTATTTGTGTTTTTACTTATATCAATATTTCTCAGGAGTAGTAGTGTCCAGAAGAGCCATATGATGTGCTGATGTGCCCCATCATAGATCTGCACACCATCATGAAGCACTCAACTTACGATATTGCAGTGTCTTTATTCTGATTCTTGCCTGACAATAAACCCAAATCAAACTGTTCAGTTCACGATCAGTATGGCTGCAAAATCTTCGGGATGTATTGGAAAGCCACAAGCATGTGTCAAAAGAGAGAAATCCTTTGTTTTATCTTGTTGGAACCCCCCTAGTTGCATTTTATATGCTTTCTTACTGTGGTGGTTTTACCGTGCTAGGCAGCTGAACACCACAACCACTCTCTCACTCCCCCTCCTCAGATGAGGAGGGGAAGAAGTAAAGGAAAGAACAACTCATGGATTGAGATAAGGATAATTTAATTAAAGATAAAAAAATATTATTAAGGAAATATTATTATTAATTAAACAATTCAACTAAAGGGAAAAAATGGAAAGGGGAAGAGGGAGGGGGAAAAGGGAATAACAAAACAAAACAAGTAAAGGCTATGTGGAAGTGCAGAGGAAAAAAATTACTCTCTGCTTCCCACAAATGAGTGATGCTTGACCACGTCCTTGAAGCAGGGCCTCAATGCACGTAGCTGGTGTTCGGGAGGAGGACAGACGGTTTCGCAACGAGATCCCACCACACCCCCTTCTTCCTTTTTCCACCTTTTATTGCTGAGTGTGACATCATATGGTATGGAATATCCCTTTGGTTGGTTTAGGTCAGCTGCCCTGGTGATATTTCTTTCTCACTTTTTTGCCCACCCCCTAGGAGGGCTAGAGAAAGTCCTGATGCTGTGCTAGCACTTCTCAGCAGCAGACACAACACTGGTGTGATACCACTGCTGTTCTAGCTACAAGTGCAGAGCGTAGCACTTCATGGGCTGCTGCAGGGAAAGTTAACATCCCAGCCAGACCCAGTACAGATTTGCGAACAGACTTGCAGACTATTTTCAGGCAGACTCATTTGTGTGCTAACCTTGTGAGCCTTATGCCTGAGTAGCTAAAATCCTGTTTGGTAACACTAGATAACTTTTATATGACTGCTTGTCATACTGCAGGTAAGAATACTCTTGAGGGGAGTCTTCTGCAACAAATAGGATAGGTGAACATCAGTTCTCCTACATACTTTTGCTATTACTGTATCCTGAATGAAAGGTTTTGTAATGTTACAGGAAATTGAATGTGCTCCCTATATTAAAACATAAACGTTGATTACCTAGTTGCAAATTTTTTCAGTCCACATCATTTTTTTTGACGCTGCATTTTTTTTTCTTTTCTTTTTTTTTTTCTATGTATGCATTTTCTACATATACTATTTTATAGTAATGTCATCTGCTTTTCTTTAAAAGCAACAGTATTTTACTTCCAGCAATTTGTTGTACAGATAGAAGGGAGAACTAGATAGTCAAAACTACAATAGACAGTTAAAACTACACCTGCTGTCAGGATGGGCTTGGTGCGTTAGGTTGGAGCAGTAGTTTGCCTTGCTTGATCCCAGTCCTCAAGTTCACTGACACAAAGGTCCCTCGGTTTTGGCAGTGCAATGGAGATGAGGTGAACACTGATGTATTAGAAAAAGATTTGGGATGTCATCTTCATGCAACTCAAGTATGTGGCCTAACACAGAAGTTGGGTAGCACTTTTATGAATAGTCTATGCCTCAGAACCAATCTTAAAAAAATGCTGACGGCCTAATTTTCACTGCAGCTGAAGTAGTATCTATATGAACAAGTCACTGGTCATAACATAAGTAACAGTTTTTTTTTGAAAAGTAAAGGAAACTGTGTTGTCTTTTGTTAATACATCAAAAGATGGAAGCTAGATAGCTTAATAAGCAGTGCTAAACTTAAATATTTTAAGAAGGAAAGCAGATATGTACCTTTGAAGAGTACTGTTAGTGTGTAGGCTTTGTAAGATTAAAACATTCCTAAGTATTTCATACCTAATACCCTAATGATGTAAGAACCCTGATCAGAGAAATTTGTTATTCTATGCTTCATACCTTCAGAACTAACTTTAACTTGTTAGATTGGGGGAATTAGTAGATTATTATTTATTTAGTTAGTTAGTTAGTTAGTTAGTGGAGAAGGCATTTAATATAAATGAATCTGGCATCTTATCTCTGAAGGTAATCAAAACTGGGTAATAAAAAGCAGATTCCCTTATACACCATCTTTGAATTATGGTATACCTTCTTTTGCTGGTCAAAGCTATGTATATTTTAAGGCTTCAAAACAAAAATATTTGTGGCTGTATTGTACTTTGTAATTTTGTCTGTGCTTTGTAAACAAAATTAGGAGTGAAGTCAGAACTATCTTCTTTGTGGCTAGTGCATTTTCTTCTAGGACAAAATGTCATTTTTCCTACCAGCTCTAACAAATTATGTATAAATCCAGCAGCCAGCAGTACTATTTTTTTTTTTCACTGAATTGTCTACAGATATATTTCATGATTTCTGCATAACTCATATAAATGTTCTTTACCATAGGTTCACCTATTGAATTATATATTATAATCAATGTCTCCCTGCTCCCTAAAAAATTGGAAATAACAAGAGATTTTTGGAACAGTGGTCCATTAACCACTTCCAACTAGCATAGCTCTTCTGATTTCACATATACATAATGCATCCACATAGCCTTCTGTGGAAACAAACAAACAAACAACAACAACAAAAACAGGCTTGTCCTCAGCAAAAGGATGAGTTCTCTTGAAGTTATATGAGAAGAATGGTTCTGATTCAGAAAGATTCAGTGTTCTTATTAGCAGAATACTCTGAATGTAATACCCTCAGGGATATACCACAAGCTGGGTAGAGTTTTTTTTTTTTAAGAAAATAATTAGAAAATGTTCTTTTTTTTTCCTTTTTTTTTTTTCCCCCTCCCTTTTATTTTATTGTATCAGTCTTGACATGTCTTTTCTGAAAAAAAAAGGGGGGTTGGGAGAGGGGACCCTAGTGTGTTATGATAGTTATATAGAGCAAAAAACAATGAGCAACCCAAATAAAATAAGATTGTGTTCACAGAATCATACAGAATGTTTGAGGTTGGAAGGGACCTCTGGAGGTCATTTTGTCCAACATCCCCGCTGCTCAACCAGCATTACATACAGCAGGCTGCTCAGTCCAGATGGCTTTTGAATTTCTCCAGGTGTTGAGTCTCCACCACCACTCTTTGCATCCTCTTTCAGTGCTCAGTCACCCTCACAGTAAAGTTGTTTTTCTGTTGTTCAGGCAGAACCTTCTGTGTTTGTGGCTAGACATCACAGAAAAGAGCTTCACTCCATTTTCTTTACACCTTCCCTTCAGTTATTTGTACACATTGATGAGATCCCCCTGAGCATTTTTTTTGCCTGTTTTCCAGGCTGAACAGTCCCAGTTCCCTCAGCCTCTCCTACGGAAGATGCTCCAGTCCCTTCATCATCTTACTTGTACCTCCTGTATATAGAGGACAATAATTGTGTTAAATGGGCTTTAGTTTAGTTTAGAGACAAATTTACAGAGCCAATATTCATGATCAATTTGAAAGATTAAAACTTTTCAATAGACAAAGTTTAGAGATGGTCAAAGAGCAGAATGACAAATGGAGTAAAGGGAAGAGCTTGAGGCTTTGAGACAACTGCACCATCAGCGGCTTCTGGTCACTGCTGGGAGAAACCTTGGCCAGGTTGAGCCACCAGACTATTAACCATTTCTTTGCTTTATGTGTAACAAATCTTCAAGAAAAACTAAATACAGCAAGGGTCATCATGGTATTATCTCGTTTCAGTCTCCTGTCTCAAATTTTTGTAGAATCATAGAATGGCTTGGGTTGAAAGGGACCTTTAAACATCATCCAGTCCAACCCCTCTGCCATGGGCAAGGGCATCTCTCATAGATCAGGCTGCCCCAGATCCTTTGAGCTGACCTTGAAGATTTTTAGGGCTAGGATACCAACAACTTCTCTGGGCAACCAGTTCCAGTGCCTTGCTATCCTTTAAGTGACAAATTTCTTCCTAATATCTAATCTGATTCTATGCCCTTTTAGTTTAAAACCATTACCTCTTGTCCTGTCACTAAATGCCCTTGTAAAAAGGCACTTGTAAAAAGTCTCTCTGCCTTTCTTATAAGCCCACTTATAAAGGGGGCTTATGGTCTGCAAGAAGGTCTCCCAAGAGCTGCTTTCTCTTCTCTCTCCAGGCTGAACATCCCCAGCTCTCTCTCTCTGCCTTTCTTCATAGGAGAGATGTTCCAGCCCTCTGAAATTTTAAGGAATCACTTCTGTACAATATCAAGGAACATTCTCTTAGAGTTACCTGGTAAAATTCTGTCTAGTGCAGTCTTAGATAATGTGTGCAGAGTTTCCACTGCCTTTGCAGTGTAGCATAGTCTCATCACTAAAAAGCTATTTTATACTATTGAGAAGATAAGGCAGCAAAAGGAAGTAAATTACAGGGAACACTTCAGCCTTTAGTGAAAGAACCATTTTCCATTGGGTACCTTCAACATTCTAAGATACAGTACCTGGAAGAGATAAGAACTTAATTCTATTGCTAAGGGTGCAGTTAATAATACAGGTAATAATTACAGCAGTGGAGTTAATGATCTCATTTTGTGTAGGCCTACATATTGTAAAATGCTGCTGACTGTTACCTGGATACATCAGATACCCAGTAATGGAATTTCCTTAAGTTTGCCTCTGGTAGAGGAAAAGAGGAAACAGTGAAAATAAACTTAGATTTTCAGTACAAGAATTGTATTTTGACCATAAAATCAAAGTAATAATGTTTTTGTTGTTGTTGTTGTTGTTTTTTTCTTTATCATTTTAGACTTATCATCTTCACAAATATCTGTCTTGGTCCTATGGAAAAATATTAATAATAATAATTATATATATATATATATATACATATAATATATGTATAGTAGAATTTGAGATGAGTTATGACAGTTTTTCAGAAATAATTTCTTAAATTTGACTATCTTCAATTTTGAACTTTCTATCTGTTAAAAACTGTAGTTTATCCAGAAATGGAGGGTAGTTCTGGCCATATTCATCCTGCTTCACTTATTTAGTTATTTATTTTTCATGTCTCAGAGAACTCCCAGAGGTTCCCAAGCTATCATGAAATCATTAAGGTTGGAAAAGACCTCCAAGTTCATCTGGTCCAACCATCCTCCTACCCCTTAAACCATGTCTTTAAGTACCACATCCAACCTTTCATTAAACACCTATGTTAAAGGATTATCAATGCTATCAATGCTTGGTATATGGAAGCATGTGAAATAATGCACTGTTGAGTTGTCTTTAATATTGAAAGACAGGTGTTGAGGTCCACGAGAAATGTCTTTCCTAACAAGCACTAAAACCTCTGATTCTTTTAAATAATAATAATTTGGACTACTGCAATTTCTGAATGTGTAAACAAGATCAGAACCATGTATTGCTCAATATGCTACTGCCAAAATCAAACTCTCAGAACTGTTAATCTGGTTTATAAATGCATGAGACTGAATGAAAAATCACAAGACAGGAAATAGAATTAATTGCAATAGACATTGTCTATGTATGCTTATTTTAGAGGTATACATTATTAAACTTTCCACACGCTGTAAAATACATTTTAGAAATTGCTGTAGTTAGCCTTCAAGTTTGGAAATAAAATGTAGATTTCTAAACTTTTTTTTTTTTTTTCCATTAATGGTTCCGAGACTGCTCAAAAAAACATAACTAAAGTTTGTTGGAAAATTACATCAAATATATCTTAAGGTTCTTTTTCTAGTGATATTCTTATGCAACAATTTAATTGTAGTAATTAGAAAAAATATTCTGTATTTCAAGAGATTGAAAATAAAACTAAAGAACTGCCATTGCTACCTCACACAGTCATGTTATGTTTACTAAGAAAAATGCTGGTAAAGAAGTTTATGGCATGAACTCTCAGTTCAGTAAAGCATCTTTTTGCTGGTAAACTATCATCATTCTTTGTCATTTTTTTTCTAAAATAATCATTCACTCTGTCTCTTCAACTGCTCTTCTGAATTGACCCCACATAAAGAGAGGCAACAGGCACAAGGAGAACAAGCAGGAAGTTGAAATGATCTGGAACTTCGGCCCCCCCCCCCGGCCCCCCCCCAATCTTAAGATTTTATTCTTTGCTCTGCATTTTGAACCATTTGCCTGCTCCCACTAAAGGGAAAGAACAAGAGAACAAGCAGCAAATCAGCACCTTACCTGAAAATAACACGATGAAAAAAAAAAAAAAGAATGGAAGGGAAGACATTTAGTTTTAGGAATTGATTAAAGAATTCTAGAGTTGTCTTGAAAGTTTATTTTTTCCTTAACGTTTATTTTTCTTATGTTCTCCACTATATTAAGAAAAGAATTAACACTATGACTGTAAGTGCCCATACAGGCATAAATGGCACTAAGTAGTTAAATTTTCTGAAAAATTATTGTAGCACAGGCATGATAATTTCAGGTCACTTTCTTATTGGAAATGTCTTTCCTAGACACACAGTGCCAGCCAAGCAAGCAAAGTGCAATGGACCTTCGTGCTTCTCTTGTTAAAGACAAGTTGCTCTCACTACAGATGTAGGCATAACAAAGCATTCAGCAGATTTGTTTACCAAAGTTTTGGTTGGACTGCAGGGCATGGCTGGGCCCGGCAGCCAAGATTGTGGCACCTCCCCTCACGGACAGTCTGGGGAAGAAAGAATGGCACAGCGCTGCCTGGCAGCCAGCTGAAAGAAAGAAAGAGAGAGAGAGAGAAACAGAAAGAGCCCTGCTGGCACCTGAGGAGAGGGGGAGGAGGGCAGCAGGGGCTCCAGGTGCCAGAGCAGAGATCCCCCCTGTGGCCCCTGGGCAGGAGGCAGTGCTGGAGCAGAGATTTCCCTCCCTCAGCCCCTGGGCAGGCTCAACGCTAGAGCAGGGCAAGGTGTGAGGAGGAAGGGGTGGCAGAGGGGGGCTGTCAGGGACTGCAGAGAGGGGCTCTCAAGGACTGACCCCAGCCCTTGTGCTGCTTTGTCAGGGAGTGTAGAGATAGGACAAGGAGTAACAGCTTTAAACTAAAAAGGGTAGCTTTAGATTAGATATTTGGAAGACATTCTTTGCTCAGAGGGTGTTGAGGCACTGGAGCAGGTTGCATAGAGAAGCTGTGGGTGCCTCATCCCTGGAGGTGTTTGGGACCAGGTTGGATAGGGCTTTGAGCGACCTTGTCTGGTGGGAGGTATCCCTGCCCATGGCAGGGGGGTTGGAACTAGGTGATCTTTAAGGTTCCCTCCAACTCAAACCATTCTGTGGTCTATGATCTGCTTGCTGGCCTGGATCTTCTGTTTCAACCCTGAAACTGGTATAGTAATGTAATTCACAGTTAGCATATAGATGTGCTGTGTTCTGAAATTTAAAATACAGAGTCCACAGAGTGAAACTATAAATTAATAAAATTACTGTATACAATGCACTAGTACCTTCTAGTTGTTTCTCTGTGCAAAGAAGTAGAACAGAACTTCCCCATTTGAAGAAAGCTAGAGATGTCACAGCAGAATTAAGACCCATCTAGAGTGGTTATTATACAGACCTTTGGATGGTGATTTTTCATGGTGATACTGTAATTACTTGGCAGCTGAGGGCAATCTCGTGGAGAAAAGCTCTGTTGTAGTTGAGGCACCTTCAAGTTAAATAGTCATTTTGTCTTTCACCAGTTCTGTTGTTGAATACATTATTGATTGAACAAGCAGTTGGAAGGTTGCATATACAGTATAGCTCAATATAGGCTGTAGGTGATGGTGGAATATAAACCACAAAATTACAGATAGAACAGATAAATCCAATATGCACTTGTTCAGATTTGGTACCTTTATGCTGTTTCTTATAGTATAGCACCAAAAGCTCTGCCAGGATATCCATGTGCTCTTACACATTTAAATGTTATGTGTCTATATGAGCCCATAACTGTTCTCTTTCTGAAGAAGACTGAGCTTCTTAAATATTTACAGGATAACCAGTACATTATTCAGTGAAATATTATATACTTTTTACAATTATTAAGAATTAAGAATACAATTACAATTATTAAGGTCATTCTTAATTATCTTAAAAAAATAATTCTTCATTGATTATATTGTATTTTTGTTATACTTAGTACTGAACAGAATGATAGTTAAGTGCACCTGCATTTAAACAACAACAACAACAAAAGTCCCTGGGAGTAAAGCCAAAACTTCAGTAGCTTTTACTGGGCAATGAGACGCTGGAGAGCAGCCTAGAAGAGAGGGATCTGGGGGTCGTGGTAGACAGCAAGTTGAATATGAGCCAGCAGTGTGCCCTGGCAGCCAGGAGGGCCAACCGTGTCCTGGGGTGCATCAAGCACGGCATCGCTAGTAGGTCAAGGGAGGTGATTGTCCCGCTCTACTCTGCGCTGGTGCGGCCTCACCTCGAGTACTGTGTGCAGTTCTGAGCACCACAGTACAAAAAGGACATGAAACTGTTGGAGAGTGTCCAGAGGAGGGCTACGAAGATGGTGAAAGGCCTGGAGGGGAAGACGTACGAAGAACGGCTGAGGTCACTGGGCCTGTTCAGCCTGGCGAAGAGGAGGCTGAGAGGAGACCTCATCACAGTCTACAACTTCCTCATAAGGGGGTGTCGAGAGGCAGGAGACCTTTTCTCCATTAACACCAGTGACAGGACCCGCGGGAACGGGGTTAAGCTGAGGCAGGGGAAATTTAGGCTTGACATCAGGAGGGGATTCTTCACAGAGAGGGTGGTTGCACACTGGAACAGGCTCCCCAGGGAAGTGGTCACTGCACCGAGCCTGACTGAATTTAAGAAGAGATTGGACTGTGCACTTAGTCACATGGTCTGAACTTTTGGGTAGACCTATGCAGTGTCAAGAGTTGGACTTGATGATCCTTAAGGGTCCCTTCCAACTCAGGATATTCTATGATTCTATGATTCCTTGACCTGCTGATCTCTTGAAAATTAATGTTTATGAAACATCTCATTTGTACAAATCAAGAGCCTACTCTTTAAACCTGCACATTACAGACAGGACTTTTTTTTCTTTTTTTTTTTTTTTTTGTCATCTTAATTTATGGGTATACCTGCCAGTAGACATCCAAAGCCCACTGTTGCTCTCGGATAAAGCCTCACACCTAGACATAGTTACTGAAAATGCATTATATGGTTGCAGCTCCGTCTTGCCAGCAGTGACTTGCAACCAGAACAAAGAGCACATTCAATGATCAGAAGGAGTGCATGTTAAATGATGATATAATGGTTTTCTGTTTTTGTTCAGCATCTAATTAACACAATAATGGTGATACACAATTATCCCACTTAACTGATACAGAAATCATAATAATGATGCTGGTGGCCAGCATACCAAATGAAAGAATATCAAAAACAGTAAATTTGTGAGTGCATAACGTGCTAGAAAATTTGTATGGAGGAAAAAGTAATTTAACATTTTCATTTAAAAAATATGAACCTTCGTAGACACATACATCACATTCATTTTTCACTTGCAGACTCTTAGCACAGTGCTATACTTTACATCATGCACATACTTTATTTTTTTATGGATAAGGTCGCTATACTGAATACTTAGTTTGGCTTACCAAGTACTGCCCCATCAGTTTGTTAACTCTGGAAACTACTGGTGTCAATGAAAGTAATCAGGAAATGTTTTTACACACACACACACAAAAAGTCTTTGTTGAAAAAAAATATTATTTTATTTGATTCTAAAGAAAACCAAGTAATAACCCACAAATACTGCTGTTCTAAGAGCTCTGTTGGGAAAAAAATCCATCTACAAACCATTTAACAGAAACATTTTCACAACCACTAGATACAAGCTAGAAGGTAACTTATATGGTCTCTAAATCAAAATGAATCGAGCAAAGCAATTGAATATCTTATTAACATGCAGAGGTAATGTTTGGCATTCACAATTCTGCAATATATTAAGGTAAAAAATAAAAGGTTGTTCTGTGTTTTAAAGAATTACAATTTCCTGCCATAACTCTAGCACAAATTCTGGCAGTGTACTTTTATAGCAGGTGATATTGTTACAGGATTTGCAATACAATGATTCAAAGACATTCATGCTTTGAAACAGTTTGTAGCCAAGGTTGGAAGTGTAATCAATACAATACCAGATATAGAGACAAAAGGGGATTATTCAGAATGTATTTTACTGAGATTATATGAATACTAAATATATGCTTACTGTTGTGGTGGTGTTTTTTTTTTTTTTTTTTTTTTTTTTTTTTTTTTCCTTCCCAGTGTGTTAAAAATCTTCAGAACTAATTAACTGCAGTGCACTAAATATCAAATGCAGGACTCTTTTGTTTGAAGAGTCCTGACATTAGAATAAAGACCCCAGACAGGAGAAATTATTGTCTGTATTAAATCTTATGCACCACCTGGTGGTTTTAAGAAGCCATTATGTTGCCATATCAGTTGACAATGGTTCATCAGATCAGAGAGAGCCCAGCCTCTAAACAGCAACAGCAGGAGTGTATGATGGGGCTGTTTGTGTGGCATTGCTTGACAGAGGAGAAGGATGATGGAAGGAAAGTATCTGTGGCCCCTGTCTTCCCTCTAACTCCAAATGAGCTCTGAATTCACTCAGGGGCCTTAGGTCTAGCACTCTGGGGAGTAATCTGGCTTGTTTCTGCAGTTGCTATTATTTACAAAGGCATGCTAATCACCAGTGTTTTCTCATCCTAACTCCCCGTTCCACAATTCCATATGTCCAAAATAGATAAAGTTAGTAGTCTCAGAGTTATTTCATGTGATAAATGACTGAGTCTCAAATAGGATTCCAATTAAAGTTTGCAGTTTATTAAGCGAATAGAAGAAAGCAAACAGCACTGGGTGTGCCGGGAGTCTCTGCTCCACCAACACGCACACCTGTTACATCAGGTGGCTGGTTTTTATGTTCCTAGACTAATGCATATTCATCACTACTCCTAGAAAATGCAGAGTTATTATAATTTGGTCCCCTTAATCAGAACCCTCTCCCGGACGTATGCGTATTAGTCTCTGGTGGTCTCTCTGGGGGTTGCTCATGCTGAAGGCTCATAGTCTTCCTCCCAGGCTTTGTCCTTCGGTCATCCTTCAACTCCCCCTTTCTCCTTATTTGGTGATCTCTTTGCTGGATATCAGAGGCTTGCACAGCATCCCATGCAAAAGTCAGCAGTTTCCTAAAAACTCCTTGGTTCTCTTATCTCCCAGACCCAAGTCTCAATGTTCGCCCTTCAAACCTTCTATTTACACAAATTGCTGGACCCTTCCTTTGCATGATAGAAGAACTACGTACACTAATCACTCTGGTTTTCTTAGATAGAAGGGTATATTTCATCATGCGGTCCTAGCATTGTTCCATACTGACACGAATCAAATTAACACATCTCATATTCCACTAATTTCTTAATCTGAGAATCATTTCATGGAGTTGTATTTTCTCCCAAAGGCTACTATTTGTTTTCATTGTTTATTCTCTCTACTTTTAAATTCAGTATCTGTTTATATATATTTAAACAAACAAAAAACCTACCAAAATACTATTTCGTTTCTTACTTGTATAGTAAGTAGGAATACATGGTGGCATGGACAGGTAACAACCTTACCATCAAACACAATCACTTAGAGCCATGAACTTTTATGGGTACTAAATAGTCAGTAAAAAGCAACATCTTCCATTTTCTAAGATTACATCAGTGTGCTGGTGACATCAATACATTACTTCTCACAGAAAAGCTCATTTTTCTGTCTCCCCTTATCTTCTATTCCTGCTTTCATTTTTCTCTGCTAGATTTTTCTTACCCAGTTTCTATTCCACAACTACAGACATTTGATTTTTTCCAAAGCCTGATTATTTTTCTTTTTTTTTTTTTTTTTGAAACTGAAAGGAGACATTTTAAAAAAAGAATGCACCAAAATAGCTATTTTTCTTCCCTAAACATACATAAAATCTAAATAAAAAAATAAATACAAAAATAATAGGATGAAATCTTAATTAAAAATATTTCACCTGCTCTTGTCTGAATTAGCATGCCAAACTAGAAGAGCAAAGGGGAAGAGCATGTGTTTAAAACATGTTTGTATAAATCAGGCATTATCAGAATATATTTGCTGGCTAGATGTATGGATGATGCAAAAGCAAGAAACAAACTCAGAACATCCTGCAACTACTCTTCAGTAAAATCCATTGAAAGTTAATTCAGAGAATCATAGAACCTAATCAATAATGGCTCAGTAACTTCAAAGCCTTGCTTTATTTTTCTCTTCTTCTGGATTCCAGTGTTTTAAGTGTTCTTTGTCCAGAGATCTATGTTTCACTTTACCTGTGATTTACATTCAGATTTCAAATGCTATTTATTTTGCTTTTAGGTATGTCTTTTTTTTTTTTTTTTTCAGAAAGGAAAAAAGGGAATTCAGAACTACTTTCACTACAAATCATTCACGGTTATTGCATTCATATGCTCTACACAGAGTTTTCTGACTATTAAAATCTCTGGAAACATTGAAATATATGAAAGACTGTCTTCTAAGTCAAATTATAGTACTACATTATATCCTTACCCTAAAAGTTTCTTCTTGGTGCATCAAATAAGGTTATTAAATTGTTTTATAACTTCCTTGACTTTTTTTTTTTTTAATGGAAAGAAGATACATCATAAATTGTCTATCATGCTGGTTGTTCATACCATGTTACAGTAAAAAGAGTTTAAATGATATGGCATGCAACAAATCTCCCATGCTCTAACTTAAAGCAAGCAAACAAAATAAATTAACATGAATGTTTTTTAGAGACAAACTTAACCTGTTTCTTCTGATAAGTATTTGCAATGTTAATGTAATTTTTGCTCTCCTATGTCTGTGTCCTAAATTGCAGAGACCACAATCTCAACAAAAGGAAAGAAATCAGAGGGTATATAGATTAGTGGTGCTAAAATGATGCAGTTTGTGTAAACCATAGTGCCATAGCCATAATATGTCTAACTCAGTACTATGTCTTAAACAGGGGGCATAGTGAGATTAACAGTGAGAACAAGGAAAGTGGGTACTTTTCAAGTCTCCAAATATTTTTGGACACCAGGAGATGTCTGATGAGTAACTCTTGGATATATACCTTTTCACAATTACCTTGAGTGAGGAGTGCCACTGGAAGAATGACTTTTTTTATTTGTTTTGAGTCTGGCTCCTGCCACCTTTACTGATGAAGGCTACTTCTTGTGAGGAACAGTGAACGCTTGATCCCTATCCATCCTCTCCATTTCACTCATGTTTAAATGGGCCTCATTGTACGTAGACTCTTAAGTTCTTGTAGGCTCAAGTGTCCAAATCTACTGAGTTGCTATGAATGTCATACTCAGTATGACAGCCATGTTTCACTTCAGTTGTTCTGATTGTCTTCAAAACATCCAGAAGATTTGGGAGAACTTAAATTTATGCCACAGCATGTTGATAGTATCTTTTTTTTTTTTTTTCCTCAATTATTATGTTTCTAGTACTGACTTTTTTTTTTTTTCTTTTATTTTCTCTTGTCCTGCCTTTTGGTCAACTCAGAGTTTATTGTTTTATTTGTGGAAGTAGGTTTATTTTTCCCCATGCATAGCTTTGTATGAATCTATAATGAATTTCACGTGTCATTTTGTTGTTCTGTCATTTGTGCCCCTAAGATCCTTCAACAGTTCTTTGCAGTTGTTCTTACGATACTAAATACTTCTTCAGCAAACCAGCTCACCTCACTGTATGCCTCTTGGACAGATTATTTATGAATATATCAAACAACCAGTCCCAGAACAGGTTCTAGCACAAACTCCGGAGGAATTCCATTGGTGACCTCACTCCATTGTGAGAAATAGCTACTTTCTCCTACACTCTTAATTCATATCTTTAGGTTATCTTAGTTATCTAAAAAGCCTGAGGTAAGGAAATATCCAAAGCCTTACCAAAATCTAAGGAAGATGTAAGAACCTGGTCACACTGAATAACCAGATGTGCTGAATAACTATCTGAATAACAGAAATGCTGACAATTCAGATGACTACAGAAGTCTTGCAATGTTAGCTTCTATGAAAGGAAGGACTGTTGTCCCTTTGCAAGTAGACAATATTCACTTTGATGTACAAGAATAATTCTTATTTATTTATCCCTTGTCCAGACATGTCAACAAGTCTGAAGTTCCTTAAATCCTCTTGGAATGCTTTTATGCATCTATGTCCTGGTTTCAGTTAGGACAGAGTTATTTTTCCTCCTAGTAGCTGGTAGGGTGCTATGTTTTGGATTAGGATGAGAAGAGTGCTGATAACATGCTGATGTTTTAATTGCTGCAGAGCAGTGCTTACACTAAGCCAAGGACTTTTCAGCTCCTCGCTCCGTCCTGCTAGCGGGCAGGCTGGGGGTGCAGCAAGAGCTGGGAGGGGACAGCCCCAGGACAGCTGACCCAAACTGGCCAAAGGGGTATTCCATACCATCTGACGTCATGCTGAACAATATATAGGGGTGGCTAGCCAGGGTGGGGGGCCGGCTGCTCGGGGTTGGGCTGGGCATCGGTCATCGGGTGGTGAGCAATTGCATTGTGCATCACTTGTTTTGTACATATTATTATTATTATTATTTTCTCTCTTAAATAAACTGTCTTTATCTCAACCCACAGGCTTCACTTCCATGTTTCTCTCCCCCATCCCAGAGAGGGAGGGGGGAGGGTGAGCGAACGGCTGTGTGGTGTTTAGCTGCCAGCCAGGTTAAACCACAACAATCTAACATCCCCATTACCCTACCCTCAGTCCACTAGTATCAAACAATTTTTATTGAGAGGTTATATCTCATTAGCATTCATTTACTCCTTCCTTGAGGAGTATCAAACTCTTAGGTGAACATCATGTGGTTCTGCCAGTTTGGTGGAGTTAGTATTGTATTTTTTTAGAAGACCAGCATGTATATGTTACGTCCATTTGCTGTGGGCCAAGAACACAGATCCATTTTAATTAATATTGCAGTGTATGGAATTCCAGGGCTAAGTTACACCCTTGCAGAGAAGTGGAGAGTGGTGTGGAAAAAAAATAATAAAAAATTGAACACTCCCCAATTCCCAAAACCTAGAGAGAGAAAAAATATTATGCAATGTTATATGATGCAATGTTATATAATGCTATTTATTAATGCAATTTTCCCAGTCCTTTAATACGTGCACTAGATACTGTTACTTATTTTTAGAGACATACAACTTGGTACAGTAAAAAACAGCTTAAGGGTCTAGCAATATCTAAGAGAGCCTATGTGGGTAGAAGTTCACTAACTTTCTGTGCATTAGTCCTTTCTTTGATGGAGTCATTTAGTGTATTCTGGTGTCATTTTCTGCCTTTGGGGTGTAGTTTAGGCAGCGAACCTATTTCTTTATAAACACACCCACACGTGAGCACACAGAGAAAGAAATCTGCATTATTTTTAGATAAAGGGATGAGAAGTAAAGAATTAAGTGAAAAGGTAGTTAGTATTGGATGTAGCATAATCTGTATTTTAATGTTAAAGGGAAATGAAATTTCTGCATTTATTACACAGTCTCATAAATATGAATTCACATTTTAATTGCTTGTAATTTCAGCAACAAAACATGGAAAGTTTCTAGTGAAATCCAGGTCACAAAGAAAAGAAAAGTGTGTGTGTGTGTAAAAGTATAGTTAACTTACTATTTGACTAAAACCTCGATTTGTGTTTCATACTGGTTTTATTTGTAGAAATAATTGGGGGGAGGAATTTTGATTTATTGTAACTGAAAGAAAGTTTGCAAAACTGGGTAGCCAACAACAAGCTTGCTATTCTTCCTCATGAGCATGTTAGAAAATGAGTTTTCTTACCCATCAGGTTTTTCTAAAAAAGCCCTGTTTGGAAATCTACATAATTCATAGAAAATACTGGATGATTTATGATCACATGTATTTGTTCTGAATTACAGCTTTGTGATTATATTCCATACCTTTTAGAATTATTCTGTTAGGGTTCAATTCAGAGGTAGGCTTTTGCTCATTAAGTACAGAATGTTTAAATCTGATTTCAGGTTCAAAGTACTGCGTTTTGTAAAATAAGTAGAGAAATCTCAGTAGTCCTGGAGAGCAACTTTGACACATTAATTGTGTAACAATTGATATAAAAGCATTGCAGGTGGCAGCTCTGAAAGAAACAGCATACTGGGTGTAACTAACATAAAGGCAAAATTAGAGTAGTAGATCCTTTGAAGTAATGCTTATTATTATTTTTTTTTTAAAGAGAAACCCATTCGCAGCAAAGAACTACTATGAGTTTTACCCTGTATTTACATGCTTGGATTTATAAAATTGGATACATGTATTGAACCCAAAGTTGAAGAATAAGGTTGACAAGTAGAAAAATATATATATACAGACATTACTTAGTCTTGTTCACATTCTATTAAGTACATATTTATGTGCTTCTGTATTTATACCAGTTGTGCATCATATCTAAAAAAGTATATTAATGCTTCTTTATTTTAATGTTTTTTAATGTAAATACACAACATTATTAAATGAGCTGTAAACTGATTGAGGTTACTAACCTTTACTGTATGAACATATCACCACTTTCAAGACTAGCTTACATTTCTAATAAAAAATAGGTAAAGCTAACCAGGTTAACCATGTTCCATAGCAATTTGACAACATCTAGCAAGAATATTGAATAACGTAAAAACCTCATTCTCTAATACTGTATTTTTGCCTATTTTTTTTTTTTGTGTGTGTGTTGCAAGCTGTCATTTTCTCCATATTAGTAAAGTGCCAAACACAATGAAATTTGACTAGAAGATCAATATTGAGAAATGGCATAAGCACCATTGATATCCTTCTTGATCAACTATTTCAGGTGTGCATCTACTAGTTTCCTGTAACTAGATTTGGGATAGATATTGTTTATTCTTTGTAAAAGATTTTGTATAATAAAATAATTTTATTTCAAATACATTTATAAACATTTAAAAGAGAGTATTTGTACCTTTAGCTGTATTTTCAGCATAATAGTTTATACTTTCATATGTTTATCATTGTTTAGTTACAGGAAAAAAAATGTTTTTTTTTTTGTTTTTTTTTTTTTTAATTTACAAATTTTGTAAGGAAAAATCTTAAATTTGGCTAAGTATTACTGAAGGAATAAAATAGATAGTCAAGGTCCACTACAGTACTTTGGACTTGCCAAAACTTTATGTAAAATTAAGTTTTGAGAATCAGTTCATGGTGAGGATTATTATAGTAATAGTGCTCTAAATTCAGAAATGTTTTCTATAGGTACCTCTGGATTTTAATTTAGGGCATTTGTGCCTATCTACATTGGCTAAAAGTCTAGCCCAGAGTTTTATACATAAAGAAAAGACAAGAAAACAAAGTTCTCTTGTGCTTGGCAGCTGATGAAGAGAAAGACAAAAATAGCTGACCATTCATATATTCTGAAACATTCTGTAATTTGTGTGTGACAAAGATCAATATGAAGTATTTTAAACAGATGATTAATATTTTGTCTCCCTTTTCTGAAAGAACTTTTATGCCTCAATGTGCTGTATTTATCTTCAAAGCTATGAGGTTTTTTTTGCATGCACAAGAGAACAGATGTATTTAAATTATCCAGGTACCCCTTGTTCCTTTTGAAGTGTTCCATTCCTGGTCCTCCATCTATTAGGACACTCAGAAAACATATTGAATTTTAGGATTAAAAAGAAGTGAAGGGTCAGAAATAATGCTGTGTGCATAATCTGACTGTTTATGGTAGCCCAAGCTGTGTAAACAAATTAGCAAATTCCAAGTCTTTGAAAAAAAGAACACAACACACTGCCAACATATGCTCTGTATCTATTTGTCCAAATCAACTATATATATATATATTTAAACAAAAACAAAACAAACAAAAAAACACTATGGTCTGTCCACCAAACACCTCAAAGCAAAAAAGAAACTGAAATACAGTGCTTTCTGGGTTGGCTGGTTCGTTTGTTTATGAACAGAGAAGGTACCTCAGCTTTAGACTATCCTTGATCCTTGAAGATAGACCTCTGACTTTGGAGTCAGTGACTGAGGTAAGTCTTGCTAGCAATGTAGAGAGGGTGTAGGAGAGCAAACTGATAGTAAGCAGCATGCTTGAGTTGGCAGGATAAGTCTTTTTCCCTCCCCAGACCTAGGAGGGAAGTGGGGAGTCGCCATGAAACAGCAGACCTAAGCAGGGGTATAGGGAGGAGATGAAAGAGGCAAAAGTGAATTAATTAAAAGGCAATCTTGGGAAAACAGTCATCAAAGCAGCACTTTATCTCAGATGAAGAGATTTGTCTCAGAAGTAGTACCATAGAACAAAAATTAAACAGTCTGGAGAATTATGTGGGAGTAGCTACAATCCAGATGTAGTACTTTCTCTGTACAAACACAAATAAGCTAGAGCCTTTGCCAAATTAGTGTGACAGATATGTCATTAGAGGTTTACAATAAAATGTCACTTTGTTCCTAGAAAAAGATGACTCTTTTCAGACAGTTGATGTTCTTGTTTGGCTAACATATGAGCAGCAAAATCTCATGTGCTATTTCAACACAAGGCAGAGAAATTAATGTTTCCTTTTTAAAAAATAAATGTGATTGGAATTTCTCTTGTTCTCACCAATGTATCACATCTGTTTCCATTACCTGTTTTATTAATTCCTGCTATCAGTGTTGTGTTGTTTTCACAAAAGATATCAAGTGTTTATTTTTCATGATCAGTGATATAATCCTGTAATTTGTTTCTAGCTGTGTTCGCAGTTAGTGAGCTGTTTTTATTCTTCTGTTTGAAATTTGAAGGAGACTGAAACATAACCAAAATGTCAACCAACCCAGTCAAACAGTTTGTGTATTCATACTGTCTTTCTTTAAAGATAAATTCTTCAAGCACCATGTACAACTTATCAACTTATCAGGTCTTCAGGTTTTCTCCATGCTTTGTAACATGAGATGATTTCATAGGACAAACATTTTTGTCTTTGTAGATCCACAGTGTTTCTATGGAAACTGTTATAATCTCTTAAATGGAAAAATAATATTTAGAATATTATTTGTTGTAGGAGTTTGTTGTTGTTGTTGTTTTGTCTGTGTGATATGACAGAGATGGAAAAGGAACTACCTTATTTTCCCATTTCCCCTGCATTGTTTTGGTTTGTTTTTTGTTTTGGTTGTTTTTTGTTTTGCAGGGGGAAATCACTCAGCAAAAAATATTCATGGAGAATACTTTTTTGCTAGCTTAAATATTGTTAAACATTGCATGCTCTGTGTGTAATTCTTATGGATCACACAGAAAATCTTACTAGGAAAGCCACTGTCATATTTTCTTGATGAAATACTGCACAGTAAACTGTTCATGTTGTGATGTTCATACTAAAAATATAATAGTAAAGCCCATCCTGCTGTCATTAGCATATGGTGAGACGTCATTTTGTTCAACAGACCACATCAAAAAGCAATTCTGATCATCAGGGAAGAAAGTCAAACCTGGCCATCACTTTTTTCCTCATAAGTAGTTCCATTTAAAGACACCATAAATATTCTTTATTGTTGTTTGGGTGGGAGTAAAACTGTTTGTGATTGTTGCCAATCTGTGAAGTTCCACAAAATGATCAGATGTTTAAAATTTTCAAAGTATTACTTGTTAGGAATCAGTGTTTAGGTATATGTTACATGCTTGACAGACACCACCGGAGAGTATTTAATATCAACTGTTTCATAAATGATCCATTAGGGTCAGACTTCACGATGACTCCTGGGAGAAATATGCTTTTATTTCTTTGCCATTTACTCACTCAGCTTTCTGTCCTGCTGGGAATTAAGAGCTGTAAATTCTCCAGATATCTGTTTGTAGTCAATGAAAACCTGAGCTGACTGTGGTAGGATGTTGGCTGCTGTGTTCTCCAACCTGTCTGCTGTAGAAAGAGATTACTGTCTTTCAGAATATTATACTGGTTTTGATCTTGGTCTGGTCACTTTGGTGAGAGATGGAGGAACTGTACTAAACCATGTTCATCTTTGTTTTGAGCCCAGACCCTTTCCAAAATTTGTATTGTTTTATGTAAACAGCATTTTGCCCTTTTCAGAATCTCCCATACTACAGCCATCTTCCTTCGTCTCTACTGATAATTTACTAGCTCCAGAGTGTTATTTTTTCTTAATGATGAATCCAGAGACATCTTTTTCCAAATATTTCTGAGCTGCAGAAAAGTTCATACTGAGATCCAAATTTCACGTCTGACATTTGTGGCTCTTCCTTGAAGGGCCTGGCATTTTCTGCAGAACCAGCTGCTCTGTATAGCCTAGGTGATAAATGTGATATAAGTCAATAAAGGAAAAAATAAGAGAGAGGTGGGTAATCACAGAAATTGCAATCTAATGATGCCTAACTCATCCCAAGTATGCTAGATGTGAAAAATATTAACTATTAAAATCTAAATTACATTCTGTGACAGAAACAATCCAGTATAATATCTCATTCAGTGCATTACTGTAAGTCATCATATATTATTATTATTATTAACTAAGTAGTAACAGATAATGAATAGGAGAGAAAGGAAACAAGAAACTTGTTAACGCTTTTCAGAGACTTAGGAAGAAATCAATCAAATGGAGCTCAAAGCTTCAACACTGATGCTGAAGTCAAATAAGGCTGTAATTATCTATGATAAGCTAAGAGTTCCCTCATTTGTAGCTCCAGTTTTTCTGGTTTCAGCTTGTTCCCATTTTTCCTTATAAACTTATCACCTGATTTAAAGGATCTTTTTTTCTCAGTAATATTTGTTCCAAACCTGTTCTCTCAGACTCTGAAGAAGTAGGAGGAGTTTTCTAAGTCTTTCACCGTCTAACATATTTCCCACACCTCAGATCATCTCTATAAGCCTTTGCTGGGCTATTTCAAGTGCTTCAACACCTCATAAGGTGTAACTCCAGAAGTAATCATGCTGATGAACCAGTGGTCTTGTGAGTAGTTTTGTACAGGTCATATTCCCTCTGAATTTTTTGTAGATTTTTCCATTTATTTAGATACACCTCAGATCAAGTTAGTTTTTCAATTGCTTCATTGTACCGTAAGCAAATCAGCTGGTTATTCACCCTTAAATCCCTCCCAAAGTCAGTTTTCAACAGCCACTGTTTTTCTCCACATATATGGCACATACTACTGATTTATGCTTATGGGATATACCAAATGGGTGTATGGATAAAATGTACCCAGTTTACTGAACAATCATAATTTCTTAGTAAAATGTCCTCCTTTTGGAATTAACATACCACTGACTGTGTTATCTGCAGTTACAAATTATTCTTTTTCTTCTATCTTTTGCATATACACACATACACACTAAGTATTATTTGGGGGGTTGATTTTTTTCTGCAGGACCATATTAGAAATAATTCAAGTCAATGACTCCTCCTTTACAAATACATTTTGAGGTCTGTCATTGAAAATATATTAATCTGTCAGACGTTAAAACAATGCAGACAGTAAACACAGCAATGATAGTATTCTGATTTGGGTATATAACTACCAGGAAAATTATGCTGGATAATTTCACCAGAGAAGGTGAAAAGAGGAAAAATTGGTTTATATTTTCCTGTCCATTAAAGAATGAAGACATCAGCAATCTACATATCCTACAACCAGGAAATCTAAGAGACAAAGATGCTACAGACAGGCTGTTGCTTTTACCATAATTGTACTAATATTCAAGAGAACTATCTCTCAATAATTAAAACAAAGTAAGTAAGCCTGCCTTTTCCCATCAGGGAATTGAAAGAAGAGTCATTAAGAGTTTTTATTTTAAAGATAAAATAATTCTTGATGAAGATCAGGAAAGAATAGTGGATAGAGAGATTTTAATTGATTCAGATCTATAGGCCAGCTGTTATGGAATTTATTTTCAGACTAGAGATATAACAATGTCTCTGTTTTAAAGATCTTATCATTTGCAATAGTGTGCAAGATTCTAGCCTGGCATAGACTCAGTCTGAGCAATTTCATTGATTGTTGGTTGCCATTTCAAATGCAGTTTGAAGAGTAAAAAATAAATAATAATAATAATAATAAATAAATAATAATAATAATAATTGTCCTTAAAAAGACTCATAAAACATGTATATATATATATACATGTATATATAAAAAAATCTGTAATATGTATGTAATTTTGCTCCTCTCTTCTGGTACTAGAAATGTAAAAGACTGTTTTGGTTTGCTATACCTTTTATCTGTAGATAGATGCAGGTAAAACAAACCAGTTAATTATTGATCTCCATTCCTACTTTCCATTACATATCTACATCTAAAGTAGATTATAAAATTGACTAATCTCAGCAAGGTTTTTTGCCTGTGTGATCCAATAACTGGGTTGCATAGTAAGAAAGTAAAGTGCTATTCTATTATTAACTTACTGAAAGAAAAATAAGTTCTAAACTGAAGGAATTTATGGCAGAACAGAAAACTGTTTTATTTACCAGGGTTTCTAATCAACCATGGTTGATTATGTGAGGAAAGAATTCCCAACTCGTCTAAAGAAAAATGAAATAGAAATGAAGTGCAGAGTCTGTAAGTTGATCTCTTTCTGTGGCATGAGGTTTCTTGGGCAACTGTGTAGATGTTACAACACCAAAATGTTTGTCAAATATATCTTACTGTCAGAAAGATATTTTTCCAGTGGACATAGGGAAGTGTAGGGAAAATGTAAACATTTGACCATTTTCCTAAATAAGAAAATACTCATTTTCAATTATAATGTCTTTATATTTATACCCTATTGAATATGAACTTAAAAATTACATATCCCAGTGTGATGAACTGTTGGCTCCATCCAGAAATAAATGTCATGCCCTCCTGCTCCACCCCTTCCTTTGCCAGAAGTATAGTGTTTTCCTGATTTTTTTTTTACTTTACTAAAACTTCTGGCGTACCCAAAATAAGCAGCACAATGTTTAAGCTGGCAGTTGATAACAGTGATGTTGAAAAGAAGTGCATTCTGTAGGGAGGGTTTCCACGACAGGTAAGAGTTTGCATTTTGCAATGTGACATTGCGTAACACTTTCCACTTACTTTGCTAGATGCTCATTTAATTAATTCAGTTTACCTGAGCTGCGGTTTGATATGGTGACTTTGCTTAGCCTGAAACCGTTACACAAAACTTTTATTTTATTAATTTTACTCTACCTATTGTTTCTTAGATGTCTCAAGGAAATACTGTCTTTTTCACTGTACTAATAGCCTTCAGTGAGCTGGACTAGCTAACATTGCAAATGAGAACACCTTAAATGGCTTCATTTGCTATTAAGTTTACAAAGCATGCACAAAAGATACATTAGGGTTGTACTGGCAGTTTTCTTCCAAAAAATGAGTGTAGTAAAAATTGACTAGATCTGCAACATATTTTATTTTTTTTTTTTTAAAAAAAAAGATATGAAGAAGTAGAAAAGAACAACGTAGAGTCACCAAGACGTAATGGAATATGCAAACCCAGGAGGTGTTATTGATCATAACATTCCTTCCATCAAATTGTTTTGGCTCAGCCTGTCTCTAAAAGTAGTTGTCACACTGTTCTCATCTGCCTCTGTCAGTTCAATTCATTAAGGTACTGTCTGCAAACTTGGGGTGGGGGAAGAATGCTGCACTGCAGTTTGATTCCTTTACAAGCAGCATCTGTAGCTCTTTGATAGTACGCACTTGCTGGACTATCATGTGCTGATATTAGCAGTGAACCTTCCCTGAAGGAGGTAAATGGATCACAGAAAATCAAAATACACTGTGAATATGGCAAGTTCAACTGATGGAAGCAGGTGAAAAAGCAAATTACACTTAGCCATCTTCTGTTTGCAGCAACTATTACTTGAAAATATATTTAACCTCAAAGACAATTTTTTATATTATTGGAATAGACAATTACTTAGAAGTAGCTGGCTTTAAATAAGTCAGATATTTCTTCACAAGTAATGTCTATACCAAGAAAGACTTTTCAATTAATACTTAATCATCATTCACAGTTTCACAAATTTTGGCCTTTTGCCTGCAAATCAAAATGCAGCTTTTTATTCCTTTGTAAGCCTTGTGAGGCATACAATTGTGCAATTAAGGCAAAGTGTTGAATGTAAAATATAGCAGTCATTTCCTAACAAAATATCTTGAATGCATGGATTAGCAAATTACAGACTTCTGGAGTACTGCTGTATTACTGCCTGGCCATCACGTGCTTCCAAACTGCAGGTTTATTATTCAAACCAGACTGCCCATTTTGCTTCACTGCTTTACATATGGAATTCACTTTTACTATTATTATGCAAATAAGACATTCATTACATTAGAGGTTAGGCATATATAAAGAACTTCAGATAAGTATGATACATGTCCATAAATATGTTGAAACATTGCATCTATAAAAATGGGAAGCATTGTCTGTGTCTGGTACATGTCAAGTAACAGAAATATACTTTTTTGAATAATGCTATAAAGTCCAATCATCTGCATAGTGTCGTATGTCTCACGGCAAAATGCAAAACTAATTTGCTGCCAGCAGTACTATTTTTATTCTCTTGGTCTGACCTTTCTTGTACTCCTGTTTTAAAATCCTAACTGAATATTTTCTCCACCACTTAAACATTGAGTGATACATCTAAACTGTTATAATAAGCACAGTAAAAAATGACATGCAGAGGTATTATATCTGATTCAGGAAGGAGAAAAAAAGAGGAGGACTTGGTGAAGTCACTGCCTGCTTGTATCTCTGAAAGGCTCATCCCTGGAAAGGGGGACTATATCATATATATACACATATATATGGGGCAGCCTGTCTGGCTATACTGGAGCACTGAGTAGAAGTCATCTTTTTGTGTGACCTTGCAGATACGGTCCTGTGGGCAGATTTAGAGCTGAGCTCAGCATGGACTGTAGGCATCTTCCCATCAACCTGGTTCCGTGTTATTTACAGCTGCAACTCCATTCTGTTCATCTCACCGAGTGGAGCGCCTAGATCAAGAAGCTCTCACTATTGTTGAAATCTCTTGTTTTAGCAAGAGAGGAAAGCTACACTTTTTGGAGGGTGGTTCTTGGCCATGGAAGAAATAGCTAGTGTTTATACACTGTTTATACAATAGCTAGTGTTTATACACTATTTTCTGTTTATACATTTCTGTTTATAAGAAGTTTTTTTTTTTTTTTTTTTTTTTTTTTTTTTTTGTAAAGGAGTAGAATTGATTTTCAAATAGGTTATCTGCTGATTTACTAATGAAAAAAAAAAAAACCTCTGAATGTTATAGTCTTCTGACTACCTTGTCTAATACTTACAGTATTTTATTATTTGCCTAATCAGTAAAATCATGTATCCATTTTAGTTAAACACAGGAAAAAATGCTGCTAGTCCTGGTTTGTAAATTAGGTTAAATTTTAAAGAGAATGTCAAGCAGATCTTAGTTCTCCCCTTAGAGGGAAGGGGTTCCACTGGTCCCTGTGATATTTAAAGTTTGCTCACATAACTTTTAATAATACATTATTCTTATTTTAATGTCATTAAAATGCACGCATCTCATAAATGATATTTCTAAGTCTGGTGTATTTCTAAGAACTTAACACTTTTTGAACACTAAATTGTTCAAATATTTAGTACCTGACTGTGCATTTCCACAAAGACAAGCTAAGAACAAAGTTATGTTTCTACCAGAGCATCAGCCTTCTAAATTATGTTGTAAATCCTGGTGGCATTAGAAACTGGAAAAAAAAAAAAATATTGGGGAAAAGTTTTGGCATCAGCATTTTTTTTATCCATCTGCTTAGCCCCCAACACTTTTGCTTTCCAGCAACCCACAGTTAAAAGAATATGTAATTTCCTTCAAATTATGACATTTAAAACATTTTCTGCCTTACTGATTACCACAAGTACCAAATCTCTGTTCATCATGGAGACTATTCCGAAAGTAATTGAAACCCTGTCATTGTCAAGGTCCGTGACCAGAGGACAGAGACTGTGGTATGGAAATATGTAATGCAGCATCTTCCAGTGTAAACAGGAATTATCTTTGATGTATTGAGCATGTTAATCACTATCCAAATAGCAATTCCACAGTAATGCAGCTGGAAGAGGCCTGAAGAAAGGAGTCCATCTACCATTAAAGTGGTTATTGATTGAAGGTTAATGTTTTGTGTCTGGGAGATCACTCTGCATCCTTCTGGTAAGCAAATAAGCGCAGAATTGAATGACTGAATAAAGTGCCTGGCTAGCTGTCCATTTTACTCAATATGGGATATCGGCATTGATTGTTTAAAGTAATCCAGGACCCAAAGAAGATTTTATGCCTAAACTGTTACAGCTCTATGTTGACTGGCAATTGTCATATATTCACTCTATTCTACTAGAAGAAAATTGATATTTCCTTACTTTTTTCACTTCGAAGCAGTAAACCATTACTGAGTATTGTATTTTAAAGAAGGTGTCACCCCTGGGTCTTTTTTCCTGTGAACAGAATGATTTATATGAGATTATATGGTACTGTACATTTCTGTATGCTATTCATGCTAAAGGGAATGACAGGGCTGGATAAATCTTCCCGAGGGATGGGGAAGTGGAGGTAGCCCAGGGAACATGCTTGAAGGAGGGACAGGGCCGGTGTTGTGGGGATGCAGGCAGCAGCTATGGAGAGCAGTGGTGTATGTCTCAAGCTAAGTAGTGAGCATACTGCACAGGAGGCACTGGGAGGTTGCTAAAAAAAAAAAAAAAAAAAAAGAAAGAAAAAAAAAAAAAGGCAGCAAACATGGAGCCACTTTCCTAGTGTGACAAATTGAGAAAATTTCCTTAGGAGTACAGACTGTACAGAGATGTCCACAACCCAGAAAAAACACCGAGTTGCTGAAATGAAGGTGAGATGGGGGCAACAGCTTACCCAGCTATGGCAGAGGGAAAGGTTTCCCTTTTATTTCTCTTCTGTCCTTCTAGTCAGTCTGAATTTTCTCTGCCTTAAAGTTAGGGTTTACAATATGAGCACATAAGTTATAAGATTGTGCTCCCTAAATGCTCAGGAAAAATATGGGATTTAAGACAACATTTCAGAGCACATAAAGGAAAAGTCCAATTAAAGTCCGCATGAAGTAGGTTGTGTAAATATCATAGCAGTCTAAGCATTGACTATGTCAACTTGTCTGCTGATATTTCCTCTGCTCTGGTACATTCTCAGTGGATTGATGATTCCTTTCTCTGTTTTTCTAGCTTAGGCCTGACCTTTATTCCTCAAGGGCCAAAATGAGCTATGGTCTGGTCTTTTGGAAACATCAGTAGCTAATGCCTTGTGTATATCTGTTACTGTGAAATGAATTCTCCTAGAGAAAGAAAACATGCAGACAAGTGATTCCAAATGAATAGTTTTGTGTCATCATTTTGTCATGTGGTCTGAAGCTGGGCTTTTTGCTGTTTCTCTAAAAATTGTGATGACAAAATTTGACAGCAAACATATATTTTTTTTTCATTTTTCTCTTCATGGCAACAAGAACTAGTCTGTTCAATGTGAATTTCATTTGCTTTGTACTTTCTGATGAGTTTAATTGTTGCATGGCACAATTCATAGAACACTAAATATTAGTCTGTCTGAATAAGAAAGCTATTTCTATTTGCATGGTAATGAAACCTTCTCAAAAATGCTGAGGATAATCAACTAAATAATGAGACTTTCTGAATGACCTAAGCGTAATGGCTGGTTCTTCTTGTAATTTAGATCAAACACTGCTGATAAATGTAAGGGAAAATCCTTAATTGAATGTAAACATTCCAACAAGAAATGAAAGGAGAAATTAGTGTAAACCAGAAATTAAAGGGAGAAAGTTCTGAATGGCAGCTACTCCAGCCAAGACGATTGCATAAGAGGCAGAAAAGCACTGCATTAATGTTTAATGGTTAAGGCAAAATGATGTTTCTACCTGAGCTATATAAAGACTTTCCAGTGAACAAAGTAGCCAGATTTATCCCTAAAAAATGAGTCAGCATTAAACATGTCTTTTTTGTGTGTGTTTTCTTGGCCAAATGTCTGGTGCCAGATACCAATTTATAGGAACAATCTCAGAGATTTCAATCTCAGAGATTTCTTTGCTTTCACATCTCCCAGAAAACAAATTGTTACGTTTCCTTCATAAGGTAACTACATTATAGAGATCAGAAGAGAATCCAAGGAACATTTCTGATTTCTGAGCATGCCCTCTAAGGGTAAAGTTACTTGTTTATGTTATGCTTATCTGTTATTAATGTACATCATTAATGGATCATGAGTAATTTTTTTTTAAAAAAACAACCTTAATCATCTCTTTAAAGTAACCTGAGATTCTAAGTTTCTAACTCCTGGCTTCTCAGACAAATAAAATATTTATGCAACAACAACAAAAATAGAAAATTTATTTTTAAAACGTTGACAGTACCCCGAACTTGGCTAGTCCATATACTCCCATATACTTGCTGCCTTATAGTGCCTGACTAACAGGGCTTCAAGCTTCCTCTTTCATCGTTGCCAGTTGTCCTCTCTTCTCTTCCCCCTCCTACTCAGTGTAATTATCTACCATGCTGTTTCTCCTTTTTTTGTGTGTGTGAGCACACTCACAAAGTTTACCCTGCAACTGTTGGGTTGGCTCTGCAGCTGAACACATGCAAGAACAGCAAACAACAGAAACACTTCATTAGAAAGTATTTGTGGTAATTAGAAACTCCAAACAAAGAACATTCTCTTATAGGTAATAATAAAATAAAAAATAAATTATCCTTATTTAGAAGAATTTATAATTTTGTTAGCAATGTGGCTGCATTTGATAGTATATGAATGTTTCTGTTATGCACAAGTCTTGGCAAAATGATATAGTAAATTGTAGAAGAAATAGGAATAAAAGTCTGATCACTGATTTTTTTATTTTTATTTTTTATTTTTAAAGGCTGAAATAGCTAGTTATTAATAAAAATTTGTAAACATTCTGTTTTCTGGAGAAAATTTTCCACAAGTACAGCTTTAAAAGTTGTCCTCTTGTGTTTTAAGCATGTAAGCCTCTGCCTGCTACATGTGCATTTTTTTTTTTTTTTTTTGCACAATGTGTTACTCATTTCTCAAGATACTGTAGCATATTATATATCATCCCAAGGGCCTGGTCATTACCTTGATGCATGAGATTCATTTTGCTGGTTGTGAATGGTGCGGTTGCTACAGCAGTGTGAATCGAGAGCATATTTTAAACGAGAACATAAAAGTTCATTTTTTTAATACAGTAATGTTACCCTGTGGCAATTTGTCTGTGTTCTTGAGCAGTCTCTTTAAACGTGCAGTGCATGATAGTCAGTTGAACAAGAATGTAATTAGTTTTCCTAAGAAAATGACCAGAAGAACATCTTTTCAGCGGATGTATTTTTTTTTTTCCTCTGGATTGCACTTCTCTTGCACATACCTTTTGTACTCTGAGTAGGGACAGAACTCTGGGCTGAAGGCAGTGCAATTTCCATACGTAGGGTGGGTGGAGACCGCTGAGTCTCCTGAGTCAACACAAGTCTTAGGCCTGTAAACTGTCTTGCTAAATCTGACATATTTAAACTTCTCTTACTGTGAGAATAAACTCATCCTGCTTCAAAGACAGTTTTGTGAATGATCTGTTGTTAAGTAAAAAAACCTTTCTGATCCTTGGCACCCATTCTGCATCTTCTGTATGAGATAAAAGATGTGATTCTGTGTGTGACCATAGGCATTGGTCACAATCTCAGTAGCTGAGAGACTGTAGCCAAGGGGGAAATTATGAGTAGTTAATGAGTCAGTGTATCCATAGCTCACATACTGCCTGTATTGTCTTAGGAGAAAGTAGCTATGAGAAGACTGAGCAAGGAATGAGATTTAACACGTGAATAAAACTCTGTGTGTTCTGGTTATTCTTAGACAGTGAAAGATGTCGTGTAAGATCAAAATCATTACAGAAACATAGAAACATCCACATTATTTATTTATTTATTTATTTAGTGCATAGAAGTCATTAGGCCAGAGAATGGAAGGGGAGCACAATAGATGGAAAGCTAAATACAACTTTTTTTTTTTTTTTTTAATATGTTTCATGTTTTTTTCTTCCTCATTTTGAATTTTCAGCATTAAAAGATACATTACTTCCACTTCTAATTTCTCTCTCTCCTACATTAGCATTGATTTTATTGTGCCTAGGGTCTTCTTTGTATTTTGTTTTTTACTAAAATGGTTTTCATAGCTCACAAAAAGAATACACCAAGACCATGGACTACAATATTAAAAAAATTCATCTGAGGTGAAAAAAAAAATGATGTTATAATGAGTGTCCCACTACAGAGATGTTTATTAAGAAAATTGGTAGAATGTACAATGGCCTGAGCAACCAATTTTATAAACTTAACTTTTGAAGTTAGCTTTGCATTGGTAGAAGGTTGGTCTGATTGTTTTCCTTCCAACTTATATTTTTCTGTGGAAAAGCCTAAATAAATATATAGGGGTCATATTTGTATAATGATGATGGTTTATACCATCATATAAAAAAATCTTCTACTACATCTGCCTTTTCCTTTATATGTTCTGTCCTTAATATCTACTAACAAATTCCCTACTGTAAATTCCATAATGGGTATAGAGAGATCTAGCTCTCAGAGCCCTCAAATGATTATTCTCTTCTGAGACCAAAATCTACAAGACTTCTGAAGGTATAGGTGAGTGAACATGTAAGTCATGCTTGGATTCCTGACTTTGCTTAAAGTAAGAGGATATTTAAAGACTACATTTAAAATCCATTACTGTTTGTGGGAGTCAGCTATTTTGGTCTTTTCAGTCAGTAAATATTTTGCTGGAGTTTTAATATGTTGTCTACTTCTGTATAAATTCATTCAAGTCTTATGGTTCATACTGCTTTTGCTCTTTTCAACTGGTTAGAAAGGAAGAGGAAACCTGGAATCTTGTGGAGGGTCCTCATTTTCTTGACTAATTGTCTCTGTTCCACAAATGGATCCTCTCTAAATGATTTTATGGGAATGAGAGATGTATTGTAACAGGGTTAGAAATGTGCTGAGAAATGACAGTCAAATTGCTTGCATTTCAGAGAAGGGAAATGAAGTATATTTTGAAAATGTAAAAAGAAAAGAGAAGAAGCATTTAAAATGTAACTGTAGGAAACAGAGAATAAGAATACTGAATGAATGTGAATAGATGGTAAGCCACCTATAAATGTTAACACTAAACTTGTTCATGCCTTAGTTAGATACTTCTTCTTTAGTACTGTACTTGGAATTGCCCTCACTGCTCAACATTATTTTGCCTGTAGGATACTGTTTTTTATTAAGAACAACACAGAATTAATGGCACAGACACCTTTTAGTGAAACTACCTACTTCTTAGAATCTCAAAATGAGAGTAACATCTCACAGCCCATCACTTATAATTTCTGTCTTGCCATGTTAATGAGTTTCAGACAACATTAATGCACCTGGAGGACACGGGTCTCAAAAGTCCAAGTGCAGCATAAAGGAAATGGACATTCGTTTGAGTCTTAGAGCCTCATGGGGCCTTTACAGATATAAACTTGGCTATAAATTGACAAGCAACCTTGTTTGCCCTCAGGCTGTCTGAAATCTATGAGAAGTTTGTCATGCTTTGGGGAAAAAGTTCCTTAATACAATGCCATTTGTTTAAAATCCAGCTGTAGTTCCATGTTCTGTGTACATACTCTTATTGGTTATGGAACGCACCATGAGTTTAAGCCCCCCAGACATAGATTTTCACAGTACCTCACCTATACTTCTGTATTGCTTGGTATTGAACAATTTACATGAAAGAGTTACTGGTGCATTGTATTTAAAAGGAGCTTAGTAACTAACTATGCAAAGTTGTTGCCAAAAATAACAAAACTTGAAATGCTGGTCTCTTTCTCTAAAGTGAATTTCTGCCAGTCTGTCCTTCACAATCTGAGACAGGTTTCTGAAGTAACTTGGATGTGAACAATAAGCTTGAAATAATTTAACTGCATGTCTATATTGCAGAATGCAAGGAATCCCAAACAGCAGTCCATCATTACAGAATCACAGAATCACAGAATTTCTAGGTTGGAAGAGACCTCAAGATCATCGAGTCCAACCTCTAACCTAACCCTAACAGTCCCCACTAAACCATATCCCTAAGCTCTACATCTAAACGTCTTTTAAAGACTTCAAGGGATGGTGACTCCACCACTTCCCTGGGCAGCCTGTTCCAGTGCCTAAAAACCCTTTCAGTAAAGAAGTTCTTCCTAACGTCTAACCTAAAAATCCCCTGGCGCAACTTAAGCCCATTCCCCCTCGTCCTGTCACCAGGCACGTGGGAGAACAGACCAAACCCCACCTCGCTACAGCCTCCTTTGAGGTACCTGTAGAGTGTGATAAGGTCGCCCCATGAGACTCCTCTTCTCCAGGCTGAACAAGCCCAGCTCCTTCAGCCGCTCCTTGTAGGACTTGTTCTCCAGGCCCCTCACCAGCTTCGTCGCCCTTCTCTGGACCCGCTCAAGCACCTCGATGTCCTTCTTGTAGCGAGGGGCCCAAAACTGAACACAGTACTCGAGGTGCGGCCTCACCAGAGCCGAGTACAGGGGGACGATCACCTCCCTAGCCCTGTTGGTCACACTGTTTCTGATACAAGCCAGGATGCCGTTGGCCTTCTTGGCCACCTGAGCACACTGCTGGCTCATATTCAGCCAACTGTCCACCATCACTCCCAGGCCCTTCTCTGCCTGGCAGCTCTTCAACCACTCATCTCCCAGCCTGTAGCTCTGCTTGGGGTTATTGCGCTCCAGGTGCAGGACCCGGCACTTGGCCTTGTTGAACTTCATGTAGTTGACCTCAGCCCATCGGTGCAGCCTATCCAGATCCTCCTGCAGAGCTTTCCTACCCTCGAGCAGGTCGACACACGCACCTAACTTGGTGTCATCTGCAAACGTACTGAGGGCGCACTCAATGCCCTCGTCCAGATCATTGATGAAGATATTAAAGAGGATCGGCCCCAGCACCGAGCCTTGGGGGACGCCACTAGTGACTGGCCTCCAACTGGACTTGACTCCATTTACCACGACTCTTTGGGCCTGGCTATCCAGCCAATTTCTAACCCAACAAAGCGTATGCCAGTCCAAGCCAAGAGCAGCCAGTTTCTTGAGGAGAATGCTTATGGAAAACAGGAAAAGCATACTTTAGAAAGCACACTGAGGGGTTTGCCTTGCATACACAGATTAATATAGCTCTCAAGTAGCCTGCAAATGTTGGTAAGATTTCTCCTTAAGATTTAACCATTGCTTGCTAGTCAGGTAGAAAGGAATTAATGAGGACCATCCAAAGAGAAAGCAGCCTTTTTGATGCTGGTTCTTTCATGTGCTTGCTTCCTTTTTTACTGACAACTTTCTGCGTATATGTCCTCTGCCAGAAACAAATTGGAAGTGATTTCAACTGCCAGTAAGGCTCATATGAGCGAAAAAGGGAGCAAAAGCACTAGAGGTTTCAGGTAGAAGTAAATTGTTCCCATTCAGTTAATTACCACTTATGCATCAGAACAAATCTCCTGTTTTTACAGAGAGGTGCCTTTGCTCATTAAATAGGGCATTGGAGTTGGACACTCTTCCATTGGCTGTCCTGAGCTTTGGACATGTCAGTTATAAATTACAGATACAAGAATACTTTTATTTATTTTTTTTTTTTTTGAGATCAGTAAATAGAAAATGTGATGTATTTGTTTAGTGTTGTTTGTAGATTTTAATCTTAAACTTACTTGAAAATAATGTAATGTTGGATGCACTGCATTGCAAAGTTGGGGTGTTTTTTTGAAACTGTCATATTATTTTATCGAGTGTTTTAATAAGGTAGGTAGGCAGAACAATTGCAAATGTAAGCTAATTTTTTTTCTGTCTTTCTTTTCCCTGACAAACTATAGTTGAATTTGGAAATCAAGTAAGAAAGCAGTGATTATCAATCTTTATACAGCATTATGGCTGGAACACTAACAATGAGAATTTTGAAATTTCTTTTTCATATTTTATTTAAGGCACTGGTTTGTAATTTTGTTGGCATGGTTTTGGCTCTACCAGAGACATTGCGTATGAGTTTTGATAAATTGGTTAATCTTTACCTGCATTACATCTTATACGTCTGTAAAGTCATTATAAAGATGATTATTTTTTTCTATTTGGTTTACCAGCCTCATAGTGCAGCATGAAGTGCTTGTAAAGAATGGACATGCCTGTGAAGGTCATTCTTCTGAATTACAATAATGCAAATAAAAATAATTTTGAGATTTCAGGAATCTGGTTACCACCAGATTACAAAGCTAGGGTGATTTTAAAGGAATTGTCTCTGAAAACTGCACTCATACTAGCCATAAGCTATCTAAAATATAGTTTATGTGTTTCATAAAGCTTTTCCTGTTTAGAAAGATTTTTGTGGAAAATTTCATGTACTTTGTTTCATCTATACAGTTTGTCTATCATTAATTGAAATGTCTTAGAAATGTAGAAAATTATGTGGCCCTATTCCTAATTGCAGGTTTCAGTGCATTCTGCTCAAGGAAATTTTCTCCATAATCATGAATTCCTGAACAAATTGTATGGAAGAACAAGAATTGTTTATAGAACAAGTATAAACAATTCCCATTTTGAATGTCCCTGAGCCTATTATTAAATAAGTTTCAAAAACAATTGTCCCTGAGTTTTGCTGCTGGCCCTAACATAGTCTTAAAAGATCAGTATAAAAGAGCACTATGAGTATTTTCTAGGCCATGATACAGAAAATCAATATGAAATTCATCCAATCAGTTGTCCTTTGCCTCTAATGGCTGGAAAAAGCAGAATCATTCAGTCCTATGTGCTGCAATCCGTGGAAAGATGTACAGAAAATTAACAACAAAGAAAAGTTATAGAGGCAGGATAATCTCCATATGTCCTCATTAACTCAAAAATATGATTGACTAAGTAATGACTAGTGGGGTTTCACTAGCTAACACAATGTTTATACAAATGAGCATATGCAATGTTTGGAATGCACCCTATATTTAATGTAAGAGATTTCTATATTTCTCTGTTTGTGTCATTCATCATATTCACAGTTTCTTTGACCCTAATACACAAATTTCCTTTAAATGACTGTAATTTGTTATCTTATACACACTAAAATTTTGACTTCATATTACATTAGTCAATTTTATGTAGCTGTAACACTGGTGAAACCAATGGTGTTACTGCCTCTGAGAGAGTGGAAGAACTCAGCAGTAACTCAGATTCCTAATTTTAGCAGTTTTACTACAAAATTTTGTCCAGCTTGAACTGTGTGTGGTAGGAGTGTAAATGAAGAACAGTCCACTGATGTACAGCAAGGATAGATGTGGTAGGAGCCACCTCCCACATTTTGCATTCTAATAATAAGAGTGATGGCTTTTTTCCAATTTAAATGAGCACAGTCACAATTAGTCTTTATTATCCAGAGAAAAAACAAATGGTGAATCATAGCTTCATATCCTAGAGTGTTTGTTATATAATACCTATTGAATTTCATTTGCATGCTTTATGCATATATTTATTATGCTGAAAGCTGATTACCCAATTTCTTCTAAAGTCTTTCAAGGCACTGTGTCAGCCCTTCCTAAAGTTTGCAAGCATATTGTTTTTGACAGTCAAGAGAGTTTGAGATTTTTGTATTAATTACTCTGTTTACATAAAAATGAGGCTCATGTCATTTGTGTATTCCTATTATACATATTTTAGAAATTACAGAGTAATTACAGCAATTGCTTAATCTGCATGTGGTGTCTAATTTAATTTAATAAGATGCAGCTACATCATTTTTCACGTATCATAAAACTGGATGTGTGAGACAGTGAAGTCATAATGAACTGTTACAACAGTACACATGGAGTTCTAAAAATAATGTTCATTCACTTAATAGTTTTTATAGTTAAGAAATATAGTTATGTTTGCCTCCATATATGTTGTGTGAAGTATGTAAATGGTTGCTGTTTCTTTCTTGTTTACTTTATACAGAGAAATGCATGTCACTTTTTCCTTCCGTGTAGGTCATAGCTCTTACCAGTTTTAGTCCGATAATATTAGCTGTAGTCTGTGGTCACACATTTTAGTAAGCTAAAAGGGATGATCATTTATCAGACTTGACAAGCGGTGGCTGAATAATAACTTTCCTGTAAGGCAGGCGCTTTCCTGAATGTTTAAGTGCTGATGGTTTGAACATTACAGCTCACCAAATTTTAATTGATTTGAGGTTCACTGATTCACTGACCTCAAAGTAAATGCCAGTACACAGTGTGTTTTTATTGTCTTTTAGTTATCTATCCAAATAAATATATGTCCAGTCAACTATTTGATTCTCTAATGTCCTACAGGTACCCCAGAAATGTACATCTTGCTTAAGCATGTAAAATCATTCTCTGACATGAGAAAGAGATACATGATCTGTACATTCAAGACTACAATTTTTAGCTGCGTGTGACATACATGAAGTGTAAATATTAATAGGGAGCGAAGTACTCAAATAAAAAAGTAATTCTCCTCAAGGCTTGATTACCTGGGTTGGGAGCATAGGTTTTACACCTAAATAGAATAGGGATAGTAGAATAAGGATGAGATTATAGACTCAGGAGCCTGGTTGATCTAAGGCAGATTTAAGCAGATCTCTGTCTAATTATTGCCAGAATTTTGACCAACTGTCTGAACAGAGCTGCCATTTTCCACTCATTCTTCGTAGCCCTAGTTCAGGAGTTTGTGAGGGGGTCACTGCAAATTGCAGCGATGTCCTTCAGTCCCTGCACCAAGAGGTTTTGTTTCTGTTTCTTCTTTTCAAAGTTTTCTGGTTTTGTTCCTTTTTAACAAACAAAAGTCCCCCAGATATTTTATTTTATCAGCTCCCTGGGTTTTATCTCGTATTATCTTCAGAACACGTACGCATTCCTTCCTTTTCCTTCATTTCAAGAAAAAAAAAATGAGAGTAAGAGCTGCTCTGTGCTTTTTGGCCAGTGGTAGTGACATTTGTAGTGACAACTTCCAGGTAACAAACAGTGTGAGCAAAAAAGACAGTTTGATTCATATTTGGGTGCAATCATAAAAAAAATGCTGTAGTTTCTTTAACACCATCAATGAAGGATGAAAAAATGTACAAAATTAATTACTGACTTTTAGGTAAAATTTAAACAGTTTCCTTGTATGCCATCACTTATGATTGGAAAAAGCATTTACTGAAGAATTTTCTGTTTCGATAGGAGTAATCTGTAATGGGTTTTCTGGAGTTTTCTAGAACTTTTTTCCCCATGAGACACCCCAGAGATAAACTAGACAGGACAAAATCAGTATGGTCATGTGGACAATAAATTACGGGACTATATATAGACTGTCATTTCTTTAATCTGAGCTGTCAGGAGATGGAGTTGTTAAGAATAAGCCAGATAATGGAAGCATGAAGAAATAGTTTCACTTTTGCTTTGTATCCTTATAGAATAGAAGCTATAAATTGGTAGAAGACACAGATTAAAAAAAAAAAAAAAAAGAAAAAAAAAATACAAACTACATAATAAGTATGCATTATGTTAAAGTTTATCATAGCTACTCTCTAAGAAAACACTGCAATCTTTTTATGCTCTCCAGATAGTCAAAGGAGAGGATATGTGTAAAGATCAATAAGCTACAGGGTCAAAGTGATGTTCTAAAACTATGATTTTTGACACAAAGCCTCTCTGATTAGATAATTAGGTTCCCTCTTGAAACCTAATTTAGCCTGTACTGTTTGATAGTGAAAAGAGGAAGGCCTCAGGGAGCCTTGAGAAGTTCCCCTTGGAGTTCTTTTATTTGTATCCAGCCTAATTCCCTACTACAAATCAGAAATTTCCTGCAGATCCAGCAATAGAAAGCTGGAGAAAGGGATCAATATCCAGTCACATCACCAACTGGCAAGAGATCCTTCCTGGATCCTCCCACAAGGGAGATCATTTGGTCTTCACAAGAGAAGAATTCTAATGATGCTACAAAAGTACAGGAGGTAGGGCAGGAGCTGAATTTGCTAGATGTGTAACATATCCTAGAAAATTATGTTCCCAAATTTGATTGTTACTCCCTCCATGTCAAGCGGGTAGTGTAAATAAGCCAATACAGGAACAAACCAACCCTTTGATTTATGTTAAGTACTGGAATTATGTCCTCCATTACACAGATATAATTTCCATTGATTCCACTCTGAACTAGAAGTTAGCATCAGACTTGCTGTCTTTGATGTAGGAGGTGGCCCTACATCATGCTACCAAGAAAAGGTATAATTTTTACTTTTTAATTAGCTACTGAGTTTTGTTAGATGTTCCAACTTTTTAGATTTTGCACTGCAGGGGGAACTTACCTTGTGGTAGGCCTAACCTTGTGTTAAGAAAATATTAGCTGAACTTCACTCAGGTAGAATTCTTTGCTATCCTCCTTTTTAAATCTGAACCACCAGTTACTCTAAACCTTGAACAGAGCCATCCTAGTCCCTAATTATAAAAATAGACTTGCAGTTTTAGGATTTAAAGTCCCACTTAGCAAGGTGGGAATTAATAAAGACAAAATGAAGAAGCAGCTGCAAATAACCAAGGTATAATAGGTAAATGTAATAGATTAAAAATAAAAATCAATAAGTGACCAAGGAAGTCACTTCTTATTTAGGCAAAAGTTTGGGAAGAGTGAAAATCCTATTTTGAAAAGAAGAATAGAAGTAGCCTCCAAGTCTAGGATGAAATAGTTACACTGACGATACTCCTATTAGGCAGCAACTCGCTCATTCTATATTTAGCTGAATACTACAATGAGTGTCAGCATCCCCAGCTGAGATGACAGCTTGACTTTCAGTGGGTAGACATTTTGTATTTCTACCACAAATTTTTTCTCACTATTAAGCAACACCCCCAGAGAGAAATATTTGAGAAGCAAGAAACAATACAAAAGGATTTTTTGACTGTAGAGGTTAGGTTTGTGTGTTTTTTTTTTTGTTTGTTTGTTTGTTTTGTTGTTTGTTTGTTTGTTTGTTTGTTTCTATGTTTTTTATTCTGTAGAAGATGCTAGATGCTAGAAAGCTGCCTATGCTTGCAAAAATAATTACTGATTGGTAGAAAACATATTTTTTTCATCTCTTTGTGTGCTGCCTTTTTTATTTTATTTATTTATTTATTTGAGGAGCTTTGTATTTCAGAGAAACATGACACTTATGAAGAATAGGGCAAGGTCAAGCATGGGCATTAAAGGCCACAGTTGTCACAAGTTAGCAGATCAGAAGAGCTAAAATTAATACTATACAACATTGATTGTAAAAAATTCACTCCCTATTCCAAAATTAAGAATCAGTCTTGCTTATTTCACTGTGTTTCTGTGGATTGGCACGGGCAGTAAAAGCTTGGAGCTTAGCTTGTCAATTTGTCAATTTTCTCTTGTGGATATACTGGAAAAATTGAACTGTAACTACCGTGAAAAATCTGTATTAATTGTCAGTAGTTTCCAGAGAACATATACAGGGTTGGTTCTCTGATGTGTACTAAATATTTACATCAATTAATCCTGTAGTATTTTTACTTCATACATTTGCATTATTCTTTCAGTTTATAAATCTATTATTTTTTAATGTTTTCTATATCCTCTATATTTTTATGGGAGAAGAGCTGGTAGCATTTTAATGTATCTAAATAAATAATTACAAGAAATGTAATTGTAAATAATTTTCTTTTTGTTTTATTATTACTGTTTATCTGGAGAGACAAGAAGAAATAACATTATTCCACATAAATATAAAGGAGCTAATAAATATACACCATTTAATGCAGTACTTAGTTCAGGACAAGCAGATAAAAAGCAACAGGCACATGTATTGCAACATCATGTCAGAATTAGGTCAGGAGATTGGAAAGCAGAGTTTCCAGCTTCTGATTCTTGTCTAAGAGATACCAGACAAATCTCTCTAACCTGCAGATTTAAGCAAGTTTACAAACTCCGTTAATGTTTGTTATCAAAGTGATACATGGCACATTGCTGACTACTGCAAGCTCAAAATCCATATTCGAGATCTTAACATGAAGTCTTTCCCTGACCCCTTCCACCCCTCCCCCCCCCAAATTCAGGAAGAGAATCATTCCTGCTCACAGAAATGGTTAGTGATTATTGTGCTGTTTCTTCTGTGCCTTAAAGAAGTCCGATTATCATTAAAACTTACCCTTTCTACAAGTCTAACATTGTATGAGTTTAGCACGCAGCCCTGGCTCAATGAGGGTACATCGGTCTAATGGGCAGCTACAACACTTTTTCTTCTCTATGCTTCTTCCTTTCACACAGTGTAAAACTAAGGGTACACTGTTTAAATGCTGATGGATGGGTCAGCTGCCATGGTTTGGATTAGGCCTGTAGGTTGGCAGGCACAATTTTGGAGGCCAAACCAGCTTTGTCATAACAAATCAGCTATTAAAAGCATGAAAGCTGGTGTGAAAGTAAATGTCTTTGTTGGAAGACAGCAGTGAAAACACATGCATATTGCAGTGCGTTTCTTTTGCCTAAATTGTAATTCATGAAGTACTCTTTGACCTCTTCTATTAGTTCAGCTGGGTGTAATGGCCACTTTCTTTTCTTTACTACATTCAACAATAAGGTAATCTGCCAAGAGTGGAAAGGAGAGTATTGTAATTCCCATTCCTAGTACTGGACTCGGATGAATGAAAAGAGACACAGATTTTACAGGTTCTGACAAGGAAGGAACTTTGCTCTGTCCTTGCCAGTAATTAGGTATAAGGCTGCTCTTACATTCACTGTCTTTCATTGCTATGTGATGATAGTGATAATAGCTAAAAAATAATGACAATATTTACAGTGATAGTTTACGTGCTTGATTTCTCTCTCTTTCTCTCTCTCTCTCTCTCTTCTCCCCTCTCCTCCCCTTTACTCCCCTCCCCTCCCCTTCCCTTCCCTTTGCTTCACTTCACTTTTTGTTGGAATCATGAAAAGCTGTAGCTCTTGCAGGAGTAAATGGAACTGCAAAAATCTGTCTGCAGGATGTAGCCTTTAGGAGTTAAGGTGGATAGTCAGGTTGCCTCAGATGAGCTGTCTTCTTGTTGCATGTATTCAAAACAATGAAGGCAACTTTTAATGTATCTGGTAGTTAAGCTTTGGAGGGAAATAAAAAGAATGGAAAAAACATAACAGAACATTTAAAAAATTGGTATTAGCTTTAATCCTGAAGTCTTTGTTTAGCAACGTGGAATTTACTGAAAGTTTACTTGGAATTTTTCCCAAGTAAAAACTAGAGGCCGGAAACTCACCTGGTATAAACTGGCATAGCTTTACTAAAGTCAAACGTACGGTGTTTGAAGCAGCTGAGGAGACGATTCTTGCTTTCATAATGAAGGCTGGTTGCTATTCCAACCTTTTCTCTTTATTTTTATTTTTTAGTCTTCAAAGCATTTTGAAACATTAATTAAAGATTTTCCTCTAGGTTAGGAGAAGTATGCAAATACATCACCCCATGTATTAGAACTGGAATGCCTAACTCATTGTATTTGGCAGTCAAAGGGGAGAGAGGGCTGCAGTTTTCTGTGCAGATGGCAGAAGTATGTACAGAGCAGTGCAGTGTATCTATTAATCTCATCTAAAGAAACAGACAGTGAAGAGGTTCTGCTCAGTGACAGCCTAACCATTAACAGCATCCCAAACTTGATTTTATTTCTTCACTTTTTTTGGGTTGAAAACACTGTAGCTAAGACTTATTATGTCATTGTCGTCTCTGCCTTTCCTCTGTCTCATCTGTATTCTTTACAGAGCCTATAAACATGGGCTGTCAGCAAGCTAAACCTGTCAGATTTCCACTTCCCCCCTCCTTCGTCTGCTACTATGCTGCCCGAGAAAGAACCCTGCATGCTGCACCCTCACTATGATTCTCATCATCACATCTCATTCATCACTCTGACTCCAAACTCTGCTCAACACATTAGAAAAAAGGTCAGGGATATGAAAGGAAAAGAGAAATAAACAACTACCCAGCGGAAGCGGTTGAGCTACAGGAGACGTGGGAGGTAAGATCGGAGCCAATTTCTCTGCCAGCAGCTGTACTGGGCATAAAGTACTTGCTATACAAGTTCTAAGTGTTTTAAGCTGGAGGGTTGTATAGGGGGTTCCTGCATCTCCTGGTTTATTTCCCTGCACAGAAGCAGAGTGAAAGGATAGAAAACCTTAGTTAAAGACAGAAAGGTTATAAAACTTTTTATAACTAGAGTAAAGATGACGGATTGGTTGCTGAGTGACTAGCAACCTGATAGCATGCAAGATTAGGACTCGAGAGTTCAATAAACATCCTTGCAGTGATGAAGGAACAAATCCTATGTTGACTTTATGAGCCAAACTTTAAGAGCCTTTTGATTGGAGATTGGGGGAGATTTTGTATGGAGAAAAAAGAATTGGTTTTATAGGAAACAGTAATATTCCTTTAAGTGTTTTTTTCCGATTTGCTGCTGCATTGTCAATGTAGTTAGGTAGAATCTATCTAAAAAATGATTCTGGCTTAGTTATATTCCTTCTCTTCATTTTCCTCACTCATGTTTTGGCTATTTATCACTGAGCAGGTTTGTTTTCTTGATCAAGAATTATGGTTTTTGCTTTTATGTCATTTTCTTCAAGCTCTTGGCACTTTTCACCATAAATAGAAAATAGCTATTAACTCTTTCCTTATCTGGATTTTGAAAATCTACATTTAAAATAATGGTGTATTAGCATGCCAGTAATTTTCTTCTCTCAGCAAATAAGGGAAACAAGGGGGAAATTGCTGAGCTTAAAGTAGATGACTTGCAAAAATCCATTCAGAAGACTATGATACAAATAATTTAGCTTGTGCAACCATGTGTGTAATGCGTGTTGTTTGTTTGTTTTCCACAAATGGTACTCAGTTTATAAGGATTTTAGTTTACATTTTTATTTGTGTGCAGTAACTGGTTAAGAATTGGATATGACCTCTGATTATAACATTTAGCTCAGAAATCATGATGACTTTGGTCAAATAGTTGATAATATAAATATCTTCATGGACTAGTAATTTTGGTTTTAAAAAAATAATTCAAAAAAAAACATTTTCAAATAGTGTTGCATCTAGCTCATGCTAAAAGCTATTTTTTCTGCTTTATGAGCTATTTAAGCTAAATAGAGAAGGCAGGTAAACTGATTGTTTGATAATTTTCATTAAACAAAAATGTAAGAGGCTCCTTATGAGATTACCAGGCCAAGAATAAAATCAAAATCATAAAGGGATTTAGGAAGAAAAAGGTAAATTCATGGAGAATTGTTCCCATGATGTCCATTAAATGCAAGGCTTTGGATGGAGCCTCCAAGTCTGATAATGCCTGTACTATTGAAAGGTGAGAAGGAATACTATTGAAAATAGTATGATCTATTGAAATAGATGAACATTACTGATCTACATTGTTGATCTATTTCCCATTCTTTACTAAGTGTTTTTTATCTTGCCTAAGTTGTAGATAAGATTCTAGAGTTCTTGGTCCAAAAGTCTGTAGAACATCTTACAGAAGCCACTTGTGTGAAGAATATAGCACATTTTGGGGAGAATCCTGTTACAACTTGGGAAAGGAACTTTCAAAATAAAATAGAGGACTGCTATATCCATCTACATCTATGCAAGTGTTTGTGTTTTCCTCAGTAAATGGCACTGCTTTCAGTGCCATTAAGCAGCTCTTCCCTTCCCTGTTCATCATACTCATGGAATGATATTTTGAACATACTGAATATCCTAGCCTTAGGAGGTAGGGGAAGTTAGCACTGCTGCACCAGGAAGCCATAATAATGCATTATGTGCATTTATCTGTATGATAAACCAGTGGGGAGTAAAGTGACAAGCTGAAAAAAAGTGAAAAGCTGAGCCCATGGAGTTAGGATATTCAGACAACAGACAGTTCAAAGTCAAGCTGAGACTAGATAAATTCTAGATTAATGTGAATTGTGGGGAGTAAAATAAATTGCGAAAAGTAAGAATCAGGAATGAAAGCACATTAGAAAAGAGAAACACATTTCAGTTCCTACAACCTACTGTATGCTGTCAAGTATAAATACAGCATTGTGATACAGCAGAGCTCAGTACTGACATGATTATTCTGGCCCTAATTTAAAATGACTCATACTTCAAAATAAGGAAACAAAGCATGCTAGAAATTTCAAACTTATCAATAAGGAGGTTGAAAGAAATATTGCATTCTACCTATAAAGAGAAATGCAGCTGCAAAACAATTAAGAAATAAATGTGAGTGACTCTTCTTGAAGTACATTTCACTCTAGCAATAGCAATGACAGTAGGAAAATGACACTACTACTAGCCAAGGAAAAAGATATATAGAGGAAGATCCTAAAAGTAAAGCATGAAAAGAAAATGGGATTATTTTAGAAAATAAGAAAGAAATAGAAATCTTTAAAGGGTTTAATTTTTAAAACAATTTAAATAGTGTTGTTATCTACCATATCACCGCAAATATAATGTAGTTTTGGTGGAGAAAAAGAGGAAGAAGAAAAGTCCAGAACCCAGTACTTTCCTCTTTACTGAAGAGGAAGAAAACTTGTAGCCAGTTTTTCTGCTGGCATCATATGAGATTCCTTCAGTTATCATGATCAGTACCAGATGAGAATGTGGTACAAAGGGAAGATTACTTTGCACTGAGATATGAAGTGTTCTTTTATGTTTCTGTAACAGAGTAAGCTAGTGTATTGAAGCTGACAGACTGAATCTGATAAATACTTCAAATTTAAAGTATTCCAAATTCATGTCTTGGAAAAGTAAAGGTCTGTGGAGCTTCTTCTTGAATATGTAGTAGAGTCTACATTACAAAATACACTTCTGTCCACATAGCTACTGGCTGTTTGTGCGTAAATGTTGTTTAGAGGGCTGCATTAACCTGTGAAAAAATCATCTTTAACTGAAATATGAAAGGCAGCCATTTTAAAGTTACACAAATGAACAAAGAAAATGACTGACTCTTCTCATCAAGTAAAAATTATTTAGCATTTGCCATCTAATAAATATCAATGTTATATGACCTAATCTGCTTACTTTTAGTTTCTCGCAACACCAAAACTAGACTTGCGTTTCTACATTATAAGTCAGATACCTATAATGCAGATACATAGTATTCTTTTAATTCCTATACATTCTTAAAAAGTATTATTTTCAGTACACAGACATCACTATCCATGTTTGGCAGCTCAGCTGACTGAAATCAATAGTGTATAGAGTAAGATAATTTTGCAAAATGAACAAAATCATTCCTTTGTTACAGATCATTAAAATAAAAACCCACTGTTAAGATAGCTGAATACAGAATTTTATGATAGACAGCTCTTGCATCTGTGCAAAAAGAGTCACAATGACTTCATTCCACTAGGAGTGGATACAAACCTAAACTAGGTTTGTATATTGGGTATGACTGTTTTAGTGTCTGGAGCACTCAAGTTAGTGTTGGCAACAAAAAAACACTTTAACATGGTGCCACTTTAACAATGACCCCTTTTCATCTTCTGGCAACAATTACCTCCCATTTGACATAATTTTCAAAACATGTAACTTGCTGTACATAATTAGGAAAAATATTGAAATAGATTCAGTTTTCTCTTCAGGAACAGTTAGTACTCTTATTTTTCATACAGGAACCTTCTGGGAGTTCTGGCTATTCTGCTCTTCTAAACTCTGTGGCTTTTATTAAGATCTCTTCAAAATTTGAATGAACGGGGATCCAAGCATTTGCACATATTGACAAAATATTTATTTGAATCTTGATTAATAGTGCAGAGCCAGTCAAGTAGAGTCTTATATTTACCACTGTTAGTTTATTCAGTGCTATTTATAACATCATTTATTTGATAGCTATGGTGCTATTCCAATCACTGAGTATATCTGGATATTGAATTTTATTTTTGCTTTCACTTTTCCCTACAAGACTGCCACGATTCAAAAAGACTTCTTAGTTCTCTTGCATGTCTCTGCACACATCAGTGTGTGCATCCTTTGATTTTGCTGCTTCCCGAATTTTGTTTCTCCAGCTGAAAGCTCAAATATTCCAACAAGATTAGCCCATTTCAAACTTGTTACATGAATATGAAAGAAGGTATAATTTAGGAAAGAATGCATTCTTTTTTACAGTTGTGTTATTTTGATTTTGAAATGGAAATATTTGAAATTGTTTAGAGTCATTCATGGGTGTACTTTGTACAGGGCAGTATTTTGTTTCTACTTTCTTTCAAATGCTGTCATTTGAAGTTGTACAACAGTGCTGGTCATTTTATATTCTTGAAGTCCTAACCTGTAACATTTTTAAAGAAGCCCAGTGCTATTTGTATGAAAAGTCTTAAAAGTCACTTCAAAAATTACTACTTTTTAAAAACCTAAAACATTACATCATATAAATTTCAGTAATTAATTAGAATTGCAAAATTTTGCAGGAAAAAAAAAAAAAAAGTAAATTTGAACATTTTTTCAAAAGTCCAGCCAGACCCTTTATGGTTAGTCTTACAAGAATTTTGTGAAGCAGTTGAAATGCAAACTACTCACTATATTATGCATTATATTCATTATTGGTACAGTAGTTCATATGTTCTTGGCATTCGTTTACCCATTACGATAATGGGTTATAATGAGATCTTTTTTTAATGCACCAGGTGTAAAAAGTGTATTATTCAGGATTTCTCGGGCAACCACTGGAATCCAGACAACACATTTGCTTACAACTGGAAATACTTGGCACCCTGCTGTGTAATTTACAATAGTCTTATGCTAGATGGGAGACCTTCTATCAAGTGCGGTGGAGAAAATATACACTTAAGATGAACTGTTTAGTCCCCCAAGGAGAACATCCCACCTATTGTATGTCTTGGCTTGAAAATTTTAGCAGCAGATATCCTTAAGACAGAATGGGCATGATCTCCAGAGGCAATTTTCCTTCATAATGGCTTAAAATGTGCAGGTGGTCACATATCTTGCCTAAGAATGGGCAAAATATTCTTGTTAAACTCACTCTGTTCAAATACAGCTAAATGTATCTCCTGTATTCCATAGGCAAGATGAGGAGGAGAAATAGATCTAATTTAGTCTGGTGTAAATTAAGATTTCAAGAAGAAAGATTGTCTTTTAAAAGAAAAAAAAAAAAAGTCAGGCTCAAAGTAATACAACTTCTGTTTTAATTGGGCAGAAGAGGCATCTATTCCTGTTGTATTATGTTGATATGGCACTCATTATCATATCAGATTTCATGAAATATTACACTAGCCTTACCATTTTCATCTCCAATGCACATGTAGTGACAAAACAGTGTGACTGGGTGTAACACATTCTTCATGTTCCACAAATTTTCCAGATAGTAAATTCTTTATTAAGCAACTTTTTGTTTAAGATACCCTAATTCCCTCAAGATTTAGCAGACATGTAGTTACTGTGTATGACATAGGGACTTTAAAATGGAACAATTTTGAACATTGGCATATTTAAAATATCTTTATTCCAACCTTTTAGAACTAAACCTCTTTTCTAAGTCTTGCTTTAATATTACTGACTGGTGCATTTTTTTTCTTTTGTGATACTGTTTCAGTCCTAGGTTATCACGCTAAATATACTGGGAATAATAATAAAAATAGTTTTTAAAGTGTCTTGGAGTATTGCTTGTCCAGATAGATTGTGAAAAAAAAAAAGATAAAAATGCAATCCACGTAAGTCCAAAGTATGTTTCTTTGTTTTTATTCAGAGTGTTTCAAAAATGATAATTTCTTTCTGAAATTGCATTTTTACTGTTTTTTTACCTAGATATCTGAGGTAACTGGAATAAAAATGAGCTATGGTCAAATATTGCAATATTGGAGTAATTTCTGGTTCATTTTACTTAGTTTGTGAATTGACATTAATATAAAAACATGCCTCTTAAGTGTGTTAGACTTAAAATGTATAATATTTAAAACTTAAGCTTCTGTAACATATTAGAACTACTTAGAGGATAGTGGTGTAAGAGGCTAAAAGAAAATGAAAACAACATTGGACAAACAGATTCATTTTAGCTTGTTATAGACATTTGGGGGGGGGGGAGTAGAAATTGGTGGCATTCCTTTGAAATATTTAGGTAGAATTAAATATGCTGCATTTTTAAAGGAAAGAACTGCCACTATTATTTTATTTTAAACTGTTTCTTTGGATGCAATAGCTGTTAGTAGTGGTTTGGACATGTCTATTTGAGGTGCTGACATGACTTGCAGAATCTTCTAACTGTGAATATATGAATGGTAAAAAAGCCAGTTTGATTCCAGAGTCTAGATTAAGCTCCCATACGTAGAAAAATTAATAAATAAAACCGCTACTTCTTAATGTGAAAAAATTCTTACAAATATTAAAACAATAATAGGGTGGATTGTTTATAATTTCACTGTCAGAGAACTAACTGTAACGAAAACTCTAGAAGTAAAATTTCTAAAGGAGTTAACGATTTGATAAAATCTGCTTGAAAGACAAAAAGGATCCTACCTATTATCATAAAACATGCCATTTTGGTCTGCATTTGGTATGCATTTTAATTGTTTTTTATCGCTACAGAATAGTATTAATGTAAATACCCACTTTCCCTTGTGTTTTTCCTAATCTCTAAGATCAAAAATGTTTCATTTCTTTTAACACCATACTAATCAATGTTTCTTCATTGAAGAACATTATCCTTTACTCAAGAATTTCCCTTATCACTTTCCCTTTTTGTTTTCTGTCTAGCATTCTTTAATACCCTTTTTCAGATGGAGTCTGAATTTTCCCATCTCTAAACCATGATAAAGCCATATGAAAGTGTTAGCTCTACTCATATTTAATTGCTGTTCATGTCCAAACTCCAGTTCTGACTGTGAGGCTCAGCCATAAATTCCTGCTGCCAAGCAGATGAATTTTATGTTTCTCTTTTTTTTAAAGCTCACGCTTTATCATTTTATTATTTTGTCTTTTGCCATCCTATATCAATTAACCCCAACACAAATATCAGGGTATGGTTATTTGCATATTATTCACACTGCAATCAGAAGCATGGTTTTTCTGTTTAAATTTTCACCGTATTTCTGGTTTTTTTTTTTTTTTTTGTTTTGTTTTGTTTTGTTTTTTTAAATCCTGCAGGATAGATTTTCATTAAATTATTATTTGGTTACTGTACTGGGTTCAGATGAAAGCACCTATCCACTTTGCAACTATTTTAGTATTTATTTAACCAGAGATAAGGTTTAGTCCGAGATTAAAAGTGTGTGGGTTCAACTTTCTAATCTGCCAGAAATATAGTTATTCTGTATCCTGTTTGTAAAAGTGGAATCTTATTTGTTGCTTCAGAAAGACACTGCGATCGTGAATTCCTTGCAGATTACACAAGGCTTTTGAATGCTTTGAGAAAAGGAAAAATGCACAGATGTATAAATACCTATTACTAGAATTAGATGATAAGCCTACAATTCTGAAAAGCACCAAGACAATGAAATAACACGTTTTTGTTCAAGAGGATATCTAAAGCTTTCATCTCATGCTCTACTGTAATGTAGTGGAGGAATAGCAATGTTAAAAACCAATGGCATATGTAAAGTTCCATAAGTGGTTGATATGAAGAGGAACGCATTGGAAAGGCATTGTGTAAGGAGACAAACAAATACACCTACCAAACAGTTCTTCTATTTTTCTACTGCCCTTCTGCACTTAAACCACACATACAGCAACTTCAGCATCTGTATTGATTTGCTGAAGTAGTAATGCAGACCTTGAAAATCAGTGGTTGGTTTATTTCTGCCCATTTGCAATACCAGAAAATAACTTGTTTAGCTGACTTCAGTGCCTTTATATAAAAGAGCATATGGGACTTGCACCTTTGTCATACTCTTGAAGACCTCAGGTCCTCTACTGCCGCTACAGCCCACAGCTTTCTAATTATGTCATGGAGAACATGGGCTGATTATGGATGAGCAACAGAGTAGTTGCTAAGAGACATTGTGTGCAAGGAGCTGGAATGGAACTTGTGAGTAACACTGCTCAACAGGTATCACTCAAGTTCAGAGGACTAATAGGCAGAATTCTGAGTTCTGGGTTAAAGCGTTGCTGATGTTAAATGTTTTTGAAAACAGAGTATATTTGATTTCTTTCTTTCAGTGAGGTCAAAACAAGAAATAAACAAGAAAAAAAAAAAAAAAAAAAAAGCTTGGGACTTCTGTCTTCATTATTTTTTTTACTTGGTTTATTAGCAGTCTGTTCTTTCCTATGAGGACAGGCTGAGAGACCTGGGTCTGTTCAGCCTGGAGAAGAGGAGACTGAGGGGGGATCTTATCAATGTCTATAAATATCTGAGGGGTGGGAGACAGAAGGTGTAGCCAAGCTCTTCTCAGTGGCTTGTGGGGATAGGACAAGGGGAAACAGCTGCAAAATAGTAGGAAGTTCTGCACTGACATGCGAAAGAACTTCACGGGGAGGGTGATGGAGCACTGGAACAGGCTGCCTAGAGAGAGGTTGTGGAGTCTCCTTCTCTGGAGATATTCAAGACCCGTCTGGATGCCTACTTGGGCAGCCTGCTCTAAGGATCCTGATTTGCAGGGGGGTTGGACCCGACGATCTTTCGAGGTCCCTTCCAACCCCTACAGTTCTGTGTATCTATGTGTTTAACTCACAAATTTATGCATATATTTTGCAAAATACTTAAGTAATTAATGCTAATCAAAATTGTTCTTTTTTTTTTTTTTTTTTTTTTTTAATAAAGGCCAGCGTTTTAATTAGGCTAGGTATTAATATTACCAATCTTTCTAACAGAAGCACCATGTAATGAAGTGTGTCTTACAGAAGTGTTTTCTATTTAGCAATCTAGTTGGCAAAATGCTTGACCTAACAGCATACTCTAATACTTCTTGATAAAGCTGACAATATTTATTTACATAAAGCTGTATGGACAAGGTATTGGGAACTTTCACTTTGATCCAGGAAGTCAGTTTAACAAATGGCTAGCTTTTCAACTTCGGAGAAAATTTTGTGAGTCCTCAAATTTACTAAAACTTCTGCTTAATCAAACAGACAATACTTTGTCTATAAAGGGCTGACTCCTAAAACAGTATTGACAGAAAACAAAAGTCATTCTCCTCTGTAGTAGGGATAATGTATTCACAAAGGCCTCAATATCACCTGAACTTTAACAATACAACCGTGCCAAATGAGGAATTTATAAATATATCAGCCTAATGCATTGGTATTGTCAAAATTATAATTATAAAGGACGTAATGACTCATATTTCAAAATCTCCCCACCTTTTCACACTTCTCAACTCTGTGGAAAGACTCCTAATGACTTCATGGCACTTTCAGTTCCATTCTGACCTAATGGACAAGTAATGGACGCTGTTATAAAATGGTTCTTATCTCTTTCTCCGAAGGTCTCTTTCTTCCAATTTTTTCCCAGACTCTGTCTGAGATAATCATGCATGGCTTGCCAAAATACAGAGCTATTTCAATCTGAGATCTCTGTAATTTTGAAATTTAATCCTTCTCCTTATATTCATAGCTTTCTAGTGTGGTAAGCTTATCAGGAATGTAATGAATCATTATGCTGTTGCCGACACACTGCATTGCCACAAGCATTGTCTACTGCACGGAACTGATGATTTACACAGCCTGAGAAGTTGTGTTACAATTTTTGGAGAGAATAGAGTAACAAATATGTAACGTGTGTTGTGCTCATACTCTTGAAATGATTGATAAGTTTTTAATTATAAATCAAATTTTAATTCAGTTACTCTGCTCACCCAACTATATCTTATTAAATTTAATTTATGAAATATTAATTCATGGTATAATTGAGTTTCCAGTGCTGGTAGATTTCGTTGCTTGAGAACACACAGAATATCCCTTCATAATAACTAGTTTTATTATCAGGAACTTAGTCTTTCAAAAAGGTATGCAGGAAACTTTGCTTAGTGGTATTGCTCATGCTGGAATGGTGACAAGGAAAAAAAAAAGTTACTGTGTTTGAGGCATATATATATATAGAATCCTTCTAGCTGTGTCTCGGCTTTGATAGCACTGAAATATGTCATTAATTTATAGACGTGATTCTGTTTATCATCTCAAGCACTACAAATCATAAGTAGAAGAAAAGACAAGAGCAAAGGCAGGTTAGTCTAGGCAACCTGCATATTATTTACTTTTCCTTGCTAAAAATAAATAGTACATCATGTTCTCACTGATAGAGCTTGTAGCTCCAACTTGCATAATAGTTTGCCTGGGTTCAGCTTGACTGTTTTGGTTGGTCATCCCTAGTTTTAAGAACATACTTGTCTTTTCATAGTCATTAGATAAGTTAACAGCCTTCTAATGACATTTATTCCTGACTTTCTCTGGAAAAATGGAAAATAGGCAGCCCCTAACTGGCATAGATTGTTTTAAAGTTTAACTTTCCTCTCTTTTTCTGAAATTTCTCTAGTATTTTGCTTCAAAAATCCACAGTAAGTTCACAAGTCTGCTGGATCTCCATGTCTTTGGTAGTTTAGCCTATGGTATAAATACATTTTAAATTGAGTACATATCCTGTTGGCCAAAGTAACTGTAGGCAAGTTATTTTACTAAACATAAAATGTTGAATAGTATATGCTTCACAAAAGAAAATGAACAGCCTTCTTGGAATATTTTCCATGTATCACAAAATATTGCAAAATATACATGATTTTCATCAGTGGAATATACTGTCTGGAGTTATCGAAGTTTAATTAAAAGGTATATTTTAAAGAAAAGTGAGTATACAAATTGCACTGTGTCATTTGTTATTTTGCAATCAATTCATTAGCTAATTTCTTGTAAACTTGGGAAATTTAGGGCCAAACTTTGTTGATCATAAGTGGACACCCAGTATTCCATATTTTACTACAACAGATAAATTCACTATTCAGGAGAGAATGGCAGTTCAAAATCAAGTTTAATTAAACATTGTTACCTTTGGAGTAAAACAGGCACCGAAAGGAAACTTGTATTCATTCACATCTATTTTTGTGTTGAAAGGTAAGGTAACATTCAGCAGACTGAGATATGTTGTGCTAGCCTTTTAATGTAGTTTAGTTGAAAATTTACTTCTGGTCTTCTATCAGCTAGACCAAGTTTGTTATTTTCTTATGGATTTTTCTTATTTCAGGCTAACAGTATAGGAGTGGTTTTGCAGATTTAATATTTTTTACTCATTATATTAAATAACTTCATGAATTATTACTTGGGTTCTCTATACTTTTTTTAAGAATGTATAATTTATGCATTTTAAATTAATATTAATGAATCTTTCTACAACACAATGAACTCGTTTTTTTCTAGTTTGCAAACTAAAGATGTGGGTTTTCTACTTAAATTTTTTTGCAGTCATTCAAGGTACTTATTATTACGGAGTCAGCCTTCCAGTCATCAGTTCCAGTAATACTGGAAAAATTCCACATACATATTTGGCATAGGAAACTGTATAGTCAAACATGGCATATACATGTGTTTGGGCTGGATGAAAATCTGCTTCTCAGTGTTGCTTGGAGGAATGCACGTTCTCCATGTGTGAATAAGAGAACATTTATAAGAGAAATAGTTATAACTTTTATATATAAATATATATGTTATGTTAGTTATATGGGTGAATAATACCTCTTCTAACATTCACAATAAATGAATTTTACATCAAATTAAATTAACACCATAGAATCTTAATTATCTTAGATAGTTCTTAGGACACTATTATTGAAGAAAATGTACAACACATAATTAATATAGTTAATGTAGCAGTGGTGATAAAGATGTAGCGGTAGCTGTAATTGAAAACAAACAAACAAAAAAAGATCATTCAGCTATCTTTCCTCACACTATCATCCACCCCTTTATTCCCTGATGTTTACAGTTGTATTTGTATATATATATATATAAATGTTATCAGCATGCCTCTGTAAAGTTCCTATTTTTCAAGTAAACGTTCAGAGAGTCAAATCCCAAATGTCTAAAAGATTTCATTACCTTAGTTCTCTTATTATGGGAGTCCTAGCAGACATAAATTTATAGTGGAAATTTTAGAAAATATAGATTCATATCCTGATAACTTTGGGGTAGCATTTGAGGCGAAAATATACACCTCTGCTTCTTAAGGAAAACAAAAAATATGAAACTTTTCCAAGTTCCATCTGTGCCTATTTCTATTTAATTTTTAGGTCATATTTCTACTTACTTTATCATCCATGCTTAGTGCTGAACTCTATGACAGGCAGGCTGGGAAAATGTACCACTGAAACATAACATATTGCAACATATTGGTTGCTTCCAGGCAGATAAGGAGTTTCTCATCTTTCCAGAAGATTCATTTTGGCCCAGATTTTTGTTATCCTTTTGTGCCTCTTATGGAGCTAACTGATAAAATGCACAGAGAGCAGGAAAACTGTTTTCTCGCAGGTGGAAAACAAGCTGCAGGGTGGATTGTCTGTGGATGCATTCATGCATGTGTATATGTGTGTGTGTTTAATGGGTGGTCCCTCCTTTTAAAGACTCACATCTTTATTTTTATTTTTTTTCCTTTTTTTGGGGGGGGGGGGTAGGGAGGGTGTGGTGAGGGCAGATTCAGTAAGTATTACCTGAAGGACTCAAAAATGAAAAAAATACAACTTAAACCAATATTTTTTATTTCAACAAAGCAAATCCAAACAGGTCTCAGCAATATATTTTGTAAAAATGTACTCTTTATGAGGTTCCCATTGCAGTGCCTGTCTCAGCCCTAACTGACTCTCACAGGATACCATTGCTCACAGGATTCCCAGACTGTAGTCAGTCTAGAAATTACCATCCCCTAAGCACTGAATGCATTTTGAATGTCTAATGCTGATTTTATTACAACAGAGAATACAGTCATTAACTTTTTAAAACAGAGGGATCAGAACAAGACAGAAGACTAAGAGTGTTTGCAAAGAGCAATTTCTCTTGCCTTCTTTTTGTCTGGAGAGTTCTCTTGTACTCAAGGCGTGCTATTACTCTCAGCTCGACACTGGATTACTGCAAGCATATCTTGTTGATCCCTGGAAAGATATTAACTCCCATTTTGGAGGCCCAAATGTTTGGCATTCTCCTTTTCCCCAGTGTGTCTCTACTTTTGAGGCTTCACCTCTACTGTCTTACGAGTCCCTTGTTCACTTGCACAGCCAAGGACTTCCCTGGCCCCTGGCACTGTTGCTGCTTGCAGGCAGCGGTACTCTTCCCTTCTTCCTTCCTCCCAGGATGCAGCAGCACTCCTCCTTCTGCCCAGGCTCAGGCTGTTAAAGGAAAGCACTGTTGTTCTCCATGACCAAATTAAGAAGATACCACTCTCTATAACTTCTGAAATCAAAGGCCAGAAGTGCTCAGAAACAGGTTTATTTTGACACATATGTATATAGAAAGGGGTGTAAGCTGAATGTTTTTCAAGTGTTGGTTGGTCATTTTGCTTAGTGCCTTGCTTTATGTTGCTACTTATTTCTTCAGGTAGGAAACACTGGTCTCTGTGATTTCTAAATGGCATTTGAATGATGATGTTTGGCCAATAAATTATATTTGGCTGATGCCACTCATGCTATAAATGTTCCCAGTGCTACACATGTCAAAGCACAGAGCAATAAGCATGCCTCACAAGGAGGGCTACCAGCAGATAACTACCAGTTGTCCTGCTATCTGAGAGGTATTCACTGGTCTCTGGGAAGCTGGACTGAACACAGTTTCTTAGGCAGCTCTTCCTGGAATGCAACCATGTGGATAGAAAGCAATATTCACACAGCCTGTGCTTTCCATCTTTCAGACTACTCGTTTGGTTCTTCTGGACCCCTGCCATGACATAGCCATGGGCATTAATTCCAAATGCACGTGCTTGGTCTGACTTTCTTAGCATTTTTCAGAAGAACTGCTAATTATATTGGAAGTGGGCTGCAATGGCTCTGCTGCTGCTATGTTCCAGTTTCTGTCTCTTGTGCTCTCATTTGCTCCCCTTCTCATTTGCCTGAAATGAAAGGTTCATTTAGTGGAATGTATTTACCTGAAGAATTATGGTTTGATCCCTTGGCCGTAAGGATGGTTGGAAGCATTTGGCAAAGATTCAGTGGATTGTGGCTGCCTGTTCTTGGTGCCTAAGGTTGCCAGTAGTAGTTTATAGTCTGTGTGGAGCAACTAATCTCTCTTTGGTGGAAAGGACAGAGCTGGGTTACTGTATACTGTACATTATGTCTCATGCCAGCTGGAAATATTGCTAGGCACTCTGGAATCTTTTTTTTTTCTTTTTTTTTTCTTTTTTTCTTTTTCCAAGGTAAGGACTTTTACTTAGTTTCTATATGTATTTTTTGTTGTTGTTGTTTGTTTGTTGGTTTTCCCCTTCAGATCATCTCTAGGCAACAGCCTCGAAAAGCTTTATGATTAAATGAATAAATGAAAAGGGAGACCAGTGTTTTTGTTGGTGTTGTTGTTGGTTTTTAATTCACTCCAGAATAAGACAGAACAAATGGAAAGAGGTGCAGAGGTGCAGCACTGATCTACATCGGAGCTTCATTCCATTCCACAACTAACCCATGAAGGATGGAACGATTGCAGACATGAATTATTGACACTTATCACAACTGTGTGGCTGTAGACTTATTTAGAAAGACATGAGGAGAAGAAATGCCTCTCTGGGTCTTTTTCTTAGATAACTATTTATGAATGCAAAAGAAAAAACAGAACTGTATTAAAAGTTGTGAGCAGTAAGTGTACTATAGATTTAATCTTTTTGTTCTATTTTAAGTCTAGCATGAAAATGAGGCAGTTAGTGTAATACTTCTTCAGGCAGCCTTGAAATTACCACATAACAAAAACTAAAAGCAATTGATGAAATACAGTGAAACTTAGCACTTCTTCTTGCTTCTTCTTACTGTGTGATATTTGGAATAGACTAACAGTAGTGAATTGCTAGCTTAGGTTTTATGAACACTTTTCATCAAAGCATAGGGATGGCTGTATTGAGCCAGATCTCACATCCCTATAATGTAGTAATCTGTCTCAGACTGTGAAGACTTAGGAAAGAGTATAGGAACATAAAGGATACTCTTATATTATGCCTTTCCAGTGTTCAGCTGTTTTCAGGTCAAGGACTATTGGTCTGAACAATTTTGTCTCTGTATTTAGAAACAATCTGTGGTTTCCTTTTTCTTCTTATTCTTGTGTCTCCCCTAGACCCCCTATAAAACTTTGGCATTCAAATATCCTTTGGCAAGAAATTCCCATTTCAGCTATCTCTTTTTTAGCCTGGCTTCTCCTTGGGTAGTTTATTATTCCCAGGTCTTGTTTTGAAAGAGAGTACTTAATCAGTCCCTATCCACCCCTTCCTTTTTACTTAATCTTACAACATTTTACCACAACTCTCAGCCTTTTGTTCTCGAGGCTGCTGCAGATTTTCAACCCACTCAGGCATTCAGGGTAGGAAAGATGCTCCATCTTTTTGCTCATCTAAAAGCACTTTCCATTTTGAGATGTAGAAGGAGAGGACCAGAACTGCACACGGTATTGAGGATGCAGGTGGACCATTATACAATGGCATGGTGAAATCCAGGCAGTGTGCATTTTCAGGGCTACCTGTATGTTTTAGGGAACTCCCAATAGGTTTGTGAGCTGATGCAGGCACAGTTTTTCCTAAAGAGAGAAATTCAGAGCGGATCCTGTTTTACTGATCTGAATTGCCATCTAGGAGATTCTGCTACATGTCATGGGTTGTAGGAGTGGCTGAAGAAAACTAGCCTTGGTATGCCAAAGATGAGCCCCAAATCAAACAAGTGACTTTGCATGCATGCATGTGTATATGAATTTGTGGGTTTGTTAGGATTTAAATTTCCCTGGGGAATTTAAAATCCCCCTGGAGAGGAACCAGGTCTATATACAAATGAAATAATACATGAAATATATTATCATTCCTTCATTTCAAAGAAATAATTATCGTTTTAATGAAATAATTATCATTCCTTCATTTTAAAGATCTCATTCTCATCAGATTCAGAGAAAATGAAAAAAAGGGAAGCCCGCCCCTATGACAGAGAATACATTTGATAGCAAAAATGTATAAGTAAAAAAATAAGCAAGTATTTCATTTTGTTTAGAGACTGCCACATCTTAATTAATTTTGGTGGGGTTTAAGGTTGTTTGGATTCGTTAAAGACCTTCGTCAATACATTCAAGTTGGGCTGAATTTTCAACAGTAAAATTGTCATTAAAATAGTTGTTAATGGTTGTGCAAATACTTTTGCTGACTGCATTGAACATGGAAGAAGTTGAGCCTCGAATGCATTTGGTAGGTATATGTAAAATTTCATCCAAGAATGAAGCAATTTAAAATTCTTGAAACAACACCAGTGAGTTAAGTTTTCCTTTGTCAGATTGATTTTCTTTTTCAGAATTGTGAGTTAATTGTACAACTGACAAAATTATGGCAAAACCAAACAACAAGTTATTCTTTTTAAGGAAGCTTTTCCAGTGCAGCCAGTAAAGGACTCACTCTTTAATACAGTAGAAGATCATCTTGCTAGATAGGTAGAACAAAAGCTGAACTAAAATCATAATGTTCCTGTCTAAAACAGTTGAGTATAGATTAGGTTGTTTTCATTCAACAAAAAAAAAAAAAACACCTTTTAATCTTAGCACAGGCTACCACCCAGGATCTAGATACACTTGTATCCTTAAGGTCTTCTTGAGGACTTGAGGTCTTCTGCCTTTGTTCCTTTTCCTTTGGCTTTAATCATTTTCCTAGGTTTGCCTGATAAGTCTTATACTTAGCAAGCAGAGTGATCTACCATTGAGATATCTAGATACCTATCTACAGATAGCTGTACATGTGATTCAAACTAATGACAGAGCTTCAATTTAATCACTTTCAGTGTGTGTATATATATACATATATAGATATATATATGTTATATCAACGTATTTTTCAGTTTTGATAGTAGGAAACCTAACTCTAGACTTCCCATTTTGTAGAAATAGTTTGATTTTATTTTTTCCTTCTCTGGGATTGGATTCATCTGCATGTGGTTGAATCTTATAGACTAAGGGGTTTACACTAAGGGGTTTATAGACTAAGGGGTTTACATGCATTTCTAACACGTGTTCTTTCCCTTTGTCTGTATTTCAAAACATTTTAATAGAAGTTTTGTTCCAGGCACGGAAGAGGAGATGAATCCTTTGTGAATCTAACGGATTCACAAGTTCACTGTAACTTCAGTAACATTTCTGTCCCTTTTGATATCACAATTTGTTTCAAAGTGAGCTCATTCATTGGATATTTCATTCATTTCCATGAATTTGGTTTTAACCTGATGTTTATGACTGATTTTTTTTTAAAGCCAAAATCCATAACTGAGAAGTATAATGAAATATGTTTATGGAAGTCTTTCCTCTACACATTAAAAATGAACACACTAGCTTGACTTCAAGCATGGATGTAAGATGCCTCTAAATCCAGTAGTATATTTTGAGCTGATCTCAGAAGGACTAAGCATGGCCTTAAATGTTTTCCTTCGCTGCTTGGAACAACAGAAAATGAAAATAAAAGTAGCATAGAAAAATACTTATGATGATGATAATTAAGCAAAGAACCTTTACAGGCTAAATGTTATGCTGCTAACTTGTGAAGAGAGAACTTAGCAGAGATGAATATGCTTCAAGCACATCCTTAATAGTACTAAAGAATAGACACTAAACAATCTCTTCTTAAAAAGGTTTATGAAACCACTTGTAAACACCCACAGCAAAGTAAAGCTCAGTGGATCCATCAGTTTTCATATTTCAATGATAATAGTAGCTCTATTTGCATGTCATTAAAACACAGGTACTTGTTTAGTGGGACCTGAGAACTTTCCCAGAAAGAGAACAGGGGTAGCGTAGTTAGTATACTAAGAAGAAACAGACCATTGGAGATTTGTCAGCACTGTAAACTGAGTATGACTGGTACGTATAAGAAGTTTTAGCTAACCTGATCTTACTGAATATTTTAACAAACCTATTGTGATGTGCAACCTGCAGAACTGCCTGAGGTGGCACAAAAAAAAAAAAAAAAAGCTTAAGAAATGAGAAAATTCAAATGTCCCATTAGTTATAATAACTGCCCTTCAACTGCATTTATTATTTAGTATGGGGGTATGAAATTTATGAAGCCAACTGAGTTAAAGCATTAAGTACTTTGCAGATTAGGTTATGTAAATGCTACAGTGACTTTAAAACTTCAGCCTAAAATGAAAGAAGTCAGTGCTGGAGAACTCATAAGAAAAAAAATGGGAAACAAAACAGTAATGCTCTTTGGTATTCCAAATAATCTTACTGTTACTTCTCCTTGCCTGAAAGAAGGTGACATTCACAAATGATTGTTGGTAGGAAGAAACTGTTCTTAAAGAAGGCATTGACTTGTTCCACCTTCATATAACACAGAACTTATTGTCTTGGAGTGTCTTATCTTGAAATGAAGGTAATTATGTTTCTCTGCTAGCTTAACATTCTAGACGACCTATAATTATAAGTCATTTCGGCCACTAATTCAATATTTTACCTGTAGGAAGAGTTGAAATGCTAATACAGATCAATGGTGCAACGTGTATGTATAGTACCCAGATCTGGAGATCTATTTTAGGAAGCTCAGTAGACTCATAAGACCAATGGATAGAGAAAGGGAAGTACTTTGAATCACTCTCTGAAGAAGTGTTTGTTTTGTTTTGTTTTTCCCCAGTAAATACCAAAGGCTTTTCATAGAATCACAGAATCACAGAATTTCTAGGTTGGAAGAGACCTCAAGATCATCGAGTCCAACCTCTGACCTAACACGAACAGTCCCCACTAAACCATATCCCTAAGCGCTACATCTAAACGTCTTTTAAAGACTTCCAGGGATGGTGACTCCACCACTTCCCTGGGCAGCCCGTTCCAATGTCTAACAACCCTTTCAGTAAAGAAGTTCTTCCTAAGATCCAACCTAAAACTCCCCTGGCGCAACTTTAGCCCATTCCCCCTCGTCCTGTCACCAGGCACATGGGAGAACAGACCAACCCCCACCTCGCTACAGCCTCCTTTGAGGTACCTGTAGAGAGCGATAAGGTCGCCCCTGAGCCTCCTTTTCTCCAGGTTGAACAATCCCAGCTCCCTCAGCCGCTCCTCGTAGGACTTGTTCTCCAGACCCCTCACCAGCTTCGTCGCCCTTCTCTGGACTCGCTCAAGCACCTCCACGTCCTTCTTGTAGCAAGGAGCCCAAAACTGAACACAGTACTCGAGGTGCGGCCTCACCAGAGCCGAGTACAGGGGTAAAATCACTTCCCTAGCTCTGCTGGCCACACTGCTTCTTATACAAGCCAGGATGCTGTTGGCCTTCTTGGCCACCTGAGCACACTGCTGGCTCATATTCAGCTGACTATCGACCAATACTCCCAGGTCCTTCTCTGCCTGGCAACTTTCTAACCACTCATCTCCCAGCCTGTAGCGTGGCTTGGGGTTGTTGTGCCCCAGGTGCAGGATCTGGCACTTGGCCTTGTTGAGCTTCATACAGTTGGCCTCAGCCCATCAGTCCAGCCTATCCAGATCCTCCTGCAGAGACTTCCTACCCTCGAGCAGATCGACACACACACCTAACTTGGTGTCATCTGCAAACTTACTGAGGGTGCACTCAATGCCCTCATCCAGATCATCGATGAAGATATTAAAGAGGACCGGCCCCAGCACCGAGCCCTGGGGAACGCCACTAGTGACCGGCCTCCAACTGGATTTGACTCCATTCACCACGACTCTTTGGGCCCAGCTATCCAGCCAGTTTTTGACCCAACAAAGCGTATGCCAGTCCAAGCCAAGAGCAGCCAGTTTCTTGAGGAGAATGCTGTGGGAAACAGTGTTAAAAGCCTTGCTGAAGTCAAGGTAGACCACATCCACAGCCTTTCCCTCATCCACCTTGCGCATCACTTTGTCATAGAAGGAGATCAGGTTCGTCAAGCAGGACCTGCCTTTCATAAACCCATACTGACTGGGCCTGATCGCCTGCTTTCCCTGCAAGTGCTGCGTGATGACTCTCAAGATAATCTGCTCCATGAGCTTCCCTGGCCCTGAGGTCAAACTGACAGGCCTGTAGTTTCCTGGGTCTGCCCTCCGGCCCTCCTTGTAGATGGGCGTCACGTTTGCTAGCTGCCAGTCAACTGAGACCTCCCCCAATAGCCAGGACTGCTGATAAATGATGGAAAGTGGCTTGGCCAGCTCCTCTGCCAGTTCACTCAGTACCCTCGTGTGGATCCCATCCGGCCCCATCGACTTGCCATCCAAGTGCCCATCCAAGTGCCGTAGCAGGTCGCCAGCCATTTCTTTGTGGTTAGTGAGGGCCACATTCTGCTCCCCATCCCCTTTTACATCTCTCTAACTGTGCTAGAAGATTAGGTGATTAATTTAGCCAGTTAACCGAGGTGTCTGAAATGTAATGGAATGAATAGTTGTTTATGCAGCCTCCTCATGTTTGTGCTGCCATAATGTAATCTGACATTAACAAAATTGGTTCTTCATACTTTCAGTTCTCTTAGAGCATTTCAAGCCTTTGGCTAAGGTATATTAGTGAGTATATGTATTCTGGTAATTTTGTACTCCTTATCTGCAAAGGTGTAAATGACACCAAGTTCTTAATTGCCATTTGCAACCAGTGTGAAAGGAGACCATAAAATACCTAAAATATTTATAACACATCAGATGTCCTAAATTCTTGGTGTTTCATTGATAATTCTAGTAATGTACTGTATTATTCAGTGTTCTTCATTCTTATGATTACACAAATACAATTTGAGACAGTATAACCCTACACAATTCAGTCACCTTCTGCTTCAGTAGTGTTTTGACAACAGACGATTAGGCTGCTACTAATCTGCTATCAACCATGCTTTTAGATAATCTGGTGCTATCTATATTGTGAGATGGTAATCTTAGATAAAATACTACTGCTCAGTGACCAATCTATAAAATAAAGATGATTGAAATATAATATACTACGATAGACTTTTTGCTACCGTTACATGTAAAATAAACCTATATTTAGGCCTTCTAAATTCCTATTTCTATCTGTTAAAGTACAACTACACATAAGACAGCTCCGAAATTTTCCTGCCATGCTGGAGTGAAAAATCCCCCAGAGCTTTCTCTTATGAGTGATATACAGTGTTTACCCTGTCTGTAACCGAAGTGATTTTCCAGACTTGTATGTCTTACCTTGATTTAGAAAAGCAGGTGACACTGTATGAAACTGTATGCATTTCAGATAGTGCTGAAGTTGAAAAAATGAAAAGATATGAATTTCACCCCTATGCTCTAAAGGGCTTGGCCATCCTTACATAGTAACTTATAACTTACAAACTCTTTCTTAAATCACAATTAATATATTAAAATGCCACAGATTAATTCACAGGATTCTGCAGAATATATCTAATATCCTTGTTTATTTTTATACTTATGATCTTTCTAGGTCGTAGGGTTTCACTGTGTAGATTTGTGTCATTCTAAATGTGTTTCATCTAAATACATTTATCGTGACACCAAACTAAACGGATGGCTTACCTAGGAAAATACATATTCATTTCTGACCCATTTAAAGTCTGATTTATTAGATTGGGGAAATTAAAAAAACAAACAAACAGAAAAAAACACATGCTTATTAAGTGTAATTTGTGTCCCAGTGCCCTAGGAATTTGATATTCAGTGGCAACAGATTATAATATTTTACAAGTATGACATCATTCTCTAAATCTAAGAACACTGGAGCATGGAGCATTAATATTTTGAAAAGTGGTGAAGGTTTATGGTGAGATTAAGCGGATGGGTTGCGAGGAAGAAACAGAAGAGTAAGTATGTGACATGGAGAGATATATTGATAAAGTGGTGAAGAATTTAAAAATGGCATGATCTGATTCTTTCATATCAAAGAGCAAAGAAAGCATGATTGGGGCTTTTTTTTGTCTTTTCATGTTCTGTATCAGTTTGATTCTTGGAAACTGTGGTGGTTTTACTGTGTTAGGCAACTGAACACCACAACCGCTCTCTCACTCCCCCTCCTCAGATGAGGAGGGGAAGAAGTAAAAGAAAGAGCAACTCATGGGTTGAGATAAGGCTAATTTAATGAAAGAGAAATATATATATATATTATTAAGGAAATATTATTATTAATTAAACAATTCAACTAAAGGGAAAAAGGGAAAGGGGAAGAGGGAATGGGAAAGGGAATAACAAAACAAAACAAGTAAAGGCTATGTGGAACTGTAGAGGGAAAAAAAAAAAAAAATTACTCTCTACTTCCCACAAATGAGTGATGCTTGACCATGTCCTTGAAGCAGGGCCTCAACGCATGTAGCTGGTGTTCGGGAGGAGGACAGACGGTTTTGCAACAAGAGCCCACCACACCCCCCTTCTTCCTTTTTCCACCTTTTATTGCCAAGTGTGACATCATATGGTATAGAATATCCCTTTGGTTGGTTTAGGTCAGCTGCCCTGATGACGTTTCTTTCTCACTTTTTTGCCCACACCCTAGGAGGGTTAGAGAAAGTCCTGATGCTGTGCCAGCACTTCTCAGCAGCAGACACAACACCAGTGTGATACCACTGCTGTTCTAGCTACAAGTGCAGAGCGTAGCACTGTATGGGTTGCTGCAGGGAAAGTTAACATCCCAGCCAGTATTTTACTACATATTACTATGTTCTTCATAGTAAGAATTCAGTATTATCCAAGAAGACATTTTTGTTCAAACAAGTGCTACTGAGCTAGGGTTAGAGAAGGGGTCAGTGCACGCAGAAATGGCTGTGTCATCTTAAGGTTACACTTATCTAGGAAATTCTCAGTTGGTATCATAGGTTATCCATAAATTACTCGTAAATGTTATATATGGCTTCTTGAATTTTTTTAGATAGTTATAAGTATTAGGGTCCCATATTAAACAGACTACAGTACATCTGTCATTCAGACTAAGTAACATTATTTCCCAATTTTACTCATTGAAGTAAGAAAAGAATTCCGAACTCACACACACTACAAAGCTGCCTTGTCTTCACAGCATTTTGCTTAGATTATTTGCCAAGCATCCAACACCTTTTCAGCTTACAGGGAAGATAGAAGATAAGGCCACTAAAAAGGAGTGCTGCATATCCCTCCTCCTCTATATTGGTACTTTGTGATTATTTAAGTGACCTTGCCGGCTCCACAAAGCATACAGGTGTTGTATGTCATACTTTTCAGTGTAACTCAATTTCCTCATGGATAATAGGTGTGAATCTATGAATGGTTCTTAACTTGTGGGTGTGTGGTTATTGTTAGAAACGAGGATCTTTCAAATGCTGTTAAGAATTAAAAGACTTTCTGTAACTATTCAACTCATACAGTAGAATAGTTACTCATTGCAGATCATGCTTTTTTTAAAAAAAAAACAAAACTGTTTTTATGAATTATATTATGCCTTTTATGAAATATGTACAGTTTGCTGGGTGAGTAGACTACCTGAGGCAACTGGCCTCATAGCAGTGGCAGTGGCCATGATACCAACTCAGGCCATCCATTCCCTAAAGGCATGTGTTTTTCAAGTAATGTGGCAGTTGAGATTGTTGTTGGGAATGGAAAAGGTGGAGGGCAGTTACTGCTGAGGGAAGAAGGAGGAGGAGTAAGGTTTTCCTCTACCACTTTGCCAAAGATCAGCAGCAGTTACTGCTTTCATCACCTAGAAGCAGCATACTCCCTCCTGCCTAGCTTTCCATCACAGACCTTCCAGGACAGCTTTATCCTTTCCATCCTTGTGAGAAGAGTGGCTTCGGACCCTCCCTTGTCTGTGCACAAGTGTAGATTGTGTGGGAGAATGAGAGAAAAGAACATCCAGTACACCTCACTGTGCAAACAGTTAGAGAAAGAGATACCACCTTTACTTTGGTCTCCAGAAATCATGACTGTATCATCTTAATGGACAGACTTCGTCATCTAATGTGTTAGAGACCCAGGGTAAAGCCCTTCTTTATTCTTGCTGCTGGTGGTTGAGCACTCAAGTTTCCTGTGGAGAGATGAATCTCCAGGAACACTATACTTGCACATAACCCAAGTCAGACTGTAGCACTACTGTATCACCACCCTCTTCCTAATTCTTTTCCATATAGCTGTCAGAATTATACGTTTGTTTTGGATGGCAGGTGACTGAAGGACACAGAGTGCAAGTGTCGTTGTCTTTCAGAGTGTAACTTCCCAAACTGATGTATATTGAAATTAAAATTTGAAGTCTGAATTCTTATTAGGAACTTGTACTTGGACATGACTTGCAGCTGTTTTTTGTAAGACAAATATTTGTAAGGCAAACAGTTACTTATATAGCATTTACTAATTAAATATTCCAATAAATCACAGCAAGAAATTTTTTACAGCATGCAGGACAGAGTAAATTGGAACTTGCGATTGAATATTGATCTATGGCCAAATAAAAATATTTTAAATGTAAAGCCTTCACTTAATTTAGACAGAATCAAAAATAACATCAATGGTCCTGTTACAATTCTCCCAAGACCTTGTCGGGAAACATAATACAATTTTCATGCTGTCCGGTGATGGATCCAGTTAATGGAATAACCCTATAACCTTTAGTGTTATTATTCATATTCAGGGGTAATATAAATATCATCTGTCCTTCCCTTGGGCTGTAGAACATTAGGATAACCTCCTTCTTAAAGGCCCAGCATGCTGTGGTTGCTCCATCTGTCTGTTGCATTGATTGTTTTAAAATAACTAGTGTTATTTCAGGCATATAAGATTTCTTACCTAGACCAACAATGTATTAGGGACCGAAAACTGCGCTGAAACTTGGGAAGCTGAATCTGTACCAGGGATGTATCAAACTTAGAGAAAATATACATATATATATTATTTATTTATTCAAGGAATTCTCCCTAGCAAATTTCTCACTTCTAGTGCTTCCTTATGTGAAAATTTCTGAATTATCGTTAGTTTTATTTTGATTTAATAAGCACTCTAGCTTTTCCATAAAGGTTCTTTATATTGTAATTCTGTGTTAGCATGTAATTTTTAAAATCTGTGTAGAATGAATATGAAGTATAACCTGCATATCTTTTGATTTACATGTTTCAGCTTTCATGTTTCATGTTTTTCACATATTTAACAGCAGGTTACACCCTAAATGAGATTATCCTCTGGTTGGAGTTTTGGTTATATTTGGGTTTTAAGGAAGACTATAGGGTTCAGCATTTGTGTGCTATAGCTCCTAGCTGCAGTCTGTGATCAGGAGGGCTACTGGATATGCTCCCTGGAGAATATTTAGGAACAGGAGTGTCCAGCTAGGTCTTCTAACAAAAGGCTGTGATAAACACCTGAGGAAATGAAGGAAATGAACCACATACTTTTATATATACTTATATTTATATATATATATATAATGTATTATATATATATATACAATAATATATATATATATATATATAAAATACTCCACCATCATTACATTATCCTTCCAACCCAACTCCACTTCAGTGGAGGTAAACAAATCTGCCCTTCCTTATGCACACCTGCCAGACTGGCTTATGCAGCTATAGTGGAGCAGGAAGAGAAAGGCAGGGGAATTAGGCAAAAAGGCGAGCTTGTGCTAAGCCAAGGGAAAGCTCTTAGCCATCATACCCTATTTTGGAAGAAAGGTACATCAGTCAGAAAAGCCATTAACATCAAGGAGGAATTTTAAAATAAGAGAACATAACATGGGAAAGAAAGAGAGTGGACAATGAAATGTAGGATATGTAGAATAGTTAGATACCTAGCACACTTGTATGTTGATTAAGATGAAGCAAGTAGCAGACTTAAATGATGTCTTCCTAATAATGTTCTGTTTTTTTTTTTTTTTTTTTTTTTCACACAGGCTTTTCATGCCGCCTGTCAGGTAGCTCAAACCAGAAAATTCTAAACATCCTAAGCAAATTGTTGCCTGTTAAGGGGGAGGAATAAGAGAAAAGGGGTGCTTTTTGGTGAAAGGAGGGTGTTTTGGATGAGAGGATGGATAGTGTGATAGCAGATACTGTGAAGTTTACATGAAACCTCTATCTCCCCCCAGATAAAATATTTACTTATATGAATCTGTGAAGGTCATTGTATATCAGTGTATAATTTTTTCCAATCTCATTCAGATAAACTTTCTAAGAAGCACTCTAGGAAAAGACTAGCTTGCATATTGATTCACTGGGCTGATTCATTTCTCCCATTCACAAATAAAAACAAAAGGTTTGAAGCAGGACTCCTCTATTTTTCTTCTGGACCCAGTGAGTATACAGTTGCCAAGCAGTCAGCACTGCAGTGATGAATGCATTGCTAGATATATAATAGTCACAGCCTTTCAGCACCATCAGGTTTTAATAGCTGCTGGTGCATGTAGTGTATAAAATAAAGTATATGGCCATGGTTCTGTGCACATCTCAATACATGCCTGCTGCCTTTTATACACAGTAAAACAGAAAGGATAAAGGGAAGGTAATGAACTGGCAAGATGTCTTTTGGGTAGCTAACAGAGAGCACAATCTAAATGAATAAGTTTAGAAGTAGATGCCAGAATAATTTTATTCATCTTTAGCTGTGTATTCACAATTGACCTCATACTGAAAGTGCTCGTTATTGCATTCCCAGACTTGTAAAGCATCTGTGGTTGTGTTTAAGCTTCTAAGCTAAAGTCAGTAGGATCACTCTTAGGCTTGAAAAATTAGACTGCTTTTGAGATTTACTTGATTGAAAACCAAGGGTTCATTGCTCTGCAAGATTTAACCATCCCTTGTTTTTCAGATGTGACATCATAAAATCAACTTGCTGTTGATGTCAGCAGAAATCATCTTTCTGGCATTGGACAAGTAACATGTTAACTAGCCTAGCCTTCTCTGACTCTAGGGATAAGGCTGGGACAGTTAAATTCATTTGCAGTCAGGTTCAAATTTGTCTATTCATAGCCCTCAACACAATTTTTAAGGGCTGTGAGATTTAATTAGCTGATGTCTGTCCCATCTTTTGAAAATGAAAAATGTTATCTAAGTGGCCATTATAACAGTCAGTGGTCATTATAACAGTCCTTGCTTTTGCAAATGATTAAATGGAGTAGAAAATTTAGAACCATGACGAGCACTATAACAGTACTGTATTGACAGAGGATATAACAAGGGTTGTATGATGACAAGTGTTACTATGATTTTCTTCACCAGCTTTTCTGAATTCACTGTCAGCAGCAGAACATACTAAGTGCAGGAATAGTAATCTTTCCTTCTGTATTCCTAACAGAAACTTTTATGTGACTGAGAGAGGAAGGAGAGGCTACTCTCTGTGTACTCTGGTGTTTTCTTATGCAGAGGACATCAGAAGTGGGCCTTGGTGTCCTAGGAAAAAGGCCACAGTCTAGAAAGTCAGATTATCCTGTCACAGATTACCCTCATTTATCTTTTCAGAGACAAACAGCATTTACTGTGACACATTAACAGAGACAGATTTTCAGGAAATATGTTTTGATTTAATAGGCTTTATTCTAATATCCCACCTCTGTTTTCTCTTTGTGCACTTTCAGCTATGTAACCAAACTATGAGGAGAAACATTTGAAGGACACAAAATGGGGAAGAATGTGTGAGTTCTTTCCAGTGCCAGGATTGTAAGGAAATGGGCTTCACACCTCTTACTGAAACCTTAAAAAATGTATCAGTGGTACAATAACAGGCAAAATTCTGTGAAGGAAGAGATGGACACAGTGCACCACTGTCTTGGAGTACTCTTATTATCATTTTACAGACATCGTAGTAGGAGAATGAAAGAAAAGGAAAAAAAAAAAAGATCATGTTGAATACAAAGGAGTGCTAGGACACAATTTAAAGTGGTTCTTCAGTCCGTATATGACTAGAAGAACAGAGGTTGCCTTTGTCATATTCTGACAAGGGCCAGAATTCACACTTACATATAATTCCCCAACCATTCTTCATTCTACCTATCTGAGACTAAGTAGGGAGTGGAAAGAGATTCCACTTATTTTTAAATAATTTAAAATTATTTAAAGTGAAAAAGGGTGTGTTTTTTTTTGTCCTCTTCTAATGTTATGCATCTGTAAAAATGGAGATGAGCTTCACCATGCTGCTCTCTCACTCACACTCCTCAAAAGAAGGGGGTGAGAAAATACGATGAAAAGGCTTGGAGGCTGAGATAAGGACAGGGAGATCAACTAACCAATAACCGTCATGGGCAAAACAGAATCAGTGTTTAATGGATTAATGGAAGAAAAAGATTAATGGAATTTATTGCCTATCACTAGCAGACTAGAAGAGTGAGAAACTAAGTTCAGATTATTTTGGGGCCAAGTAGCATCTCCTTTACTGTGACTCTACTGCTTACTTTTTTTTTTTTTGCAGTAGATGCAGTAAAAATCAATTTTGATTAAACTGTTGAAAATTCTTAAATGAGGTCTGAAAGCACCTTTTTTTTTTTTTTCCCATTGCCTTTGTAATAAAAGAAAAATGGAAAGCCAAGACTGGTATGTCTTTGGCTTTATTTCCAAATAATATTAGCTAGTTTTATTTTTGTGTATCAGACTTTAATTCCAATAGAATTAAGGATTAAAAAAATCTGCTATTACAGTGTGTTTAGCTAAAGCACATAATTGTTGGTTAAATGTTACCTTCCTGTTTGCATTGACTCTGTGGTTGTCTTACTCTCTACTGTGTCAAGGACTTGACTTTCAAAAAACAGGTGGAGCAAATGAAGCATTATTAGAAAATAATGTTCGGATAAAATGTATTTTCTTGGTCTTGAAACATTTTAAATATATCATGGATCAGTTTTGTGTGTTTATTGTGTAATGAACAAACAACCACCCAACCGAATAAAAAGCATTGTTTCACTAGAGCATGAAATCCCTTTTAAAATTAGTTTGTCAGTACATTCATAATTCTTGTTCATGTATTTAGTGTGTGTAATTTTCAAGGTTCTGAAATTTAGAATCCATGAAAGAAAGGGTGTTCTTAAGAAATCTACTCTTTTAATGTTTTCCAATGTTTTATATATTGTTCCTCTTTGATGGGTTTGGGCAGAGATTAGAACAAGCTCACCTGTTCATCCAAAATCAGATTAATGTCCATTTTGTAAAGATTTATCTATCTATAATCTATAATCTATATAGAAAATCTATAATCTTCTAGCTGTGTCAATTAAAGAAAGTCTATCAAAACCCCACCAATAAATAGACCTGAAACTGATTTCACATGTGAAGTTGAAATAAATAATTTGTATTGTTTGCATGACTGAATTTTGTAAGGAATGCTACTAAAATACAATTCAAAGTTGGGATCAAGGGTGCAATTTAGTTTCAGGTTGCTTTCTTTTCAAGTACTAGGCAGGTCTTGTATTTTCTGTTCTATTATTATGTTGAAAGACAGAATTGTTTCTGTTCTTAAGTGTACACAGTGTTGCTTTTTTAATGGTTAAGTCTTAACTGTTATAGAGAAAACTGTTAAAAGATACTATTCAATTTTCCTGTATTTGCAAACACTACAGTATGCATTTCTGTCCTGCAGTCACAATTGTGGCTATGCTATTGTATAAAATTAGATTGAGTAGGTATATTTTCAGTAATTAGCTTGTGTACTAGCTGCACAGACAGACAGTGGGATAAACAAAAGAATATTTATTGTTTCAGGCAGATCTGGTTCTCCATTTTGTCTTCTGTTGCCTACCTGGCTTAGAGTAGTTTGGGTAGCTAATTTAATGCTATCTTAGATGTTGTTCTATCATAGGTAGTAACCAAAGACAGCCTAGTTTTTCATTATGATTATTTTCCATAAGAAATGAAAGGTCAGAAGTTCCTTGAAAGTTCTGTTTATATCCTGAAAAAGAATGTAGAACACCTGCAACTACACAGAGAAACCCTTATAACAATCTCAAATCTTATATGAAATTATGACAGGACATGAGTTCTTATGCCACTTCAGGCACAACAAGGCTCATGCCTATGCTGAAGAACAGTAAGCCTTCTTTGCCTTCGTAGATAACCTTTTAATGAAAATGACTTTGCAGTTATGTGATTATGAGGCTGTAATGTCAAAGCTTTCATATCTGATATAATGTGTTTAGACCACTGTGACTGGTCATATTATGCTATAGATCTGTCACTACCAGTGTATCAGGGTATGAGATAAGTGTCCAAATATGCTTATCAAAGTGTTTTCCTCTGTCCCATTTCTGTCCCATTTTTTATCACATTTAACGTGTGTGTGTACGTGTTTGAGGTATTCTACAATTCCCTCTCAAGCCCATTTTAGTTGCCTTGTCTCTACTGCAAGGCTACAATGTCACCATGGAAAGTTTTTGTTATACAGGTAGGAGTGTAAATGGTAAATTTGTTGTGATCCATGGTTTAAGGCAGGGGACACAGTGACAGGACAGGACTCAACAGGTACAAGCTGAAACAGAGGAGGTTCCATTTGAGCATCAGGAAACACTTATTTTACAGTGAGGATGTCAGAGCCTGGGCACAGGCTGCCAAGAGATGTTGTGGAGTCTCCCTCCTTGGAGGTATGTCTGGTTCTGGACAACAGACTATGTGACTCTGACAGAGCAGGAGGCTTGGACCAGATGGCCTCCAGAGGTCCCTGCCAACCTCAGCCCTTCCGTGGTTCTTTAACTCTGTGATACAGTGATGACAAGATTCTGATTAAAGTATAAACATCACATCCTAATGTGTCATGAGTGAAAACAGTCAAATGTGCAAACCTTTAGGTGGCTATAAATTCATTGTAATTGACTTTTGCATCTTTTCAGTCACTGCTCTACAGACAATTGATATAATTGCTTTTGATCTCTTATATTCGCTGTTCACATAAGGGAAGAAAGGAGGAACTTCACCAATAATACATTGTGTTTGAGAGCTAAGGAGGAAGAAAATGGAAAAGAATACAATTCTGTAGTAACACGATTTCAAGGATTTCAGTCACCTTGTCTAGAAAATGGGTTTGATTATGTTTTTGAAAAGCAGATACTTATACCATAGTGTGTATCAAGAAAATGTCCTCCTGTCTAGGGGTAGCTTCAGGTGTAGTATGGAGAGAGGCACTGCTCAGCTGCATGGGTACTGCTTCTCAGAGCTTCCCACTCTGGGAAGGAGTTGGTACAGCATGAAATGTTATAGAGGTATGATGTACAGAAAGAGCCATTCTCTCCTTTAGCCAAATAAGTAGATTTTCCCTAGTAAGGATTACTGAAAAAAATCTATAGTAGAAAGTTGCTGGCATGTGGATAAAGTGTTCTTTTGGAAAAGTTATTCACTGTTGGTAACATGATCAGTAAACATATACACTAAATGTTTTACCAAAATAGAAATGAGGATGTAATAAACACTGCAGAATTGAAAATGTATCACAACAGCATCGTTATACAGGTATTTTCAGCCATTTGACAGTCTGTGGAAGGTTAGCTTAGTCATTTTATTACATAGGTAAAGAGTCTGAATATCTGTCATCTTACTTTGTCCAAAATGAAAGCGCATCATGTATGATTTTCAGTCTTTTCATCTCCATTCTGTGAATTAAGTTCATCATCTCTGTAGTATGGGAGAAAGTTTTTTAGTATTACTATTGACATTATAAGAGGATATCTCCAGCACAGCAAGCAAGAAGGCTTCATATGTCTTCAGAAAATTGGCGGTTTTGAAAATAAATAAAAACTGAAAGCTCTACACATTAATTTACATATTACTGATCATAAACAATAGCTATTTTATGTGTTGTCTTATGTATGCAAGTATCTCTATTTCTAAGCATGAATGAACCTTGCATCCAGAATCCAAATCTGAGGATAAACATCACCTGTCCATCAGTTCATGTCTAGCCTTAAGAGGTATGTTGGTAAGGTAATACTGAGGGAACATGATGCATGTTTGCTGAATTACAGTTTGGTTTTGGTTATGAAAAGATAAGCAAAGTAAAGAAGTAAAGCCCAACAAGATCTGCCAGACATGGTATTTTATATCAACAGAAGTGGTATGTCATAAGAAAAATTCATTAAAAAGATATGCAAAATATATTGATTCTGTCCTGGATGCTTATCTAAATACCAGTAGTGAGAGCAATACAAATAACCAATCTTAAGATTTTTATTGTTTTCACAACACTAGGAAAATATGAAGAAAGTTAGGTAGCATATAGAAGTCAAGATGTTTCAAAAACTGAAATGTCAAACAATTATATGTCACACAGAATATATTTTTACTCAAATCCAGATATTTTCTACTGAATACAACTATTTGTTTTAGAACATATAAGGATTTTTTGTTGTTTTATTTTTTCCCCAAAACATGGTCTTATTTAGAAAAAGCTTTTTATTACTATCTGAGTTGTATTTTTTTCCTGGGGAAAATATACTCAGAAACACTAAAAGTGGTGACAAAGTTTGGTATTGCTGAATCTGCTTTTTTTTTTTTTTTTTTTTTTTTTGCTTTTGCTTTTGAAGAATAATAATGGCAAATGCAGAATACAGAATGAAAACAATGTTAAATATTTACATGCAGTGGTATTTTAGGGTAAAGTGAAGTGAACACATTATTTATTAGGGAACTGTTTAGAAGGGACTACTGCAATAATAACCATATTAGTTAGGCACTACCCACTGTTTTCTTGCAGAATATGGATTTAGCCAAGTGCTTTATTACTGGTTCTAGAAAGTACAGTTTGCAATACAGATCTGTGCCACCTGCTTGAAAAACTGCAGTTCTACTCTTTATCTTTTAACTGATCAAATTACTTGGCAAGTCATTCCAAGTTATCTTACTGTTTTATGATGTCCTGAACACTGTCCATATTTGGACTTGCCAAAGAACTGCACAGATGTCAGTGGCTGCTTTGCTGTACACAATTGAGACTGTTGAGCTAGACTGAGAAAGTCTATATCTATATCTATATATGTAGGAGAATACATTAAACTTGATATTTAAATGCAATCTTTTTCCAACAGCTTAGCACAGTACTTCTACACTGGTATATTTTGGCATATCTACTCAGACAGATTTTGACAATACTGAGCAAGTTTCTGAGCTGTTTGGTTCCAAGGTAGAACAAGTATGGAAACAGTAAGCTGTAAGAGCTCATGAAATGCTCTATTAATTCAGGACTTAAAATTCCAGGACTGTTATTTCATACCAAATGCTAAAGGCATGAAGAATGAAGTTTTTGTTGCTTTGTGTAGGCATAGCATTTATAGCTTTAGTATATGTTTTAGGTGAATAATATGCTATTGTTTTGATTGTGCTTGGTTTTAGTACATATCATTGTAATCAAAATACATTTGGAGAGGCAATTATTTGTGTTTCACCTTGTTGGTGACATAGCTCTGATTCTTCAACTACAGTGTTGTCTGAAACCTACAGTGTTGTCTCTTTGCAAATGGTTAGACCTTGCATTCTGTCTCTGGGAAAATTTCTGGTCACGCACCCTGTTTGTTCACTTTGCTTGTGTAAAAGAATGAACCAAAACTGTTTGCTTAGTTGTGGATAGTCTTCACTGGTTGGAAGTTGGGTACTAAGACATCTAAATGGTTCCTAAAACTTATAAGTTTATTTGAAATGAATACCAGTAAAAGAGCTGATGAAACAGATGAACAGTTCTATTATAGCTGATTTTCTCTAGGCAGTCATTGTTTTCACTAAAGCCTGCATTTTTTTTCCTTTTCCTTTTTTTTTAAAAAAAAAAAAAATACAGAAATAAGTACCTGTCCAAGACCTCCAGGCTTTTCAAAAGACTTCCAACACTTTTCAAAAACTGTATTCCTTTACACTTTCTGATGTGAAAATGTTCACTTCAAATATCTGTCATTCCCATGAAGGTCCATTGTACCAGAGCACTCTTAAGTGTAGTAAGACTGAGAAAAAAGCTGGAAACAAAGCAATCATGATTCATTTCAATAGTACTCCACAACAATTTTGAGTATCAGCAGTTTGAAACCTTAGGTAGTCAGGGAAACAAACAAGGAACAGAATCTCATAAGAACCTTTTTGACATTTTTTCATCTCAAACCTTTTATATAGGTAAGCTTGGGGGGCGGAGGGAGGGAGAGGGGGAAGGACGAAGGGCTAATCAAACATGGCTTCCCAAGAAATAATGTCATTAGTGCCAACTTTTTATTTTCAAGAGCCACTTCTTGAAAGCAATCAGAGGGATTTTTATTTTTAAAATTCTCTGAATTTTTAAGACATGACTTCATTCTGATATATTTCTTAAGATATAGCAGTAGTTTATTGTGATTAATATTAAGAGTTCAAGAAGTAGTATAAAGTCTGAATTATGAATGCATTTGCATAATGCTGTGGTATATGTACTGACCTTAGTTGATGACACGCTTGAACATGGGAGGACTAATAATGCAGCTCCCTCTGCTCCATTGACATCTCTGTTTTGAATCTCAAAGGAGGCTTTTTCTGTAATAAGCAGGATTATTCATAACCTAGTTATATTGAACAGTCATATATTTTCACCTTGAACTGTAGCATATTAACCAACTGGTTCAGGAATTTTAACTAAAATATTAATATAGTATACTGTTCACTCAGGACAAATTATGACACCACAATTGAACAGCTTCAATTGCTGCATCAAAAAAGCTGATTTTGAATAGATTATTGCATACCACATCAAACTGACATGCTGCAGTGGCAGTGCAATTTAAGTTATAAAATAACACATTTATTTTAACTGATTCAAACAGATTGAGTTGGGCTTTTTTGGAACATCCTCATAAATCTGATTTAAGAATCTAGACCAAAAATTGAGACTCTTACTCGTAAGGTAAAGTTAAGTGTTCCTGTAGGATTTGATGTACTGGGGATGGAGGGGAGAGTTGATATTCAGTTAGTTGTATTGAAACATGCTGAAACTACTTCAGAGTTAGAGTTTTTCCAAAGATTTACCCCCAGTTTTAATAAATGCATGTTTGCTTCTGATTTTATTTTATTTTAAATTTCATATGAATGTTCAGTTAGGAACATACTGCAAAGAATTCTAAAGCCTCCAATTTATGCACAAAGGTACTGCAATGACAAAAGGCAGCTATGACCAAATACAGATTTCCCCAGCGTAATTTGGTGTTAAGAGGCTGAACAAATTAGGATTTTTTAATTATCTGTTGGAAAAAGCAGTGACATCTTCAGATCTGCATGCCGGTTGACTCTTACAAATAAATTGTTTTCCTTTGTATGTAAAGTTTGCTTCAAGATCAAGACCAAGTCAGTGCAGGTATCAATATGGTTTGGGCTGCCTTAAAACAATCAAGAAGTTGTTCCCAAAGAGGAACAGTGTTTTGAACTCCTGATCACTTTTGCAGCAAGTTTTTTTCCTTTGTGTATCCCTTCCCTTGGGGTCTGCCGGTTCATTGGGGCAGGAGTTCCTCACTGCCTGCTAAGGAGTCCCTCGGCTGCTCTTTGCTCTCTAATTCATGTACTTTAAAATCTTTTAATTGTGTCAGGGACTCTAGATCAAGAATCTTGCTATGAGTTCTCTTCAGGGAGATATTGTTTGAAGGTTCTTTTATTATTACTATTTTTTAATCTATTTTACTTGCAAAGGGACCTAAAAAGTATTTGAAGAGTGGAAGAGCTAGAAAGTGGTATAGCTAGATCATCAGTTCAGCTCCTGTTCATCACTGTAATTCCACAAGGACATAATGAAACTCCAGTTATTATCTTTGAAGCTGCAACATCCTTTGTTTCCAGACACCAACATGCTTTTTTTTTTTTTTTTTTTTTTTTTTTTTTGTTTAAGAAGTGGCCATTTAAACAATAGCAGCCTTGTCATGTATTAATTTTGCCCTGTGCAGACTGGCCTGCCTACAGGGATATGCTGCCAGTGGACGTCTACTCCCTGGGCAAAATTCCCAGGAGTAAATCTAGCATTTGGCCTGCAAGAGTAGATTGCTATGGATTGTTTCCCTCCTGGGAAAAGCTTTATGAATTATGTCATTTGGCATCTGAAGTATATCTTTGGAAATACCCTCTTCATGACTTTCAGAATTCGGTCTGGATATTCACTCTGATCTTTCAGCAGAGTGCTTATAATTCACCCCAAATCATTCCATGTCAGAGCCATTTACTATAGTTGCAAACTCATGCAAAACTATCAGCCCATGAAGGAAGAGTTGGGACCTGGTGATTGAGTGTTTTGGCCTTGGAGTTGAGGAAGCAAGCACACCAGTTAACACTTAAAGGTTTCTTGCTTATTGCCCTCATTGTTCATCTGAAATGAATCTCTGCCTACACTATATTATGATTACAATTACACATCTGTGCTTGGCATTTGTAATTAAAGTATTTTTCTTTATGTATTTATTTATTTGTTTCTGTTAGGACCTGTGTTATGAATTGATTGAATGTCTGTAACAAAATGAATCATTATGTTTTCCATTATGGGATTATTCTGTGAGGCTTTTGCTGTGATTTTTCAGAGTGTTTGAGCTAATCAATCAGCCAAACCTTTAAGCATATGTCTAAATTAATTAATTTAAGAACATGTTAAGGTTAAGAATTTGTTCAAGTGCTTTAGTCAATTAACATCTTCATTTATAAAGTACAGGCTTGGCTTTTGGTAGGGGGCTTCATTTATTAATAATAATAGTGTAATACTTTGACTCAAAGAGATTGTGTTTTGTTTGGGGTAACTTATTAAAAAAAAAAAAGAAGGAGAAGAAAAGAGTTTCTACCCCACTTTGTGCATCTTTATTAGATAGGACAAAAAAAAAAGGCAGGAGGGAAAATAGTAATATCTGTATTGCATTATTGGGAAATTGACGTTCACATTTGGATAGCAACGTATAAAAATCACAAAGGAAGTATGCATAGCAATATAAATGTCCCTTTGCCTTCACAGTCTCCAGCTCCCAACCATCCATTCATTTTCCCCAAATGCTACTATGTCCCTAAAAATGTGTGCTCCTTTTCCTTTGATTAACAGTCATCTAAAAGATTAAAGTCATTTTTAGAAAGAAGAGACCCGTCTTTAACATCCTTTGTCAGATTTTCTGTAATTGGGAAATATGGAATAGCTTTGCTCATAGGAGCTAAATGTTAAAATCCAAATTAAGTTTTTGGCCTATTAAAATACATCTAATTTTCTCTTCCCTCATGCAGCATTGTCAAAATTCCCTCCCACGACAGAAAGAAGTTACAGCTGGTGTCTGTCCTGCTCTTTACACAGATGTTTGTATTTGTCCATCTGACTGCATGCCACCTGCTGCAAGGGCAATAGGGTGGGATCCCAGGCTTCTGAACAATGTCTTTCTGCCAGCAGAAGGTTATTCAATTAGGCAATCACCCTGCTTAATGCTGGATGGGATGATGTAAACTGCCTGCACTCTCTCTTCCTCCCTTTCTACTTGCCGGGGACAGCAGCCCTTTCTGTCCCTGGAGAGGTGGGGAAGGTTTTCAATCTGTTCTCTTTTCACATTAGCTTCTCACTGCAGTTACTAGAGTTTTACATTTGCTTTGCTTCCTGACTGGGGCTATATTCAGTGCAGACACGTTGCAATATCTGATAAACATTTTATAATACCTTAATGTTTTACTACTCATAGTGGGCTGAATTTTTCTCCTCCTTGCCTTCAAATGAAACCTTTAAGAAATTTCATATGGATTAAGGCACTTATCTAGGTCAGTAAGAAAAGAGTCAGGATTCTTAAGTTCAATAGCGCTATGACACTCTCAATACAATTCTGAATTTTGAGATTTGAGTTTTGTATTTGTAGCCTTATTTTTTTTTCCCAGAAATGTTTCTTTGTATGGCTGGTTTTACCACATTTTCTCCAATTTATGGAAAAAGAAGTAGTGTTCATCGCTGTGGTTACTCTGGCTTCATCAGCAGGTGATTCTATTTGTTTTAACTGGATGTGTGGACCTGTGGCTTTTCAGAGTCTTTCCTGCACCTTCCATGACAGATCTTATTCTGTGGGGAAAAAAAAAAAGGGGGGAAAAAAAAAAAAAGAAAGAAAAAAAAATGCAGAACATCATCTGCTTCTTATAATCAAGAAAAAGTAAAATTCATTAATTTTTCAGGCCTTTCAATATTCAGTGAAATTGCACAATGACCCTGTACTTTCTGCATAGAATACGGTAGCAATAGAGAGATTGCTTGGGTTTATTATTTGTGGATGTGTGATGACAAGCTTGCAGACCTGTATCCCCACTAGTAGAGTATGTTGCCTCTTACACCATATTACAGCTCAGGGCTTTGGAATAAAATAGCTTGATGAACAATTAATGTGCAGTTGTTGCAACATTTGAGATTCTTATGTTAAAGCAGATGAATCAGGTTAGAAGGCACATTCTACTAATGCCATGCTAAATCTTTGTTGTCATATGCAATGCCCTATACCACAATTTATTTATTTAACTATCAGTCCATCTTTCTTTCTGTTTGTTTATTTAGGGTTGCAGAAGGATAATTTCAAAATACTAAAATCAATTTAATGACACCAAAGTGAACTTACTTCCAGTTAAAGCAACTGTAGGACCTCATGTGATAATTAAGCATGCAAATATTTGCCTTTTCTCTTCAGTTAGAACGAATTTTTAAAGTTATGAATGACTTGTTGCATAATTATGGGATTACTCTGAACTTTATGCAAAATATGTCTATACCCCTAATACCACTCTAACTGCCCTCTTTGAATCTGTAATCATCAGATATTTGTCTAAATGGGCTTCAATTAATTTTAATTTTTGATCTGCTCAGGAACTAGTGCCAAATAAAAAGATGGTCAGTATCACAGGGTGTGTGATACCTTGTGATAATGTATGATATATGTAATTACAATTAGTATGGAAAACACTGCATTAAATGCATTTCCAGGTGTGTCACCCATTTGTTTCCAATTTAAGAGGAGTATTACAAAGAATTACACAAGTACGGAATTAGGGGCTAAATTAAGTAAAACCAAAACAAAAGAGCCCCTTCCTACGCAGTCAAGCTTACACTGGGCACCCTACTAAATGTGGCTGGTAATAGCCACTTCTTTGGAGGAGGAATAGAATAAAAAGGCAAATGTCTTGGGGTGGGGTGGGGGGGGGGGGGAAGGTGCATTACTGTATATGAAAGCTCTGTAAAAGTGACTGAGTATAACAATGTTAAGATAATTATAACATGTTGGAGGACAAATACACTCTGTTACTTTGTAGAGCTGTCTCACTGAGATGAAATGCAGTGCATCTTCATGACCAATCTTTACTAATAAGAACAGAAAAAGTAACTGTCTCGGAAGTCATTAATCTCCCGATATACTATGAGTAACTTCTGGGGGATAATAATTGTTTGAAAGTGCTTCTTGTCTTATGCAAGGAGCACTTGCAGATAGCATTTTGACAGGTTGAAAATACGATAGTCCCAAGTATAGGTGCACACAGGAAAATGTACTTTAAAAACAGTCTGAATTTTATCTTATTGTTGCAGATTGTTTAAATAATCAGGGCAACAATGAAAAAAAAAAAAAAAACATCTGTTGGGTTATCGAATGTGTCCATAATTAGTATATATCATGAGATGTATATGATTTATATATATATAATTTGTACTTGAGTAGCTGTATATGTCACAAGCCAAAGCAGAGTCTGTGCTGTGTTAGGTCTTCTGTAGAAGGATTTTCTTCCTTTATGTCTTTAGTGAAGTTCAAAATTGAGAGAAATGAATAAGATCTGGTGTGTAAAAATAGGACATGAATGTGGAATTTTCCCCATAGGAAAATATGAAATGTTCTCAGGAATACTTTTGAGAAAGTAGAATTTTAGAAATTAAAACCAGAAGTTGAAAAAAAAAAAAAAAGTTTTTGAATTCAAGGGGAAGTTTTTAGTATGGTTCTCTGTATTTTTACAGTTTTTTTTTTTTTTTTTTTGAAGTATATAAGATTTTATAAATAATTACCCAGTGCTGATATTTAAAGATATGTAAACAGGCTGTTCAGTAAGCCAATTGCAGATTATAGGAATAAAATTAGTATCTCTGTAACAGAGAAGAAGAGAAAGGACCAGGATATTAGAAAGTGTTCTGATCCAGATTTAAAACTTCCTGTGGCTCTCTGGGCACCAAATTTAAATATTTTTCTTATCAGTACTCTTATCAGTACTTAAAGTGATAGTAAATGCTACATAAATGTATACATAAAGCAAAGTGCAACCATTTCTTTAGGTAAAGAACGATTACTTAGAGAGGGAAGCTTGTACAAATGAAAAGACAGATGATAAGAGGAATAAATGTAAAGACTCTAAAGCTGAAAATCAGTGAATTCCTGTGAGCACAAATGTATTCATACACATCTCAACTTGTCGTTCAAGACCATCACACACAGATCTTTCCACTGTTGACTTTTCGTTCGTTGTTCTGACAGTCTTCCAGAGTATCATGAAATCAGCAGCGCTGCTAAATTTCTTCAGTAGCTGTTGAAATGCTTTAACACTCTGCTGCGTAAGAAAAAAGAAAATACAAAGAACTGTCTGAGGAGCAAGAGAGAGAAAAATGAAATGAGGAGAACAAGAGGAAAGTATTGTTAAGGTAGTGCTAATCAGAAAGACCTAGAAGCTAACAGCCAGAATCAAAGTAATCTGTAATATAGTGTAAAGGTTTGCATATTTTTTTACCTCTCTTGGTCATGGTTTTCATCACAGTACAGTAGCCTAACAATTTGCCCAAGTGACAGATGTCAAGAGAAGTGATAATTCAGCCCCCTTATCAACCAGTATCATTCCGGGTTTTTTTGTTTGTTTGTTTTTTTAAGTTGTGATACAGGGAAATGTGTTGTTTCTTCCGGATTAAGTCCACCAATCTCAGTTTAACCCAGCAAGATTTATTTCCAAGCAAGTTTAAAGCTAGGAAATGAAATTAAGTTTCAAAACATAGAAAAAGGGAGGAAATAAAATTTCTTGGTTTCAAGACAACGTGTCTCGAAAAAGGACTGTTTTTAGATCACTACTTAGTACACGTTGCATTTTCGGCTGGACTGGTGCAGCTGGTGTATGACGACATGACACCACACTAACATCTCTGAGGTAACACTGAGGTGATTTTTACTTCCTAAATAGTATCGTCCAAGAAGGCTGCACTGCCTTAAATAACTTAAGATCCCAATTCATTCTCAGTCTGGTGTATGAACTCTTGTGAAGGTGTACAGTTACTGGCAAACCATCCTCTGCAAATTTCCACTTGAAGGAAATAAGACCTCTTGAAACACTTGACAAATTTTCCTTCAATACTAGAAATTAATAACACTAGTCAACTTGAAAGTACTTTCAAGACAAGAATTGCCCGGTTGAAATAAGGACAAGAAACAGAGTTATCCTTGATGTCATTGGCAATTGCTGAATTAGGTCAAGGATATTAATAAATCCATGGCAGTAGTACCAGGGCTCATCTTCCCAGCACTTATGGAATATTAATATAGATCAGTTTAGAAAATGAGAAAATTATATTTGGAGCAAGCTTTTATTTGGTATTTATGTCTGTACAACATAATGCTGTATGTTTACAGAAGTAAACTAGACTAATTATAGTGCTTTTAGATTTTTAAATGTGTTCGAGATAAGTAGGAGTCCTCATGAAGATCCTAATGGGCCTGCTGTGCACTCAGAGCCTGCAAGTGCAGTTTGAAGTATGAGTCCTTATGTGTTTTCTAGAGCATACAGCAAGCCCAAGGATTTCTGGCCTGGCCTGGAAGTACATGAACACTCAGGGTAGGCAGGGTGATTGGAACAAAGGTGATGGAATATTTTGTGTTTAAGCTTCCTTTGGAAATTACTCCTTCACAGCAGGACAGAAATGAAATATGGGTCATGTCTGTAACCCATACAAGCCAGTGTGCATCAGCGGAAATGTGCTTCACCGGAATTAGCCTTCAAAGGGAGATGTCAGCTGTACAGATCACAAAGACCTCTCTTATGCATGTGGATCTATGTTTTTATTTCTATTTATTTATACTATTATTTTTCTGTAAAATCGGTAATCTGCAGTTTAAACTGAAGTGTAAGTTTGTTGCTGAGAGACCACAGGTATCTATGACATTGCAGCAGAGAAATATATGGTCAACAGTGTTTACATTTAAACTGGTAAATCTCAATTTTGATTTACCCTTGCACCACTCAAAATGGCAGAATCAATTTCTCTGAAAATTGGTAAAACAAATTTGTTGTTGGCTCTGCCCTTATATGCCAGGCTTCATCCCAGAATATTTGTTTTATGTTTGCATTATAAATCTCTAAAAAGCAGTTTTTATTACAGAAGTACTGACATAGCCTTAACTGTAATGGTGTGGCTATAATTTTGTTAAACAGTAGGTATAGCTATTGCCAGCTGGTAAGTAATATTTCTCAAACAGTACATGTTGAACGGAAAAGCTGAAGAGAAAAACTACTGTGACAAAAAATCAGTAATTGAAGTGAAGAAATAATAAAAGGGCAAAATACTGCTATAGAAATGACATGGAATGAAGAATATTTGGTCAGCTGATATTGTTAAGTGTGTATGTGGAGATAATCATACATGGACATTTATGGGGTATATGTTGTGTTTATTGTATATTTGAAGATTCAGTTTTGTTAAGAGAATACAACACTACTTTTGTAATACATAACACAAGATTACACTTTTATAGGAGGCAATAGAAGCAATTATTGTGGCTAACTACCAAATGATGTAAAACAGAATTTAAGTGAAATATAATTATTTACTACACTGTATCTGCACTTGAAATATTTCATTTATTTATTTATTCATGGATGAAGCATAGGAAGTTCTGGTTATCCCATGTAGCAGAAAGATTCAAAAATATCTGATCCATTCTTAGGCCAAATACTTTCACTTATAGAACATTCTTGTAAAATTCATTGTTTTTATTGGGTGTCATTCCATTCAGATTTAAACAGACTGAGTACAGCTTCAACTTGTTTTCCACTCATGTTTTCATTCAATAACTTTCTTCTCTTTTAACCTTAGTTAATTAAAAAATCTTTTATAATTAAAAACTAATTTTGACTAAAGTTCCCAGCAAGCGCACATAATTATTTAATAAAGATGTGCCTTTATGATAATCAGATAAATTCTCCACAAATATTTCTAAGAGCTGATGCCAGTAAGATGTTAACATAACAAACAACCAAAACCAAAACCAAAAAATAGTTAAGTTATATCTTACTTCAGTGGGAGTACACTTGAAGTGAAATATAAAATAATGAGATTCTTTAAAAGTCTAGGAAAATAAGTTAGTGACATTGTTCTCTTTATTGACTTTAAACGAAGACATAAGCTGGTAAACATTGCAAGGTCATGATTTATTGAGTGGCATTTGTTACCAGAAGATAGAGAAGAGCAGTGCTTCATTTTGATGCAAGGAGGGACAACACTTTAGGGGCAAACCTTCCATCACTGGAGATCTAAGACCAAATAAATTAAAATATTTTGTGATTTGTCATCTCTTCAAAAATACTGGAAGATGATGAAGGATGAGAAACAGGCAGCAGCTATGGTGACAGTTTTTTGTATTAACCAAACTCCTTTCTAGCATGTAGTCTAGCTTAAGCACAAGCTTATCTTGAGAAAGTTCCATGTGTAGAGATATTGATATTTTATTGTATTTCATGGAAATACAATAATTAATTTGAAAGTTTCATTAAAATGGTTTGCATTTCAACCTGAGTCCAGGTTCTTTTCTAAACTATCATTATCCAAATTGAGTTAGATTTTATTTCTTAAATATAGTGGTCTGGGATCTCTGTACATTTGAAGAACTTAGACATCTTGAGGAAGAGGATAAACACGAAGCGTACTGGAGGAACAACAATCAGGCAATTAACAACAAGCTAACATTTATTTACAAGACACTCTCTTAGTTGCTGGATTTCTTCCCTTTCCCAATATCTGCACTTTCTTGATATTTGTCAGGAGTGGAATTGGAGGGTTTCTCACAGTGAGTTTCTGTCCGTGTTTGTATTTCTGCATGCGCTTCAGCAAATTCCAGCACATCTAGCCTTTAGACCATATTAAATTCTGCTCTTTACATCTTGCCCTTCTTTAATGTGATGTCTTACAGCAACTCAGCAAAATTGTTTTCATAGTTTCCATGACACCTTTCATCAGCCTTCTTTCTTTCTCTTTAATCATTTCCTATATTTTCTTTTGTTTCCGTGGTCTTCTGTCCTTGCTATTGACTTTGTACAGCAGAACACTATGGGAATTATTGAGCTTTTCCTGTCCTTAGTAACCACTAAATGTTAAAAAGTGAACTGTTCTTACTTCTTAGCACCCCATGTTGATAACGCAGCAAGCTAACAAATCTTTTAAATCACGGCTTTAAAGTTCCATTGGTCTGGGAAGTGAGCATCCTAAAACATTTAAGTACAATCTTACAGTATCTTCAGCTCCACTGAATTCTCTGCATGAGGCAGTTTGATATGTTGTGACAGCTCAGCAGCACATTGTTTGACTTGCTCTTCAGTGCAAATCTAATGGGTATTAATGGTAGCAAACTCGAGAGCACTCAGGGGCTTGTTCACCCTAAACTGGACTCAGAGCAGCTCCCTGGAAGGCCAAGGTAAGCACTCCAGCTTAGGTTTGTCGTAAGTCTCAGTCAATTCACTAAGATGTGCCTGCTTTATGGAACCTAGTATTAAAGGACTTGCTAGGCATGAAGATACTTTTAAAGTCTTTCTAGTACCCAGTGCACTTAGAAATTATGTTACATTTTTGTCCCTGTGATATCACAATGCAATTGTTCATTCCACTTACAAGACTAGCCCTCTTTTCTGTGGGTCTGCAAGTTCTATGCGTACAATCAGAAAACTTGGGAGTTTTATTTCTTACCAAATTCATAGGAGTATAAAGTCAAGAAATATATTTTACTGAAAAATGACTTGATTTATAGTTTTATTGGGGAAAAAATGAATTAAAAACTTTTTTTTTTTTTTTTTTTTTCCATTTGAGTCAAAAGAAAATCTTATTCTTCCAATTTGGAATGTATCAAGGTGGCTTCTTTGATTACCATATGTCTTAAAATGAATGTACTTCCAGAGTACTTATTTTTATCTCAGTATGCCAAGTGGACAGCAAATGCTACATCCCAGAACAGTGTTCTCCTCCTTTTCATCCTTCTCCAATGTATATGTATCTTTAATTTAAAAATACAGAATTATATTTTAACCCTCAAGTTCCATTGTCACTACTTCATAGATTTGTGTAGATGGTCTGCACTAATTGTGTTGGTGCAAAAGAATCTCCCAAAAGTAATTGAAATTAGTAATTGAAATAGTAATAATAATTGAAAAGTAATATGAAATTAGCACAGGTAAAACACTGGTAAAAATTCTAGTAGTTAATAGAAAATGATTAAAATTAAGGCTATCTGAAACAAGGAAATGAATTGAATATGGTATTGTGATTTAATTTAAAAAATAATAATAAATTATCAGAAAAAAAAATAAAGCTGATTTTGCTACATCATTCAAAGCTTTCATCTTAACATATTTCTAAAAAAACATGGTTTAGAAACAGTTTAATGTGAATCACTTTCTGTCAGTTGCCATAGTAGAGGATGTTTACATGTTATTACAAAAGAATTCATGGTTCATAAGTACTTTAAACTTGATATTTCTGGTTGAAGAAACCTGATTGGCTATAGAATGAATTACATTTTATATCCATCTGGTTGGTGTATGGAGCTGAAATGAAACATGTATAATTAAAAAAATGAACAATTAAACTAGGCTTTTTAAATATAGTAGTAAGGAGATAAACCATTTGAAGTATACAAATAATGTAATTTATCTTGAAAGACTGACATGAATAACTGCAGCTACCCATTTCCCTGGTGAAATGAATTCCACTTACGTATCATGCAGTTGTGCTCTGCAACTCAGCTTTTTTCTACCCTTTCACCATCTTATGCTAACCAATCCGCATCAATGTGCAGAAAAAAATTCCCTTCAAAGCAAGTAATCCACACAAACATCCTTATTTGAAAGACTTAGAGGATGACTAGTTCCTCATGCTATATTCCTACTTAGAAAGGTACAGAGAAGAATATATTATAGTCAGCAGCATGTATGAAATTATACAATAGTGAATTTGATTTAATCTTGAAACACAGTTTAGACATTCGTAAGTAAAAATATATTAGCTATATTAATGTAAAAGCTTAAATTTCCTGTTTAAATTGCTTTTATTTAAAAATATATATTTCCATTTAAGCCAGAAGCCATGTGCAAACATCTCAAAAATGCATTTTTGTCTCAATAATAATATATCTTTATTGATTAACCAAAACCAAAAATAAAATAATAATAATAATAAAAAAACCACCACCACCACCAAAACCTTTCAAACTCACTTTGGACCCTAAGGGGCAGTTATGTATAGAAAATTGACTGTAATTTTTAAATGGTAGTTTTGAATAGATAGTTTTCCTTTTTAGCAACCATGGATTTGAACTATTATTTGCACTTATTCATATTGCATTTAGCACAAAGTGTGCTTCGTTTTTGTTTTATTTTTTTATATTCCTAGAATCATATGTGCTAAATACCATATGAATAAGTGCATATGTTTATAGTATATGTTTGTAGAAATATAAACATCAAGTCCAACCATCAATCTGACCTACTGAATCCTATTATTAAACTGTGTCCCTTAGTGCTACGTCTACCTGTCTCTTAAATAACTCCAGGTATTGGGACTCCATCCCTTTCCTGGACATCCCATTCAATGCTCGACCACCGCTTCCGTGAAGAAATTCTTCCTAATATACAGTCTAAACCTCCCCTCATGCAAGTTGAGACTTGTTTCCGTGCATCCTGTCACTTGTCAGTTGAGAACAGAGACTGACTCCATACTCAGTGTAATTTAATTTAAGGTAGTTACAGAAAGTGATGAAGTCTCTCCTCAGCCTCCTCCAGACTAAACAACCCAGTTCCCTCGGTCACTATCATTTCATGAAGCAAGATGGAGAGTAGTCAGGTAAAAGAACCAGCAGAACTGAAACAGTAGTAGCAAGCAGTGAGATCACAAACACTAACCAGGATCAAAAGCATCTGACTTTGATCATGTCCTTGTCCAATGCATTCTCCATGTGCCAGTCACTGAGGCTTCATAAAGCACTATAAGAGACTTTAATTAGTGGCAATACTATCTCCTATAAAAAATAAACTAAATCAATGATGTTGCATGTCCTGTTTCACGACCCTTGAGGATATAGAAAACTTGAAGAGAAATCTTGACTAATTAGAGGGCTGGGTAATCACCAACCACATGAAGTTCAGCAAGAGCAAGTGCCGGATTCTGCAGCTGAGACATGGCAACTTTCGATATACCTACTGACAGGGAAATGAGAGAGGCTGGAGAGCAGCCCTGTGGAAAGGGATCTGGGGGTTCTGTTTGACAAGCTGAATGTGAGTCAACGGAGTGCGCTGGCAGCCAAAAGGGCCAGCCATGCCATGGGGTGCATCAGGCATGGCATTGCTAGCTGGTTGAGTGAGGGAAGGGATTAGCAGTGGTGAGGCCTGACCTGAAGCACTGTGTGCAGTTTGGGGCACCACAGTATAAGAAGGACATAAAACTATTAGAGAGCATCCAGAGGAGGGCTATGAAGATGGTGAAGAGTCTGGAGGGGAAGATGTATGAGTTGAGGTCCCTTGGATTGTTCAGCCCAGAACAGAGCAGGCTGAGGGGAGGCCTCATGGAGGTGGGACAGGGGAGGGTCAGGCTGGGTGTTAGGAAAGGGTTCTTCACTAAGAGGGTGTTTGGGCACTGGGACAGGCTCCCCAGGGCAGTGGTCACAGCACCAATCCCAACAGAGTTGAAGAAACATTTTGACAATGCTCTTATACACAGGGTCTGTTTTTTGTTGGTGATGTGTGGAACCAGGAGTTGGATTTGATGACCTTTGTGGGTCCCTTCCAACTTGGGATATACTGTCATTCTAAGGTTTTATGGGCCTGAGACAAGCACAATTGATGTTCTGATTTTAAATAAATTTCATATTTTTAAGAAAATAATTTCATCATTTTAAAATAATTTTAATAATTCATATTTTTTAAGAAAGACTTACATTAACTTGAAGTATTTGAACATCTGCCCTTGCCTAAGTCCAGAAACAAACAAACAAAAGTTAACTCATAAAAAAAAAATCTAAAATAGAAAACATACAGTACCAGGTAATAATTTGCTATACAAGCAGTAGCCTTTCCTCTTTAAACTGGTCTAAGCTGGTCTGGTTTAAGCAGGTCTATTTGATCTCATAAGAAAGAGATGATTTTATTTTTATATACTCAAGTAAGGTTAGCTTGTTTTATACTTTTAAAAACAAACACACATTTTTGGGTTGTTTTTGAAACTTGGGTTCAATTTAACAAAAGCTTTAAAGCTTTTGAAGTTTTGAACCTCTATTGAAGTTTTTCCTTCCTATTTGCTACTGATAAGTTTTTCTTCTTTAAAGTGCTGTTATGAGCCTTAAGCTCCATTTAAAGAACAAAGGTGGATTTTAAGCTCATTTTCTTTCATTAATCTGTTAAACTGGTTTTGTATGTGTGAAATGATACTTCTGTGATATGTCTGAAGTAGTTCTGACTTTATTAACTGAGAAAACTTAGACTGCCCTTACATAGCCTATCAAAATATTCAGAATTTGTTAACGAAATCTGAGCTGGTGCTGTGGTTTGACCCCAGTAGGTGGCCAATGCAAAACAAGGAATTCATTCACTACTTCCAATCATTGGGCAGGTGTTCAGCCATTTCCAGGAAAGCAGGGCTCCTCATGTATAATGGTTACTTGGGAAGACAAAGTCCATCACTCTGAATGCCCTCCTTTCTCCTCCTTTCCCCCAGCTTGTATTGCTGAGCACAAGGTCAATGGTATGGGATATCCCTTTGGTCATTTGGGGTCAGCTGTCCTGGCTGCTTCCCCTTCCTAACTCTTGTGCACCCCCAGCCTACTCACTGGTGTTAGAAGCAGAAAAGACCCTGGTTGTGTAAGTACTGCTCAGCAATAGTTGACACTTTGTCATGTTAACAACATTGTTGTAGTCAGAAATCCAAAACACAGCATGATATGAAGAAAATTATCCCAATCAAAACCAGTACAGTTATCTAACAGCAACAGAACTTTAGAATGTGAATAGACATATAATGGCCTGTTCCAAAACTAAAAGTGGATTCTGATACTCTTGTGGAGCTTCTGGTAGTCCTTGAAGAAGGTTGAGAAGAGGTGGGGATCGGGTATAAAGCCCAGGGTTGCTGAAATTCAGTTTCAGTCTCTCGTCACAGTCTGAGGAGATCAGAGGTCTCCATGTTTTTCTGTTATGACACGATTTAGCTCAGCTGTTTGCTCTTTTTGGCAGGCTTGAAGTGAAGGAAAGGACAGAAAGCCAGGAGAGACAAGGAAGGAGATAGCAGATGTTCTCCCTATTTCTGACCCCACACTAGATATCTGCTCTGTTGCTACATGAACTCTCAGGGCTGAGCTGAGTAAACAGGCTGTATGCAGGGAACCAAAACCCTGGGGCTTGGCTTCTGACACGGATCCCTGTAGTATAACGCTACAGAGCTTTCTCTGGGAAAAATGACATACAGAAGGGAGAAGAATGTGGCACAGTTAAAAAGGGGAACAAAAATGTAAGGAGGAAAAAGGCTTGAAAACAGAGGATCATTGACTAAGCACTCTCTGTCCTTAGGTGGTTCTCAGTGAAGTGGGTTAGAGCTAACTACATAAGCCAGAATGCAGCCCTAATCGAGACTATTGTAATTGATGCATTCAAATAAACATTTATTTTGAAAGGAATGAAGAAGAAACAGAGAAAAGTAAAAGTTTAGGTGAAAATGTCTGATTATTATTTTTGCTGTTAAAATACCAAGTTTATGTGTTCTAAACAAGAGGTGAATCACTGAACACTGAGTACAGTATTCTTAAATAGTGGAAGAACTATTTGTGAAAGATAACATAAAATGTGCTGTAAAAGCAATAGTTCTGCTATTTAGCCAGAGTATCACTAGAAGCTCCTTTGGAAGGAAATGCTTTGATTGGGGTAACAAAGATAGTTATTCAAAGCAGTCCTTGTTGTGCTTTTTTTTTTTTTTTTTTCCTCTTCTCTGGATGGATTTTGGTTTTGCTTGTTTTTCACACACATATCTCAATATATAAAAAACAAAGCTAGGATATTTGTCTCTTGAGATCAATTGCCATGGCTGAAGATAAAAACATAAGAAAAATATGCACTTAGGTAGTAAGAGAACATGGGGCCCAGTTTATTGTCTGCCAGTTCAAACAAGTGAAACACTCTTTACCTGGGGTAACGAGGGACAGGACACCTCTTCTTAGTCATGATCTTAGTCTGCACTACTAAGTCTCTACTAAACATACTTAGAGAATAAAAATATGCATGTATCTAGAAATGACACTTGGTATGTTAAATATCATATGGTATTTTGAGTACTCTAAGAGACAGTAAAATGAATTAAATCAAGTAGAAGAATATTTTTGAGGTAAGCTGTTATTTGAATGATTGCATCCCATAAGGCAAACTCTCCCACACTGGGATGGAAAAGAAAGTACTTTTGCCAAGTATTTTATTAGGGAGATATTAGAAAATCTAGAATTGAAACTCAGAGAGGTTGGAAACTATGGGCACATTAGCAAGGGAGATATCAGTGTCCTAACTTCAGCTCCACACTTGTGTATAACTGCAGATCAGTGCAATCAGAAATGGCTTATCTGTGTGAAGTATTCATTTTCAAACTTTGGACAATCACTTCAATCTAAATGGGACTATATGTGATTGCGAGCTTGTTCCTTTGTTTCCAGTTCCTGTGCAGTGGTCTCTTTGGGATCTGGCTATTTTTGTACTTGTGCCCACACTCACAGAATCATAGCCTGTCAGGTAGTAAAAGCTGATGCCTAATCCCTGCTGAAGTATGTGCTTTTATTCATACACTTCCTTTAAAAGGAGAATGTGATCTTGTGCAAGTCCAGAAATTGGAACTAAACCCCACTCCTGTAGCTGGCCTTTTAATAATCCTGATGTGATTCTGCAGATGGTGTTATCTCTACAAGTCATGTACTTAGCAAGTCGAGTAATGGGCATCCATTGCAACGAAGAACTTAGGGCATCCTCAAATTTATCCCAGGTGTCCTGAAGCAAAAGTAGAATCAGAAGTATGTCCAAGATCTGCTACTCTGTGATGACTAGGAGCCCTGAGTTGTAGGATGGGTTGCAATATCGTTGCAGGGTTAATGGAACAGTGGGTCACACTTGATGCCTGGCTGCTTGGAGGTTGAGTGACTCTCTCTTCCCCAGTGTGAGCTGAGGCTGTGTGATACATTCTGCAGTAGTGGCATGAGCAGACACAGTTGTTTAGTAACAAGAAGTTCCAGCCTTGGATGTCCCTGTGGCAGGGGGTGACCAGCGAGTGCCTGCCATACTGCCTTGGCTGCATGGAGAGGGATCTGCTCATGCTGAGGGCTTTTAAAAAAGGAGCAATAGCCCCAAGTGAGCCCCAACACCAGCATCAAATGCCTTCCAGTCATTAAGCCTGCCATTTCAGGCACCGACAACATAATTCCCCTTTTCCACCCTGATTGACAACGACTTTAGGACTGGAGGGAATTTGAAGACATCAGCACTGTTATTGATGGACAGTGCAAATCAATCTGAAAGGAAACTAGAGGATAGTTTCACTTTGCCTAAATTCAGCTGAAAACCTAACCCATGTCTAAGTTAGTTATATGCACAAATTTGGTGTGTCAGTTTGTGAACTGAATGAGTTCAATTCATTTACCTGTCTCCTGGACGGTATTTTCTGGGCATTCCAGGCTGAAGTGCTGCATACTTTGGGACTAGCAGGAAATGCCTCCCTTCCGTCCTTGCTTCTTCACAATCAGTTGCACAGAGGAAAATACAATGACTCTTTTTCTAAGACTCTGGATTGGATTGTTTAAACCAGCAAATAATCTCTCTGTTTTCATTTGAACCTATATCTCTGAGTTCAAAGAAAATTTAATGCTGCAAAGAAGCCTCTATAACTACTAGACATGTTTAATACAGCACATTACCTACAGAACTCTGAGATGTATGCACTGAAAATTGTTCTCTTACAGTTAGACTCACTCAGTCTCATTGAAGTTTTCAGAACTGATTGTCTACTAGATTGTCTACTAGAACTAGTTATGGTGTCAAGGTTGGTTCATATAAACTAAAGAGGTAAAATTGAATGCAATAAAATACATGAAACACAATAATTTATGATAATCCTTTGTATCTTTCAGTTAGTTGTTTTTCATATGACTTCCTAGACGAATGCACAGACAGAAGATGCACAGACACGGATTAACTATAAACCACATATAGGCTTGGATGGATTTACTGGAGAGCTAATGTAGTGTTACATAGCCTGCTAGCACAGTGAGGATTGGCATACATCTTGTATCGTGTGTATCTTGTACATCTTGTAGTGTGAGCTTTGGTTTTAGAATATTCTCTTCGTTGGGGCTGTGTTAACATTAATTTGACATAGTTGTTGAGCTGGGAGAAAGCTAAGAGAGTAATTTATGGGAACCTGATATCTATTTAAATTTCTACAAACCTCTGAATTTGTGTTTTCTTATCACGGACGAATCATCTCATCAATCATTGTCCTGCATTAAATACAGTTATATTCTCCTTTTTTTCCGGATATACATTATAATATATTCAATTCCATAAGCTTTGTTTATAATGAGTTTTCTTTTGTTAGGTCCTCCATACTCCATATTTCCCAACTAGACTGCCTACCATCTTCTTCAAGAGTGAACAACTTTCCCATGGGTGGGTAGAGGTTTTTAAAACACAAAAACAGGTTAAAATAGTCAGTATACGTGCTGAAAGACCAGGAACAGAAACAGATACTTGTACAAGATGTATGGATTGAGTTCTTTTGTGAATCTGAGATGTGAATTACAAAACAAACAAACAAACAAACAAAAAAAAAAAAACCCACAGCTGAACACACCTTATCTGCATGGTAAGATTTGTCTTTAAATATCCCAGATCATTATTCATACTTTTATTATATATATAATCTAGCAATAGGTATGTATATATAAATATGTGCATATATATATATATATATATATATATATATATACATACCTATTTGTCTTTTTTTTTGCGGGGAGGGGGGACTGAAGTTGTTTTTATTTATTTTTATTTATTTTTTAGAGCAAGTATCCAGGACTGGATCCTTCTTAGGACTTCACACCCTTAACCTAGTATTTAAAGCTGATATTAAGGGCTGGTATCCTTAGAACTCACACTTCAGACTTACACATTATCTTCTCGTCAGTGCTTGAATACATTGACCATGCACTTCATGCTCCAAACTTTGCAAATACCTTTAGGATAAAAGCCTATAAAAGCAAAAGGATCTGCTGTATTTATTTAGGGTTTTGCTTTTATCCTCTGCTTTTCTATAGCTCGGTTAGCCTAGTATGCTTTTACTATTGAATCCTTTTAAGATGTTCTGAACTATCAAAGATAATCCTATATCCTGTTTTTTGTCAAATCTACTTGGTCACCGATTATTCTTTTAATGCTTTCTTTGCACTGTATTAGGTTTGTTTAAAAGGCATGATGGGTAAGATTTTGAATGATTACTTTTAAATTTTTATGAGTTTACAAAAGCTGTTAAAATAAAACTTTACTTCACTGATGTTAACATGATCCCATAATTTTTATAATAGTAATATTCAAACTGACTGACAGCTGGGGTAAAATGCAATAAGACACTTCCTTTTATTGGGTAAGTTTTGTTTTCAATGTGACACTTGGACTTGTAGTCACATTCCAAAGGGGAAGTGTAGATTTACGTGGACATTTTTAAGTTTTTACTGTTTATGGTTTTCTACTTTTTCTAATTTTGTGTGCTTTGAGGAGCACTAAATTCTAGATCAGAATTCTGTCCCTGGAAGGAAATTCTGATCACTGTAAAGTCTCTGGTTAGTCACTCAAAATCATTACTTTTTTTTTTTTTCAAGGTATTAATGTTTCTGCTTTTTTATTAAGATTTTTAGAGGCAAATATTCAATATTGATTATAAAATATTTCATTCAAAAATGCTTTATGGCTCAGTGCACCCAGAAGAAGAGAAGACATAAGCATGTCTTCTCTTAGATTCAGTTCTTCCCTGAATCATAGGTCTGTAAGTCTCTGAGACAGAACAGAAATGTCTTCCTTCTATCTGGAGTACTGAATGTGCAAATTATGAGCAATTGTCAGGATTTTTCATATATTCCAAAACTGAGTTTTGCCAAGAGCAGGGGAATAGGAGACATCCATGAGACAAAAATCTTCAATGTTGCTTTTATGTTCCTTATTGAGTTTCTAAATTTTGTTTTTACCTTTCCAGTTGGAGCAGAAAATGTTTGAGCAATCCATAGAAGGCAGCATTCAGAATTATCACAGAATCATCTAGATTGGAAGAGACCTCCAAGATCAGCTAGTCCAATCTCTGACCAAACACTAACAAGTCCTCCGCTAAACCATATCACTAAGCTCTAGATCTAAAGGTCTTTTAAAGACCTCCAGGGATGGTGACTCAACCACTTCCCTGGGCAGCCCATTCTAATGCCTAACAACCCTTTCAGTAAAGAAGTTCTTCCTAATATCCATCCTAAACTTCCCCTGGTGCAACTTTAGCCCATTCCTCCTCATCCTGTCACCAAATCAGTTCTAGAACTCTCCATGTCTTACTTCAAGTCAGACACTTTACACAGGAATTTATGAGACTTCTGGAACACTTTTTGATTAGGAGTCTTTCCCTGAATACCATACCCCTCTGTTTAGACTGGAAACATGCTTCATTTAGCCTTTTCCTAGATCTCCTCCATTTTTGACAAGTTAATTCAAGAAATACACAGCTAAATCATTTTATATCTATCTATATATATTAAATTGTATTTTCTGTTCTGTGTAATAATTGATTCTGTAGAGCTGCACAGTTGAAAGTGATGTTGCAAGAAAATTTGTGACATTGGCCTTTGAGATTTAGCTGGCATAAAGTAGGATAAAATTGCAGTCTAAGGGGAACACATTTTTAATGTTCACATTTTATGTAATTATAATATTTCTTTTACACTGGAAATTTTTCTTTTTCTCTGATAAACATATTATTATAGCATCAGTTGGCAGGGGAATATCATAAAAGAAAGGGATTTCATGAAGTTTAGTGGGCCAGTTTGCCTGGCATTATGGTGATGTTTTGGTTTGAAATAAAACTGTTGTGAGACCATTACACTGTAGAATATCCCCAGGAGCATACAAGGAGGTGTTTTTGTTGTTGTTTCTCTTTTTTTTTTCCCTTTTTTTTTCTTTTTTTTTTCTTTTTTTTTTTTCTTCTGTAAACTGTTAGGGTGATGCCCTCGTGAATTTCCAGAAAATAATCCACAGGCTGTTGATAATGTTTCCAACACAAGATAGGCTATTTTAGTAGGCAGTGACCCTGAAAAAAGAGTCAGCTGTTCAAAGCACAGCCTGACTCCAAAGAAGCAGATTGCAGTTAGAGATGCTACTTGTAGACTGATAGGGAGGATTCTGTAGTGAGTATAAAATCCAAAGGCTGATAGCAGTCATTCATACTAGTATTCATTTTTTCTCATTTAACAATCTTTTCAGTTAGCTGGAAGAGTCTTCTTAGTTCAAACCCATATGTTAATCTAATATTCTGTGGTAGGTATTGTTTCAAGGATTCACCTAGTTATTTTCCATCTTCAAATAACAGTGAATACAGCTTGGCTGTCGACACTCCTCTATATTCTTAACTTGTTTTGGGTCTGATCCAAAATCAATTGATATCAATGGGAGTTTTCTGATGTATGTTAAAAAGTGTTGGATCTGGCATTTAGTCATCTGAAAATATTTTAACATTTTGCACAATATTGTCTGCCACACTAAAACACCAAAGAGTTGCAGGGATTTGTGCTTTTTCTGTTTCATTATAAGATGTGGCATCTCCCTTACTAATAGGATGGAAATCAGTAATAATAGCAGTTAGCAAGAAAGAAATATTATTTGAAGATTTCAAAACAAACAGCAGCAACAAAAGAAACAACAAACAAAGAATTGATCTTTTTAGTCATTTTCCCCTTAATGACTTACAGACACAGGGCACGGGGTTTGCCATCTATAAAATAGATTTTTGGACAATGTGGGGGGAAAAAAAACACCCAAACCTCATTCCATTATGGAAATGAGTTATTCTGGGAACTGAATTTAAGACTAAACGGAATATCTGCACTTGTCTATATGGAGGACAAATGCAGGATTTGGCAGCCCCAAACCACCACATTTTGAGGTAGTCTACTTCTAGAAAGACCAGTCAGAGCTGGAGATCATTAATGCAAAGAGTGCCTTGAACAATATAAAGAGCTTTTCAGCAGCCTGAGAATACATGCAAGACATATGGTGTGAATGGTACAAACTCTTTGCTTCTCCTTTGTGTTGTAAATGTCAGGATTCCATAGTTTGGTGGATTTCTTATATTAAACAACATGCAAATTTGCTATTTACTACAAGGTAATTTGCAATCATGATGTCACAGCATCTGTGTCCAGTGGTGGTTGCTCACTTGTTTGAGATTAATAAGAATTTTCCGTGTGTCTGTCTATCTTCATAAGTGATACTGGGGCTTTAGGTAGGTGCCTAAGAACAACCATGATCACTCGATGGGACATCATTAGAAGTCTTCCATGCAGTTCTTACTCACTTTGGCTATGTTTGTATCAAGAAATGAAACACAGCAGGATCATCCTTTGGCACTGAGGCCAAAGTAAGCCGAGAACAGCTCACATCAATGCAAGTATATACCCTCTTAGTTTCCAAAAAAGATGGTCTCCTGCAAACTGCCTGTTGGTCTTTGCCACCTCCTAAGCCATGCATGGGAATGCTCACAAGAAGACACTGAGGCCACAAGCATGCCAGAAACTGTTCTAATGATTTAACAGTATGAATGTATGAGCATAGTGTTCACTGGACGCTGCTTAATTTAGTACCCCAGGTATAGTACCAGCAGCCTTTGAGGCTGCTGACCCACTTAAATTAATTTCAAGTGCTTACTATATTTTTAGATTATAGGATTACATTTAGCACACAGGTTGGAAGTGTTAGAACACTTCTTTGTCTGGATCATCAGTGGACCCCAATTTAAGGTATTAGATGATAGAGTGTTCACCTGTCCCCTCATATAGAAGTACCTGTCCCCTCATATAGAAGTAGCTTAAAGATGCCAGATTAAAACCAACTGCAATGCTAATTTTAGGAGCAGCATCAAGTCAGTTGAATCCAACAAAGCTGAAATGTAAGACAATTAAAATGATGCCTAGTAAAGAAAAGCTTCTGCTTGCTCCTGAGGCCACCTAGATGGAATATGTGATGGAATATAGTGATGCATGTCTTCATATGCAAAAGCTGAGCACTTTTTTTCAGCTTAAAATGCAAACATGCCTCTTGACAAATAAACCAAGGATAGCTTTACAAATAAACCAAAGCTAGCTTTGAGCTTGCAGGCTGGGCCACTGATAGTGATCTAAGTGCAGAACTACAGAGCCAAGCAGAATTATTCAGCTTGGCTACATCCTCCCTGTGCTTGTCCCATTAATTTCCCTTAAGTCAAAAAAGCAAAAGAATGGCTTAATATTGTTTACTTTGCAGATTATTGAGTATTGTAGCAAATGAAGACTATCAAATCAAATATCTTTGTGTTATACCTAGATAGAGTTTGTAGGGCGAATATACATTATTTAGGTTTCGGTCACTGCCCAACAATTTTTGAAACATCAAATAACAACAAAAAACTACACAGTAAAACTGCAGGAGACTGGCACAGACATCCTATTCACTTTAAGAAATAATAGTTTTGGAGTACACTGTACATGTTCAAATGGTGTTTTGTCCTTGCTTTACTTATGCTGCTGCCTCAAGACCTAAAACCTTCCTGTATTTGAGAGCTTTAGGCTTACCACTTCTGCAGTGTTATTAAAAATGTCATGTTGTCATTTCTTGCTGCTGCAGAAAGCTACAGTACTGAATTATGTAATTCAGGTCCTGTTCCTGGGCCACAGCTGAAAGGATCTTCAAACAATGTGATATTTTTGTGTGTCAGCGAAATGGAAGCATTTTAACACTCTGATCCTCCATTTTCTTGAGTCACATTTATGGAGAGATTTTAATCAATACATAAAATTCAAAGAATCATAGGATGGTGTATGCTAGAAGGGAGCTCTGAAGGTCATCTGGTCTAACTCCCTGCTATAGCAAGGACACCTAGAACAGGTTACCCAGGACCATGTCCAAGCAGCTTTTGAAGATCTCCAAGAAAGTTGACTCCACAATCTCTGTGGGCAACATGTGCCAGGACTGGGTCACCCACACAGCAAAGTACTTCCTGATGTTCAGAGGGAACCTCTTGTGTTCCAGTTCATTCCTCTTGTCCTGTCACTGGGCACCACTGAAAAGAGCGTGGCTCTTTCTTATTTACACACTCCCTTCAGGTATTTCTTTACATTGATGAGATTCTGCACTGAACCTTCTCTTCTCTGGGCTAAATGGTCCCAACTCTCTCAGCCTTTCGTTACAGCAGATTTGCTCCAGTTCCTTAACTGTCTTCATTGGACTCTGTCCAGTAGCACCATTTCCCTCTTGTACTGCAGAGCCCAGAACTAGACACAGTATTTCAGATTTGGCCTCACCTGGACTGAAAAAAAAAAAAAAAGGGATCACTACCTTTGACCCTCTGACAGTGGGTGAAATACTCTGGCAATACTCTGTCAAATGCAGACCAGGATGCCATCATTGTTCTTGGCTGTTCTTGCTTTCTCCAGCTATCCATTCTGCGAAGCTCGTTGGCCCCCAGCATGTACTAGTGCAGGAGATTGTTCCACTCCTGTACTGGGTCTGGTTGGGATGTTAACTTTCCCTGCAGCAGCCCATACAGTGTTGCACTCTGCACTTGTAGATAGAACAGCAGTGGTATCACACTGGTGTTGTCTGCTGCTGAGAAGTGCTGGCACAGCATCAGGACTTTCTCTAGCCCTCCTAGGGGGTGGGCAAAAAAGTGAGAAAGAAACATCACCAGGGCAGCTGACCCAAACCAACCAAAGGGATATTCCATACCATGTGATGTCACACTCAGCAATAAAAGGTGGAAAAAGGAAGAAGGGGAGTGTGGTGGGCTCTCCATTGCGAAAACGTCTGTCCTCCTCCCGAACACCAGCTTTGTGCGTTGAGGCCCTGCTTCAAGGACGTGGTCAAGCATCGCTCATTTGTGGGAAGTAGAGAGTAATTTTTTTCCTCTGCACTTCCACATAGCCTTTACTTGTTTTGTTTTGTTATTCCCTTTCCCCCTCCCTCTTCCCCTTTCCTTTTTTTTCCCTTTAGTTGAATTGTTTAATTAATAATAATATTTACTTAATAATATTTTTTTCCTCCTTAATTAAATTATCCTTATCTCAATCTATGAGTTGTTCTTTCCTTTACTTCTTCCCCTCCTCATCTGAGGAGGGGGAGTGTGAGAGGAGCTGTGGTGCTCAGCTGCCTAGCACGCTAAAACCACCACAACTCCAGGTGCAGGACTTTGCACTTCAGTTTGTTGAACTTTGCAAGGTTCCTGCCTGCCCACTTCTGCAGCCTGTACAGGTGCCTCTGGATCCCTCTGTTCTACCAGCCACTCCTCCCAGCTTTGTGTCATCTGCAAGCTTGCTGAGAGAACACTCTGCCCCATTATCTGGCAGAATTGAAGATGGTGAGCAGGTTTGGATCCAGTGTTGACCTCTGGGGTACGATGCTAGTTACTGGCCACAAAGTAGACTTCATGCCTCTGATCACCACCCTGTGGGTCTAACCATTCAGCCACTGTTGAATTCACCTCACTCATCCAGCCACACTTCATCAGTTTCTCTGTGAAGATCCCATAGATCCTTAAGTGAAGTGAAGTCAAGGAAGACAAAATCCACTGCTCTTCTCTCATCTGCCAAGCCAGTCCTTCCATTGTAGAAGTTTATCACGTTGGACAACCATACTTCCCATTGGTGAATCCATGCTGACTATTCCTGATGATTTTCTTCTCCTTCATGTACCTGGCAAAACAACATCAGTACTGAGATAAGTTTATATACAGAGGTTTTATTATGTTCATACATTATAGTGACAAATGGGGAGATCAAAAATTGTACTCAGTGTGAGGTGTGCTGTCTTCTTTTTAAATTTGCATATAATCCATGAATTAATTAATACAGTAAGAAGAAAAGTAAATTGCATTTGGAAATGGACATACTATTAAATGCCTTAAATTGCAATGGGATGGGTTGTGTTTGCAAAGTGACACATTAACATTATTACAATCACTATTATGAGAATGAACTCATGTTGTTCCATAGTCTGCTCTCATTATAACCTTCTTATTTCCACATAACCATACTGTATTGTTGAGGTAGACAGCAAACCATGTTAATGCTAATTCCATCTATGTTTAATTCCTCTAACTTCATTTGCTCTGTGCCTAGTGCTTACAGAGAAGGACATACAAAGATAAAATAGCATAAGCATAAAAATCTGAAAATCTAACTTTATTTAAGTAAATGGGAATTTAACCATTAGTGTCTTTGTAGTCAAATATGCTTCTGTTATTTCAAGACAATCACTTAAGAAAAATCTTAACTGAAATCAGCCCAAACTTGTCATCTTTTTTTTTTTTTTTTTTTTTTTGGAAAGAAACTAAACTAACTAACTAAAGCTAAGCCCACTCTATTTCAGTTACTGTTTTTTAAATTGTTTATAATTGTGACAAAAAAAATAAAAAAATCAAATATAAAAAATACACTAACATGGGAAAATACGAACATTGGAGACTCATATACTCTTAACTTGTCAGAAGAAAATACGAGAAAATCATTTTTCCAAGCATTTTAATTTAGAAGTATATTTTTGACAGAAGAACTCTTATTAATGTATTTATTAAAAGTTTGCATGCAAGCCTGAATTCCCTGGGATGACAGTATTTACTTTACAAAATGGCATAAAAATAAAATGATGTTAGTTTCAGTAAAGGTAACAGCTGTCATAATGACAAGCCAGGCATACCACTTATTTTCAGTTGCTGCTTTATCACATATTTGGCATGCATAATTTGCTCAGAAAATAAGATATTGACAAGATACTGTTTTAACATCTCTTCCCATCTTTTCTACCTTGCCTTGCCCATCTTTCTCAACTGTTGATTAATGAAGAAGCATGACTTGTTATTTCACAGAGAGGCTCTGCATTGTTTCTTTGCTGAGTGTTCATTGAAATATTCAAGAGAAATTACTTGCTTTTAAAAAAGAAAAACAATGTCAAAACTGTGGTATTTCTTTCCTCTATACCTGTTATTATTAACAAAACAACAATTTTGAGTTGTTGGTAGGGCTATTTATTTATTTATTTAAACTGGCTGTACATTGGCATTCAATACAAATTGAGTTTTATTTCAAGGTTTCAAAATTTCAAATTTTGTTTCTGTTTGAACCAAAAAAGGTCTTATCTTTGCATGATTTTGTGATCTACCAGGAAGAAAATGTTTTAAAATAGTTTATTTCAGAATTTTCAGCGAACTTTTTCAGTTTTATCTGATGATAAAAATCATTACATTTCAACTACTTATAATTTTAGTTTTCAGCAGAATTATGCCTTTGCATGCAAGGTGCAATATCATATCATACTGCATGATTTCCTTCATTGTACTCAGAGGGAACTGTTCCTGTCACAGATAATATGTGACATAATATTATGTCACATATTATCCCATAATATGTCCATAATATCTTTAAGAAGAGATCTTTTGCATTGATTAGTAAGCACGGCATGAAGTCAAAGCTAGTTGTAGAGAGTGTATTTGTTATGGAAAGTATCCACTGTATGAATGTGGACATGTGTGTCTGTGTTCAGTGTAGTGAAGATACTTTAATTTTTTAATTGATTGAATCACTGGTATTTTGAACATTTCCAAGTCCCAGGTGCAAGGGTGGTATAGTTAATGAAGTATTTGCTTTCTAGTCGGCCTCTGATGTCTGTTATAGTGATAGGGAATAGATCTCAAATTTTTCAGCAGGAAAAGACTGCTTTCAGTGGAAAGGTCAGGTTTCTTTGTTTTGTCGGTAAGAGAATATGTATCTGACAACACTCAGCTATTGTTTCCTTGAAAGTGGAATATGCGACCACTGTGACAGTGGAAGGAAATTGCTTGTTGCATTGCTTATTGCTGTATGAAAAATTACGGGAGTTGCACTGCATACCAAATTGGGGATAAGGCATTTACAGTGTGATTTCAAAAATGAGTGTGGAATACCCCTATTGTTTACAGGAACAGCTATCATACATCTACATCTGACTGACATGAACTTTTTGCTGTGAAATTTCAATAGCTATCTCTCACAGATTTTCTCTCCCTTCTGCCATTTATGAAATGAACAGATTTATCCTGTGAAGGTATTGTAGCATAAACTTCCTTTTTTTTTAAAGGAGAACACAGGCTGTGTTCTCTTCCCATGGAACCTCTCTTTCATTTTGTGAAATGAAAGTGGTAGCAGGACTTCATGGCTAGTTAGAGGTGGAAATAGTAGGGGAGAGCGGCTGATATCTTGTATTCAAAGTGCACCCTGTAATGAAAGCATACCTGTGAGAAAAGACTTAGTGACTAGTAAAATAACAGATGTTAGATATGAAAGTAAATATATGTAGATTCATTCCTCATGTTCTATTCCTTCCCCCAGCCTGTGTTAGAGAAAAACATTTACAAACAGATCAAATCTGGCTAAAACTGCTTTGATAAAAGCAGACAAATTTTCAAGAGTAAGTAATAGAAGGAGACAATTTATGTAAAAGTTTTACTAGAAACTTACAGAAATACTATTAACTAAGTTAAGAAACTTAATGCTGAAGTTCCTATCTGTAAAAGATATCTCTACATAACTAAATGACACACTTTCAGTATGTCAGTATTTTATAAGATGCATTTGGGATCTTAAAGAAGAATATGTATGCTTGCACTTTTAAATTTATTTACCAGGTAGTCTTTAGGTTAGTGGAAATCAATTTGTACTGCAGATGTACTGCATCATTATTGTAGTAAAGTGACATGGCAAAACATTAGCTCAAAAAACACTACAGAAATGTCTGCTTGATGAACTAGGAAATCTAGCTAGTTTGACAAGCAAAAACAAAATGCTTGAACAGAATGTCTCTTTTCAGAAAATAAGTTTTTTTTTTTTTTCTGTGCACTGACACTAGAGGAAGCTTATAGCAAGCAATGGTGGGATTTTGCTCATCTAATAATAACTGCCTAAAATTTTGACATCTGATCTTAGCAAATGTTCTATGATCTTTTCATATTCAAAGGGGGAGAGATACACACCAGCCAAGAATGATAAACCTCATTTTCAGAAAGGTGTCTGTGTTCAGGTGGACAAAACCTTCCTGATATTCTTAATTAATAATGGATCATTAGTAGCCTAAATGACTAGCTTAATTACTTATTATTGGTGGTTAATTATGACAGTGCAAATTCAATGAAATACATCACTCATGAGAGTCTTGTGCAGTTTAATGATACTTTAGGGTAACCAGGAGTGTTGCAACATTCTTTACTAGGGTACTCTTAAATTGTGAAAATCTGTAGACTTGCACCAAAGCAGACCTTCTGAAGACTTCTGAATACTTTGGTTTTCTTTATAGTATTGTATACTACATTTTCTTATAAATAAATCCATGTATATATATATATATATATATGTATATATATATTTTAGCAATGAGTTATTAATAAGCTTATCATTTTAATTACATGTATATATGTATTATCCATGTTTTGTTTTTTTTTCACTTTTTCAAGAGTTTCGATTCATAAGTAATTCCAGTAAACTATGGTTATAAACATGACTACGATTTAGAAGTCAGTCTTGGAAATGTTAAGGTGAGATTTAATGACTTCACTGCATTTTTTTTTGACTCATCTGAACAAATAGAAATATTCTCTTAAATAAATATATGCAAGGTCTGGCCCTTAATCTGTTCGTTTACAAATTCCATGTAAGTAATCTCCCCTGTAATCTTCAATGGAACAACTTTGTTTGTGACTGTAGTGAAATGAATTGTAGCTGTTTTTGTTTTTGTTTTTGTTTTGGGGGGAGGGATATGAAGGGCATGTCTTTCACCGTTCCACTGGTCTCAGAGCTATTGTTTGCTGGGTGTGCTATTGTAAAGAATGTATTTGGGCAGCTAGTTTGGAATTAGCTCATTGTGCCCTGCTATGCTGTTACCAGTGTTTGAGCTAATTAGGACTGACTCAGATATGTCTGTGTGAGTTGAAGTCATTCCCAGGCTGCTTGTTATTAAGGATAAAACAATTCACAAGCTCTGGAGCAAGAATATTTGCATCTGATGTTTTACAAAATGTGATTCTCTTGAGCTTTGTGGCATGGGATCAGCATTAAAAGATTACTAACATATAGAATCATAGAATCATAGAATATCCTGAGTTGGAAGGGACCCTTAAGGATCATCAAGTCCAACTCTTGACACTGCACAGGTCTACCCAAAAGTTCAGACCATGTGACTAAGTGCACAGTCCAATCTCTTCTTAAACTCAGTCAGGCTCGGTGCAGTGACCACTTCCCTGGGGAGCCTGTTCCAGTGTGCAACCACTCTCTCTGTGAAGAACCCCCTCCTGATGTCAAGCCTAAACTTCCCCTGCCTCAGCTTAACCCCGTTCCCGCGGGTCCTGTCGCTGGTGTTAATGGAGGTCTCCTGCCTCTCGACACCCCCTTATGAGGAAGTTGTAGACTGCGATGAGGTCTCCCCTCAGCCTCCTCTTCTCCAGGCTGAACAGGCCCAGTGCCCTCAGCCGTTCCTCGTACGTCTTCCCCTCCAGGCCTTTCACCATCTTCGTAGCCCTCCTCTGGACACTCTCCAACAGTTTCATGTCCTTTTTATACTGTGGTGCCCAGAACTGCACACAGTACTCGAGGTGAGGCCGCACCAGCGCAGAGTAGAGCGGGACAATCACCTCCCTCGACCTACTAGCGATGCCGTGCTTGATGCACCCCAGGACACGGTTGGCCCTCCTGGCTGCCAGGGCACACTGCTGGCTCATATTCAACTTGCTGTCTACCACGACCCCCAGATCCCTCTCTTCTAGGCTGCTCTCCAGCGTCTCATCGCCCAGTCTGTACGTGCAGCCAGGGTTTCCCCGTCCCAGGTGCAGGACCCAGCACTTGCTCTTATTGAACTTCATGCGGTTGGTGATCGCCCAGCTCTCCAACCTATCCAGATCCCTCTGCAAGGCCTTTCCACCCTCATCCGAGTCCACAACTCCTCCAAGTTTGGTGTCATCAGCAAACTTGCTCAAAATACCTTCTATTCCTACATCCAGATCGTTTATAAAAATATTGAAAAGTACCGGCCCTAACATGGAGCCTTGAGGGACCTCACTGGTGACCGCCCGCCAGCCTGACGCAGCCCCATTCACCATAACCCTTTGGGCCCTGCCCGTTAGCCAATTGCTCACCCATCGGATGATGTTTTTATTTAGCTGTATGGTGGACATTTTGTCCAGTAGGATCCTATGGGAAACCGTGTCAAAAGCCTTGCTGAAGTCCAAAAAAAATCACATCAGCTGGTTTCCCTTGGTCCACCATACGGGTGATCTTATCATAAAAGGAAATCAGGTTAGTTAGGCAGGACCTACCCTTCACAAACCCATGCTGGCTGGGACCAATGACTGCTTTGTCCCCCAGGTGCGCCTCAATAAGTTTGAGAACCATCTTCTCCATGATTTTACCAGGCACTGACGTGAGACTGACAGGCCTGTAATTGCTAGGGTCTTCTTTCTGACCCTTCTTGAAAATCGGCACAACATTTGCCAGCTTCCAGTCTACCGGGACCTCTCCAGACTCCCAGGATAGTTGAAAAATAATTGAGAGAGGTTCCGCGATGACATCCGCCAGCTCTTTCAGCACCCGGGGATGAATCCCATCCGGACCCATGGACTTGTAGGGATCCAGGTGGAGTAGCAAATCCCGCACACGTTCAGGGTCAGTTGGGAGTTTGTCATCCCCACCGTCCCGGTCCTCCAGCTCAGGGCACCCTGGGTCCCGAAGCCCATCATCGGCATTGAAGACAGAGGCAAAGAAGGCGTTAAGCGTCTCTGCTTTGCCTATGTCATTGTCTGTGAGGAGACCTTCCCTATCAAGGAGCGGCCCTATGTATTCTTTAGTTCTCCTTTTTCCATTCACATATCTAAAAAAACCCTTTTTATTATCTCTCACAGACACAGCCAGCTTCAACTCTAGGTGTGCTTTAGCCACACAAATTTTCTTCCTACAGACACGAACAGCATCCCTGTATTCTTTCCATGTCACCTGGCCCTCCTTCCAGTAGCGAAACACTCTCTGTTTCCGCCTAATCTCCATTAGAATGTCCCTGGTCAGCCACGCCGGCCTCCTGCCCCGCTTTCCTGATTTGCGATATTTAGGAATTGCCTGATCTTGTGCTTCTAGGAGGCATCGCTTAAAGAATGACCAGCACTGGTGTACATCGAGGCCTTCAAGAGCAGCTTCCCAAGGGACCTTGCTGACTAGTTCCCTGAGCAGCCTGAAGTCCGCCTTCCCCATATCTAGGGATGAGGTTTTGGTGGCACTTTTCCTTCTGTCACTGTAAATTTTGAACTCAACCACTTCATGGTCGCTATGACCGAGGCGGCCACCAATCACCACATCTCCCACCAGACCCTCTCTGTTTTCTAGCAACAGGTCTAGGAGGGCACCTTTCCTAGTTGGCTCCGTTAGCACCTGCACCAAGAAGTTATCATCTAGGTGCTTCATGAACCTCCTGGACTTGCTCGTGTCAGCCGTGTGGCACTCCCAGTTAACGTCTGGCAAGTTGAAGTCCCCCATAAGGACAAGGGGAGTTAATCTCGAGGCCTCTCTTAGTTCTGTAAAGAATAATTTATCGGCGCTATCGTCCTGGCCAAGCGGTCTGTAATAGACTCCCACAACTACATCCCCTTTATTCGTTCGTCCCTTGATCCTTACCCAGAGGCTCTCAACTTTGCCATCGCTGACCTGAAGTTCCACACAGTCCAGCCCCTGCTTCACATACATCGCCACCCCACCACCTCGCCTGTCCCTCCTGAAGAGCCTGTAACCATCTATCGCAACACCCCAGTCACAGGACTCATCCCACCAGGTTTCGCTTATGCCGATGATGTTGTAGTTGCGGGACTGGGCCAGTACTTCTAGCTCATCCATTTTATTCCTCATACTGCGTGCGTTCTTGTAGAAGCATTTCAGGTGTGTCTCCTTACACTCAGCACCTTGTAGATCTAACCGAAGGACCTCACTGGCACACAGCCCCTCTGATTCTAGCGTACCATCCCTTAGGTCTTCACCGGCGTGCCTGGTTTTAGCCCCTTCCCCCTTCGACTCTAGTTTAAAGATATATCATGCCAACTGACTGGAAATATGCCACTAGTGTTGAGGATGAGGCATAGAAAGAGATAGCATTATTGCTTCAAAAAGCAGTTCAGAAAAAGATGGGGGATTTTTTGTGCGCACAGAAAGGAAGATAATTTATCAACTGAGCAAGTTCAAAAAATGAAAAGTTGAGGTGAATGTAGGCATAACAATAGGAAAGCCAAAACATTTGAAAATCTACACAACTATTTAGAAGGGTCACTTGTATAAGCATTTCACTTATATGGAGACTCACTGAAATGACTGTAAAAACCTGGTGGAAGAACAATAGCATATACGTTTAGAGATTGTCAGTTGCTGATGACATTGCCTGTAAATCTCTGATACGAGAGATCCATAGTTACAATCAGATACAGGATTTTTTCTGTCACATCCTAGCCATTATTTCATTATTCTTTTTTCTCTGTTTTGAAGAAGATTCTTACAGTAATGTGTGTGGATTTATCATTAATCTCACATGTATTTTTACCTAAATTAGAAAATGAATGACACAAATGCAGACACTATTTTCAATTCTTGTTTTCAGGTTTTGGTTTGGACTTCTACATTCACATCTATTTTATTAAAATAGAACTTTCTCTCTGAAGAAATACCACTTTTGGAATTCACCTCAGTTCAGTGATATAGCACAGTAAATTCATTTGTTGTTTCAACACAATTCTTCTGCAGGTGCTTGTTTAGAGGCTGTTCTGAGATGTGTATTTTAGCACTGTTTACAAGGCAGTAGAGTTTTTCTGTGAGTGTAAGTCTGTATTTAATTATTTTTGAAACCAAATTAGAGCAATATCATCCTAGTATCATGGTCATAGAGATAGGGATTATTTATTATTAATACTATGTTTTCTTCAACAAATTAATATTTCATTATTAATATTCCTCATAAATATATAATTTGTATCTTTTATATCATTAATGACATTGGACAAATATGTTTTTGATTGATTGCAAATGTGCTGCTCTGCAAATGTCAGTGTGATAGAGAGAGTTTACTTTATTCCATTTTGTATAGCTTTAATTAAGCAATAAAAGACGACAACCAAAATAATTACATACCATTTCCTTCTTGAAGAATACAAAGTTAAAGCCTATACTAACATAAAGAAGGCTAGAAAAATAAAACTGACACTTTCCCGCTTAGCCTAGAATAACCTTTAATACTTGAAAATATTAGCATCAGCGACATTCAGATTATATCAACAAATTTTAATTAAAAATAAGCTGATATTTAAAGCTATTTTACTAGGTCTCAATATTTAAGAACCAACATGTGCCATACTTCGATAACCAGTTTTATCCTACAATTTAACTTACAGCACTGCACTGTAAGCCCATAGCGCTGTCTAGTTTCTTAATGAAATAAATAAATACTAATCACCTTTTAAAAGAATTCAGTTCCTAAAACAGTAATTAAGTTTCTATAACCAGTACCTCTGAGCTCCTTCCTTGCTCAGAAGCCTCCAAATATAATTCTGGACACATGTAAATAAACTCTGTCTCTTCCTTTTTGAGCTGAAATTCCTTGTGGACTGGAAGTTCCCCAGTGTCCCCATGGCCACAGTGCCCCAGCCTGAGCCATGAGGCATGAAGCTTCTTTCAAAGCCGTGAGGCTCAAGAAACAAAATGAGACCATGCTTTAGGCAAGCACAAGGTCCTGCACCTGGGTAGCAGTAACCCCACACACCAGTATGTACTGAGGGCTGACCAGCTGGAAAGCAGTGTTGCAGCAAAGGAACTGAGTGTCCTTTTCTGCAAGAAATTGAACCCAGCCAGCAATGTGCCCAGGGGGCAACTGTCATCCTCAGTCTGCATTAGGAAAAGCAATACCAGCAGGTCAAGGGAATTGGTCCTTCCCCTCTGTTTGGCACTGGTGGGACCCCATCTGGCGTGCTGTGTCCATTTCTGGGCTCCCAGTACCAGGTAGATGTGAATATACATGGTGGAGCCCAGTGAAGGGCCACCAAGGTAGTAAGAGAGTGGAAGAACATAATGTAGGAGGAAAGACTGCTTGATTAGGGTTGATTGGAATGGGTTGCCCAGAGTGGTGGTGGAGTCACCATCCCTGTGGATATTTAAGAAAAGGTTGGATGTGGTACTTAGGGACATGGTTTAGTGAGTGATATTGGTGGTAGGGGGACAGTTGGATGAGAGGATCTTCAAGGTCTTTTCCAACATTAACGATTCTATGATTCTAAGGAGAGAGGGCTAAGGGGCGATAATCTTGCTGCCCACCAAAAGATTGGGCATAGAGATGAACCAGACTTGTCTCAAAACTGGACCATGAAATGACAAGAGACAATGGACACAAAGCAGAACAAGAAAAAAACTGACTATGCATTAGGAAAGATGTATTCAGAGGGAAGATAAGCAAATAGTGGAATATTTTTTCCAGAGTTTTCATGTGGACAAGGCCCTGGGCCCAGCATGCTCAACCTGCTGCATTTTGACCTGGTATCGTGGCCCCAAAGGGTCACTTGCTTTCATGCTTTTAGGGCTTGGGAAGTGGATAATTTTCCAAGATACGGAATATCTATTATGTAGATAAATGTAGATAAATATTTTTCATTCTTAGGCCATGTCCAGACATGGGGGAAACTTGAGGGAGGCAAGGAGAGGGTACAAGCGTGGCAGCACCCCAGTCTTGCAAGCAGCGTACCTTAACACATATGTTTCATTTGTGGTTGAAATTTAATTTTTTTTTTTTTTTTTTTTTACATTGTTAATCTCTCTTTATTCTTACCAGAGATTTCTATATTCTTGTATATCAGTGTTGTGTGGAAGTTTTGAATATATTGAGTATATTTGAGACTGTTCACCATTTATATTTGAGACTGTTCACCATTTTGATTCTGTTGTCCCTCATCAACACAATACAGTATTATACAAATAATGTCAGTCATAATAATATCATAAAGTGAAACTGGAACAAATATTTACCTTATCAATTTTTGTAATGGAGCTATTTGTGGAGCAGAAAGCAAAACTTCTTGAAGGGGTGCAAAATGGTCACTATTTGAACCAATTGTTTGTATGTATGATAAATTCATGCAGGTCTTCGTACTTTTTGAGGTTGTTTTCAGTCTTCAAGGAACATGAAGTACTTTGCATATGTATATTTTTTTTCATTATTTAGAGCTTTTTAATTTGGATAGACATGTGTAGTACACTCGTTGGGATTCTGCTCTAATCCAGAACCAATCCTCATGTTCCTGTCAGCTGCATCACAGAGCACAGTTTTTGCACTCAGATCACTAATTCAGTTCATGGCCTTAGCTTGGATAGCTCACATCCCCAGTCACTATCCTAAATTCCAGGCAATGATGCATCTCTTACAACCTTAAAAAAAAAAAAAAGTATTCCTCCAAGCATTGCAATACAACAATATTATCTCATGCTCCCCTGTACTCCTAATACAGAAATGTCTTTCTGCAATCATGTGGGAGATCTGGTTAAAAGGATTTTTTTATTGTACAACTTGGAAAAAAAATGGTGCGATACTTACAGGATTAAGGAGAGGTTATTTCGAAAGCAGAAATACAAGGTTTAAGAAGTAAATCTGTTTTGTTTCATATAGTTTCATCTGAGATCTAGTCTTACAGATAGCATGCTTTCAGTGAGCCTCCCAGGATGCAAAATTAACCAGGCATAAAAATCCTAACTGAATTTATGCCACTAGCATCGGGCAGCCTTTGCATTTAGTTGATCCAATTTTGAGAATGGATAGCCCTACAACAAACAAGATGCCGAGTAAATTCAAGTTTTCTAGTTTCCTGACCTTAGTTTGGGGTTCAAGGTTACTTTTATGATTTTGCCAATATCTAAGAAATGACAGCATGGTTTTTTTTTGTTGTTGTTTTTTTAAGTGCATATTATGTTTTATTTGTCAGTTCCACTGTATGATTTGTGGATCTTTTGGAATATTGAGTGACTGCATAATGCACCATAGGGCTGCCCTCCTCTGGAATGTTAAATTCTTTAGTGGGGTCTTATGATTATTTGCTGAACCATCACCTTATTTGTCCCATTTGCCTTCATTTCTTTCTAGTTATAAGCCTCTTTCCCCTCAGTCTTCTCCCCTTTCTCTACTCTCCATGTCCTCAGGCAGGTCACTTGCCTTCTCTGCTAATGCTTCTCCATCTGTAAAATGGGAGTAATCAGAGTTGTTGGAAAGATTAATTAGTGAATTAATATTTGTGAAGCACTTGAAAGATGAGAAGCACTAGATAAAGGCTAAGTAGTGTAATTATTATTCTCAGAAGTGCTCTCATGAATAGGGAAAAAAAAAAAAAAGATACAGGGTTTCTGCAAGCTGATTAATAATCAGTATAGATGGTTCTCGAGATAGCTGACCATGGGCTAGTTGGCTATGCTTGTAAAGATACAAATTAACCATAAATGAATACATATAATTTATTTAAGTAACTATACTCTTAAGAGTTTACATTTTTAATATGCCATTTTTAACAGACTGTTAAAACTACACATGTTCACATTGATCATGAATCACAAATTGCTGTGATTAGAGAAAACACAGCTCTGTGAACTTCAGATGTGAAGCCTGTACCTTTTAGCTTCCAAACTCTTTTACTGTGATTCTGTATATGTGAATGTCTTTTAAACATGATACTTATTACAAATGGAAATGGAACTGAGAAAGAAAGTAAGAATAAATATTTTAAGGTAATATCCTACAGTCTCAGCATTGTATTGTGATTATAATACCATTTTCTCCCCTCTTACCCCACGAAAAGGGAGGTAATTTCCTTATGCTATAATTAAACCATCTTTCATTCCTCACTATTCAAAAAAAAGAGAAGCTAATGGCCGTAAATGAGCATGATCACATAATGATAATGCCTGTCCAGAGAAGATATAATTATTAACCTGAACATTTTTTTAATGTATTTTTTATAAATCATGTCTTCTGTGGCTAGAGAATTCTATTAAGTCTAACCACTAGAGGCCAAGTTGTATTACTTAACCAACCGTCTTAAACTATGTCATCTTAAAAAGAGATAAAGGGTGGTTGTGCTTTTTGGAAGCATGTTCTCATCTAACATAATAATGTGGAAGCATGTTCTCATCCAACGTAATAATGTGGAAGCATGTTCTCATCCAACATAATGTTCTCATCCAAGCGCATAATAAAGAAACTGCTCCAGCATGCTCTGCACTAGCTTTTGGCAGCAAGCTGCAGTGAAGTAGAATTTAAGATGGTGGTACAGCCTTATCTCTTTATTCCTTCTGTGGGAGATGGTACCCAAGGTTATTTTGCCGAACCATTGCCTCTGTTTCCTGAGTGAAGGGGCTGCAGCTGAGACTTGCTTTTGCTTGGGTTACCTGAGGAAAGGAAGTGTGGAGTTATGGTTAAGTGAGAAGGGGCATGATTTAATTACAATGAGCAACTCAGGCTTTGAAGGACCGAGAAGATAATGTAGGCCCAGGGCTGATTACCTTGAGTGATGCTACAACTAAAATATGTGGAACTATGTTCAGGAGGAGAGACGACACCATTGTACCAATTATATTAGTGCTAGAGATGTGTGCATAGAGAAGCTAGACCAATCATAAGTTGTTGTCGGCGTGCGCTGTAGGGAGTAGCATATATATACCTTGTTAGAACATTCAATAAAGGAGAACGATTATACTCGCATCGAGGTTGCGTCGTTACTCCGGGTCACTCCCATTCTGACAAGGAAGCTCCTTGTTTTCTCAGTTCTCCTGCCCCCTTCAGCTTCCTGATGCCTACAAGTCAGTTTCACATTTCATGTCATGATCTGGTTCTATGTCTTCTGAGCTTTTAAGATGCTCATATTGATAGATCCCATTGGAAATAATGATTACAGGATGAAACAATTATGAAGACAGATTTTTATTACTGCCTTTTCATTCTTACATCTCTGCTGAGCATCTAAAGGGAAATATAGAAAACTTAACAATCATCAAGGCCCAAGAGACCAATGTTTCTGAAGCGCAGGATAGGATCAAAAACAAGCTGATGAGGATTAACATGCAGCTGCAGAAGGAAGTGATGATTTTATTCAGAACTCTTGCAGACTATAGATAAGCAGAATTCATGGGGTCCTAGTATGTGCTGTACATAATGGGAGGGGATAAGAAAGGTTTATGATGTGACTGGTAGAAACAAGAAGCAAATTATGCAGAGTTAGGCCCTGCTAATCAATGTCAGTGTCTGTGTACTAGATTGAAATCTTTGTGTTCCTTGGTATCAAAAAAAAAACCAAACAAGATCGATATATATTACACATTTCAGTTTCTTTATGTTACGAAAGCCATTTATTACACACTTTGATGTGGTGAAATGCTTTCAGGGTAATGGCTTTGCCATTAGGCCCATTGAAGGGACTACATTACTTGCATCACACTTACATTTCTTGAAAGGCTCTACAGGTTCTGTTCTTCTGAGAAGACTGGGATGGGGGACTTCTTTGCCCTTACACCAACTTGGCGTGGTGTAGCTTGGGTATTCTCAGCAGAGTGCGGACTAAATGTTAACTAGCATTGTCACACATGAAGGGAGAGTGCTGACCCCAGGTGAGATCTGGTCTTGCTGACAGCTGTTCCCATCAGCCTATTTTTTAGGGCTTGGCATCAAAATGATATTGCAGGTATTATCCCTATAGCCTAGCCCAGCCTTATTCCCAACTTGCTACTCAGAAGGGAGTTGTCCTTCACAGGAAAGAGGCTGATGTCTGTTATCTAAGAGAAGACTTGCTTCAGAGCATTAAAAACAAGAGAGAACCAGGAATAAATAACACTATTGAGTCAGGTTCCTTTGGAGTGTTTCTAGCTCCTCCTGAACAGTAGTTGAGGAAATTTGATTCTAACAGCAATTATGTCAGAACTTCATTCCCTTTCCTACCTAAGAAGTTTTTACTTCTTCTAACACTTCTGCAACTTCTTCTAACACTGCCAGAAAAGAGACATAGAAGGAGGAATGCTAAGAGAAATGACGAAAATCATTCTTGGAGAAAAATGTAGATGGAGCTTTTAGTACTGGAACCGTGTGAGGAAAAGCATTAATAAGGAATGAGTAAGTGGAAAGAGAGCATATTAAGCTAAGAAACAATATTTCATATTCCTAGCAAATAAATAAATTAAAATAACTTGGAGAGAAAACACAGATTTCTGAAGAATTAAACAAACAAACAAAAAAACCCACAACAAACCAACAAAAAAAATATATATTAAAAGATTACATACTATGACTCTGACATGGACAGACTGAAAAAGAGAAGAGGAGCATCACAAAAGGAAAAACTGTCAATGATAAAATTAAAAGTAAACAATAAAACATATTAAACTCTCATAACAATGAGAAAAATAAAACTCTCATAACAATGAGAACAAGAGGAAAGAAAATAAACCCCTGAAGTTAGAAGACTAAAACCACTTAGAGTCATCCAAGTTAGGTTTGCAGGAAATTTTGATTTAAGTTTGCATTTACTACTAAACATTTCTGTGCCTTTCCAGAAATCAACAAAGTCTGAACAACCACAGGCAGAGGTGTTGCCGCCACCTCTTACAATCTGATTTTCTCTAGGTATTCTAAAAGATCTGTAGTTCCCCTGAAGAAATGGACTGATATGACACTTTATGACTCTGAAAATGTGGTCCTTAAAGTGTGTTAGATTTATAGTATTAGTCTGAGTAAATACCAGAGCAGGCTTCAGCCATAAAAATGCCAGGGAGAATCCCAAAACTAAATTGCAGTTCAGTTTTGTCCCCTTCAAGGGGACAGGCAAACCCTCCTTATTCAGACAGATGGAAACATGGAGGTTAATGGTTAGGTATAAGATATTTATGTGGTTACAGGCAGTATATTGCATCCTTGCACACTTCCTGTACTATTCTCTCTCCCCTATCCTTGCATGCTAACGCAAGTGGATACCAAAAGGCAGTTAGCAGGCAGAGATTTTACTGGGAGGTTGTTGTAAATTGCTGCTGAGACAGGTCATTCCACAAATCATTGTTCCCTTCACCTGAACAAGAAGGATATGAGGGAGGAATTGTACTTTAGAAAGGATGTCCCTGAGTCATTCTATCTCCCACACTCTCCTGTGGTGACTTGCAGGACACTCCAGTTTTCACTTTTATGCTAACAGAAGCTATATAGCCCCCAGCAACAGAAAGACCCGGACCAGAAATTACATGTCACACGTTGCTACAAAACCATGCCCTTGGCTACTGCTGTGTAACTTGTTTTCAGTTGAACAATATAGGTGACAGCAGAGGTAAACTAACTTCAGCTACAAAATTTCCCCTGTAATGTAGAATACATTATAGTATTCCTGAGGATATCAGTAAACAGAGAAAGATAATACAGTACAAAATTGGGATTCCATGTTTTAACAAAACAGCTTTTATAGTTCTTCAGGGTTTACATGGCAAGTTTTGGTTGCCAGGGGCCTGCAGGTGTGGCCTCTGGGAGAAGAGTCCAGAAGATGCCCCATGTTTGATAAGGGTCAGTTGTTATACAGTTGTTACACTTTTGGAACAGTTCTGTTGTTGTTTTAGGAACCTCCAAAATTTATTTCTTTATACATTTTTTAGCATTTAACCAAAAAAGAATGGTACTGGTTACTATTGCTAAACTGGGATTGAGACCAGTGGTCAGATAAGGACAAGAGTGCTTTGGAGTTGTCTGAGTCCTTAGAACTACCAGAAGAAAAAGCCTGATGAAGTGAACAGTTTTCCAGTGATTATGGTTAGGATTCAGCCACTTCCTTCTGTCCAGATAACAAGATAACATCTTTACCTTAACATCCACACCCTGTTTAACACGGCACTGAACTAAACTGCTGAATATTCAAGATTATACTCTTTGCTAGATGCAATCAACTTTGCTGTGTTGTTTGTACTCACCATGGCCAGAAAGTCTGGAAAAGACAATGAGTCATACATATATATATTAAAAAAAAAAAAAAAAAAAAAGGATAAAATTGCTAGAATCTTTGGAATCTAGTATAATATTAATTGATGACAAGTTCTATTGCTTTTGCATGAGATCTCACTGAATTCATAAATTTGCTGTACAGTTCCACAGTTCCACTTAAATAAATGCAGCTATGCTGATGTAAGCCAGATGAGAATTTGGAGTTGAATCTGCTTAGCATCTGCTTTTGAAATTAATGAGGATTAGAGTAAAATTCCAGTGCTAAAATGCAAGGCAATTGTCAGATACTATTGAGAGTTATTTAGTCTGATTGTCCCTGGCCACCATGGAGAAAAAATGTGGAAATTGCCAAAATGTGGAAAATATGTTGGTTGTGAAAGTTCAAATGGTTCACTTCAAAGCATTTTTAATTTCTTTAGGTTGTTTATTATTCATATGCATATCTCTGGAGAGGTGAAGAATAAGGGTGATTTCTCTCTCTCTCTTATTAGAAAGTCTTTTATTCTGCAGCTTTTGCTGTTATCCTAGAGTATTCCCACATCTTATTTCTGGTTACTCTCTTTCCAACCGAAATGAAGCAGACAACACCTGTTTTTGTTAATTACTTATTAAAAAGGAAGAAATAACTGAGCAAATTGAATTTCTTAGTACATTTTGTGGAGTATATTATCTTTTTTTATACCAAAGATTTTTTTCAATTGTAGAATAAATAATAATTCTGCATGTTGAATCTATCGGTACATGATTGACTTCTAGTTTATTCAGTTCCTGAGCATAAGAGAGCTAAGGCAACTACTGTGTGAGTGATTTGGTCCAGCTGAAAATTTATGAATGCAGTGGTTTATTGTTGATTCCTTCAATGTTCACACAGAGTAAAAGGCCACAGAATAATATTGTTGAGTTTACAATTGATGCATGGTTTAAAGCTATTCATCCGTTAAAATAAAATCCCAAACATCTAAGTTATTCTTTCAATGAAACACTAGTATCTAATGACCTTGACAGCAAAAATATCATGGCTTATGCAATGCTACTGTAAAGGTCTTATAAATTTTACTACTAAATTATATTATTTGGTAGAAGATTTTTTGCCATGATTAGTATCTTCTCTTGTCTGTGAGGTAATAGTTTTAGTTGTTAATGCGGAGCAGTCTTGAAAAAAATAGATTTTTCTTTTGTATACATTCTAAAACCTGTTGTGACTTTAAAATGTTCTCATATATAAATATATATATATTAGTGCTTTTCCACAGTCATGGCTTGTGGTAATAAATTCAAAAGGTTAATTACAGATTGCATAGAAAATTATTCCCACCCCCTTTTCTTTTGTCCACTGGTTTAATGTACTGTCCCCTCTGCATAAGAATGATGAGTCAAGGCGGATGTCTAGTTTTTAGTATTTATATGATTACATTAGCCCCTTTTAGAAACATACTTTTCTGATAATTTTTGCTCCCTGCTCTTAACAATCTTGTTCCATTTATGTAGGTGATTTATAAGAATGGAATTAAAAATCTTGAGTTATATTTAGGATGGAGAATAAGACCCAGGACTTATTCTGGAACTTTCATTCTGTTGTTTAGACTGCAGCAAGACTTAGAAGTGATTCAAATATTGTTTCTTTTTGTCAACACTGAACTTAAAATGGTCATTTCTTGCCCAGTTGTCCAAGTCAACAGTAAGTCCCAGTAGTTTCTGCACAAACTTAAATCATATTGTCTCTTCAAATTTTGTCACTTCATACTTCATTTTCTGGACACTGTTTTCTCTTTCAAACCTTTACTTGCAGTAGTAAAAACTTAAGATAATTCATTTACATCCTGTGAACTTCTAATGACTGCTGACTTCAAAACATTAAAAGGACAATCAGAATAGTAGGTTCTACAAAACAGTATTATAAGACTGGATTTTTTAGTATAAAACTACCAAAGGAGATTTGGGAAGTGGTTAATAAAAGGAAAAGTATTCCTGACACTGAGATCTACTAGGTTGTTTAAGAAAAGTGTGGAAGATTCCACGGCTGGTGAGAATAGGGACTCGACTAGACATAATGGTAAGAAACCAGTAACTGGAAGCTTTCATGAATGGCAAAGAAGTTGTCTAGATTATCTTAATAATGTCATTTTCATATTCTTTCAATTTCTTTGATTGTATTTGAAATCATAAATAACACGGTGTGTGTCTGTGGTTTAATTTTTTTCATAAAGGATGCCATGTCATAACAAATATTATAAATGTTGGGATGACTTGCTGTCCTTTCTGCAGTACAAATTTATGGGTAAAGCAACCTCTTTTTCCGTGAGGGTTTGTAGCAGCAAATCACCTTAGTCTTGACACATGAAACCCATTTAGTCAAGCTCAAGAATATGTTTACATTTCTTATTAATACGTGTAAAAACCTTCTCAGTTGAATAATAATTATTTTTTATTGGTAGTCCCAGGTGAAATGGCAATCTCTGTATGATAGGCATTCTGTAAGTCATATGAAAAGATATTCTATGTTCTAAAAAAAATACCGTCTCAATAAGAAATATTGCTAAATACAGTCCTATTACCCAGATTTTGCAAATGAGAAGCTTTTGTTCAGTGGAAATAGAGAGGCGCTTCCAGAGGAGGATCTCTAAAATCATTAGCTACCACTGCTAGGGCACAAAAGTTGGTCTCTTCCTACTGACCATAGGGGGAACACTTAGCTTAGATTTATTGCCCGTTTCTCAGGCATTATAGTTAGGGTGACAGCAGTTAGGGTGACAAATAAATGTCTTCTGTCTTGTCTGTGTTATGCTAAATATATTTGATGTTCAAACTATTATGGTTACTTCTGAGTGATCTAAGTCACGTGATAGTGTTTTCTCTGTAATAATTAGATTTCTGATGTAAATGCCTGCAGAATGGATGTAATCTAGTTCCTCTGTCATTGGGTTAGGCATTGGAATAGGCTGCCCAGGGAAGAGGTTCAGGCACCATCCCTGGAGCTCTTTAAAAGACGTTTAGATTTAGAAAGTAGTGATATGGTTTAGTAGAGGACTTGATAGTCCTAGGTCAGAGGTTGGACTCGGTGATCTTGGAGGTCTCTTCCAACCTAGATGATTCTGTGATTCTGGGTTAACAACTTAAAAATTTCTTTCTTGACCACTCTAAACTTGACCATACTAAAATAAAATTACACTAATTTACTCAAAGAATGAATAAAAACAGATCCTAAGTAAATTTGGTTAAGAATCTCAGTAGATGTTTATGATTATCGTTCTTTCAGCATTTATAGAGTAACATATGATAGAGCTTGCATTGTAAATGTAGGTTCCAAATCTAAAATGGTATCCATCTCCACTGGTGTATCAGACCACTGTTACTAAATATGATATCCTGTGAACTCCTGTCTTAGCCACAAACTGGTATTTCCATGGATAAACTAGAATGGAAAATTGAGTAAATGGGCTAACACTGTAACTGTTGACCCGGAAGTGAGAAAAAGCAGATGAAGATGGTCATAAAAGCTCGCATACTTTGGCTGGACTGATTTGAGCACATTGGCCTGAAAACTTAGTATTACACAAGTCTAGTTTCTGTGTTATCCTAGAAGCAAAAATAGGTAACAAATACACCTCATTTTTCTCTTGCTCTGTTATGTGTTTTTTTGTTTTGTTTTGTTTTTGTTTTTTTCCATCTAAATTTAAGCTATCATCTTTAACAGATTTGCTTGTATCAGTATAAGTGAAAGGCAGATTAGGTCCTTTAAATGCATTCCCTGTGGTTTTTTTTTTTTTTTCTTCTTCTACTACAGGCATAGAAGAGAACTTGTATTTTTGTGCTTTGCTACTGATTTTATCTCTGTCTTTAAGAGTCCTTTCAGCATTTTGGCATTCCTTCTCGTAATTTTATTTAAATTGCCACATACACTTGTTAAATAATCCTAGCCTGTTTGGGTTTTGTCGTTCCTTTCTTTTCCTTTCCATGGTGATTTATTGCCATCTGGGGGCTAACATGAGCCCACCATGCTAATTTCACTTACTCTGCCCATTAACTGCTATTGTCCCCAGGGTCAGAGGCAAATGTATGAAGCCACTTTATCACTCAGCTTACAGAACATCTCATACAGTGAGCCTTGTATTGCGAAACGGCTACATCAGCCTCTAATTACTCAGCTCTACCCTGTGTTGAATGCTGGTGCACCTTGAGAAACAGCATGCAAAAGCACATTTGTTTAAGTCCTCAGATGGTTAACATTGTGCATAACCTCCTCACAAATTACAGCCTCAGCTGCAGCACATCCATTAGTCTGGAAGAGTGAAGATTCCCAAGTGGCCCTGGTGCCTTTCCCAATTCCCTTGCGACCCACCAATCCTCTCAGTGCTTTCTCTGCATGTAGGGAGTGTTCAGAGCTAATCAGGTCAATGATCATCTCACGGCTCAGGGGACATGACAGGAGCCTATCACAGCAGTTACACGATCTTCCAGACCTGAGTACGCTTGCTGAGAATCTCATGTTAAGAAACATAGCTTTGGTGCTTCTCCTCTCACTCCCTAGGAACCTCTGAGGATTTCAGCTCATCTTTCTCTCTCTCTCCTTTAGACAGTGAAGAGTTCAACATAAATGAAAAACAGGCAGAGCAGTATGCAGCAACCCGGAGGGTGTTGATTGAAACTTAGATTACCCCCAAATCAGTGTTGATTTGACTGATGTGCCAGCTTTACCAGAGAAAAGATTTCAATTAAGGTAAGTGCTGCTTTATCTGGCTGACTGCATCATGCTGAATTTCTGCATTGAAAGTTCAAACTGAGTAAACTGACAGTCTGCACTGCAGCAAGGGAGTCCGTGCCGTGTGTTAGGAAAGGGCTCAGGGCAGAGGCAAGTGTCCCAGCATGGAACCCGTGTCTGGAGAGATGCAGATTTTAAGCACCTGCTTGTGAATGGCTGCAGTTATTTCTGATTCGGTGGCACCCTGAAGCTTGAAAAAAAATGTTAGAAATGTGCAGGGGTGTGAGAGGGGAGGAGGAAAGGCAAGCGCACTTTCCCCCTTTGTGTTTACTACATTTATTTTGGGAAGCACTACAACTGGAAAGCAAAAGTACATTATAGTAAAACTTGGTTCTGAGCAAGGAGCTTTGTTCACAAGCAGAAACTCGTAGACAAAAGGCTTCAAAGTTCCATGGCGTTTAAATGAGACAGAAAGGGATTTTTGAAATGAGAGTTGAGAATATGCATGCAGCTTTCCATGTTACAGCCAGACTGAGGGCTACGACTCATGTGTGGACTATTATACTCAGCAGCTGATGGGTTTTTGAACAGTTCCTTTTGCAGAATTAGCAGTTCTTTCAGGGGAGAAGTGTGAGCGGGGTTGCTACTTCAATACAAGTGGTCAGAAAATGAAATTGATAGTTGCTGTGGGAAGAAAAAAAAAAAGTAGTGTTTGATTGAAGAGGAATGGGGCACATATTTCATGGGGTGATAGAAAGAGTGGCATATCAAAAGAAATATACTGATGACTGAAGATGTTTACTTGAAAAACAACAACAAACAGTAGATGAGAAGAGGCTACCTTGAAAGATTAAGTGATTAATAAGAAAAAGTCAAGGATGCTTATGCAGCCTGGAGTTGGTTAAGCAACCCAGTGTATCTATGGCAAATCCACACCAACATGTCTAAAATGAATTTGATAGTCTGAGTCAAGTGTACATTTAATGTCTATGCTGTCAGGGATAACTGAGGAGCTAGTAAACAGCCCAAACTTTTTAATGTTGTAGGGGACAAAAATAAGATCTGTTGTATTAAACATGTCAGTGTTCTTCCTATCACTCACAAAAACTTATACACTGTCTTTAAAAACCTGCCATAATAGGGAGAAAAGATCAATGAAAAGTTAATTGATTCCAAATCTTGCTGTCTTAAACAGATGTTTAACTCCTAGGCAGTTTACAAAAGTATGAATTAATTACACTGTTTTTTCAGCCAATGCTTTTTACTGACATTAAATATCTGTATCTTTGATTATCATCCAGTATTGATAACATAATTCATAATACTATATCTTGCACTAAAAGTACAGCTACTCAATCTAATTAAAATAAATAAATAAATCAAAAATACCTCCAAAGCACCTTCTCCACCCCATCTCTTCCTCCCCTCATCCACCTGAAAAAGAAAAAATCAGGGAAATGTTGATTACCTGCAGTTTTTTTTTATTTATTCCATTAGCTTTTTCAGTGAGAAATACCAAGCTGTCTTTCTTACAAAAATATAAGCATATTGCAAAAATGACCTGAGGTTTTGGGGAAATGTACTTAATAATACTGATGGTTTTAACAATGTATCAGTATATTCTCTAAGTTCTGCATTTTAAATGGTAATTCAGTATGTCCACTGTTTTCTTGGAAAGGAAGTTCATTTGGGAAGTAGCTACAGGCACTGATTCTGATCTTAGTGTAGCCTGTGGCTCACTTTTTCGATGTTACATTAATATAGCATTTACTGAGTTTTGTGCTGCTAAGATGCAAGTCTTGACCAGGCTAGAAATACTTGAATGCATAAATCAGCTGCCATTACACCTGTCTTCAATGATTTTTCTTTCATGAATAATCAATGGTTTCCCAGCATAATTAGTATTCATTAATACACATCAGAATATTCATTAAAAAAATCAAAAGACAATAACTTGATGCATTGCAAGGGAAAAAAATCTGGTGTAAACAATTCCTATGCAGTTGCAGACTTCCAGGTAATGTACAAATAGCAGCAACTTCCATTCCAGTTTCTCACAGGCACTATAAACACTGTTTACATGATAGCTTTGTTCCCCTTTTGTCTCACAAAGCTGTTGCTGTAAGTAAAAAATAAATAAATCACACTTTTGTGGTATTGTGTCTGTGGGTTTCTAAACAAGTCTTACATGCACTTACATCCTTATTATTATTTTAAAAGATCAGATTTTCTTTCTGCTTCTAATTGAAGAGCACTTACATTCCAGTATACTAGCCTCAGAGATTATATGAAATGACAATTCACCAAACACTGAGAAATGCTGCTATTCCTCTTTTCCTTGTGTTTTGATAAAACACACTGTAATGTTACAGTTATTTTCTGGCCTCTTCCATTAGTGGACTGTGGACTTCTTCATACAGATTGACCATCCAAAATGACCTCAGCAATATGGGGAATTTAATTCCTCATTAAACGCAATTGGGAGCATCTGACTCACTGAAGCTTTTCTGACTTGGTAAGCATAGGAATACAGGTTACACAGGAAAGCAGTGGCAGAGACATCTATATAGCCTAGTTTCCCTCTCTCAGACTCTTTTTTTTTTTTTTTTTTACTCTAGAGCCATATCAAATAGTATTAAATATATTGAACATACACCTGTATGCAGAATTCAGCTTTATTTCAGATATTTCCATTTCTTTGAATGAGGACAGTGTTAAATTTTGTGCTGCAAGCTGAGCCTCCTTATTATCAACAGAAGATTAAGACTGCTATCTGGCCGACCACTATTAAAAATTAGTGCTTCATACTAATGCTTAGTATTAGTATTAGTATTTTAGGAGTTTTCTTTTTTTTTCTTTCTTTCTTTTTTTTTTTTTTTTTAAGGAAGGTTTCTAAATTGAGGTTCAGAATGGGTTAAAGCAAAGGGAGCTCTCTGCAAGATGATATAGAACCAACCACCAACCACAGAGAAGAAAGCAACGGTTCTGCTAAAACTGTGATAGTGATACATGAAAAAGAAAGCATGTTAATTACTACAGTTAATAATCCAGAAAATGTAAGGTAAAGAGTTATATTTTGTCATTTCAGGAGGAATGGGTGAAAACAGTGGGGCTACTGAGTTCCCTCAGTTTCTTTTCTCACAGCTCTATGAAAAGCTTCCAGAAAGGGAGGCTTTTCAAGCTCTGTGTTATTAACATGCCTTTGCAAATTAACATCTGTTTTCCCAGGAAGACCTTTGTGTCCCACCACACTCTTCTTATCTCTGTAACTCTTGTTACTTTCGTAGTTTGGTTCTCAAGTTCTTAGTCTTGCACCTCTTCTGGTACAGTTTCTGTTTCTTCCTAATGATTTTTTTTTCTCTTTTCATTCTGTTCTTCATAGCATTCTTCCTCTTTCTTTTCCTTTTCTTCATCTACCATAAGTTAGTGTTTCATCACTTTTGTATGTATTCTCTTCTTTCCTTTGGTGCTGTTAGGACATCATTTTTCATTTGATCCACGTGTGTAAATTCTTCTCTTTTATTGAAAAAAACAAACAAACTGAAAACACTCTAGTACTCGAATGACATATGCATTCAAACACTCTACCATCTCAGCCATCCTTTTTTTTCTATTTTGTTCTATTTAATTGTTCTAGTTTTACACTCTTCATGTCAGAGGCTATTATCTCAGTGTCAAGTCAGTAGCAAACACAAGAAGAACCAGTTCTATTGCCAGCTTTGGGGTCTATGTGTATATTGACACTAGAAACTGAGTGCTCTTAACTGGTTCATGAAGACAAAGCTCTGCAAGGTTTTTAACTCATGTTTCCCAGGATGTCACTGTTCTTGCACAAGCATACATTGGAGTTAGTAAGAAACATACATTGCAGAGTATATACATAGATGCTTGCAAATACTTAAGATTATAGGGGTTGTTATTTCAAGCCATTGTGAGACTTGCACCTTCTGAATGACTTCTCAGATTCATAATTAGTTGGTTTAGAGGAAATGAAGTGTTTGTTACTACTTTTTCTTCTCTGTATATGACTCTTTCTCATAGATGCACTATATTAAAGAATGAGTTTCAAACCTCTGTCTTCTTTTGTATTAATGCTTTCACTAGGGTCCACTTTTTGTCAATTTCTGTCAAATTGTATCATTTCCTCTTTTTGAGGGTGAGGAGAGTCTTCCTGTATGGATCAGACTCATTTAGGTGCACCACATTGTTCTGTTGCTGGAAGGGCATCTTTCTCCTATAGGTGTCTTATCTGTCAGGATTTTTTAAGGAAATGACTGCATTGTTTTTACCTATGTATGACTCTAGCTATGTTTACTGTCCTGTGTCCCAGCAGATTGGGATTTGGGGTCTGTTGGAGATGGAGTCTCTGAGATAAATGGCCCTGACCTGGACTCTGAGATCAGATTGGAAAGTTTTTTTGGAGAAATGTATAAGAAACATAGAGCTGAGATTCAAAACAATGAACTATCTACACACCTTAACTCACAATAAAACTCTGTCTCACACTTACATTTAAAAGTTTCATGTCTGGGTATTAGAATTATTTTGTCCTTCAACTTTCAGAGTACAGTATTTTCAGACCAGTCTACAAAGCAGATGATGAGAAGTACTAAAATGTCTTTGGTAAGGAGTTTTTGTTTCCAAATTTAGATCAGATTTAATATTGTTTTCATGCATGCATTTACTCACTGAGCACATTAATACTATGTCCAGCACATCAACGATACTTACAAAATACTGTTATGGCTGACTTGCTTAGAGAAATGTTTGAAAATATTTTTTCCCCAGTGAAAGTAAAGAAGAATGCAAACCCACTCATTTTCCAGAAGACAGACAAGACATTTGACCTTTCTTGATCAACAGTGTGTGCTTCAGCAATGATACCCAAACCAAGCTTTTTGACCTAGGTCACTTAGAGTCTATAAGCATTAGTTTCTTGGCTGTTGTTCTCTTAAGGCTGCCAGAAAGTGCTAACTGTAATTGTAAGTGCAGACATACATTTGCCAAACAGTTGTCTGTGGCCGCTTACTCATTTCACACAGATTTCGGTTCGTTTATGCACTTGAACCACTACCCACAGGACTTGGTTTGAACTGATGACCAGGCTCTGAGCTCCCTAACCATTCCTTCATGTTCTTCAGTCCCCTTCAACCGTTTGTACATACACAGTACAGTGTTTGTGTATATGTAGCTGAGATAGCATTTTAAGTTACTCTCTTAAAAGCCTATATGAAGATCACAAAGTACATTTACTAACAATAACTTCAGCATTCTGTCTTCAGGCATATGTGTTCTTTGTGTGCATGTTGTAGACTTTCATATATATGTTTTATATGCAGTTCTATACCTAATCAAATATATAGTTTAACAACATAATAATAAATATCTACATGCCATAGTTCATTTTTCCTATTTAAGAAAATGGAGCAACTAAACGCAATATTGGTAAATGGTACAAGTATATCAGAGAGTACAATTTAAATAACAGGTTTTTTAAGAATACTTGTAGCTTGAAAAACAGCTAAAAATAATACTTACTGATAAGATTTCCGTTGTCATGAATAGTTTGAGTAGAGATTTACTCAAAAATTTTGATATTTTATGAGTAAACGATTCTGCAGAATCTGACTTCATTCAGATTTAGTTGCAAAAAGCTTTCTTTAAACATTTTTCAAGTTCAAGTAATATTTCTGTCATTAAACTGGAGTATTAATTATACAACAAAATGAAAATCTATTTCATTTCCATTTAGGAAGCATGTATCTTTGCCTGTTAACACTCTTTCATTTATCCCTAAAATATTAATAGGAATCTTGGTATTTGGTTGCCATAATTTTAAATATTTAAGTCTCTCTCTTTAAATTGGTAAATAGAATATAAATACATTGCATTCTGTGTTTCAACTGACACTTCCTATTCTTTTTCTGGGTAAAATAGTAGCAATTTAGTGGATGGAGTAAACCTAGTGTAGTGTAGTGTAGTGTAATCTAGTGTAGATTTGCATCACTGTAACTCTAAATGAAAGAAATCCTGATTTACGCTGGTAATTGAAAAAAGAAACAAAAAAAAAGAAAAAAAAAGAAAAAAAAAGAAAAAAAGAAAGAAAGAAAGAAAGCCCCGTGCCTTTCAATAAAGAGACCCCTTTTTATATTACTATGCAATGTGCAATTCTCTACAGTAACAAATGTAGTTCATGTTCTCATCTTTACATACCTTTCTTAATATGACCTCCTGGACAATAAGACTCAAAAAGTTTTTTCATTAAAAACAAATAAACAAGCACTGGCCAGCTGCCACTCTTCCAGTAATTTGGCACTTCTACATTTGGGCTGGTTACTTGAAGAATCACAGACATTAAAATAAGAGATAAAATATGATAGTCCTAGCTTCTGCCTGAAAGAGTACATATGTCAGAATAAATACAGAGATAAGAGGTGATACTGAGTGATAAGTGGTGATAAGTGGTGATAAGGAAAACACCGAAATGAACTTGCTCATTAAAATGCTGTATAAGTAATATCTCTCACATGTCACCCAGCTTTTCTGACCGTAGCATGTCACGAATCCTATGAGTTTTTTCAACTTTCAAACATTCTTACAGATTCAGTGTAAAGACCTATGCTCCCCTCCCCTCCTTTCTATTTGTGGGGTGGGGTGGTCCTCACTGCACATAAATCTGTATTTAAATTTTCAGGCACTGCTGTTTTCTCCTGCCTTTGTCTTTATGTCTCATCATCCCCTTCCCCCAACCCCACTTTTATTATTATTTGGGGTGGTAATGCCCTTACTCCAATGCACAGAATTAGTAAGCAGCTAAATTCAAGTCCGTCAATGGATTTCAATGCCACTCTGAATTACCCATGTAGCACATAGCAATTACCTGTCACTCTTTCTCACCCTGAGAGCTGAAATGTATCAGTCAAGGACACTTTGAGTTCCAGTAGCCAAAAAGAGGAGTAATCCTAAAATGGGTGTAGATGAGATTCTGTAGGGCAGAACACAGCATAGCCATGAGGACAAGCTTCTGGATTGTTTTAATAGGTAGAGTTTTAAAAAAAGAAATACAATAAATATTAGAAATTACAAGTTTTCCTGTAGAAGTATTTTTCTCTAAGCTTATTATTTACACTGGGTAGGGTTTTTTTTTTGTTTGGCTAGTTTTTTTTTTTTGACTCTGCCTAGAACTCCCTTGGGCATTATCTTCCAACAAACAATGGGCATTTTTGCAAATGCTTTCTAAAGGTCACCTTTTTTTTTAATCAACTCACTTTTTCTGTAATAACTGTATGACATTTTTTGCCCTATTTGTGATCAATGAGCATGAATATTTTAAATGGAAAACACACACACTTAACTGTATCTTCTAAATGTTGCTGTAACAACGTTTAACAACAGCGGGGAGGGAGTGTCAGGAGGACAATGCTGAACATTGAGAATTACCGTTCTTCTCACACTGCCTAGTGGCTGTACAGCTCTTTCTGTTATTAGATGCCTAGGGTTGCTTTTTCAGGAAAAAATGACAGGATGCTACATTTTAATTTTACTTTGAATGCATTTGATATAAATATTCCTTACTGATGAAGTGGAACTGGTTACCATGCAGCTTACTTCAGTTTTGATCAGTGCAGGTTGTACCAGGCAAAACACACTGATCTACCAAACATTTCTAAATGCAGTGTTTAGGTGTACCAGGCATTTTGCCTTCTACTGGCTGTTCTTTAGGTTTTCTTTGGACAGATACCATGGTAGAGAAATAGTTCATTACAACTTAAAGCATCCTTTAGCACATGTCATTCTCTGACACTCTCCCTCTGACTTTGTGTCTATATGTCACAGGATAGTGTAGAACTATCCTATCTAAAACTATAAATCATATAAGTACTGAAGGTTGTATCTGTTTGGTGCTACATGGTTTTTCTGCCTTTCTTGTTTTTAAATTGCACTTTTGACGAATAATGGTTTGGTATTATTGATGTCCATAGTAAAACTGTCCATTTTTGGCATCATTCTTCTGAATTTTCTGATAGGATATTTTACCTTTTCCCAGTAAAAATAAGCAATAATGTGTGTATTGGAAAATTTCTCCTTCAGAGCCCTTCAGCAATAATGTCCTCAGCTAGAAATTGCTCTTCTTGCAAAGAAACAAACTTGGGTCATATGGGTCTAGGTTTCAAGGGATATATAGGTATATTATTTAAGTGCAATTCATAAGGCATAAATATGATGTTTTAAATAGCTTGTCAGGAAAAAGAAGTGATTTTAATGCAGATCTACCAAATATAATGTCCTTTAGTAGCATCAGTACCCCTGAAGGCAGGCATTTGAAAAGGCAGAGAGAGCCATAACAGGAAGATAAATGTTGTGACTAGCATATAAGGAAAAACATAATACAAGAAAGTAAAAAAATATGTCCTGTCAGAAAGCAAAGAAGTAGTAATCATAATTATTGTTCTAGTTTTCAGTTTCTTTTTAACTATCCAATGAGACACTGGCATTTATCAATATTAAGACTTTTATTTATTTTTTTCCCTGTAATTACTTTTAAAACATCGTTAAATTTTGTTTTATTTTTATTCTGACCAATACTTAGGAATACAAATTCCTATTTCTTTTTATTTGGCATCAATCCATAGCTCCAATACTGAACTGAAATATGGACACAGAAAGGGAAATTAATTCCCTTTCTAGGAACCATTTGAAGTATGACTTTATAATTCTATGTAAGAATATATATAATCACATGTATGTTGGAATTTGAAATTCCAAAACTGTTAAAATTCTCGAGCTCTCTGTGAAACCAAATGTTATTTTATCAAATTTTATCAACACTGTAAAGAGATTTATAATCAGATAATCTTATTCATTTTTGAGACAATATACTTTGTTTTATGGATGGTATCATGAAAACAGCCCTTCTGTAGTAAGGTTGTTGTACAAAGCTATAATCTAGCCTTATTTTCATTAAAATTGATTTAATGTTTACAAACCACAGAATGGAAAGAAGTTATGGAGTCTGTTCAGTATATTGCCTCCAAGTTAAGTAGCCAACAACAACAGAACCTGGGTGAAGATTTAACTTTTTTGACATGAACAGGAGCTGGATCAAGGTTTTGCTGTGAGGTGCTGTGAGCAGGTAGGATTGAAAACTCCCCCCAACTCCCTACCATGGCTTTGAAGTTTCACAGACCATGTAAACCAAGTCTCAGAGCTACTGTTATTCTGATTTCTTCTCTGCTGTGTGGCGTCCTTCTGTGGCCATGCATAATGGACAGGCTCCTTCTTTGAGTGGTCGTTAAGCCACAAGCAGTGCCACCTTCTGGACAGTACCGTAGCTCTGACCATTTGAGCCTAGGCGAGGCTGTGATTAATTGTGTGAGGCCTTCAGCACTGCTGAGCTTTTTCTCTCAGACAAATAAAAGTGTGTAGTATAGTTATTTGTATCCTCTTCTAATATCTTTTGCCATTTAATACTTAATTTGGCTTGTCTCCTCTCCTCTCACATTGCCTACAGAAAGGCTTCACTTCTCAACATTTGGAAAGTGCTACATCTACCCCACATAAAGTTAAGAGATTGTTTCCTTCTAACTTTATTTTAGCAGACCAAGGGTTACCCTCTGCAATTTCTTATCATCATGTTCCCTTTTCTGTGCCTAAGGAAATAATGAGGCACTGGCTTGACAACACCTAATTCAAACTTTTATATGAGATTGGCTTGTGATCACAGATTGTTCTAATGTCAGATATTAACCTGGGGATTATCATAGCCATAAACAGAAGCACTTGTAGTTTGGATTAAGAAGTTGGTGGGGGAAGAAGGACTGAGGCTATATTTCTTCCTGAATATGGAAGCAGTACATTTATTTTCACTAACAATGGCAGCCAGTAATTACAGCCTTTTCTCATTCTCCTGCCTCAGGGGAACTGAACTGCTGCTGTCTCAGGGGAGGCTTAGCTGCTACTGTCTGTTGCCATTTAACACTTGCTATTCTCCTTTGAACCTGTCTGTGAGCCACTTCTAGTTTCCTATTCCTGCTTCTTTGCTTTCCCTGATAAATATGTTCCTGAAATGCCCTTTAAAGTAAGTTTAGATATCTGTGCAAATAATATGGTTTAAACACCTGGTGGAAGCTAGCAACCATAAATCTTGAGTTCCAGGGAGTCTTTATCTGCAACAAACTCCCCCTCCTCCCAGTAGCTGAATGTACTTTCTTAAGATTGCAGATATGTATTTACTTTTCCTTGTTGTTTTTTTTTTCTAACACACAATTGAGATTACAGCTGTTTTTTTGTCAACTGTATCATATGCAACAATATTCTTGCCTTTATGAGTGATCTCTTTGATGCAAACATGTCAGACTTCCTGCACTGTGTCAAGAACTGTGTAGATTATCTGCAGTGCCAAAGGAAAAAAAAAGGGGGGGGGGGTAACTTTTACCTTCTATAAACAAAATACAGATTTTCTAAAACATGCTTCTTATTAATATTCCTGTACAGCTATGTTTCTTTTCTCATTTTTATCTTTCTAATGCCACATAATTAAAATCTAACTAGTGGTGATTTTTACTGGCAGATAAGTGAGTTCTTTCTGTGAATATGTTAGTAAATGTATTGGAAAAATAAAAAAGTATTTCTCTAAGCATACACATATGTGAACACATTAATTTTGCATATAATGAGCAGATAAATCTTTAGCATTGTGTAAAGTAAGTTTTATTACCCAAGGCATGAGATGTGTTTGTAGTCATTCAGACCTTACATACTTTGGATGAGGAAAGTGATATACCCTCATGATTTGAGTGGAAATTTCCTAAACACATCCCATTTTCCAATTGTTTATTTACTACTATTTCTTTCTCTTAATTATCTTCAGTCTAAAATCAGACTATTTGCTATTTTTTGCAAGTACTACAATTGCCATTTCACCAGGACAGACTCCCCACTTAGAAGAAATTCTCCCTTTCCCCTCACCTGGATTCTTTGCTTGGTAACACAGCGTCCACAATTTTTAAGCAGGCACCAAGTCAAAGGAACAAAACAGAATGTGTCAGATCAGTTCATGTTAAAGAGCTTTTACGTTACACCAGATCCACATATATTCACCTACTGTTTTTTAAAATCTTTTTTCATCCTTGTGTATGATTTTTCTTCCTGCATGATTCTAAGGGAATCCACACAATGGTCAAATAGAATGAAACATCTGTCCAATCATACTCTTTAAAATCAGAATGCATTGGGCTCTTTAAAATGTTATTAATTTAGATCTGCAAAGTATGTTTTTATTCTGCTCTTTAGAAGGGTGATGCATTTGCAGGACCCAAACAAATGTGAGCTACATGGGACAGTCTAAAAGATAATGTAATGGTACGGTATAAGGATTAATTGTGAAAGTAATCATGTTCGTTTTCTAATTATTCAAGTCTTAATTACAACTGTGTTGGCCCAATTAGTTCAAAACACAAGGCTAATGTTAGGGTTGGGTGGATACTCAGCATCTGTGCATAAGTAAGAGGCATCTGTTGCCAAGTGGTGAAGTGATGGAAAGTGTCAACTCACCAGCTGTGAAGTCAACAAAGCTCTTAAAAAACAAGTTTGAGCCAACACAATGATTTAGCACACTTGGGGGAATGTAAAGCTTATCGCACATGTATACTTAGCTAGCTGTTATCACCTAGTGGGACTGAAATCTAGAGTAACTGTGCATATTTAAGTCTTTGTGTGCTCTTTCAGCAATGCCCTGCCTGACAAGGATTTGTTTGCGATGGGGAATTTGGCAGTGACACTTCTGCCCATTAGTGTTTTAGGGTTGAATTTGTTGTTTGTTTGTTTTTAACTTGAGTAAACTAGAGAACAAAATACTGAAATATTAAGACTAATATCTTCTCCAAAGAGTGTTAGCTTTTCTTTCCTAACACCAATTTCCCCATTCCCTATAGTTCTGTAAGGAGAGACAGTTGTATTGACAGTCAGTTGTACCTTGCCCATTGTTTATTGCTATCAATTCCAAAAAGACAGGATTTTTTATGATTCTGACTATTGATACTGATCTTAGTAATTTCTAATATTGCCTGCAGAGATTGAGGATATTAATAGTCTCGCTACTGTTACAATGGTGTGTTTAATATTTATGTGTTATTAACATTTAATGGCAACGTGTAAACTTTACTGAAAGATAATCAATTGTTCAAGAACAAAAGAAGAAGGTGAACATTAAAGCCTTGGATGGAATTATATTGAACACTAATGCATTCACTTTTGACCTAGTTCTGAATTTTACAGATCTTTTGTCGGTAACTTCATTTGCATTACTTTCAAGTTTTTATTTATTGACATATCAGAAAGTACAGTTGGATTAGTGTTTAGATTCATTGTAGTCTGATAATGTTGTTGTTAATTTACATGAAATGCATAGAGTGTTTGGTACTACACTGCAGTGTGATGGAAAATGAGCTCAACTTTCAACATTGCCTTCACAAGATTTTTCAATTACATTTTAATAAAATTAAACAGAGTTATAGGGCAGTTCTAGCATTCTGGATTGGGCTTTTCTTTTTGTAAATTACAACAAGAAAGCCTTTGATTTCCCTACTGTTGGAGCAAATAGCCCATTTTAGATATGGTTTGTACTTTAATAAAAACCTTTTGCTTCAAAAATATGTCTATGCCAGTATTGCAATACTTGAGCAGCACCCTGACTGGACAAGAGAAGCTAAGCAACTCAACTCACCTCTATTAAAAAATGTATAAATAAATACAGCTGCTTCTGAGCAGGTGTAATGAAGCGTAAACTGTGGTTAAAAAAGGAGGACTTTGAACTTAAGAAGCATGTTTTTTATAGTCACAAACTATTTACATGTTCAACACCTGCCCATGTCATACTCACAAGGAAAATTCAGAATTACTCCAAATTGTATAGTACTTTGTGTATAAATGTATATATAGTGGTGTAATGATAGAGACAGTAGTTTGTTAGTTTAACTAATATTACTTGACCAGTTGTACCAAGGGTGTTACAAACTCATGGAAGATCTAAAGCTGACACCTCCACCACTGAGCCACCAGTGTCAAGAGTCTGATTGTATTATTTCTGTAAATGTGGAATAGAAGGAGCGGAGTGAGACACATGGCAATTAGTTATATGTGCTTTAGTGTTTTGGATTTCATCTTCCTGTCACAGCTGTGGCTGTATTTCACCTGCAAAATGACCTTTCCTTTTAAATCATACTGACAATGTGAATAGCATGTGTATACTTTAACTAAACAACTTACCAATTCAAGTGGGCTGCCTCAGCTGTAAGACATGAACTCAGAAGTGATAAAGCATGGTACTGCTTTAGTAAAATGGAATAAGAAATCATTCTGACAGAGCCTAAATCTTGGTCTGGGTTGTTGAATGGGCTTGGTTGTGGGATTTATTTATTTATTTATTTTCCTTCCCTTTCAAGGTCGTTGTCCTTTTTTTTTTTTTTTCTGTAGAGTACATCTTATATGACACTACAGGAAGAATTGCAAGGTGGCTGGGTTAATGCTTGTGGTGTCAAAATGGACTCTGAAATGCAGGCAAGTGGTACCTGAGAAAGTGTTGCTAGTCACCCTGTAAAGGCAAACAGTGACTGCCAGATGACCAGACTACAAGCCTTTACCAGGGGCTCATTATGAATTATTTTGAAAGTAAATATCTCAGTCTGTCAGTAGGTAAAGAAGCTATTTCCCTTTTCTTTTGTTTAATTCTCCTGACTACTTGGAATTAAAGAGTGGAAGCTGTCGCTGTAATGTTAGAATAATGATAAAAAGTTATGTCTGGGAACTGATTTTCATTTATCAGATTTGTAGACACCTTTAAAATTGCAGAAGTATTCAGGCAATTAGCACTAGAAATAATGTATTTTTCTGTCAATTCCCATCCTATCCATTGCTAAGGCAGGAAACATGATTAAGTTGAGTAGCAATGACTTTTTGAAGATGCCTTGACATTTGTATGTGATAAGAAAAATAGATTTTTAAAATACCTGTTCCATAGTCACACAGATGACTTGTTGCAGAGGGTCCGTATGGCTAGCTCATCTTTTGTGAAACTCTGTCTGGGGTCTGAAAGCAGCAAATTTGTGCTCCTCTGATCACAAAGGAAGATAATGTTTCCTTTTTTGTCATTCCATCCTGTATGCTAGAACAATGGTAAAGCCTCAATTGCATGTAAACTTGTCTAGAATAGCTCTGTTTTTACCTAATCCCCATCCTTGTACAACTTCCTGTGATATATACATGTACATAAATATTACTACCACATTTGTGAGTAAAAACTGTGCAAAGTTAGACCTTGTCTCAAGATTAAACACCTTATATTCAATGTTTATCAACCTTTTTAAATTTTCTTTTGTAATAAAAGAAAGGCTGTGGTTCACTTAAACCAATGAGGGAAAATAGCGTAGACAGAACGTTTGACTACTGATGTAAATAAGATGGCATTTCTTTAAATCATTTGTTCCAGGCTTGAAGGATTGCTGTCTCATCATTTTTTTCACATGGTCAAGTTGTCATTTTCTTCCAAGACATTCTTTGTGAAGACCACCTAGGTCACATTAGCAGCTGAAGTTTCAAAGTGCACCTTGAAACTGCATACAGCATGTAAACACTTCTCTCAATTAAATACAGTATATCATGTCTCAAACATATTGTCAAGTGACTTCAGTGAGATTATTCCAGAGTATTATTAGTTTTCTTAAGACCTGATACTGGCAGCATCTCTCTGATAGAATCACATCTGCATTTTCTTCTATTTCAGAGTGAATTGTTATGTCATGTAAATAAAAGAAATTATGAAAGGTCATATGCCTAGATAGCAAGACATTGTGTATATCTCATCACTAAAAACAATTCACACTGAGGTCAACAACACATTTGCTTTGCCAATTCCTCAACTGAGTTTATCAACTGTACTGACTTCATAGCAGCTGTTCATTTTTACATTATACTGGGGAAAAAAAAAAAAAAAAAAAGAATATTGGATCTTCATCCAGTTGAAGATCTGCCATAGTAATTTTAGTGTTACTGGATCAAGATCTGATATTCTGTTTTTCAAAAGGGAAATAGAACTACATACTTAAAACATGTGAGGAGCTGTCCTTGCAATATGTTTTTACAGCATCTCACACAATACTATGTTCATCCATGTTCATCCATCAATCCTTTGAAGAAAAAAACAACCATAAGAAAAATACGTACAACTATGGATTCCTGGTATAATAGTATCTGGACTCTGTGTGCGTTCTTTATGACAATTATTTGTTTTCCTGTATTGCTCTGTAGCTGATTTTTCCCACTAACAACCTTGAGTCATCAGCATACTGGTGCAGAAAGCATAGAATATTAAAGACAACATGAAGCTTTTTATGTAAAATATCAATTTCCAGGGAGAAATAAAATGATGCTAACCATGGTAGAGCACTATGCTCCTTTGTTAATCATTGCAGATTCATTTATGTCAATTAACTTGCAGTTCCATGGCATGTGATCACTAGGAAGGAAGTGTTTTTATAGTGTCCTACACTAAACTCTAGTAGTGATGTAGTTCTTATGTCCATTCACAGAATCACAAAATCACAGAATCATCTAGGTTGAAACAGACCTCCAAGATCACCTTGTCCAACCTCTGACCTAACACTAACAAGTCCTCCACCTAACCATATTGCTAAGCTCTACATCTAAACATCTTTTAAAGACCTCCAGGAATGGTGACTTCTGTTGTCTTTAACAGCAGTAGCCAGAATGAGCTCCAGGTGAGCTTTGGCCTTTCTAATTTTGTCCCTACACATCCTTACAACATCCTTATAATCCTTCTGAGTGGCCTGCCCTCTTTTCCAAAGATCATAAACCCTCTTTTTTTTTCCTAAGCTCTAGCCACAACTCTCTGTTCAGCCAGGCCAGTCTTCGTCCATGCTGGCTCATCTTTGGGTATATGGGGACAGACTGCTCCTGAGCCATTAAGATTTCCTTTTTGAGGAGTGCTCAACCTTCCTGGACTTCTCTGTCCTTCAGGACTATCTCCCAAGGGCCTCTGCCAACCAGTGTCCTGAACAGCTCAAAGTCTGCCCTCAGGAAGTCTAAGACAGCAGTTTTACTGGTCCCCCTCCTGACTTTGCCAAGAATAGAGAACTCTACCATTTCATGGTCACTCTGCCCAAGACAGTTCCTGACCACCACATCTCCCACCAGTCCTTCTCTGTTTGTGAAGAGAAGGTCCAGTGGGGCATCTCCCCTTGTAGGCTCACTAACCAGTTGCATCACTAAAGTATCTTCCACGCTCTCCAGAAACCTCCTAGACTGCTTCCTGCGAGCTGTATTGCATTTCCAGGATATGTCTGGGAAGTTGAAGCCCCCCACAAGGACAAGAGCTGACGATTTCGCAACTTCTGTCAGCTGCCTGTAGAACTCCTCATCTGTCTCCTCATCCTGGTTTGGCGGTCTGTAACAGACCCCCACCAGGATGCTTGCCTTGTTGGCCTTCCCACCAATATTAACACATAGGGACTCAGCGTTACCATTCCCAGACTCAGTCTCGAGTTCCACAACATCAGAACAGTCTCACCACCACCCCTTCTGTGCTGCCTGTCCCTTCTGAAGAGCCTATAGGCAGTCACTGCTGCACTCCAGTCATGGGAGTGGTCCCACCACCTTACAGTGATGGCAGCCAAGTCATAGCTGGCCTGCTGCACAATGGCTTCCAGCTCCTCTTGTTTGTTGCCCATGCTGCATGCATTAGTGTAGATGCACTTCAGCTGGGCCATTGCCTACTCCCCTGGCCCTGACATTGTTCTCCCTGGCACACCTCTAATGAGCCTTATTCCCTCCCCATCCCCCTTCCTACCTAATTTAAAGCCCTCTCAATGAGCCCTGCCAGCTCCTGCACTAGTGTCTGTTTTCTACTTGTATTCAAATACAGAACGTGAAACATAAAACAGAGTAGGGGTGATGAAGTGATTTGTTCAGGTGGCTATGAAGGCAATACAGACCAGTCACCCTGCCAAACCCCAGCAAAAATTCTTTTTGGAATTTTGTTTTGGTGTGTTGATTTTTTTTCTCCAGTTTTCTTTCTGGACAGGAACAAATCAGACATGAGGTGGCATCAACTCAGTTTCAAAGAGAAGGAAAATAACAGTGCTTATTTTCTCTAATACATATTATACTTCAGAAGACATGAGGAAACAGGCGCAATTCTTGCCTGTTAAAAAGTCAAGAACACTTGTTATGAAGACTATATGAAGGACACTGATAGTTCTATTTATACCCCTACAACTTTCTATACGTGAAGTCAAGACTGTATCTCCTACCTACTTCCTGTATCTGCAGGAACTCTAATAACTTGGTTTGATTTCATTATGTGAAGTTATTGCACAAAACCTTCTTACCTTTTTTTCAAGGGGTCTTATCATAAAAGTAGCATACCAGACACAAATCTGTTTATACCATGCTTTTTAAAAACCTTCATTTTTATAACTTCATTTAAAGAAATAACTTACTGATACTGTAATCAAATGTTATTTATTTATTTATTTATTTATTAATATCTGGACATAACTTCCTCTCAGTAGTTATTAACAAAACACCTCATTATTCATAGTAACTCTTTAGTTTCTAGCTTCTCCTTCTTGCTTTTAGTAACTTTCACTTCAAAATAAATTAGAATATTCTTAGAGTATTCCTATTGCAGTTGTTAACTTGTCCCATATTTGTAAGAATTCTGTTTGAATTATAAACTGAACATGAGAACTATACTGTCAGCTGGATTCTGTGCTGTGTGTTTAGGACTAATTCAAGTCTCAGTGATGTGAACAGAGTTTTCTTATTGACTTCCCTGTGAGATGGAGTAAGCCCTTAGGCAGTCCTTCTAACTCAGGTTTTCTAATAACTAATGCAGCAAGTAGGAAGAACTAAAGCATATCTCAGTTATTAACCACTTTAACAATACAGTGTGGGAGTAAATGCAAATGTACCATTGAACAGGGAGAATATAGTAATTATAACTCATGGCTCCCCTTTTCATAATAAAAGATAGACAAATTCTGTATGAATGAAACCAGAAAATAATCTAGCATTATTCCTCCATTAATTTTATATGAAATTCTGTAAATGAATTAAGCAGTCATCAGAATAATTAATTCAATTGAAGTAATTAAGTTACAAATCCATACCGATTTATGCCTATACTCCTTTATGTTACCAACCGTTAAGTCTTTTCTTTTTTCTTTCCCTTCATTTTAGACATGCTAACCTTGAAATTCCATAATGTTCCCGTATTTTGATACAACAGAAGCTCTCTGTCATCCTGGTATTTCCTGTCAATGATAATTTTCTTTCTTCTGACTACACTGAGAAAGAAAGAGATGACTAAGGTTCTTAATAAAACAACTGTGTATGTCACTTCTATGCATACTGCACAAACTCTGTCTTGCAAATAGCCAGAAAATGATCCCCACTTAACAATAAGAGCAGAATTCTGTGAGACATACATAGCTGAAAATAAAAACAATGGGAAATGTAGGATAATATGCTGTTTTTTATGTTACTAGCATTAAGTTGATGTGAATTGCCTTAGTGTATTCTAACTTTCAAAATTCAAGTCAAACATTGTCATCACCTTGGATTACCCATCCTTAAGGAATATAAAATAAAAGACTCTATTAAACAACTGTTTCAGTTGCTGCCTGTTTCAGACAGTAGCAGTGGAGCTGAAGTGATCTTTGTATACCTTGGAGAGCTGTATTTTAAGTACAGTATGATGATATTTTCAGGGGAAGTCTGAATCTCTTAATCTGATAATAAAATCATTGCTTACATTGTCATAACATTTGCAATACCACTACCAAAAAAGAGAATACAAAAATTTGAAGCTTATCCTATGAAAGTGGTGACAGTTGATTTCAGAGTTAGAAAGACAAGCAGAAAAGTTCTGTGAAATCACCCTCAATGCCTCTTCGACTTTACTCAAGTCATATGCTGTATTCCCATACTTCAATCTTAAAGGAATACACAAAGAATACCAAAACTCATTCTTTTTATTTTATTCACCAGCTAAGCTTTATGCTAAGCCAGCTTAATGCCTTATGCTTCATCAGCTTCCCACATGATCTCAGTGGAGCATGAGGAGGATCAGACCCACATCCAAAAATTTGTTCAGAGAATTGTAGGATTTCATAAGCAACAGTTAAGAGACTGAAATAGGACTTTCTCCTTCTGAAGTTAAAACCATTCTAGTTGCCCATGTAGTTTTGGAATACTTCATCTGGAAAAGAGAAAGAAAAAAATAAGTTTTCCCTATGTGAGAAATTCCGTATCATTGCTTCCAGTTGCCTTTTGGATTGAGAATTCAGGACCTATCAGTATTTACAGAGTTTAATAGGGAGTTTTTGTTAGAGGTGTCACAAAATGTCAAAGACTAGATAGCTAAGAGAAATGTCAAGAGAGGAAGTACTGCTGTGAAAGGTATGGACTGCACTGCTTCCTCTCCCAGAAGATAATGTTGAACATTTGGAGTCCAAGCAGGGTCTCTGAAACCAACCCTGAATAGAGGGCACATTTTCAGGCTAGCTAGCCAAATGTCTCAGAGTTTTATGTTTGATTTTTCTGATTCTTGAATTTGGATTTAGTTTTGTTTTTGTTGTTGTTTCCCTACGTTTGGACCTGAATGAGAGACCTAGCAAAGTAGCAATAAATCAACACAACTAACCAATAAAAAGATTGCTGCTATTATAATTAGTTTTGTACACATTTGAATATCTACAGATTGCCTGGAGATTGTCAAATCTATAATAGAATTTGAAAATTGTGATTTGTCCAAGCTACTGTGTCCAAACAAGAACTTATGGCAAGGGACAAAATGCAATCAGGTAGATAAATATTGATAAATAAGTTATTCTACTATTAAAGAAACATTGTCAACAACAACAACAAAAAAACAACAAAAAAACAATTATTTGATTTCTGGTTACTAGAAATGTTTCCTCTTGAGTTTCATCTTGTATTTCATTTGCATTTCAGGCTTTAAAAGACATTGAACTATCATGGTGAAAGCTATAGATGATAGAGTTTAAAATTTGCTCTAGTCAATTTTTTCAGTAGATATGAGATTCCTTTTTTTTTTTTTTTTTTTTTTTTCCAAAACTGGTGAAAATAGGTAGAAGAAATCTTATGCTATCCATGCATCTTCTAGGCCACAGGAACTGAAGCCACTGGAAATAACATAACCCTAGAAATTAATTCTATGCATTATGCATTGTCTCAATTCTATGCATTATGCATTATCTCAAAGTAAGAGCCATGGAAAGCAGTTACCTGGGAAGCAGCAGGTTCTGTCAGAGTTATAAAAGCTATAGGTAGCATTTAAGTTACAGTTCACCACCTATCCTTATTATTCTGATGGAAGATCCTGAAAATTTTCAGTTAGTATCAACAAAACTTTGTGTGGTGTGCTTGTGTGTGTGAAACTATGCTTGTATAGCAAATACAATTCAGAAGAGCTAGTGGTATATAGTTTTGAAAGTAGTAATATGTGAGAACTGAGAACTCGTAAATCCCACAGATATGAAGCTGTGTTCATATGCAAATTTAGAACGTTGCTAGCATCAGAAATAACTTTATTTCCATATTTTATTCATAATTGCCTTAAACGAAATTGGTTCAGATTCTGTCATATAAAAATTAGGGTTTAGAGTTATCATGTTTCATATTGTTCATAAACTAATATTTATGCTGTTGTATGTACAACATGACAATGTTAAGTAATTCACAGGTAAAGAAATACAAGAGGAGTATTTCAAAACTTCTTATCTAAAAAGTTTCCAAACCTATTTAAGCATGTCATTAATGGTATTGAATACAGTAAGAGTACTGACATACTTAATTTAAAGACACAGAAAGTGATTTACTAGTAAGAAGTCAAAGGCAGGCATGGAACTAGCTAGTTTTTCAGGTCACTGTTTTGAATTGGAGCAGCTCTCTCAAAAACAAACAAACAAACAAAAAAAAAACACCACAGGTTCTCTGTTGAAACAGAAAGAAAGGGTTTCAACAGATTCCCTTTTCTGTCTTGTGCCATCACAGCATAAATCCAGTGGGTGGTGAGCAGCTGCACCTTTCTGTGAAGTGGGTTTACAATTGTGATCACTAACTACTGCTTTTCATCAGTGTTTTTTTCTTTTCTTTGATATTTTATTCTTTTTCTTCACAAAATTTATAAAATTAACCCATGGGAAATATTTGCAAAATTCAAGACAAAAATGGTCAAAGCCGTAAAATTAATTTTTGATATCTTTCAATATTTGCGGTAGAAAGGAGCAGCTTGAAAAGGCAATGAATATGCAGAACATCAACACGAATTTTGGCTAAGAATTTAGACAGTTATTTTTTATCAATCTATCTGAATTTAACTCAATTTGCTTAAGACCATTGTAAATATATTTATGGAATTATATTTCTAGATTGTGTGAGCTATTATGATTTTCACTATACGTGCATTCATATTTTTCACTTTTGTTTTGGGATATTAGCTAATCAGTAAGAGGTTTCTGGAGAGAGTGGAGAAGAATTCAGTATTCAGAAGGATGCAACCCCTCTTTTTTTCTTTTCTTCTTTTTTCTCTTTCTTTTCTTTTCTTTTCTTTTCTTTTCTTTTCTTTTCTTTTCTTTTCTTTTCTTTTCTTTTCTTTTCTTTTCTTTTCTTTTCTTTTCTTTTCTTTTCTTTTCTTTTCTTTTCTTTTCTTTTCTTTTC
>CM021732.1:74141572-74175293 GCA_011075105.1 Heteronetta atricapilla | reverse complement strand
TTTCTTTCTTTCTTTCTTTCTTTCTTTCTTTCTTTCTTTCTTTCTCTCTCTCTCTCTCTCTCTCTCTCTCCTTCTTTCTTTCATTCTTTCATTCTTATTTTCACTGGGGAACTGTACTACCTTTATTATCTTAGTAAGTTCTTTGCAATTATGGTTAAACTAAGATACAGAGCAACGGGCCCAGCCCTAAATAATTTAGAGTACTGTGAATAAAACAGATGAAAACTAAGCTCTAAGTAAAATTTCATGGATTATTAACCCTGTATATTTTTGTAAAAATACATTTTTTAAATTTCACACAAAAGTGAATGCACTCTGTACAGGTTCTTAAAGATTTAGAAGAAATAATGTACTAATCAGCTGAAGACCGTTTTAACTTTCCAAAGGTATAAAAATGAAAAATACTTCGTTTGAAGCAACAGAGCACAATTGAAACCAAGTTGTTCAGAAAATGTCTTTTTTAAAAAAAAAAAAAAAAGTGTGTATATAAGAAAATGTACACTTTTTTAAAAAACTCATGTGATAACTCATTTATAAACTCATTTATAATGAGCTTTTTGCCACATGCTCATGGTTCCTTTCTTAAATTCTTCTAAACCTGCATCTTAAATTTCAAATCTTCAAGTACATGGAATTTTATACATACAAAGCATAGTGTGTATGCCTACCTGTGTGCTTACTACATTTTGCACTCTCCCCTTTCCTGCTGAGAGACTGTGAGTGCTGCAACACAGTGGGGTGGAATAATCCACCTTTCCAGGTGGATTGCTCACTTTTCCGTCACTTGATGTTCTAAAAATACCACCTCTTGAAACTGAAGCATTGTGTGGCTTTATCAGTTACTGTGTTGTTCCTGCTGGCCTTGTACGGCATTCAGTAGCAAAAGCTCTTAGTTCCTTGCAGGAGCTGGAAAGAAAAGCTCTAACACAAAGATATTTTTAGAATTCTTTAACTTATACACTTTAAAATCATCTGTGTACTTTTCAGACTGGCTAATTGTGGGATGTGATACATTGTATTTTAGTTAGGTGATCTGCACAAGTTACTCTTGGCTTCATCCAGAACCTCGGAAAGCACAAGGGAATACTTAAAAAACTATTTTAAAAACTACAAATGACATTTGTCAAAAAGCTTATATGAACATCCAGTAAAGTGAAATGTTGAAGGGAAGATTAAGAAAAAGGCCTAATCGTGTCTGTAGATCATCACCTTCAAAATGGGTCTATACTGCTGGTCTCTTTCATGGATGTATTTTTACAGGTGCAAATTATTGCCCTTTACCCATAAAAATATACCTTCAGTTTGAGGAGATCCTTTCCAAATTCCTTCCAAAAACATTTCTGTATCTGTCTTTCTGCACATTCTTTCTATCTACAGAAACAGGATATGCCTTCATAGTTACACACCCCCCCAAAAAGTCTGATCTCTATTGAACAGGATCAATGGAAGTGAGTTAGAAAACATGATTACTAGTAGAAAATGAAAGAGTGGTAAGATAGTGCATCTGACATGAAAAATTGAGGGTTTTTTTTTTTTTTTTTTTTTTTTTTTTTTTTCCAGATTGGAGCTGATTTTCAAACAGAGGTCAGAGTATCATAAGATTCTCCTTGAGCAGATCTCTGATGTCACCTTGTGTGGTGTGTTTTGGTGTTATTAGTGTAATGCATTTAAATATTTTTCTTGATGCTTGTTCTGTTTGAATAAACATATTTACTGAGTTTAGTATAAGGTTGCTGTGAGGTTAGGAGGTAATGCAAATTTTGAAGCTTCACTAGAAATAGAAGTTTATTGACCTGTGTTTAATAGACAAGAGCAATGTCTTATTACAACAGAACCCAGTGATGGCTGTAGGACTTTTTATTTTTTAATGATAGGAATTCAATGTGAAATCATGCTTCTGGCATTTTATATTCGCTCTCTGCCCTGGTTTGCTTTTGAAAGGTCATTCAATGTCACTTTGGCTCCTCTTCTTCATGTCAGGGAACAAGAACCCTGAGAATAATATTCTTGACTAATATTTCGACGTTCTTCAGTTTCAAAATTCATAGCCTACACAGGAGCTCCAGGCATGTAAAATGAAAACCTCAAACATGTTGACTCACCAGCCACACAAGCATGTTATAAAATTATTCATTAGCTCACACTGATTAAAATTGGTCTCATCTAAACAAATTAAGGGGTCTGATCTCTCATCCATATGCATGGATAATTCTCATTAATGCTAATAGAGGGTATGTGGATACATGGATGGGAAAGCAGACCTCTAAAGCTAAATGTTCAAGTTCAGTTTGTTTTGTTTTCTGCAACAGCAACAAAATGTTGTGTTAATTAGAGAAAGACCAAAGGGGAAAAAGGTCAATAAGGTAACTTTTCTTGCACCTTACAGTGGTAAACAGATAAAACAGTACATCATATTTCTTGTAAGCTGGAAGGCAAGTAGTATTTTTTAGCTGCTACTGGCTTTTTATTGTATCTACATAGAAATTCAGATTTATAAGACTGTTCTGAGGCATAAGAAGGCAGTTGAGAAGTAAGAAAAACACCAAAAGCAGGCAGAGGAGTCCAGGAAGGTTGAGCACTCCTCAAAAGGAAATCTTAATGGCTCAGGAGCAGTCTGTCCCCATATACCCAAAGATGAGCCAGCATGGACGAAGACTGGCCTGGCTGAACAGAGAGTTGTGGCTAGAGCTTAGGAAAAAAAAAAGAGGGTTTATGATCTTTGGAAAAGAGGGCAGGCCACTCAGAAGGATTATAAGGATGTTGTAAGGATGTGTAGGGACAAAATTAGAAAGGCCAAAGCTCACCTGGAGCTCATTCTGGCTACTGCTGTTAAAGACAACGGAAAATTTTTTTCTATAAATAAATTAACACAAAAAGGAGGACTAAGGAGAATCTCCATCCTTTACTGGATGCGGGGGGAAAGTTAGTGCTGAGAGATGAGGAAAAAGCTGAGGTGCATAATGCCTTCTTTGCCTCAGTCTTTACTGGCAAGACTAGTTGTTATCTGGATACTCAGTTCCCTGACCTGGTGGAAGGGGATGGGGAGCAGGATGTGGCCCTCGCAATCCATGAGGAAATGGTTTGCAACCTGCTACAGCACTTAGATATACACAAGCTGATGGGGCCAGATGGGATCCACCCAAGGGTGCTGTGAGAACTGGCGGAAGAGCTGGCCAAGCCGCTTTCCATCATTTATCAGCAGTCCTGGCTATCGGGGGAGGTCCCAGTCAATTGGCAGCTAGCAAATGGGACGCCCATCTACAAGAAGGGCCAGAAGGTAGACCTGGGAAACTATAGGCCTGTTAGTTTGACCTCAGGGCCAGGGAAGCTCATGGAGCAGATTATCTTGAGTGTCATCATGTGACACTTGCAGGGCAAGCAGGCGATTAGGCCCTGTCAGCATGGGTTTATGAAGGGCAGGTCCTGCTTGACGAACCTGATCTCCTTCCATGACAAAGTGACATGCTGGGTGGATGAGGAGAAGGCTGTGGATGTGGTCTACCTTGATTTCAGTAAGGCTTTTGACATTGTTTCCTACAGCATTCTCCTCGAGAAATTGGCTGCTCTTGGCTTGGACTGGCGTACGCTTTGTTGGGTTAGAAACTGGCTGGGTAGCCGGGCCCAAAGAGTCGTGGTGAATGGAGTCAAATCCAGTTGGAGGCCAGTCACTACTGGAGTCCCCCAGGGCTCAGTACTGGGGCCAGTTCTCTTTAATATCTTTATTGATGATCTGGATGAGGGGATCAAGTGCACCTTCAGTAAGGTTGCAGTTGACACCTAGTTAGGTGCGTGTGTCGATCTGCTTCAGGGTAGGAAGGCTCTGCAGGAGGATCTGGATAGGCTGGACTGATGGGCTGAGGCCAACTGTATGAAGCTCAACAAGGCCAAGTGCCAGGTCCTGCACCTGGGGCACAACAACCCCAAGCTACGCTACAGGCTGGGAGATGAGTGGTTAGAAAGCTGCCAGGCAGAGAAGGACCTGGGAGTATTGGTTGATAGTCAGCTGAATGAGCCAGCAGTGTGCTCAGGTGGCCAAGAAGGCCAACAGCATCCTGGCTTGTATAAGAAACAGTGTGGCCAGCAGGGCTAGGGAAGTGATCGTCCTCCTGTACTCAGCTCTGGTGAGGCCGCACTTCGAGTACTGTGTTCGATTTTGGGCCCCTCGCTACAAGAATGGTTTGAGCAAGCCCAGAGAAGGGCGACGAATCTGGTGAGGGGTCTGGAGAACAAGTCTTATGAGGAGCGGATGAGGGAGCTGGGATTGTTCAGCCTGGAGAAGAGGAGGCTCACGGGCGACCTTATCACACTCTACAGGTACCTCAAAGGAGGCTGTAGCAAGGTGGGGATGGTCTATTCTCCCACATACCTGGTGACAGGACGAGGGGGAGTGGGCTAAAGTTGCGCCAGGAGAGGTTTAGGTTGGATATTAGGAAGAACTTCTTTACTGAAAGGGTTGTTAGACATTGGAATGGGCTGCCCAGGGAAGTGGTTGAGTCACCATCCCCGGAGGTCTTTAAAAGGTGTTTAGATGTAGAGCTTAGCAATATGGTTTAGTGGAGGACTTCTTAGTGTTAGGTTAGAGGTTGGACAAGGTGATCTTGGAGGTCTATTCCAACCTAGATGATTCTGTGATTTTGTGATTCTGTGAAGTTTCACCCACCCAGAACACTGAAACATTGGTTTATATTGAATTACTTAATGTCATTTTCATAATTTTGCAAACTATAAATATCCATGTACTGCAACTGAGCATGTGCCTTTGCTACAGCATATCAGCTGTACTGTCATCAAAAGAACTTCTGTGATTTAGTCATTTTATATTCAGTTAAGTGTTCTCAGAACACAGTCTGTCAAAACATTTTAAATATTTGTGTAATGCTGTGAAAATAGTGCCATGCATATGTTATCAGACAATAGGAGCTTAATTAGCATTCCTAACAGCCTGAGCTACACTGGGATAGGGAAGGAGGTGCACAGGCTGGTGCCTCGAGGGAGTTTATTCTCCAGGTCTGGGATCTTTACAAAGAAGACCACTAGAAGAGGCTGGACTGGACTCTCTGAATTGTAAAAGCTGGTAAGTAAGGACCGGTTAATGAGTAATGAAGCACACCAATAGCAGATTTTTGGTGATGCTAGTACTTGAATGACTGTGGTAGGTACAGTGGAAAGCTTACTAAGCTCAGATTTGTTCTGAGTTAGACACTCCTTGGTGGAAGGCTGCAAAAAATGACTACTACATGCCTTTCTGTTCTCCTTAGCATAAGGTGGACTCTAGGTAAGCTACTGACTGCCTAAGCCTAGTATCCCAGTGGAAAACTGAACCATGATGGGGAATTAAAGAACTGGTATTTTAGGTTAGCTGTCATGGGTGAGGTTCTTGCAAGGACAGAACTAAACCACTCAGTGGCATGTAATATAAAATGTGTTTATTAAGTAAAATTGGATCTCTGTGCATGGATGTTGTCCATCAGGGACTGTTGCTTTCGCTGTTTTTTACTTTCCAACCCGGCTGGTATAAGTCACGAATGGCTGCTTTGGTCACATCATGCCAGGACAGTTTCTTTTACTTTCTCTATAGAAGGCATCTGGCTTTTATTACCTGTGTTACTATCACCTTCTGATTTCCTATTGCCTGTGTGTTAACTCAGTGCTAAGTTGTTAAGAATTTGTCTGTGCTTCTCTGTTTCTCTTATGTGTCTACCTAATCATTAGAGCAGGGCAGAGTGCAGGGCACAATAGTGTAGACCAGAGCTTTGGGGTAAGACCCACCATTACAATTATCAGCACTTGGTTTGTTTTTGTAGCACATAGCACACTCACATAATGAGTTGAGGCTGGGTAGGTATAGTGAAGGTCTCATTTCCCTGAGTGGTGCCTTCAGGTAGGCTTTACTGTTTGGCAATTACCATACCCTGGAAACATATCTCTGAACTTGACAATGAGGGTATGAGGCCTTTCATGAGTCTCTGATTAGAAAATATGTATGATAAAGTGATACCTCTTCACTTCCCTGCTTCCTTTAACTTAGCCTAGCATGTAAGTTGAAAAGATATAATTTGTTATACAGCTTCACCATGTTATCCAGACAGTTTTTGAAAGGTTTGAGATCTTGAGTTCTTCAACAGAATTAAGTTTAAGAACAGAGTTATTTTGTTTGCCTTGTATTACTATACAAAGGGAACAAACTCCAATGGATTAACAAAAGTAATAACATTGTGTTTGCATAAAAACAGAGCCTTTAAAACATAGTTTTGTTCTGTATCATACTTTATGGTCACTGGAGGAGGTCACTGTAGACCTTGATCACTTAAAAAAAATAATGAAGTTAACACCTTGTATGGTAACAGGTGAAGATTATGGACTTGAAGCATAGTCAGTAATTGCCTTGATAGTACATGAGCCAAAAAGGAATAGCAGTTACCTTTCTACAGCAGTTTAGAATGTTTTCTGCCAACGAAAAGACAAAAAATGAATTCACATATGAAATAACCTTAAATAAGAAAAGACTATTTTTTTGCTTAATGTCTCTGAAAGTACAAGCAGAACAGATATGTGGCATAAACAGATGCTTATTTTTTTTTTTAAAAAAAAAACAAACCAATGTAGTAAAGCATGACAAATGTTAACATGGTATTACACTATGAAAATTACAGACATCAGTACATATTGATGAAAAAGTCCAATATAAAAATCCCTTTGCATTTGGGTAATTTTTATTTAAACACACACCTAATAGAAAATATTTTTCTTGCTAACTAAAATGAATAAAGAAATTTTTTAGCCAGTTACTCCTAGAAGTGTATTAGAAGACAGCTCCATATGCACAAACATAAGAGAAGTGGAAGTCCTTAAATATTTCAGTGTCATGGAAGTGCTCAGATGAGCACCAATGAAAATTGCATCTTTGTAGTATGTATTCACTGCACATGTGTCATGGTTGTGGGTTAGAACACAGATCTTTAAAACAGTTCAAGTTACCAGGAGATAAAATGAGACAGAGAAAAAGAAGTGACAGGGTATTGTTGTATGAATACAAGCTCAGCCAGTCACTGGATCTTGAGGCAGAGGAAAAAGACTGACAAACTAATTAAAGCATAAGAATTAAAATGAAGAGGAATAATTTAAGACAAAGAAGAGACTTGAGATAGTTCAATTTGCTTTGTGAGTAAGGGAATTTCTGTGCTTCAGAACCCCCAGGAATGGGATGTGGCTGCTCCTGCCCTGGGGACATCTCAGGAGCATTTCTTCTCATTAAACATATGTGCTGGGCTGATAGGATGTCAGCATCTTCCCACACTTCATACTTTAGGGATGGTTTTAGCTAGTTCCCAGTCTGTGCTAATGTATTTCTGAAGGCTGCCTGTAGGCAGCTTCTGCAGATTTCCATTTATGCTTACAGAAAGTCTATGGTGGAGCTAGCTTTCCCTGTGAATTAGAAGGCAGATGAGAGTTAAAGCTAAGTTAAACTATAAAGACACATATGAGTCCTTTCTCTGCTACCTGGTTTGGAATTTTTTTTTTTTAAAAAAAGATATGAAAATAAATACTACTCTCCATAACATTTTTTCCTTTCTATTATATAGTCTCTTTCTTGTATTCTAATTTTCTTCATGAACAATTTACTATATACATAGAAACCTGTCTTCTATTAGGAATTTAAGTCAGGCAAAACTGTGAATGTGCTGTATGTTCTGGAGAAATATGATTCACATCCAATTACTCATATAATTTATTAAAATTACATCCCTTAATCTTATCTCTGAAAACAAATATGCATGCTTCATTAATTGACCAAAATAATTCTGTGACAAAAACGTGCCTTTTGCAGTTTTCCTTTAATAAGGAGAAAACAAGGACAAACAAAAGCAGAATAAGAGAGGTTCATGTGGGAGATTGTAAATTGATTTTTTGAGATAGAACAGGAGTTTTGCATTGTTGTTCGGTGCTGGCTCATCTAAGCATTTGTGCAGGTACAAGAAGAACATGCTGCTAACAAGATGAGTTACAGAATGCTTTGTAGTCATTCCTATGCATCCAGAGTAATGTTATTTTTCTGTTATCTGAGGGATATAAAGAGGACAACAGTAAGAGAAAACAACTGAGGGGTGGCAATTGTTGAAGCTGACACCACTGAAAATGAAAAATTTAAGAATGTAACTTTTATGGTTGGTTGTGTTAAAATGGAGGTGGCTTATTTAGATAAATTTAAAGGCATGTGACAGGCTTAATAATTTGCTATACTTTTAAATGAGACCCTTAGGAAGACAGGAGAGAGGGGTTTTTTTTTTTTTTTTTTTTTTTTTTTTTTTATGGACTGTATAGTGTATATTGTTTTAGATTCACTGAAAATTATATCACTTCCTAATCTTACACTAATGCTTAAATTGCCATTCTGCAATCAGATTCATCAACCCCTTCTGCTCACACAAAAGCAGATAAGCTTATATGTTCATATAAATTTCATTTGTGGAATTACATTTGCCGAGGCGATCGGCTCCGGGGCAGACGCGTTCTGCAGCGGAGCGGGGGATCGGGCCAGGCAGGGCTAACTTTCCGGCATCGAGCCTACTCGAGGCAGCCGCCAGGACCCGGCAGCCCTCGTGAGGGAGGCTGACGAGGCGAAGGCGGAGCCAGCAGCGCCCCCTCCGCGGCCCTTCAAAGGCAGCCCCTAGGGAGCGCGAGTGACCAGGAGCGCGGCGACCAGGACGGGCAAACAGGGCGGGGCGCGGCAGAAGGGAGTGGCGCGGCAGTTAGCGCGGCAGTTCGAGCAGGAAGGGCGGAGAGCAACCCCCTGCCCACACGAACACCTCTTAACGACAGTCTTTAGCTAGGTGATAATGGTCTCCACCAGGCACGGAGCGCTCTGCAGGAGGTCGGTATACACCCAGACCGACTGCCCGTTAAAGAATGCAGCGGTTCAGGTCACCGGATGCAGGGAGTGTCAGAGCCTGCTGCTGCCATCGGCGGGAGGCAGAGACGCTGCGTGCGTGAGGTGTGAGCAGGTGGATGACCTGGTTCGCATGGTGGCGGAGCTCAAGGAGGAGGTCGAGAGGTTGAGGGCCATCAGGGAGTGTGAGCGGGAGATAGACTTGTGGAGTAACTCCCTGCAGGGCCTCAAGGAGAGGTACCGGGGTGAGACACCCCAAATGGGGGTGGACCCCCTGCCCTGTCGCTGTCGGGCAGAGGGAGGGGATCTGGGAGTTGAGGAGGAATGGAGACAGTTTCCTGCTCGACATCGCAGGCGATGCCCTCCCCTTCCGGCCCCGCCTTCCCAGGTGCCCTTACAGAACAGGTTTGAGGCCCTGGAGATTGAGAGACCAGCAACTGAGGAAGAGATAGAAAGTGTTCCCAGGAGGATGCCTAGGGCGAGGAGGTCGACTCCACGCATCGGGACTGCCTCCACCTAGAAAGACAGAAGGGTGATCGTTGTGGGAGACTCTATCCTTAGGGGAACAGAGGGCCCTATTTGTCGGCCTGACCCTACCCGTAGGGAAGTCTGCTGCCTCCCTGGGGCCAGGGTCAGGGACGTTGCCAAGAAAGTCAAGCGCCTGGTACGGCCCACTGACTACTACCCGCTACTGGTCTTTCAGGCTGGTAGCGATGGAGTAGCAAAGAGAAGTCCGAAGGCGATCAAAAGAGACTTTAGGGATTTGGGGCGACTACTTAGAGGATCAGGCGCACAGGTTGTGTTTGCCTCTGTCCTTCCAATAGGGGGGATCGAAGCAGAAAGGTGTGCTGTTCACATAAACTCGTGGCTTCGAGACTGGTGTGACCGGCAGAACTTTGGGTTCTTTGATCATGGGAAGGTCTATGCTACACCGGGCCTGATGGCACCGGATGGGATGCGCCTCTCTCGGAGAGGGGTAAGGATCTTTGGTCAGGATTTGGCAGGGCTGATAGATAGGGCTTTAAACTAGAGTCGAAGGGGGAAGGGGCTAAAACCAGGCACGCCGGTGAAGACCTAAGGGATGGTACGCTAGAATCAGAGGGGCTGTGTGCCAGTGAGGCCCTTCGGTTAGATCCACAAGGTGCTGAGTGTAAGGAGACACACCTGAAATGCTTCTACACGAATGCACACAGTATGAGGAATAAAATGGATGAGCTAGAAGTACTGGCCCAGTCCTGCAACTACAACATCATCGGCATAAGCGAAACCTGGTGGGATGTGTCCTGTGACTGGGGTGTTGCGATAGATGGTTACAGGCTCTTCAGGAGGGACAGGCAGGGTAGGCGAGGTGGTGGGGTGGCGATGTATGTGAAGCAGGGGCTGGACTGTGTGGAACTTGAAGTCGGTGATGGCAAAGTTGAGAGCCTCTGGGTAAGGATCAAGGGACGAACGAATAAAGGGGATGTAGTTGTGGGAGTCTATTACAGACCGCTTGGCCAGGACGATAGCGCTGATAAATTATTCTTTACAGAACTAAGAGAGGCTGACACGAGCAAGTCCAGGAGGTTCATGAAGCACCTAGATGGTAACTTCTTGGTGCAGGTGCTAACGGAGCCAACTAGGAAAGGTGCCCTCCTAGACCTGTTGCTAGAAAACAGAGAGGGTCTGGTGGGAGATGTGGTGATTGGTGGCCGCCTCGGTCATAGTGACCATGAAGTGGTTGAGTTCAAAATTTACGGTGACAGAAGGAAAAGTGCCACCAAAACCTCATCCCTAGATATGGGGAAGGCGGACTTCAGGCTGCTCAGGGAACTGGTCAGCAAGGTCCCCTGGGAAGCTGCTCTTGAAGGCCTCGATGTACACCAGTGCTGGTCATTCTTTAAGCGATGCCTCCTAGAAGCACAAGAACAGGCAGTTCCTAAATATCGCAAGTCAGGCAGGCGGGGCAGGAGGCCGGCGTGGCTGACCAGGAACATTCTTATGGAGATTAGGTGGAAACAGAGAGTGTTTCGCTACTGGAAGGAGGGCCAGGTGACATGGAAAGAATACAGGGATGCTGTTCGTGTTTGTAGGAAGAAAATTTGTGTAGCTAAAGCACACCTAGAGTTGAAGCTGGCTGTGTCTGTGAGAGATAATAAAAAGGGTTTTTTTAGATATGTGAATGGAAAAAGGAGAACTAAAGAATACATAGGGCCGCTCCTTGATAGGGAAGGTCTCCTCACAGACAATGACATAGGCAAAGCAGAGACGCTTAACGCCTTCTTTGCCTCTGTCTTCAATGCCGATGATGGGCTTCGGGACCCAGGGTGCCCTGAGCTGGAGGACCGGGACGGTGGGGATGACAAACTCCCAACTGACCCTGAACGTGTGCGGGATTTGCTACTCCACCTGGATCCCTACAAGTCCATGGGTCCGGATGGGATTCATCCCCGGGTGCTGAAAGAGCTGGCGGACGTCATCGCGGAACCTCTCTCAATTATTTTTCAACTATCCTGGGAGTCTGGAGAGGTCCCGGTAGACTGGAAGCTGGCAAATGTTGTGCCGATTTTCAAGAAGGGTCAGAAAGAAGACCCTAGCAATTACAGGCCTGTCAGTCTCACGTCAGTGCCTGGTAAAATCATGGAGAAGATGGTTCTCAAACTTATTGAGGCGCACCTGGGGGACAAAGCAGTCATTGGTCCCAGCCAGCATGGGTTTGTGAAGGGTAGGTCCTGCCTAACTAACCTGATTTCCTTTTATGATAAGATCACCCGTATGGTGGACCAAGGGAAACCAGCTGATGTGATTTTTTTGGACTTCAGCAAGGCTTTTGACACGGTTTCCCATAGGATCCTACTGGACAAAATGTCCACCATACAGCTAAATAAAAACATCATCCGATGGGTGAGCAATTGGCTAACGGGCAGGGCCCAAAGGGTTATGGTGAATGGGGCTGCGTCAGGCTGGCGGGCGGTCACCAGTGAGGTCCCTCAAGGCTCCATGTTAGGGCCGGTACTTTTCAATATTTTTATAAACGATCTGGATGTAGGAATAGAAGGTATTTTGAGCAAGTTTGCTGATGACACCAAACTTGGAGGAGTTGTGGACTCGGATGAGGGTGGAAAGGCCTTGCAGAGGGATCTGGATAGGTTGGAGAGCTGGGCGATCACCAACCGCATGAAGTTCAATAAGAGCAAGTGCTGGGTCCTGCACCTGGGACGGGGAAACCCTGGCTGCACGTACAGACTGGGCGATGAGACGCTGGAGAGCAGCCTAGAAGAGAGGGATCTGGGGGTCGTGGTAGACAGCAAGTTGAATATGAGCGAGCAGTGTGCCCTGGCAGCCAGGAGGGCCAACCGTATCCTGGGGTGCATCAAGCACGGCATCGCTAGTAGGTCGAGGGAGGTGATTGTCCCGCTCTACTCTGCGCTGGTGCGGCCTCACCTCGAGTACTGTGTGCAGTTCTGGGCACCACAGTATAAAAAGGACATGAAACTGTTGGAGAGTGTCCAGAGGAGGGCTACGAAGATGGTGAAAGGCCTGGAGGGGAAGACGTACGAGGAACGGCTGAGGGCACTGGGCCTGTTCAGCCTGGAGAAGAGGAGGCTGAGGGGAGACCTCATCGCAGTCTACAACTTCCTCATAAGGGGGTGTCGAGAGGCAGGAGACCTCCATTAACACCAGCGACAGGACCCGCGGGAACGGGGTTAAGCTGAGGCAGGGGAAGTTTAGGCTTGACATCAGGAGGGGGTTCTTCACAGAGAGAGTGGTTGCACACTGGAACAGGCTCCCCAGGGAAGTGGTCACTGCACCGAGCCTGACTGAGTTTAAGAAGAGATTGGACTGTGCACTTAGTCACATGGTCTGAACTTTTGGGTAGACCTGTGCGGTGTCAAGAGTTGGACTTGATGATCCTTAAGGGTCCCTTCCAACTCAGGATATTCTATGATTCTATGATTCTACATCTTTTAGTTGCAATATAAGATGTCATCTTCTTTTACTGTTAGTCTGCATTTTTCCTCAAAGTAGTATTTAGTCAGACAAAGCCATTTTTTCATAGATACAGTTAAGTTTATAGATGTTCATTAGCAGCTGAATTTCCTGCTACTTCATAGAGCTTTTTTAAATTATAGGGCTATTCTTCTTTGGACATTACTCCCTTTACACTTTTTATTAGAAAGAAATACCACAAAAATAGCACTGAACAGGCTAATTTAGCTTGTGATTGGCATATGGTGTAGGAGCCAAGATATCTTTCTTTTCATAAGTCTAAACGGGATTTCATTGTGAGGTTGTCATTTTTAATAACCAGCTTTCTGTAAGAGACATAATTTGGACTGCCTACACTTAGATACTTAAACATTTACAAGTTACATAGCTGATCTTTTTATTCTTTAGTATCTCATGCAAAAAAGTTGAACAAGATAACTTCTGTATACCAGCATGTCCTACAAAGTTTGAAAGGAAATGTGAGGTCCTCAGATGAAGTTCAAAGCTGTATTATATGATGAACAAGAATTAAGGAAAAAGAGGTAACACAAAACCTTCACAATATTTGTGAAGGTTTTGGCCATTGCTTAAGTTGAAATTAGGTTTGTAATTGGCTCTATGGTTCAGATGGCTAAATTCTTGCACTGATTTCACATGAAAGAAGGGTGATCAGTAAAAAGGAGCAGTCGGTGCACGTCTGAATGTTTCTACCTACACAGGAATTTTCTTGAGTGTTTTCCCTACTTTTAGAAAGAGAGAGAGAAGAAAATGTGTTTTAGTTCTTACTAACTGTTGGATTGTTTTCGTTCCTGAGAAAGTGCAATAATTGTAGCTTTTTAATTTGTTGGGATTGGTCTGATATGATAGATTTTCTGACTAATTTGAAGTACTGTGATGTTTGAAGCATATTTTTAACAATTCTTTATGGACTAAACTAAACTGTATGACAAGTCAGGAGTCCACCGGCAGTATGGTGAGTTGTGGTCTCAGATCAGACAGGAATGGAGACCAGGCATTTGAAAAGTAAAGCAGGATGCTCAATTCCAGAATAGTATTGTGGTGGAACCAGTGGAAATCTACTTATTTTGGTGAAGATAAATTTCTTATTTATTTATTTATTTATTTACTGAAGGACTAGGAGTGCATGAAGCTCTCTCAAAGTCTCGCTGCAGGCCTCATTTGAGGCTGATAGTAGGCATTGCTTGAAGTGATTTCATTGGATTTCCACCCCTTGGCCTGGAGTCAGCACAAGCCCTGTGTTTTCACAGCACTGGTTCCAAAACCAGGCCTGTAGTCAGGGCACTGGAAACCTGGGGTCCTGTCTTCCTTGTATGCTTGCTCTCCCCAGGCATGAGGCAGAATGGCCTTTCCTGTTCTGCTGGGAGCTTCATGCTCTGGTGCTCCAGGAGGGGGAATCTCTCCTTCCCTCCCTTCTTTTGCACCCTATTAACTTTCTCCTTTTTTTTTTTTTTTTTTTTTTTTTTTTTTTTTTTTTTTTTTTTTTTTAAACATGATCCCCAGGTCCTCACTCCTTTATAGGTATGCTGGGGCTTAATTTGATTTTACCTTTACCAGTTTTTGTATATCTAAAATACAGAAACCTTGTTTTCAATGCTACATAATTGAATATTGCCACATTAAATTTTTGTTTCTTTGCTTTAACTGCAGCTACCGTAGTGCCTAGTCAGAGAGATTTCATACTCTTCATAGATTTTAATATGTGAGCAACTATGTGCAGAGCATTGGATCTCTTGGCTGTGCATGTGATGGACTCATCTGTCTACCTGCTCATTTCTAAAGCTGCCTTTTACAGGTACAGCAAAAAACAAGCAAACAGATTTGGACAGGGAAAAGTGGTGAGAGACAGCGGCCCTTCTCCCTGGCAGGATGTTCAGAGGGATAGGACTCTGGGCTCAAAAGCCGCAGGGTGTCTGGTGTCAGCCCTCTCTCCCACTCTCCGGGCCCGCTGTGCCCTGATCATCTGCAGCTGCTGCCACTACACAGGTCTTGGCTTGTCCCTAATGGGAACAAAGCTGTGGCAAGCTGATGTTTTCAGAGCAGCACCCTGCTGCCCTGCTGTGCCCTGCTGCACCAGCCTGCTGCGAAAGGCTTGTGCACATTCATGGGGATACTCACCTGCTTGAGGCTGGGCCTGGGACATGAGCACTTGGCTAAACCAGAAATGTAGCATGTTGATTGATATCTGTTTGTCATACCTGCATTCTTCAAAGCACTCTGACACTTTCAGTTTATTAATTCATTATTGTCAGCCTGTACCAGTGATCCAAATATCCTTTGTACCTTATTTTTCAGTGACAGAAGCATGTGTCTGAAGCACAGTTACATTAAGAAGGGCCAGTTTGTTGTGACATAGATGCCATAGATCAAAGCTGAGGTTTCACTGCAAATCTGGGGGAAATTTAATTTTGAATGACTTATAGCTCTATTTTCAGCTCCAAATACTCCAGCAGGCTTTCAATAAGACTGTTACAATATTCATATAGCCAAGTGGTTGTATAATACAAAAGCACAAATCTAATCAATTTTCTTACTTATTTTTTTAAAGTCATTTAAATTTCAGATGTTTACTGAAAACTGAGAGGTTTTGTTTGTTTTGTAATAAAACAATAGAAAAAGACACAAAAACCTTTGGTTAAAAGCAAAGGCTGTTGCACCAACAAAGCTTGGTACTGAGGGGAGGTAAATTGTTCGAATGGTACATTCTGTTACAGAAAAAAATACATGCTAGTTGGCTTGAACTTTGTAAAATGAGTACTGGTAATTAATTAGCTTTAGATAATATTGCTGGACTACTCCAATGTACACAGTATAATTCATCAAAAGAGTTAGATACTATGGAAATGCCAAGTTAAAAATAGTTATGAAGCATAATTATAGAAGAGGTGAAGGTTTGTTTGACAGTGATGTACATAGAAAATCTGTTATAAAGGAGAAAAAACAGAGAGCAGAAAAAATAAGAAAACTATCAAAATGTTTTTGAGCTTAACTTTTTCAGGGAGAGACTGTTGCAACATTATATATTATTTGAAGGTATGTCTCATGAGTTTAAACCAATTTTTAGTGATGGTAAGGTGATAAATTTGAATTCTTAACACCAATTTCCACATTTCTCCATTGGTTAGTGCTGTCTGAATTGTTTTTTGTGTTGAGTCTTTTTCTGTGCATTGATGAAGTTTTATCTCTTTCTCAGAAAGTTCTTTCAGGATACATTGAAGAGTAGGTGTTCCACCAGGGCAGCATTTTCTGATGAAAGAACTTCACTAGTTATGAGCACTTTTCTTATCAGTAATGACAGTTGATACAGAAATATGTGTCAGGTACAGAGATCATTGGCTCAGGGAAGAATGAATGATGGTTGACTTCAGGTTTTAAGACTAGCTAGACAGTTATCCGTTGTTTTTATGAGTATACCACCAGAAAGAGCAGAAAGAGCACAATTAGTCTGCTCCTTATGGCTTTTCTCCTAGGTCTTTTTTCATCATCTTGCCTCTCACATGACTAAAAGTATGTCCGACATGTGGAAGGTTCACATTCAGTTCTGTGATGGCATCCCATGTGTGTAATTACATCATTTTATATTGTGCCATTTTTTTTGCATTCAGTCATGTAAGTATATGTCATCTGTAGTATGCTCTAGCTACCTCATGTGAGGAACAGGGAAACATAGATTTGGTCTTACAATGTTAGTCTACTGGTCAAGTAAAAGATCAGGAAATACGTTCTTGAATATTAGCATAAGAGGCAGCATGGCTTCTTAAGCCATATGAAGGTCTGCGTAGAATTTTGCACATGAATCTAATATCAATGATGGGGAAACATCACAAGACATGAAAAAAATGTCTGAAAGAATAATCCAGCCAGGGACTGCCTAGTTAAGTAACGTACATCAAGTAAATCATACACCTTCAATTGAAATTTGAATGCCCTTATTTTATCTACATACAGTTAAATCCAGAGCTCCTTCTTTTTTTTAAAAAAAAAAAAATCTTTTTTTTTTTTTATATTATTTTGCAATGCTACCTTTGTACTAATGTACACTCATAAACATTTTCAAGTGTAGTCTAGCTGGTTATAAATCATCTGATTTATGATCTGTAACTTTACGGACTGATAAAAAACTAGGTCACTTTTCAATATGTATAGCACTGTGTGCAAAACAGAAAAAAAAAAAAACAGTTTTAGAGAGATGCTGTGTTATGATAGTGCTCAAAAAAACACAATGTAAATTCTTAGCACAGGGACATGAGATAAAAAAGGAGCCATGTGAAAATCTGTATTCTCTTCCATTTGTACCTGACCTGAGACTAGTAGTCTTCACTAGAAATTTAAAGCAGAATGAAAATTACAATCTACTAAAAATAAATTATTTGAATTTTTGTAACTTGTGCATCACAGTATACTAAAGGTAGCATTAGCAACCTAGGCTATCTTGCTACAGTCTTCTGAGGTAGAAAACCAATATCAGCTGAAGTTGCTTTTACTGTCCATGCATCAGTCTGATGTACTACATCTACTGTACTACTGAATAACCTGAAAAATGTCATGTTTAGTTCCGTCCTGAGATAAATGACTACAAGGCTGAGGGGATTGAGAAGGACTGTAGCCAATTAAAATGAATCAATAAATATATGGAAGAGATACAAAAGAATAAGCAAGACACTTTGAGACACTACCTAGACTTATTAAATATATGATTGTATTTCCAAATACCAGACTGTATTTCAAAGTTTCCTACCTCTTGCTCCAGGTCACAATGGTGTTATTTTTGTGATGGCACCATGCTTGATCACACTGGAAATACTCTGCACCAAAATAAAACCTCAGGATTGCTATTTGGGCTAATGAACCAACAGAATAGAGTGGCAGAGGTACTTCCTGTTGTGGGGAATGCATAACACTGATCATGTGGGGAGGGGAGGCAAGGGAAGGGGAGGGACGAAAGGGAAGGAAAGGGAAGGGAAGATGTGAGATTTTGCGAAAATCCTAGAGACCACTCTTAATAACATTTTAGGTGCTCTTGGAGCAAAGACAGGAGCTTGATTACAGACCTGTTCAGCACAGTGCAGTCCAGCAGCAACTAACATGAGACACTGCAGAATATAGTCATAGACTGGAACTTTATATTCATACCCCATACAGTGCTGTTACTACAGATTGTTTGTACAAAGATGGCAAACTTCTGACTGGTGCTGCAGAAAAACATTATCACTGAAATACATAAGGTTTATTTGAATTAGGAAAAAAAATATTTGACCAATTTATGTCAACCTCAGATGTATTAGGAAATTGAATAAGTTGTGAAAAATTTTAACATAGTCACTGAAAAAGCTATGGATTACAGAGCCTAAACTGGTGGGTAGCAAACTAAACAATACCTCTTACTCAGCAATTGTAACGTTCCTTACTTCCAAAGGTAAAGTATCTTAAATTGGTAAACAAACATACAAGCAACAACAACAACAACAAAAAACACACTTCCTGACAACATTTTGGAGTCCTTTTCACTTACATTCAGAATATGAAAGAATCATTCTGAAATATGGTATCATAAAAGACAAGATACTTTTTTTTTTCTTTATCCCTTTCATGAGCAGACTAGCAGAGGTTTAAAAAGAAAATCAGCAACTTGCAAGGAAGGAGTAATGCATATTTTTCAGCTACTGTCCTGTACTGTCAGATACAGAATTAGCAAAGATGACAGATTGCCAATAAAACTGAAATAATCACATTCTTGGACAGCATGAGCAATATGAGGACAGATGTAATCCATTTGTTGGGCTGTGTCTCCTGTTGGTAATGGAAAGAGTATAGCTAGCTGACTCCTAATTTAAAAAATGAAAATAATAATAATAAAAAAGGCTAGTTAGTTACATGTTATGATAACATGACCTTAATTTATTGTCTGTCTTTGCTGGGCATGCCCAGTTAGCTAGGAATACATTAAACAAATCTGCCTTTGAAAGGCAGACGAGAAAAGTAATGCTCAAAATGTAGGATTTTAATCACCACCTTCTCCATCTGAAATAAAAAATAATAATAAAAAAACACTCTCTCACTCCTATGTGTTGCAATGATCTTTTCTATTTAGTAATACAGGAATGACAAGATGATTTTGACATTTCTATTCAAGATTTTATATAGCAAAGTTCTGAAAGTCTTGTGTAAAAAAAAAAAAAAATTGACAGTAGGCTTGCATGGCAGTCAGTAATCCACATAATTCACACAAGAAATGAAGTGACAGTGATCTTCAGTGCGCACTAATGAAGGTGAAAGATCCATCTCTGCTTATTAGCATACAGGTAAAAGCTAGGTTGAGTCATGAGAAGAAGTTGACAGTGGCTTAGAAAAAGAAGTTGAAGATCAGTCACCTAAGAATTACTACCATCTTTTATCTTAAAAAACAATATTAATGACAAAGTTATGCATAGCTGTATAATTTAAAACATTTGTCAGAGAAGTTTGTTAAAACAGAATAGAGAAGATATAAAATTAGTAGTGTTTATTGATTGTATATCACAGTGAAATATATCAGTGGTCTGCCAAAGGAAAAAAGAGGAAGAAATTTCTTTCTGATTGAATAAGAAGTTGTTAACTGGTCAGTCAAGCATAGAATATAAGACATGCATATCCAAGGAAGCAGAAAAATACTTATTTTATTCAAAAAACACAGTCAGCTGATTTCCTGCGTAGGTAGAAAATATAGCAATTTTGCAGGAGAGAGACGGAATCCACCTGGATGCTTTGGGAGGCTAGAGGATGGGTAGGAATGTAACATTTCACCAAGAATGATGATTTTTGATGGAGGCAGTAAAGAAGAGGTTGTTCCCTCTGATGGAGCTGTCTGAGGTATAAAGTAAGGAAAAGATTATGAATCTCTTACTGCCATCTTCCCTGCAAGACCATAGCAGCTCTATCTGCATTTGAGAGGGAGAGAAAGAACATTCTGATTTAACCTTAGCTGAATAGATTAAGTCTTTCTTTTGCACAGAGAAAAAGAAGAAAAAAAAAAAAAAAAAAAAAAAAAGATTGTTTTGAAAGCTGGGGGAAGAATGGGCTGTCAGTTGCATTTTATTTGGATTCAGTTAAGGTATATTTGAAATGTGTTGTCTTATCACTAAGAAATTATGAACAAAGGACAGGATGAACCTAAACCTTCTCTCTGCAACAAAAAAGTGTTTGGAGAATCCAGAAGATAATACAGCAAATCCCATTCTCTTTTGCATAGATCAGGTGATTAACTGGCACAATAAAGATCAGAAGAGCCGGAAAGGTTTTTCAGTTACTCATGGTAGCTTGACATTGACATGACATTACACTGTCATGTAATGCACTATTGGGAAGTATGTATGAATGTTGAGGATTCTCAGGAAGCATGTCCTTTTTGCAAGGTAAATAGCATTTGTGTTTGTTCTTCTACTAACTACGTGGTTTATCCATCACACCAGTTGCACACTGTTTTGGGGTTTGTTCTGTTTGTTCTAAAATTTAAGTTAAGGAATGTGAAAATGCAAGTATTAATGCAGAAGTGATTATTGGAGTGTTGATATCACCTGGGTAAAAAGAGGCAGAATCATCTCCAGATGTAATGGAGAGTAATGGAGAGTCTCCCTGGTAAGCACCTATGCTTTAGAGTAAGGACATGAGCTTCAGTGGTCCCTGTGAAGTGTGATGCAACTAAGTTTAAGTGATTGATGGCGCAGATAGTCAGCGGAGGTCCTTCTCTGAATTGTGAACATTACATGTATTATGAAAAAAGAAATCCTTATTTTAGTAACAGTGCAGTTCTTACAAAATAGCAATTCTTTAAACTGCTATAATATTATATTCTGGTTACCAAAAATAATCAGTGAGTTAATTTAATAAGTGTGTCAGTAATGCTTGTAGAAATTACTGTCCTACAGGGAAGAGGCATATATTTTATAAGACATTGGTTGAAATCAGTTTCACAACAGTTTCAATTTTTCAGTCATCTAGCATGTGCCATACAGAAAACTTCATTAACACATTTTTGTTTCTTCCTGATCAGCTGTCAAAAGCAGACCTTTGTATCTTGTTGAAGACCACTTATGATTCCTCTAGGATAAAAAAGGCTTTAAATGCATTAGTTGTGATTTGAATTATGAAGTATAAGGTAGTATTTTACATATTTATATTTTATAAATGAAACAACCACATCATGTGAAAATACTTTAAAGCAGAAAACTTGACAAATATACATTTATCATCTTAAGTGAAATCATTAATACATAATTTTGGGGGGGTTGGTGTGGATGAACAGGTTTTATATGAACATGTGAGAGTTTTCTGATCTTCTACAAACCCATTGTGGGTTTTAAGAATTAGAAATATCTAAAGAATTGGTTTTCTTTTTTCAGAGTTCCAGAAAGTAATTCATGCAGTGGCTTGAGTTATAGGTCAGGAGAGTTGAAATCAAATTCTAGCCGTTTGTTCCCATCCCATCTAAGCCTTTGATCTCAGATGTGAGCACAAGAGTTACTCTGCCATGATGAATACAATCTCCTCTTTGGTTATATGGACAATTGAAAACTGGGAGGGTAGAGAAAGGTGCGGATGGACTAAATTTTAAATTGTGTCTGTTTGTGATCACTTCTTAAATGATCTTTGATTATATAAAAAGAGAACCTGTATCTACAGAGGAGGAAAAAGAGAAATATCATAAGGTTTGGAATGAGTAAGACGTAATATGTTCCTGCTCATCAGTGAGCTTTGGTTCCTATGCAATGTTACTGTCTATTCATGTGCCTTAGGGAAACTGAGATTCTCTCAATCAATTTGTTTTTCTTCAGACATGTTTGAAGAAAATAGATGTAGTAAAATAGTTGATGAAGATATGTGATGCTTTTAAAGTTTAGTAGAATTTTGGACTTGAAAAAAAAATAAAAATTCCCACCTAAGTTACTCAGAGTCCCTCTATGGTCTCTTGTAATGTGTGTTACTACCTCTATGAGAAAATGGGTACTTATTATCTACAGATCAGAAAAAATAATTCGCCTATATTTTAGGGAACCATTGGTTTCAGTCTTTCTGAAGTGGCATGACATAAGCAACTTTGGTCATTGGGAAAACAGTTTTGTTTGGATTATTTTATTAAAAGAGAAAGAGATATTTTGCTCCATGGATTGGGAGGGAAGGTGCAAAGTGATGAAGGGTCAGACATACTCTGAGTTTCCTAAGGAGGGGTGGGAACAAACAGAAATTGGAAGGGAACATTCACTTTGATCAGGGTTAAAATATCCAGTATGGTCTGTTCCGTAAGGAGAGATTACTGTGTAGCAGAATCATGGAACAAGCATGTTTCACCTTAAGTCAATTTTTTTTTTGGTCTTTCTGAAGTTTTCATCAGTTGTGAACTTCTGGTGTGAGAAGTTTACACTGATGCCTATAAACCATTCATTTGTTCTTTCACCTGTATACTCTTGGTAGCAACTCATTTTATCAGTAGTTAAAATAGACAGATCACCTTACACACTTTAAATGTGTAGGTATTTTGTGATTTGAATAAGAAAACCAATTTTTGTTCCAAGGATAGAAATCTAGTTCATGATAATTGCATATAATCATGATTAAGTACTTCTAAACAAATATAACCTATTCATCTTGAAAATAGCGGTGCATTTCAGCAAGGTTTTCTAGGATAAAAAAGAGTAGCATACATTAAACAAAAGCAGTGATATAGGAGAATTACACAAAATGCTATTAAATTGTAGTTGTTGCAAACAGAGGTTTTATAGAGGACAGTCATCCACTTGCTGTATGTGGGAGAAAAGTTCAATAGTATTCATAACATACTGCATCTGAATAATCAAGTAGCTTACTCTTCTCTAAGCAGAGTAACCTGGCTTTGAACACGATACATAACTTAGTATAGCCACTATTTACAAATCTACAAATTCTACAGTACTCATATTCTATAATTCAACAAATAAGTCTGTGTATTTTCCACTGATTGTAGTAAGTCTGAAAAACTGAAATTAAGTCTAGCTTTTTTTTTTCTCTCTTTTTTTTTTTTTTTCCTCCTGAATGGGTTTTCTTTGCCAAAATCTTAATTTCATTGATTTATGCACTGAGCTATTAAATATATTGGCAGTGTTTTGGATGGTTTCTTTTTGATAAAGTGTGGATATTTCAAGGTTACATGCATGGTAGATCATAAAAAAAAAAAAAATTGCACATTGCATGCTTTATGCGTTTGACTTGCTGCTACATGAAGGCATCAAAAAGATGATCTTAGAAGTGAAATCTCAGAGGCTGAGGAAAACAGTGCTCCAGGTCACGTAGTTTTCAGTAACACTGTCAATTGTGAATCTCATTTTGTATTCTCAGGATGCAGTTTTAAAAAATGCTATAAATGCTATAAGCTTTTAGATATGAACTTTTTTTTTTTTTTTTTTAAAATAAACATTATTATTATTTTTTAATCTATCATTTAAAACTGAGAAAAAAACAAGTAAATGTTGAAGATATAGGGTTGGCCTTAGGTCTGATCCTGACTCTGGTGTATTCTGTTGCTTGCACTGATAGATCTTTTGACTTCTCTCTGTCTTAGATTCTCTCTTTATGAAGCATACCTGGTGCTATTCACATTCTTTGAGGATCTGTCAAGATATTTTATTAATTAGTGCATAGAAAGTGATATGTTTTGCTCTCTGAAACATTTACTAATGTGATATATTTATAGACATATAAATGAACAGTCCTTCATAGTGTTAACCACTATCAAACTAGTCTGTAAATGATCATACCAGTATGATCATTAATGGTCATTAAATCTTTTTCATTTGTCTTTTCTTTATATTAGTCATTTGTTAAAACAACAACAAAAGTTTTTTGTTTTGTTTGTGTCTGTCCAAACAGGGAAAAAATATTTTCTTGATTTGCTTGCATTACAGTTATCAGGTTGTGCCAGATTCTTTTTCCTGTGAAGTTCCCTGATGAAAACAGTACTAAGGTACCTATTAACATTGTAACAGTAAAGTTTACTGTAGAGTTTCACTCCTGTCAGTGTTTTCAGAAGGTGCATAGTAATTGTGTTGTGTGGTAGACACAGACTCTCTGTGTCCCTTATAACGGAACCCCTGCCAAAAACATAAACAGTAATATTATGAACCTGCTTTTGAGGAAAGCCATAAAAGGACATTATACCACAAAGAAAGGAAAGTTTGATTACTTACATACGTGGAACATGAAAAAATGCTACCTACATAATCTACCAATGCAAAACAGAATGAAGTCTTAGCATTCTTCTTTCTGTGACTGAAAAGCTAGAAGAAAAATTTTGTTATGTATTACTATTTTTTGTACATGCAAAAGATGGTAGCATGAACAAATGCATTTTTAGTTGCCTTCTGATTTACCGACTTTGAAAAATGAGTAATTTAACATTTTTTCTCTCCTCCCATTTGTACTTTTCTTTACCCTAGTTGACCCTAGTGCTTGGAAAAGATGTTATCCAGTGTTTCAGCATCTGAACTGAGAAATGATTTGGTAGAATATTCTAGAGCTTCATCTACAAAATCTTCTAAATCTTAGGCAGAAAGTGTATGTTAGGAAATGATGAAAATGATGTTAGGTGACATGAAAAGATTACAGAAATGTTGTTCACCACTGTAGGGAGAAAATTCTTGCAGCCAAAGTTCAGTTAGAGTTGAAACTGGTCAGTGCTTTGGGGGAAAATAAAAAGGGCTTTTTAAAGCATATTATCAGCAGGAGGACCAGAGGTAATATTGCCCTGCTACTTGATGAGGATGGTCATCTCACAAGTAGGGACATAGACAAAGCAGAGCATTTAATGCCTTCTGCACCTTTGTCTTCAGTACTGATGATGGGCCTTGGGACTCCTGAAGCCCCAAGGACCATGAGTGAAGGAATGATAAATTCCCAGCCAACCTTGAACTTGTCAGGGATTTGCTGCTCCAGCTGGATGCATATAAGTCTATGGGGCCTGATGGGATTCATCCCAGGATACTCAGAGAGCTGGCTCACATCATCGTGAGAACTCTCTCAATTATTTTTCAATCGTCTTAGGAACCTGGAGAGGTCCCAGAGGACTGCAAGCTGGTAAATGTCCCAAATTTCAAGAAGAGCAAGGAAGATGACCCCAGTAATTACAGGCCTGCCAGTCTCAATTCAGCTTGGCAAAATTTTGGAGAAGAATATTTTCTGAGTTATTCAAAAACATACAAAATACAATGCAGTCACTGCAATTGGTGAGCCAACATGAGCTCACAAGTCCTGTTTAACGAACTTAATTTCCATTTATGACAAGGTTACCATCTAGTTGACCAAGGGAAGACAGTTGATGTAATCTTTTTGCATTTCAGCAAAGCTTTTGATTCTGTTTCTCGCAAAATGTCCAGCATACAGCCAAACAAATACATAATATGATGGGTGAAATATTGGCTGGTGGGTCAGGCTCAAAGGTTTATAGAAAATGGGGTTACATCAGGCTGGCAGCCGGTCACTGGTGGGGTTCCTCAGGGCTCCATTTTAGGGCCAGTTCTCTTTGATGTTTTCATAAACAGCTTCGATGCAAGACTTGAAGGTATATTAAGTAAGTTTACAAATGACTCTAGACTGGGAGGAGCTCAAGGACAGAAAGGCTTTGCAGAGAGATCTTGACAAATTAGAGAGCTGGGAAGTCAACAACCATATGAAGTTTAACAAGAGCAAGTACCGGCTGCTGCACCTGGGAAGGGTCAATGCTGGCAGTACAGACTAGGGAATGAGAGGCTGGAGAGAAGCCTTGCAGAAAGGGATCTGGGGGTTTTGGTTGACAGCAAGTTGAATGTGAAACAGCAGTGTGCCCTGGCAGCTCCAAGGTCCAGCCATGTCCTGGGGTATGTCAGGCACAGCGTAGCTAGCCAGTCAAGGGAAGTGATTGTCCCGCTCTGCTCTGCCTGGTGCAGCCTCACCTCAAGGTGAGGTGCAGTTTGGGGCACCACAATATAAGGACAAAACCATGAGAGAGTGTCCAGAGGATGGCTACAAAAATGGTCTAGAGGACAAGATGTATGAGGAGCGGCTGAAGCCACTTGGTTTATTCAGGGGAGTGGAGGGGCAGGTGCTGATCTCTGCTCTCTGGTGACAGCGATGGGACCTGAGGAAATGACATGAAGCTGCGACAGAGGAGGTTCAAGCTGGGTGATAGGAAAAGGTTCTTCACCAAGAAGGTGGTCTGGCACTGGAACAGGCTGCCCTGGGAAGTGGTCATGCCAGCAAGATTGCTGGAGTTCAGAAGCATTTGGACATCACTCGCAGATTCAGGTTTTAGTTTGTGAGTGACCTGTGTGGTGCCAGGATGTGGACTTGATGATCCCTGTAGTTCCCTTCCAACATGGGATATTCATTCTGTGATTCTATAATTTTGTAAGTGAATGAGCAGAGAAATGGGCGGGGAAAAAAAAAAAAAAAAAAGCACCATCAGGAAAAATGGTCCTTAACCACTGAACCACTGAAGGAACTTAATACTGTTTATCCAGGGCATTGTATAATCCAATCCCATCATGTTTTATTGCTGTTCTGGGTAGAAGGTGTACTGGATGTCCTAGAAGACTTTATTGGCAGTGACCATATGCAGAAGAAAGAGCTGTAGGAGATTTTTAAACTTCACAGATAATGCACTTCCCCATCAGATAATGCACAGATAATGCACATCCTTGAAGCAAATTTGTCCTAAATTCTTGATTAAATGGTGTAAATTTAAAGTAGTAGGTGTGTATAATATTTTTCAGTCTTTCTGGTACAAGAATAATAACCTCAAATTTTTCATTTTTCAGACAGTTTGAAGAGTTCACTTCAGGTGAAATTGTTACATACTGATAGTTTTTTGTTTGTTGGTTGTTGTTTTTTTTTTTCCATGCTACTTTTTCTTCTTCTGAAATGCAATTTTAAAATGTCTCCAGATCCTATGATCACAAAGATTTGTTTTGTCATTCATATCATTGCTATAAAATGTGTTTGACAAAAGCAGAAAGAAAAGTGGGAAATTATCTGTTAGGCTTTTTTGAGCATCATTTTCACATTTTTTCCCCTCTCTTCTCCTTTTTCTTTTTCCTGATTGACTTCAGCAAAATAGAGGGGAGCTAATAAACTCAGAGAGATGAATTATAAATAACTGACTTAATGATTTATGTGGATGCAAAAGAAATTAAGATTTTTTACTAGTACCCAGTCCTTCCTACACTTTTTTTTTCCCTGATATTTGTCCATCAACCTTCTCTGCTCCACATAAGAAAAAATGAGACGGGAAGATAGGGTTGCAGACCACAACTCTTTTTTCTTTCTGTTGTTGTTGCTGTTGTTGCTGTATGAATGCTACACTTTCCATCGACATATTTTTAGCTACTTTAATGGGCCTATACAGACTTTTTTGTGTGTGTGTGTGTGTGTCAGTTACATGAATAAAAATCTGTAACAACACCTTCTTTTTCCTTGAAACTTATTTGGATGTCTTTCTGTGCACCTGAAATCCAGGATCTTTAATCTTTTAATGTCTGATCAGTGATTTGTCAGGAGAAATCCCTTTTGGACTTCTGTGGGCAAGTTTGCCAGATCCTGAAGTCAGTCTGCTTAGTGTCCACTTAACAATTGTGTTGGATTTGTTTGCTGTTTATTGAGTTAAATGCTGTTAAAAAACAAAACAAAGCAAAACAAAAGAAAAAGTCCTACATCACTGCCTTTTAAGTGGCTACAAATTTAATAACAACTGAAAAATCTCAGAGAAAAAAAAAAAAAATCTATAATACGTATACACAGTAGTTTACCGAAATAAATTTACTGAACAAAGTGGGACAAAGTGAAAGTGATCTGAGCTCAGAAACATTATCTATTAGTTTGTCCCATTCCCAATGTTGTTTTTGTTTGTTTGATTGTTTGTCTGTTTGTTTGTTTTCTGATCTCCAGAATGCCTGTGGAAAGATAAAAGGCACATCTGCCTCCTTACAAGGATTCTGTTTCAAGCAGTGCCATAACCCACCTAAGCTCTCAGAGTGACATACAAGACTTTCCCTACCCTTCACCCTCCTCTGTGAAATATTTCATGATGGAAGAGAAGTCTCAGGCTCTTCTGAGTGTTTTCTGCTCAGCCAAACTAATTCCATTATCGTGTTTACATCAGGCTAACTGATAATAACTCATATGGAACTCTGTAACCATCTCTAATCTTGTTGTTCATCCAAGTCAGTGCTCCAACAGCCCATCTTTTTAGGGTTATTAATGGGCAAGTGTCCTGTCAGGCTTCAGCTCATGAAATCAGAAGGAAGCATAAAGTCAGCCCTCTCAGACCAGCTCTCTCTGGAGTGAAATATGGTAACTGCAGGCACCCCTCCTCATAAGGGAAAGAACTGGCAATTTCTTACAGAGTCTCAAAATATTAATACGCAGATTCTTCTTGCACAACCCATTAAATAGTTGAATTTTCACTTCTAAGAAAGCTGGAGATAGAGGTAGAGAGAATTGTGACTGATGAAAAGTCTGCTGTCATCTAAGTGGCAGGCTGTTTATATGTGAGTCTTTTTTTTATAGCTAAGTGATCTTACAGCAGATTTCTGAATCCCAGTAGGCATATAGATGCCAGAGGATGTGCTTAGAATGAGATAAAGCATGGATGACACATTGTGAAAAAAATAATTTTTAATACTTTTCTGACTGACTTAAATGATCCAGAGTATCAACAGTATTACAAAGCAATAATTATTTTATATTAAATTGGTAAAATGTTTATATATGAGTACTTGAAGATATGAGTACTCGCACATGTCTATGTAGGCAGCAAAAAAGGAGTCTCCTCAATATAATAATGTCACATTATGATTTTAACTTTAGATACAATTGGATAAGAGAAACTGAAGTAGGGGAAGAACATATTTAAGTGATTTCTTTTCAACAATTTAAATCTGCTCTATTGTTACAATGAGAATAAGTGGGCTGTAAGCAACTGCAGTGTAAGCGAGCATGCTCTTCATCCCAGACGGTGCCGAGGAATACTGTCTTTCTCTGTTGAACAAAGACAACATGCAAGTATCTTGCCAAACTCCAGTTCCTGGAATCTGAAAGAGGCCAAGAGCAGAACATACTAAGGTATCTCTGATTTATACAACCCTGAACTGCTAAACCTTCTCACAGGGATGTAATTATTTATGTGATTTATTTATTTTTCATTTTAAAAATAAAAGCAAGACTCAGCCACCACAATTATTTGGTCATCCATTTGGGTCCATAAATAAGAACAACAAAAAAATAAGTTTAGGATCAAAATCATCCCTATGCTATGCTAATTAGTCTGTGCTACGATAGTCTGTTTTATCCATTCCCATGTAAAATATATGAATCTAAAACCAGAAGCCATATCCTTATTTTAAGAGACACCATCTCTACAAATAGATAATGGTTAACTGAATAAAGTTAAGGGCTATAATGGGATCGTCTAAACTGTAGGTTTTCTTTTGACAGAAGTGGCAGTCAGTCTGTTAACTCAGTTAATACTTGAAACTTGACTGCATCACCTCATTGTAAGGAACAATTACAAAATTATAACAGTAGGCATACTGGCCTTTAAAGTGTCTGCAATTTGAGTTTAAAGTCATTTAAATACTTATTTTTTTCTTCTAATTAAATCAGAAGCTCCAAGTTTTGAGTGGCAGTGATGCTGTTAGACAGAATTTTTCATTGACTTAGCAGCCTTTGACTCAAAGCAAGGATTTTCTATTACTGTATGTAATAGGTAAACATGAGAGGAGGACACATTACAAAAGTGGATAGAGAAAGCAAAGCTAAGCTTACAGGCCTGGTGAGGTTGGTCGGGCAGCCTCCATAGCTACAGCAGGTGCAAGTACATGTCTTTGCCAAGGAACTGTGTCGACAGCATGATGGAAATTCATGCAAATAAGTGTTTCGTGTCACAACTCAGCATTTGGTACATGAAAATTATGCTGATTTTGTAAAATTAAACTGTCATTTTATGGAGAGAAAATATTTAGAGTTGCCGTGTTACAGTATTCAATCGTGAACATAAGTATGGGCATACTCCAAAATCTTTCCCTCTGAATCCTTGCTCTGCCTGCTACCTTCCAGCAATGCTGTAGCCTGTATAGCTCTCACATAGCTCTTTCTGCTGCTGAATCTTTTATGCATGTAGGGGCTGAAATCCTGGCATCTCCAACTCTTAAGCTTGTTGCCCACCATGGGGACACAAATTTTACCACTCTGCTAATATGACATGTTAAACCATCTGGACAAACTTCTGCTTTATTTTCTACATTGAAACTGACTTTAATCTACTCTCTGCCTTCATTTTGTTGGATAGCACCTTGGAATCTTCTCTCTTCCTCTTTTGCTTTTATCTTACAAAACTGATAACTACAATTAGACTGTACTCAATTTAATTAATGATAGCAGTGACTCCAGGATACAAGGCTGCTGGTGCATTTTGCTTTATTATGTTTTACAAAAGTCATGATGTGTTGTTAGTTTTGGTAGTACTTTGTTCGTAAAGGTTTGCTATTAAGTTTCTACTACTGAAAGAGAATGGAAGAAAATTATTGCATAACATAGCATTATACTGTTCTTGTAAAATACCTTGCCCCATAACCCCATAAGGCTTTATCGCAGTCCACTTTTTTTTTTTTTTTTTTTCCTTATTTCTCTTTAAAAATCCCTTTGGAAACAAATCTTGCTTTATACAAGTTCCTGATAACAACTTAGAGTAGCTCTAAAAAGCTGATAGTCCTGAAAAGGGAGTAATCCCTTTTGAAAATTTAAAGTTTTTTACAAAGTATTTTAAGTTTGAAAAACAACTTTTATTTGGAAAATTAAGAAGAGGAAGAGTGTTTTTAAAATAGTCCCTAATCTTGTTTCTGAAATTATTTTTCATTAATTTTATGTTGTTTGTCTTGGTTTAACAAAAAACAAACAACAAAAAAACACTATTTCTGACAGGAAACTTTTCATATAAATTGTCAGTCTTACTTCTCAACAACAACAACAACAATGTTTCATATTTCAGATCTATCAAGTCAAAAAGAGAGAGCTTTCTACCTTATAATGCTTCTTAATTTGATTATCCTGGTATATTTTACATAAAATGTAGTTCCAATATTTTGCTTCTTTGCTTCTATTTTCTACAAACAAAAAGGAAATAATTTATTGTGTTAGACTTCAGAGAAGAAAGATAGTTTATGCAGTTCCATGTATACCTTATAAAGCTTGGATTAATTACCCATCCTTAGAAGTTAAATGACCATTTTATCTGTTGTTGCTGCATTTGTTTGTTTGTTTGTTTGTTTTCTGGTGAGTACTTTGTCTAGTTAGAGTAATGTATAAGCTTCAAATAATGCCAATTTTTTAGAAAAAAATAATAGTTTCTAGGAAAATATAGCAATAAACATTACCAACACTAGGATTCCATATCATTTGGTTTATAACTATGACTTTTTTCAGTTACCTGGGTTCTTCTGGGATATATAGAAATTCAACTAGAGTTTTCAGAATGAAAATTAATTCCAGGGAGAATTGAATCTTTAGATTTAGTTGATAAAATGAAGAAAAATCTAATGTATGTGGAGGAGATACAAATTATGTGTTCTGAAGCAGAAGACTGCTGCATTTGATGCTGTTATGCATGGTTGTCAAACTGTCAGATTATCAAACTATTACAGTATTTAATGTAAGAAAAATGATAAGTAGCTCTTGCGATTTGTGACTAGAGGGAGATGTGCATGGTTCCCCAGACTGACTTATAGATTTACTTTTTGCAAATTGTCTTTGATCATGCTGCTTGAAACATCTCTAAGTTGTTTTCTTTCATATCATAGGTTCAGGTCTGGTTGTATTACAATACTTTCTACCATCCCAAAAAAAAGTGAAAATAACCAGCTGAACTATTTCTAAGCCATTTTTCCTGCAGGTACAACTGATATGCTCTAACCTGTAGCAAAGTATAAATTAATCAGATACATTATTATAGATCATAAGGTCTTTGTAGTATGAATAAAATAAATATTCTTGCTAATTTCATTTTCATCTTCAATACTTTCAGTTTCCTCATCTAACCATATTGTGGGTTGACCCTGGTAGGCAGCTAAGCACCACACAGCCACTCGCTCATTCCCCTGCAGCAAGAGAGAGGACAGAATCAGAAGGGGAAAAAGTGAGAAAACTTGTGTGCTGAGATAAAGAAAGGTTAACTGGTGAAGCAAAGAGCTTTAAAGTTGTCTGGCCTTCTTAGTTGTGCTGCACTTTTTGAGTACTGTGTAAGAATTCAGCAAGCAGAGACTATTTCTTCCACTGATACCTTCCTTTGGAGGAAGGAGTGCAAAATCTGTATTAACATCAACTATGTTTAAAATGTATCCAATCTTTCCAATCTTAAATCTTCATCACCTTGCTCCCCTTGTGCCACCCTTACTATGTGCTACCCTCCATAACCTTAAAATGATTTTGGACCACCTTAGCATTCATTTATTTTTCTCCAAACACAAATTAAATCTATAGTTCCATTTTTGACAAGGGAAAATTTAGAAATGAAACATGGAACAGGGAAGTGCTACAGGCAGTGCTTTACATTTCAAAATAAATGATAGTGGCACAGAGTCAAAATAATAGAGAGTGTGAGTTTTATATGGGGGTATTATACTTTGGGGAATAGTAGTTTATATTTGATTGTTTTTTTCAATGGAATAATAAACTTCATTATCTTGTTTCCACATCTAAACACTGGACCACTGCTGTTTCTAGGACATGGAAGATACTCCAAGTGAGTACTTCATTTTTATTTTTTTCTCCACTGCAGAACAGCAACTCTATTGTTAAGAGTCTTTTTTGAAGTGAATCTGGTACAGGAAGGGAAACCTGTTCAGGGAAATAAACCTGAGGAAGCTCTATCTCTAGTCCTGTTCTTCAGAAATGGTTAATCTTGATATGAATTTGGAGTAGAAAAGGATAATTACACAGTATTGCATAGATTCTTCTATGTTAGACTTAACAGTCAATATTTTTCATGTCCTTTCTGCCAATGCACCACTCTTAGATATGCCTCTAAGGAATACACGTTCATTTCTCTTATGAGGCATACATGCAAATACATGTATATGTATACACACACACAATGAAATGACAAAAAATAAATGAAAATCTACTGTCCTGAGATTTTTGGCCTACAGACCAAATTAAATATGGTTGTAATAAAAGCTTTGTCCCACTTAATAGACATGGTATCATATGAATGACTGAGAATTATTTGATTTCTGAAATAAGTTGAAGAAAATTAGAGACTTGAGGGTTTTGCCTTGATTTCCTAGGAGTATAAAAAAATCTGAAAGAGTTTGATAGGACAATCTGTAATAATTGGCTTTGGCATTGCTTTGAGAAAAATAACCTTTAGTCATGAGGGGGAGTGGAGAGGTGGGTGATCTAAGTTTAGACTAGACATCAGGAGGAGGTTCTTCACTGAGAGGGTGGTTGCGCACTGGAACAGGCTCCCCAGTGAAGCAGTCACTACACCAAGCCTGTCTGAATTTAAGAAGTGATTGGACTGTGTGCACTTAGTCACATGGTCTAAACTTTTGGGTAGACCCAAAAGTTTGTGAGGAGTTGGACTTGATGTTCCTTATGGGTCCCTTCCAACTCGGGATATTCTATGATTCTATGATTCTACTTTGTGGGATGGAGTGCTTAATTTTTGAAGAACAAAACTGGGAGTTTAAACTTGCTACCTTCCTTAAGCTGAATGGTGAAAAGGACATCAACTCGGAAAGGAAAAGGAAAAGGAAAAGGAAAAGGAAAAGGAAAGGAAAGGAAAGGAAAGGAAAGGAAAGGAAAGGAAAGGAA
>CM021732.1:74066512-74141562 GCA_011075105.1 Heteronetta atricapilla | reverse complement strand
AAGGAAAGGAAAGGAAAGGAAAGGAAAGGAAAGGAAAGGAAAGGAAACCTTGGTTTTGTAGTTTTGTTGTGAATACTTCAAAAGACTCTGTTCTTCAAAATCAGATCAGTCACTGTTTTCTCTACTTTTATTGTCCCTTCAAACAGCGAGGATCTGAACTTAAGGCATTGCTGAATATGCTGTATTTTTTTTTCATTAGTTGCACAAGTAAACAACACTAAATTTTAACATGGTGTCTAGTCCAGGCTCTTATTTGTACTGACCATGAAAGGATGTATGTGCCCTGTGCTAATATGCATCTAAAAACTTGTCCTGATTTTCCAAAGTCTTCTGCATACACAGCTTCTGACTAAAAGCATATTTGAGAAGCAGAACTGTTTAATTCAGGTGTCTAACTATAAACCTAATGTCTTTCAATAGCTATTGCATTTTAATAAGGAAGAAAGTTTCTTTCCTTCTCTTTGCCCTTCTTGAAAAATAAGTCCTAAAAATTGCTGCAGAGGATAAGAGACAGAGACAGGGAAGGTAATTAGCAAGTAATAAAGGGGTGAGTTGATCAGTGTGTTGACAAGCTGGAACTGTGGCACAGTATTTTATTATTAATTTAAGTAACTTGAGCCATCTAGGCAACTGGGATGCTGCACAGCTGCTGACACTCATCTGTGTATTTATGGGGCAATTAGCAATTCCCTGCACCTTTCTCTGCAGGTTCACTTACATAATTGTGGCATGGTTATTTCTCACTAATAGTAAAATACGAAAGTCTCTGTAATTTGTCTGAAGTCTCTTACTTGCGTAACTATTATTCAGTTGTTTCTGAACAAGGGGCTATTAAGTAGGTCTTTTTCATTGATTAGCTGAGAGCCGTTTCAACCACCTTATTAAGAAATAATCACAATAATTCTTTCTGCTCTGATTGTCTGCTGCTCACAGGAGCTACTGTCCAACCAGGCTGCCAACTATTGCCCCAGATGCCAACTAGTTAAATATTTAATTATCTTTAGTGATGCCTGAATACCATGACAATGGATAACAAAGAGAAGTACAGCCTCTCTTATTAAGCTGGGAAGGGCCTTCAGAAGGTATAGTCCTTTCTGTGTTTGGGGGTATGTATCCAAGAGGATGAATTTCTTATTCAGTGCTAATAGAAAACCTAAATCTTGGAGCTTTGCTTTTTGTTGTGGTTTAACCCAGCAGGCTGCTAAGCACCACATAGCTGTTTGCTCACTCCCACTCCCCACACAGTGGGATGGGGGAGAGAATCAGGAAAAAAAAAAAAGGTGAAAGCCTTTTGAGATAAAGTTTGAGATAAAGACAGTTTAATTAGGACAGACAATGAAGGGAAAATACTACTACTAATGATGATGATAAAACGACATACAAAGAAAGTGATGCACAATTGCTTACCACCTGCTGACTGATGCCCCCTCGGGCAAATCCCCACAGTTTTATTTTTCAGCATGATGCCGTATGATGTAGGACATCCCTCAGGCCAGCTGTTCTGGATGTGTCCCCTCCCAGCTCGTGGTGCACCCCCAGCATCCTCCTGGCAGGGCAGCACGAGGAGCTAAAGAGCTGCTCTGCAGCAACTATAACATTATTGTGTTATTAGCATATTCTCATCCTAAGTTCCAAACACAGCATCACACCAGCTACTAGGATGAAAATTAACTCTATCCCAGCCAAAACAAGGATATATTTTTTTCTTTTTGTTTCTTTTTGAGAAAACAGATTTTTTTTCTTGGCTGTCCATCGATTAGGTAAACATTTATAGCAGAAACATCATAACAGGTAGTTTATAAAGAAACATTTGAGATTTTGGCCATTGTTTCATTCTGAAGTGGAAAGAAGGACTTTCCAAATGCTTGGCAAAACAGGAAAAATAGAGGGGATAGCCTTCTTCCCTGGCATTATCAGAGGATGGTTATAGCTCCCTAGCGTGTGACCTTAATGCCACTGCTCAAGAAGGATTCTGGTTTTCATGTGGTAGGTGAGAAGTGTGTTTGCCAGGCTCTCGTCTGGTCTGTCTTGCTTTGCTCCTTACCAGAAGTTACTTTCTCTCCCTCTGTCTCAATAAAGAGAGTAAATATGATATTACATCCCATAGTTGAGTAGATGCAAGTTGTGAATTGATGAAAAATTCTCATTGATCACATAAGTTTGTTGCATTGTGTTTTGTCTGCAAAACCAAAGGAATAGCAAAACCAATAATGGTCAATGTAGTCTCAACAGTGCAAATTTTATTCTAAGTTGCAAGATTTGGCTTTTAATGCTCTTTAACGCCACAAACAATACAAAAATGTGTATATGCATCAAAAGGGGTAAAAACAAAGAATTGGTTAAGTTCTTTTTGAAATGGAAAATAAGGCTCTTCCTGGGGATAAAACCCTTCCAGGAATTTCAAAAGCTCCAACATCACAGAATTTTTTAGCTAAAGTGAGGCAAAGTAGTAAAGCAGTTCAGCTGAAATTTCTCTAAGTGATAAGCTTTTACTGTCTTTCATATCATCAATTGCTTTTAATACCTTACTAACACCCTAACAAGTAAGTAAAGCAAATACTTGATTTTATGGTGAATTGTTCACTTTATATTTCTGAATAATCTGTCAAAAATTATGAGAAACAATTTTATGACCTCTGCTAGATAAAGGTAGGAAGCTGAGTAACTTTTTAAAGAATATTAGAAATATAAATGAATTAATTCACATATATGTTTTGGAAAGCTGTCTGTGAATTTTCTTTGCTTATATATAAAAATTATCCAGATAAAATATGTCACCGACCATCTTTTGATTATTACATTTTTGACAAAATATTTATGATCCCAAAGCATTACAATGTACAGCAGATTTATTTTTTTTCATACAAATATTATAGGTGTGGTAAGTGAGCTAACTTTTATGTTCACTAGATAAATAAAATATTTTCCAAGTAAAGTTTATTTGGTATATTTAATATTTATTAAAGTGCCTGACTTTTTATTGTCATTGATCTGTATCTATTTAGAGCTAGATCATATTTTACCCCTCAAAGCATTCTAAGAAGTTTATTAGGCACTTGAAATCTGTACTTGTTCAGAAAAATCAATCAACTTTTATTTAGAAGTTCACAATATACACCTATATTTTGGTCTCCCATGTCAACAAATGCAATTATTACTAATAATAAATGTAGCCTAGTGTATTTATAAAAAAGAAATTAGGAAAATAATTGAAAAGTGAACTATAACCATTTCTAGAATGTGACTTGGAGGAAGAGAGTGGAAAGGATCCATGGAAAGATGGGGTTTGACAAATGAGAGTTTGTTTTCGCTCATGTACTACCTTGATGTGAAGAACCAGTCCAGTTCCAGGCTCTCCTCTGCAAGATACAAACTTACTGGAGTGAAACCAGTGCCAGGCCACAGTGTTGTATAAGAAACTGGATTGTCTTTCAAATGAAGCAAGGCTGAGAGAACTGGAACTGTTCTGCATGGGGAAGAGAAGGCTCAGGGGATCTCATCAGTGGGTATAAATACCTAATAGGAGGGAGAAGGTCCAGGGTCTTCTCACTGGTGCCCAATAATGAGACAAGAAGAACTGAGAACAAATTAAGCACATGAAATCCCATTTCAACACAAGAAGACACTTTTTCCCTGTATAAGGGTCAGACACTGGAACAGGTTGCTCAGAGAGGTAGTGGAGTCTCCATCTGGGAAGGAATTGAAAACCCAGCTGGACATGGTCCTAGGCAACCTGCCATAGTTGACCTTTTTTTTTTCAGCAAGGGAGCTGGACTAGACGGTACTACCCAATCTCAATCATTCTATTTCTGTGATTCTGTGGAGAACCACACAGTGGATCACACTTGATCACACCCCAAAATATATGTAGAGAAAAGTATGTGTTTATTTCCACCAAAGCAATAGCTCCTTCTGTGCTTTTTTAGCGCAGAGTGTTAGCCTTCCTCCTGGCTTACTCTTTTGCACAAGACTCCATTTCTACCTGGAGAATGTGTGTGTCCTTTTCGGCTGTGTCTTCTAGCAGGACACATGAGCCTTTCACTCATTTTAGGAAAGAATTTGACTTAGGTAACTCCAAACTAAAAGTGTCAATCCTTCTACCTTTGGGCCTGAAGGTTTTTTTTTTGTTGGTTTTTTTTTTTTTAGCACAATAGAAGAACTGTATCCTTAGCAATTACAGTAAATCTGATTGATTGACTGCAATCTATAATACTGCAGGTATGACATTATCCTCTCTTAATGCTGTTCTTTTTGAGTTCAGCTGAGGTGCAATTTCATCAGGGACTATCTCAGCACTTTGTTTCACTGAGCTTAACCTTGAAAAGGCATTATTGATTTCCTATCTAAACCACAATTTTTAAAACTGTAATAACTAGACAAATGTATGCTAATTATAAAAATAAAAAAATATATATACAATAAACAAGCTGCTTATTACATGTATTGAACTAAGTTATATAAATCATAATCACATGTCCACGCTACACTTGCATTTTTACTGTGGCATGGAGGGATCTCAGACAAAAGTAAGTGAAAAACTTAAATTGCAAGCACAAAAGAAAAACAAAACTGCATTTTATGAAAACTGAAGATATTGGCTGTGATATTTTTTGAAAATATGTGCTTTATTTTAATTAATGCTGCTGTTTCTGACTATTAAAACAATGCAAAGTAATATGTTAATGGAAAAGCATAATATGATGATATAGTTTCTACTCTAAGTTAAATCAGTGTTAACTGAAAATGTCCTATGACTCTTTATGGACATTTTACTTTCTGGAAAAAGTATTCTGAAATTGTAAGTAAGCTTTCAAATATTTATGAAATTTTGTATTTCACATTTTAAGTTGCCTGTTACTTGTACTTCTTGTAATTCTGGGAGATGGGACATGTATGCACGAATGACAAAACAGAGGCAAAAGAATGTAACTGTAACTGAATAACTTAAACATATATTTGCATGACCGAAATTATGGAAATACATTAACACGACCTAATAGAGATCTACTATATGGGGAAATAAAAGGGTCAGTGAGAGAAAGCTCCAATAATTTCCATTTCTACCTGTGAGTACTATACAGATGGCAAACCCTGTCCTTCTAATAAATTGTTGTCTTATCCTTTTAATTTAAAATTTAGAAGAGCAGGAAAGAAACTGAAAGGAAAATTATTTTCATAAGTAAAAATCACATTTATTTCTGTGGTCAAGGCATAGATTAAGGCTGCTGTAGTAATCTGCACGACCTCATCTGTTGTCTACATTGGGCCATAATGGATGAATTTCACAGCAAATATGTGTTATAATTTAAAATTAATTAATTGGTCTGGTGTTTGGGAACTGAACAGTCACACATGAGAGACATGAGAATTTATAATGATGAAAGTCAGGCAAGAATAATGTTATCTTCTTTGAGACTGTAAAAGGTCTTGTGGTTGAGAACACTTCCACGTAGACTGGTGAGAGGAAGGTTTTGCTAGAGTGAAAGGTTTCTTGAGGAGAAATTAGCTATTCACAGACAGCTCTAATACATGGTAAGCGTTAATGAAACACATCTGTTTCTGAACATCAGAAAAACATTTGAGGATTACTTTGGCTGAGGTTATTTGTAGATGACTGAGCTCTCTACTTAGAGCTTTTGTCAGTCTAACCAGAACCTGTCTTGGTTGTTGTGATGACCTGTTTATCACAGATCTGGTCCTTGTATTCCTATGCTGTAATGGGAATACACTAACAAAGAAACAAAGAAACCTGTCAATCTTAAAGAACAGAAAAAAAAAAAAAAAAAAAAAAAAAAAAAAGAAAGCCCTAAAATAACTCTTGCTCATGTTTTATAACTCATGAAGGATTTTTATTTCAGTAGGTCATCAATCACCAGAATGTCATAGAATGAGTCATAGGCTCATGTCATGGGCTCATTAGAACTGCTGTGCCTAACATAACATATATAGGTCGGTAAAAACAAGTCGAAAACAGTTGTGAAAAGAGATACATTACTAAGTATAAGAGCTGTATATTATTAAGCATGCTATTGGTACATGCTATTGGTATATGCTATTGATATCTGCCTAATGTAAGATAGGTAATTCCAGAATATTGAGAGGCCTGAGCTGAACATTCACATGGTTAAGATAATTGATGGGTTATCTTTTGGTCCTATTGTCTCTGGGTCTACCTGTTAATATTCACAAGAGTAACAGCTTGGAACTTGTTGGGCAAACCTACTGGCTGTTATTTTTCCCTGAGAAGGCTGACATCCTCTAAAATTACGAAAGTCAGTACTAATAGAACAAACCTGTTAACTCTTCAGAAGACCAAAAATGTAAGATTGTGGTTGAAAATACAAGCTAAGCTATAGATTTCCATAGTCTATTAAGGAAAGCTATATTAAAAATTTAATTCTTACTATACTGTTATAAGATACAGAAATATTTAATTTTAGTTTAATTGCAATAATTGGCATTGTAAGACCTTTATTTTCAACTTTAAGTGTCTAAGGTTATGCACCAAGTTTATATTAATATAATATGGAGTAACTTTGTTGTTATATATTATAATAATATATTATTATGTAATAATTGTGCCATTGTATACACAATGCACAAACTTGAATAAACAAATGCCTGCAAGAACTCTTAGTTTAAAATATCTATCAACAAACAGGTTATGTAACTTAGTATATACATGTAATCCCACAACATAAGAATCTATAATGGGTAGTATCAAATCTATTATAATCAGAGTCTGACCAATAATAGAAAGTATTTTAATAATGGGATTTTAGTATGTTTGCAGTTTCAAGTAATTGCTGGAATTCTTGACATTTTGGGAAAAAAAAAAAAAAAGACCAAAAGACCCTAGGGGATAACAAAATTGTATGTTACAGTCATTTTAGTCTCCCATATTACTTACAAAATTATAAATATATCTGAGTTGCCTGACATCTATAAATTCTTTCCTTAGTTATATTGTCAATGCATTGAAAGGCTTTGTTCTCTTTGCCTTTCTCTCATTTCCCACATGTATTCATTCAAAAACAAAACAGAGAAGGGCAGCAGAATGAAGGATGGTTTCCTTATTGTCCATGCTTTAGCATTGACATTGACAGATTCCTACCAGAAATTAAAATGTTTTAATTTATCAAAAATAAAGATTCTAGATCATTGGTAAACTAAGTATAGATTCACCATAGTACTTTCCTGAGACAAGACCAACACAGCATGGTGTAAGACAGAGCAAAAATAAAATAGATGATGTTAGTTCATCATCTGATCATCATCTTAGACGAAAAGGAACTTTGTCCTATTCTGAGGCATTTTGTTTCTTAATTTTAACTGATTATTAAGCTGAAGAATTGCATTGTATATTTACTGGGTAATACTGGCCTAGGTTTTAATCTCACTGAAAGAAGCATTCATTTTTAACCTGTAGTGAAAATTTCATTTTACCTGACTGGATATGCAAGAGTTCAATGAACCATGGAGTCTTGTGCATCGGCTGAGGTATTTTCATTTTTGTAATGAAAGTTTCAGGTTTTTTTTTTTTGTTTTTTTTTTTTTACATTTTTGTCTCTGATATTCTTATGCATGTCTGTTAGTTGGACATGGTGTCATTCATGGTGACATTCCCACAGAGGATGATGGCTCAATGGTTTATATTTAAGTCATACATGACTTAAAGTCATAATTCAACTGAATTAAGTCATAAATGCTGTAAGTATTGCTAGTGATGACAAAAGTGACATGTTAAGTACAACTGTTTGTATATGGAATTAGTTTATTGTTTTCTATCCACAAAGAACATTTTTATATTTTTTTTCATTATTTAATTTTTCTGTAACTCTCAACATTATACAGTTGCAATTTTTTTGGAAGTATGTATTATTTATTTTTGATATGTTACCGAGTAATCTTAAGCAATCACTTTTTTTGTATGCTAGCAAGCCCATTGTTAAATCATGTATGTGCGTCTATAATGCTTTATTAGTGTAGTCCTCCGAAATGCCAGACATAATAAGACTCCTCTCTACTCTTAGGCACCTTATAAATATGTCTATTGGATACCCATGTAGTATATCACACAATTTTTGTACTGTAATATATCTTTGTGTGTCTACCTTCCTATGAATGTGCTACAAGGACAGTCATACTCAAAGACTAGGTACGTCATCTCACTTTGGTTTTATGCCAGTAAGAAATTCAGCAGAGTATTCCATATCCATGTTAGTATCACTCCTGATGTCTATAGGAAAAAACTGACATTAGAATTGAACTGCTAACTCAGTATAGAAGATACAACTATTCAAATAACAATTGAACAGAGGGTGGTTTTGGCAGTCATATCCAAAAACCAGAGCCTTAACAAAATCCATATTTTTCTTGCCAAGTGGAATATTTAGTAACTTTAGTAACTTCATATATATATATATAAATGTTAGGCCTTAATCTTAGGATATGGGGGTCTTTCTAATTGAATTTTAAAAAGGAGAGCTAAAGTCACCTTATTGCAGGAGGAAGACCAGCATCTGCTTATTCTCCTACAGTGGATGACAGCTATCTCCCAGAAATACCAAGATCTGTGAGACATGTACCCATGTTTCTCATATTTTATGATAATGCTCTCATCACTAAGCTCCAGAGTATTCAGAGTTGGTAACTGTATTGGTTCTCAGTTTCTGCTGTTCATCAACAACTTCATATAAAGTGAAAGAGGGACTGAGATTCAGGTATTCAACTTCATGAGTACTCAAACTATATAGCTGGAAAGACATTCTAGCTTTCTCTGACTTACTGTGTCCCATCCAAGGGGAGATACAAGAGTAACTATTTTGTGTTATGGACCACGTTAAGACTCTAGTAAGTAAGTCAGATGCTTTCTTAGCATCTGAGACCTAGTGAGATGAACCATGCTTTTTTTTTTTTTTTTTTTTTTTTTCCTTTACCTCTTGAAAGTCGTCTGGCATGGATTCCAGCTGACCAGCTGACACAGTTGCCAAATAGGTTTTGTGGCCACAGAGGTGGGACTTGCTCAATCATTCTGTTGAAACTTTTCCAATTTGGAGGACAGACAGACTGAAAATTACTCTCTTTAGCAGTTCAAGATTTCTAATCTGTTCACCTGTGATCTACTTCCTAACCCCTATTTTGATGTTTTGAAGTAGTTCCTACTTAAGCTAAAAAAAAAACAAGGTGTAAAAAAGGAAGAATTACAGTTATTTCCAAGGTGTCTAGATAGATTTTGAAGGGCAAGAAGGTCAAACTCACAAAGATATATAGACATCTAGAGTCTAATCAAATGGGAATTGCTTAACTAAGTACCTTTGAGAATATCAGTGGAACTAATTTGCCTAAGGTCAGAGAAAGAAAATATATCAAGGTGAGAGATGAACTGAGATTTTCCATATCCTGTTACCATTTGTTTATCCACAGGATATATAATTTCAGCTGCTTTTGCAGTTAATTTTAATAGATACTGACAGTATAGATATTTTCTTTTCCTGTTGTTGTATTTTCTTATTTCAAGATATTGCAGAGAAGCGAATTTAGATGATCAGCTGTTACAGTTACACTTTTATAGATCTTAGCTGGTTTTCCATCTGGCACGGATCAACCATTTTACCGTACTGCCATTTTTTTTCAAACATCTTTACAGGTAGGAAGATTGTTGTTCTACATTAGGTGGTTTTTTCACATAAGCAAAAGCATTCTCTAGGCTGACAGATTTATGATTAAGGTGGCTGCAGAAATGTTCCCACCATCAGTGCATAATGGATACTTTGTCAGTAAGCAATTTGCCTCCATTCACAGAGGTGCAATTATCATCTTTGCTGGACTGAGGACAGTTTTGAGTGCTTCATGGAGCTTCAGTGTTTCTAGCTTTTCTGCATATGACAGTAGTTAATCCACTATCTGATCCAAGTAGATACCTCATACAGATCAAAGATCATTTATAATTTCCTTTCAGAGACTTCTCTAAATCAGGCCTTGTGTGCATAGTAGTGAATGTAGAAGTTGTATGGCTGTCTTCTCTAGAAGGGACGGCTTTTACTGAGCTTGGTGAAGTGACTTGTGTTGGGTGTGCTGTGACTCTCTTTGATTGAAGACTATTGCAGTAGCAATGGCATACATCAGTTTTGCTATTCCTATAGTGCTCCTTTGCTCAGGCTGTTTAGATTAATGGCTGTACAATCCAGGTCAGTATCAAAATTCTTGCAGGAACACCATTTGTAGTGTATTTTGTTATTCTCAGTAAATGCTCTTGGTAATGATATTTAATTCATCATTTGCATTTCATGAGATTCTTAGCCTGCTAGGTTTGGGGACAGAGTAAATAGGATCAAGTTTACTTAGGTACCATGTTTTAACAGATTGTCCATGTTTGTTGTTGCATCACTTTTTCAGACTGGGAAAGTGAAAGAAAAAAAAAAGAAATCTCAGAGTATAAAGCATGTGTGTAGGTAAATTCATTTTGGGGATTTTGCCTCTGTGGCCCTCTTTATGAATTAAGTTAGTCACACATACTGGTACTTAAATGCATATAACATAATCTGCAGAAATGACTAGCAAAGGCTAATTTTGAAAAAAGCAAGATGCAAGAAAAAAACTGGCATTCTGTACTTTCATATTGAATGGGAAAGAGATGCATTGCAAATGCAAGTCTGTGCAGAGCTCTCTTACTGGATCTCCTCCTCTTTAAGCATCAAAGGAAATAATTCTTTAGGAAATTTAGGAGATGTAGTACCATACCTTTCTTATCACTGAATATTCTTACTGGATTTCTGAAGAGTTACCTCCTAGTCATCGTAACAGTTTTCTAGGTAAATGTATAGAAGGGCTTTTTGATTTAAACATTTAAAGTGTGTATGACAACATAAAAGCACCGAAACAGGTTTAGGCATCATGGCTGGAAGACTAATGCCTAGCTTAAAAAAAAAAAAATAAAATAAAAACAGAAAACCTAGACTAAATAAACACTAGTCTTAGCCTTTGAATCGCTGCACAAATGCCAACTGCGTTATTAAATATATTCTGTCAAGCCGCTTCCACCAGGCTTCCACCAAAGCCAGCAGTGAAGTGTTGGGCAAGGAGAGGAAGCAGGGAGAGACTGTCTGCCTCAGTCTGCTGCTGCTCAGGTGTTTGCAGCAGCAAACTGGCATGGTTTTCTTGAGTGCAGAAGTACTGGGTTCTCTTCTAACTGTTGAGCTTTAAAAGTGAAAATTATTCCTGGTGAACTTTTTGCAGCTGATGGAGGGTGTCTGTGCTGCAATTCTATACAGCAACACCTATTTGCCTCCCATTTTTTTTCTCTGATCCTCACGTTCACCCATGTTTTGAAGTGGCAGGGAATGAGGCGAGTGCTGGCATTGCTCTTTGCTTGCTTTGCAGCATTCTCTCTTGAAGGCAGTCCAAGCAACTGACAGAGAAGGGGTTAAAGTGCTCTGTGTTTTGTGCTTGGTTACTAACCTTCCAGCCAAAGGGGAATTGTTCTCCTTTCACTGAAGTCCTTCAATCTCTTTGCATCACTTTTGGTGCTGTATAACATTTTAAAAGCTCCCTCACTGACAGACATGGCCAGAGGCAGAGCTCTGCTGGGAGAACCACAATGCACAGAGCCTCTTCAGCAAAGACCTGTGATATAGAAGTTAAATTGAATACAGCATGATTTTGGGGGGTTGTGAAGCAGTGCAGACTACCCCACCACTTTTTTATGTTGTTAATTTCTGTCTCCCATCCATGCCTGAGCTATTCAAAAGGATACTTTGAGTTCTTTTATATATATATATATATATATATATTTTTTTTTCTGTGTTGCATAGTCACTCTGATTTTGCCATAAATATTAGGCATGTATTCTGCAGTCATGGATCAAGAGAGGCACAGGAGTTTGGATTTTTTTTTTTTAAACTGAATTATGGATGAACACAATCTGAACCTGATGCTATATGCTGTTGAAGAGAGAGAAGATGCATTAAAGAGAGAGAAGCACAATAAGTAATGTGAACTTGTAAATAAGGATTATAATAGAAATAGATTCCAAATATTCATTTGGATGCCCCACCCTCTAGTATGGTGTGGTCCTGTCTTAAAGGTTTATTGATGGAATAAAATTCAGAGAATAGAAACAGTAACACAAATGAGAATTTTGATGTATGCATGGTACCTGGAAATATTTTGCTGTAGGAAAAAAAAGAAAGAAAGAAATGTCTTGAGCTCAATTTACAATATTTTTTAAATTATTTTTTAAATTATTTTTGGTGTTAGAAAAGGACCATGAGCAGATAGGAGTTCTTTCACTTATAATCCTTTCTGAAGGAATTCAAACACCCAAAACGTAGTCTTTCTCATTAGAACAGGAAATCTTTTTCTATATTTAGAATAGGCACTGCAGTTATTCTTCTAGGGTTTTATTTGTTAGTTTGTTTTTCTTCAAAACTCATTATTTGGCATTCCAATCCTTTCTATTTAGATACTTTACCATGTAGCTAACAAATAAGAATTTAAATGTTATTTATTGCTATGGACAGTAATGGCATTATTTACAAGGAAAATATAAGCTATGGCAGTGCTTGAAAATGAGAAAATACATATGGTTAGGTACTTTACCATGTCTTCTCTTTTGAGGTCCATATCATGCCATTCATTTCTAAGCAGAACTCTTTATTGATTTGGGAGAAACTTCTACTTAAAAATCAATGGCACAATATGGCCCTAACCAAGTGTTGAATTCCATATTGATATAAAACATATTTTTGTTCTTAAAATGTAAAATGCATCCATCTTAAATCCTAGAAGTAGAATTTGTTGTACCCGACAAACAGCAGACCTATGGAGTAGGCTGGCATTTCATTCCTAGGTTGCAGGTCTTAAAGAGACAGGAATAGGAATATTAATTCATTTTAAAGGCTTCAATGCTCATTGGGATTTAAAATTGGTTAGCATAGAACAGTAGTTTATAAAAATTTTAGTTGTCAGGAAACAACTTCAATCCCTGCCTAAAAATGAGTGCAACATGCAGGTTGCCAGTCATCCATCCTTAATAAATAAGAGCCACGGAAGGGAAAGGATTCGTCAAACAGTTGTACTGAGCATTATGAAAATGTGAGAGTTCAGAATTAACACCTGCACTGGGGCCAGCATAGTCATGGATAGCTTCATAAAAGGCATTCTGTCTATTGAAGGAAGCATCAGTAGCTTGGAAAAGTGGGAAAAGTAAACACGATACTTTTCTTTTATCTTTTTCTTTACTTTTTTTTTTTTCTTTTTCTTTACTCCATGTTCCCTCAGTACTTACTGAGACCCACCTCAATACCAATGTTTGCTATTGTTTAATGTCTAGTTCTAAAGTTTAGAATAGCTTCTTTTGTTTCAGCATGAACTCCATCGATTTATCAGTCTCCACAGTGACTTTATTGTGGGCTGCATCACAACATTGTTAAATGGTGTGAGTGCTCATTTTCACAATTTTTTTGTTGGTGCTGAACTTAGTGCAAAGTTGGAAATAACAGCTAAAGGCACATTTTATTGAACTCAGTTCACACTCTGTAATATTTAAATATTTACATTAATTGTATTTAAATATTTACATCTTTTAGCACTGTCATTTTATTAGTTGCAGACAATGAATCAGAGATTTTCATAAATATTAAAAGAAAGCACCTCTATTAATTACACTGTGGCTAGAAAAACACAGAATTCTTTCTTACCTGCCTTTCTGTTCAAATGGTCCATGCTGGTATAAACAGAGCAATGTGATAGCACAACAATTCCTTCAGTTTTTTTTTTTTTTTTCTTCTTTGCTGATGGCATTTGGCTGCTACAAGGATCACCACTGTTTTAATTGTCACCTTGATGTGATAGTTCTGTCTCAGCCTTGTAGTTAGTTAGCACTGATTTATTTTTAATCTGTGTACCTGGCATTTGTCAGTATAAATGAGCATCACTGTCTTACCTTACTGGCTTCTGTGTTGTTTCATTTCCTACACTGACTGCAGTTCTGTCATTTTCTCCATAGATCAGGACTGTGGTTTTTAAATCTATTTTACAGTAGTGCTGAAGAGCAACACAACTACTGTTTTGAAGGCTTGTCGTGAGAAGAGAATGCCAGTCCTGGATGGCATATTGTGTGTTGGCAGCACTGTGGGGTTTGGCTGTATGTGCACTCTTTCTTGTTTATTAATTCCCATGGAATCCATACAAATCTGTCCTCCAGAGTCCAAGGTTCAGTATAAGCCTTGTCCATGTCCATCCTTAGTAAGAGAATGCATCCAAAGCACTTTTCTGGCAGAGACAAAAAGTGAAGTGTCCTGGTTCTTGGCAGTGGGATTGGAGGGTGGGTACTCTCTTTCCTGACATTTTATGTGTGAATCCAGAGTAAATACTTCTGACATCACTGATGGACAATGGGTTTGTTGGTTAACAGGGTCATAAAAGTTGGTTAACAGGGTTTGGGCCTGCCCTAAACCAGAAACACAGATGATGGTAAGCAGGCCAAGAATGAGCTATTCCTATGCTAACACCATATTCTAGAGCAGCTCAGTGCTACAATCAAAATGGTAATTGCTTTAAAAACTGTGATTCCTAATCTTTTCTTTCTGTCTCTAGAAACTAACTAGGTATGAGAATTTTGATGAATGCTTCAATGTAATTTTATGTAATTTGATGTTGCCATGTAAATCTCTTTTATAGGTCCCTTTAGATGGAATTTAATGCGGCAAAAACCTTGTCATCAGAAGGATTAATGCCTGCATTAGCATTTCCGCAATAAAATCAGAAGCTAAGTGGTGGAGGCCACAGACACCTCAAACCTGGATTCCTCTGCTCTGCATTAAGTGCTGGAGTTTTTATTACTTGCTGTAGGGAAACTGTTGCCAATGCTTACAAGGAACTGCTTATCCCTGCTTCTCTGGGTCCTGTTTGATGGAGGTCTCCTAACGCCACTGCATCCAGAGCCACAACAGACTTTAGAAGCAGAGCCAAAAGACCATGTTGTGCCAGTGCCAGGGAGGAGGTCATCTGTCCAGCGAGTCAGACGAGGCTGGGTGTGGAACCAGTTTTTTGTGCTGGAGGAGTACATGGGCTCCGAACCTCAGTATGTGGGAAAGGTAATTTTTTACTCTTTCTTTAAAAGTTCAAATGACAAGGACAAATAGTGCAATATGCTATAAATATGTACCTGTTTCTGATGGGGCAAATCTTCTTCAGCTGGTAGTAGTTCCCTCTGTCCATCCCCTTCACCACTCAGCCTCTTATATATCAGCAATAGACTTGATTTTTATTTTGGGTGTTCAAGTTTAGAACATTTACTTCCTGCCTTTGTAGGTCTGTCTTATTTCCTTATCCTTGGTTTTGGCATAAAACAAAAAAATCGGGAAGTTCTGAGATAACTTTGTGGTGCACCACAACTAACATTAACAGTCTACTGTAACACCATACTTGATTTTTAGCAATGAAAGTCAGACTGATATCAGGGATAAGGTTTAAACCCAGAAGTCTCTAGCCCAGAATGCACACAGTTATTTCTCTGGTTAGTATGGTTAGTGCAAATCTGTTTTCAGTCAACACAGATACCTGCTTTTGCTGTGCTATCTTGTGACTCAGTATCCTTTGCTGCATTTCTTTCTGATTGTTCTGATCATTTTCATATATTTCTAATGTGATATATTGCTTCATAATTCAAAGTCTTGCAATATAGCTTTTATACTCTGCATAGGCATGCAAACTCACACATACATAGCATTTATGCAATTCTCTCTCTCATTATGTGACCACTGTTTCTATAATAGAGCATATGTAATTTGATAGCCTGTTCTTTGAGGGGTGTCAGCGTGAATTTAGAAAATAGAGCTTTCAGGAAGGATGGCATAAATGGAGAGCTGAAAAAAATATAGCACAGCTATATTTGCATGCTATGTATAATTTTCAATATAAGTAAAGACAATTACTCAATTAAAATAAGAGGTTAAGGATGCATTTCTTAGGTCCCTAAATGCCACTTCCCTAGACATTGAGGTTCAGATTCACCTTTCAAAAAAACATGAGGTGTCATGTTTCAGTTTTTACTTTAATACTTTGTATTTATTTTTTTCTTTCTCTCTCTCTTATTTTTTTTTTTTAATGTAAAGGCTGTGAATGGGTGGTTGGTTTGTTTGTTTTTTATTTAAAATAAATAAAATTCACAAAAAGTTAATTTTCCTTCCTACCCTTCCAGAAATTTGTTACAAGTAGAGAGTGTATAAATACTACACGTGTTTCACTAAGCGTTTGGACAAACCAGTCAAAAATATACTTTAATATTACAGATATAAACATTAGTGTTAAACACTAAAATATATAAGCCAATAACATTTGCAAAACAGTATGCTTATATCACAAAGATAATATGATGAGTTTCATTTACATGCTGAAGTCAGGGCAATCGCATAATGGAAAACTGCATCTTTGTGATGTCTGGTTGCTACTAATTATCCTTTCTTTAACACATATCATTGTTCTAGCCACTAGCTAAAGATGCAAACAAGGAGTCTAATTGTGTTCAATGTTGTAGCACAGGCAACAGGATTGCTGAGCTTTTTATCTCCAAAGACAGAGATGCTATCAATGCACCACTGTAATACGTTAGTTTTTATGCCTTTATATAATATAGTCTCGATAGTCATTTAGGGTCAGTTCTAAGCTACCAAAATAATATTATTTTTTCCATAAAATTGATTGTTATCAATACATTTGAATTTGAGCTCGTAAGCAGCTTCAGAATTAGTGGAATTTTCTATTAAAAGTAACTCTTACGACGTCACAGATATAACTGGCATGTTTTTAATTCTTAAAATTTTTTGAACTGTATCAAGTTGCTGAAAAGATGTTTCTCAAACATGATGAAAGATAGAATTGTAGTGTAGTATACATAATAGTGATGCTTCTTGAAAGGTTATCATATACCAGAAGTAAATGTTATGCTGTTACCTGATAAAATTCAGGAGGATCTTGGTGGTGAAACACAAAATACATTAGGATATATAATTTAATACATCAGAATGATTGTCAGAATATCTGTTTTTATATGGAATATATTCCAAATGATTATTTTTTGAAGTAATGTTCATTATCTGCCAAGCATCTATTTGATGTTTATTCTGGTATATTTTGTGTCTCAAAAAAATAACTTGCATATTCTTCACCTAAACTCTTTGAGTTAAAAAAAAAAAGAAAAAGAAAAAGAAAATGAGACGATGGAGGTGTTACTAGTTACTATTTCCCTCTTCTTTTCCATAAAGCTCTCAAAGAGGCAGAACACTGAATGGGAAAAGTTATTTAGAGAAGTTGTGCTATTAAATCCAGACAGTGAAAGTCATACATAATACAAATATAAGCTGTTCTCAACATACTGAAATACACTCAGCAGCGGCTAATCAATATCTTCATATCATACTTCATTTTTTTAGATCATGGAAAAAAAAAAAAAGATATGAAATGACATTGAGTTCTTGATTGCAGAAATAAATGTTTGATGTTACAGGGTTTCTTTGATTTTAACAAGGTATGGGGATAAGTCCACTGTCAAAAAAATCCACCTAGAAGTCATTCATTTATGGTGGATGAACTTGATATGTGAACTCTGTGCAAAGCCAATGGCAAATTTTGAAGTTAGGTCTCTTCTGTGTTTAGAACTCTTCCTAGTTTTGTGTATATTAGTATGAATAAAGTTTAGTAAACTTGAAATACTGTAATTTAAGAGGCTGCATACAAGGCAGATTTGCTTGAAGGCCAAATTTGGGAATGATATATTCTGGGTATTTAGGAAAAATCAAGGCCCATTACAACTAAAAATACCGATTATCTTTTTTGAAAAATGCAGCCCATGTTCTGCAATGAGAACTGATGAAGATTTTTTTTAATTTTTATTTTTTGGTTTCTTAAATAAATCACTTATGCTTTTTCCATGCAAGTGAACAGGAATCAACTTGTCATCAAGTGCTTTTGCAATGTACCAGAAAAACCACAGTAATTTCAATCATTTCCTTTTTTGGTCAATGCATTAGACATAATACTTTTGATGGTGGAAATGATAAACTCCCAACCAATCCTGAACACGTGAGGAATTTGCTGCTCCACCTGGATCCATACAAGTCCATGAGTCTGGATGGGATTCATCCCAGGGTGCTTAAAGAGCTGGCTGATGTCATTGCAGGACCTTTCTCAATTATTTTTCAATGATCTTGGGAATCTGGAGAGGTCCCAGTAGACTGGAAGCTGGCAAATGTGCCAATTTTCAAGAAAGGTAAGAAAGAAGACTCTAGCAATTACAGGCCTGTCAGTCTCATGTCAGTGCCTGCTAAAATTATGGAGAAGATGATCCTTGAATTTATTGAAGCACATGTGGGGGACAATGCAGTCATTGGTCCCAGCCAATATGGGTTCGTGAGGGGTAGGTCCTGCCTAACAAATTTGATTTCCTTTTATGATAAGATCACCCATCTAGTCAATCAAGGGAAACCAGCTGATGTGATCTTTTTGGACTTCAGCAAAGCTTTTGACACGTTTTCCCATAGGATCCTACTGGACAAAATGTCCAGCATACAACTTATCAAAAACATCATACGACAGGTGAGCAATTGGCTGAAGGGCAGGGCTCAAAGTGTAGTGATAAATGGGGCCACACATGGCTGGCAGATGGTCACTAGTGGGGTCCCTCAAAGCTCCATTTTAGGGCCAGTCCTCTTCAATGTTTTTATAAATGATTTGGATGTAGGACTAGGAGGTGTTTTGAGCAGATTTGCCAACGACACCAAACTTGGAGGAGTTGTAGACTCGGATGAGGATGGAAAGGCCTTGCAGAGAGATCTGGACAGATTGAAGAGCTGGGCGATCACCAACCACAGGAAGTTTAACAAGAGCAAGTGCTGGGTCCTGCACCTGGGACAGGGCAACCCTGACTATATGTACAGACTGCGCGATGAGATGCTGGAGAGCAGCCCCACAGAGAGGGATCTGGGGGTTGTGGTTGACATCAAGTTGAATATGAGCCAGCAGTGTGCCCTGGCAGCCAGGAGAGACAACCGTATCCTGGGGTGCATCAAGCACAGCATTGCTAGTCAGTCAAGGGAAGTGATTGTCCTGCTCTACTCTGCGCTGGTGCAGCCTCACCTTGAGTACTGTGCAGTTCTGGGCACCACAGTATAAAAAGGACATTAAACTGTTGGAGAGTGTCCAGAGGAGGGCAACGAAGATGGTGAAGGGCCTAGAGGGGAAGACATATGAGGAACAGCTAAGGTCACTGGGCCTGTTCAGCCTGGAGAAGAGGAGTCTGAGGGGGGACCTCATCACGGTCTACATATGCCTCATGAGGGGGAGTGGAGAGGTAGGTCACCTATTCTCCATAAACACTAGTGATAGAACCCGCGGGAAAGGTGTTAAGCTTAGGCAGGGGAAGTTTAGGCTGGACATCAGGAAGAGGTTCTTCACCAAGAAGGTGGACACACAATGGAACAGGTTCCCCAAGAAGTAGTCACTGCACCAAGCCTGTCTGAATTTAAGAAGCAATTGGACTGTGCACTTAGTCACATGGTCTAAACTTTTGGGTAGACCTGTGTGGTGCGAGGAGTTGGACTTGATGATCCTTATGGGTCCCTTCCAACTCAGGATATTCTATGATTCTATGATTCTATGTTTATTATTATTTAGCATTATTTCACAACCATATATTTTTCAAAAAGTAATTATTTTTGTAATACTTCTTTGTTTTAAAGTGATATTAAGTATATTATAGAGTTCAGGATATTTCACATGACCTGGAATTACTGTTTTTTTTAATCTTCTTCTTCCAGCTATGATAGCTGGGCACAATATAGTGGCAGATGCATAGGTGTTCATATTACTTGTTATGGAGCAGCTGCACCAATATTGTCACAGTAATTTATAAATAGGAGTTTAATGTGTCTATTAAATCAGCTGATAATTTCACTAAACAATTAGGGGTGACTAGTTAATTTTGGAAGGCACCTGGAAGAGCACACAGATTTACAACAGTAATGTCAGCTGTTATTGGCCAACACACTCAATTCATTTTATGTCTATTTTTAGAAGACTGTCTCAAGAAGTGTCATGTTTCAAATCAAAATATGGTTTAGAAACTGATGGAGATTAGTCTTACTCACAGTTAGAGAGAGATTTTGAAATAGTGCTTCATGTTGACACATTGAAACCTGACAGTAAAAAATAAAAAAATAAAATAAAAATCTTTTAATATACTTTGCCATTTAACCTGAATATGAAATCAAAGGTCTGGAAATCCTATGCTTGCATAGCACAGAAGTGACATAAAGATCCAACACGTTGCCAAGGAAAAAAGAATCCCCTTTACTAGAGATCCATCTAGCAGATCTTGTCTAAAATGGGAAATTGGAATATTGTGGTGCCATGTGACCCATCCAAATTGGAGGGATGTTGGAAAGCTTGCTGTAAAATAAATCTATGTGTATTTTGTGTTTTCCTGTACTGTGAAGCTCCAGGAGGCCATGGATAATAGAATGTGTGGAGTAAGATAACAAAATTTCTTGATTCTTTCCTTGTGATGATGTTTAGTCCTCACTGAAGGGTGACAGATAGCATGAGAATATCTGATCCTCAAGCACAGCCCTGTCCCAGGACAGTTCTAAACCACTAACAAGGTAGCCGTTTTAATTGCCCTTATGCAAGGGTAACTTAAGGGAGCCTAGCCCCACTGGACCATTATAAATCTCACTGAAATCTTTCTTCATTTTTCTGTGATATGCAGGGGCAGCATAATAGAATGAAGGTTCAAGAGAACAAAATAGGTGAGAGCAGTATAGGTTCTTCATTATCAAGATAATACCAACAAAACATCAGTTTTAGTCGTTAAGCATGTAGCATGCTTCCTTTTACATAAATAAACATTGCCAGTGTGTTAACACATCACATCCTTCTCACATGTTGTGTGCCTGCACAGTAGCTCTTGGTGAGGGTTTTTCCTGGCTGTCCTCAAGGTTGTGGAGATAGGCACGTGGCAACTTGTTCTGAGCACAGCCTGGGTGCATTGTGAAATATTTTTCAAGATAATAGACTTTTTATTTTTTTTTTTTCTGTTTTCAAATGTGCAACAACTAAAGATGCTCAGCATGCCAAGTTGCTAATGAAAAACCTGTATGTTTTGCATCATTTTGTTCTTTCAAACTTCTGCTGTTATACATGCTCACGTACAAACCACTTCAGACTTCTTTGTTGTCGTCCCCAGCACTTGGAAAAAGTTGTAGTTACAATTGCTGTATGGCTATGTGGGTTACACATAGCAGTATGGCAGTTTTTATCTGACTCAGTCCTGAGAAATGTTCATCATCTTCAGAGGTTACCCCATATATCAAGGCAGACACTGTGCTGATCAGGTGGAAGCAGGGCTCTATATCTCTGACTAGAAGAGAATGCTTTTCTGATGTCTAATAATTTATCCTCTGCATCTGAAATATGAACACAGAGTTCATTTATGCATTTTACAGTGGTTTGGTTTTAATTTAATAAAATTTATGTTGGCCATCTTCCATCAGGCTTAAATCAACACCTATTTTTGAATATGCACTCAAATTTTACAGTTATTTTCCCGCTTGGGTGTCTGGATGGTAGGGCAGTCTGTGAAGGAAATTTTACACTACTTGTGCAGAATCTGTTCTCAGACAAAGAAATCTACAGTACTGTGGCTATCATTTAGGTGTTATCCAGAAGCACTGAGTTAACTTGAAAGAAAAATAGAAATAAAGGAAAATAAATTCATGCACTGAATTTGAAAGCTACTGCCCTTTGAAGTAGGAAAAAAAAAAAAAAAGGTAAATCTCAGTAATGGTTTTATGCTAGTTAGTTTGATTTATGCACGGATATATTTCTACTAGACTCCTGTTAAGATGTCCATGGTAATACTTCATTTAAAGCTGTCAACAGAGTTTTTCCTAGATTATCAGATTCCATGCCCACAAAGAACAGCAACAAGTAACAGTACTAGAGAGAGAGCTGTCTATATATACTATATGTCTATATATATACACTATGTCTATATACTGAGCAAATAGACATTTGCTCAGTACCATCTTCAAGGATGTGAGAGTTTTTGTTGCAGGCACTGCTACTAGTAACATGTTAACTCCCTCCAGTTACTAATTTCTGGATGATTTTAATTTGAAAGATCTTTAGAATAGTAGTTATGGGAGCAGTTTTGTTCCCAACATCTTTAACCCACAGGAATTTGTATACCCTCCGCTGTCTGCAAGCATCATGGGGAAATTCTTGTCCTTAGATGATTTGAAGTATGATCACATATGATTGGATTAGCCCAGCTTACTAAATGAACTGACTGAATTTATACCATGCACTTTTTCAAGTAAAAACATTGTCATACGAAATTACAATTTCTCACAGGTAATGAAAGAGATGGAGAAATATGAAATAGCAAAAAGGTGTAAGAGAAATCAGAACTGGGACAGCTCTGGAACTTTGCATCTCACTGGGTCGAGCTAAGACCTTTGTCTCCCTTACTTATTGCTGCCTGGTGAAAAAAGTGATGACTGAAAGCTTTGCAAACTGTATATTGCATAAAGTATGTGAGACACAAAGCAGTTTTGACAGCTGCACATGAAACTGTGAGATGGAAGTAGAAATGCAAAGCTCCCATGAGCAAGTCAGACTAGCATTTAATGTTTACTTTTGCAAGCTCATATTTTTATAAGGTGTATAAAGAGTTAGTTTTACTGTCACGTGTGGTAGAGATGAGCAACTTGCATACAACAGAATGTTTCTTATTGATCTTCACATATTGATTTACTTAGGTAGCTTATAGTGGGAAAATTAGAAGCAAAATACTGATAATGGCAACACCTTCTGCCTGTGGTTCTTACATTCATGAAAATTATATGAGGCATTTGGAGATCAAACAGATGAAAACTATGTCTTCATTGATTGCATGAGAGAATGAGTGAATTTGGGTTGAAGAAAGATCAAAATAAAAAGGAATGTTCAACTTCTTGAGTTGTAACCTACATTTTAGGAGTTCTAAAAGACTGTGATGATTGTTCAGGACTACTAAGGAAGTCACAAATAGAAACACTTAAAACTCTAAAACCCAGCATACTATATTGGCCTTGAATTTAGTGATCAGCATAGGAGACTGAAAGCCTGCAGAGGTTTTCTGTCACCAGCTCTCAAAGACTTCTGAAAACAACTGAGTGGATGGTGCCAGCATGCATCTGAAGTTTATATTATTGACACAGATAGAGAAATACAAATGAAGTTGTTGGAATTAAACTGCTAAGGAAAAGCCTTATATCTATGGTAGCTAATTTTTTTGGAGTGTTATTGTACAAATGGCTTCATCTGGACAGAAAGCTCATTAGAATCTTCTAGGGATATTTGGAGGTCCTGGCATACAGACAATCCAAAATATGGTCTGCTCTTTAAATCCAAGTGAATTTGAAGATTTGAAATTTGCTTAATCTAAATCTAAATCTGGAGTTGGTCTAAGAACTTCTCACTCATGTGGCAGACAGATAGTGTTTCCAATACACAGCTCAGACACACAGACATGTTATATACATCAGTAGCTCAAAACTGAGTTTATAACTAATGAACATTATAATACCATTTGCAATTGAACTGAAGGAGAAACCAGCTGAGATCACAAGATATCCTTTCTGGAAAAGCACCAGAACACCAGATAGGAAATTAAATAGAAATAGCCAGAGAGTAAAATGTAGAAAAGTATTAAATATCTGTAGTCATTCCTGTATCTGGAGAACAATATGTAAACCAAAGTAATTAGGATATTCAGAAATTGAGTAAAATTTATGATCACTGCAAGATGTGAGGGGTTAAATAAAAATGGATAGCATAATACTTTATTCAAACATGTATGTAAATTCAAACAAATATGTAAATTCTTCATAGGAAAATTGAATTGAAGAAATACTAATGAAAGGACTGCTAGATGACAGGGGTCTAGTTTAAAGGTCGTGATTTCATAATGAGAAGTTCATTTTTGAAAGTGTAGACATTTTTGCTTGTTTTGTGAGGGGGTGCCAATTTGGTATAAAAACAATATTTAAAAAGAAAATGTGAACAAGTTTCAGAAATATAGATGTATACCATTTATTTTGTAATTCCACTTAAGATATAAAAATAGGTGTTAAAATGTGTAAGTGAATATTTCCATAATTAAAATTATTTGCTTTAATACAATACACAGAATAATTTACAATTCATGAATAGGGGAAAATGGAACCTGGGCCAGGAGCTGGCAGGGCTCATTGAGAGGGCTTTAAACTAGGCAAGATGGGGGATGGGGCTGAAGCAAAGATTGTTGGAGCTGTGCCAGGGGGAACAATAGCAAGGCCGGGGGATAAGGCAATGGCCCAGCTGAAGTGCATCTACACCAATGCACGCAGCATGGGTAACAAACAGGAGGAGCTGGAAGCCATCGTACAGCAGGCAGGCTACGACTTGGTTGCCATCACGGAGACGTGGTGGGACCACTCTCATGACTGGAGTGCTGCAATGACTGGCTATAAACTCTTCAGAAGGGACAGGCAGCATAGAAGGGGTGGTGGTGTGGCTCTCTGTATTAGAGAGTCTTTGTTGTAGAATTCGAGGCTGGGAATGACAAGGTTGAGTCCCTTTGGGTCAGGATCGGCGGGGCCAACAAGGCTAGTGTCCTGGTCGGGGTCTGTTATAGACCGTCGAACCAGGATGAGGAGACAGATGAGGAGTTCTACAGGCAGCTGACAGAAGTTGCGAAATCATCGGCGCTTGTTCTCGTGGGGGACTTCAACTTCCCTGACATATCCTGGAAGCACAACACAGCCCAGAGAAAGCAGTCTAGGAGGTTTCTGGAGAGCGTGGAAAATAGCTTCCTGATGCAGCTGGTTAGTGAGCCTACCAGGGGAGGTGCCCTGCTAGACCTTCTCTTCACAAACAGAGAAGGACTGGTGGGAGATGTGGTGGTCGGAAACTGTCTTGGGCAGAGTGACCACGAAATGGTGGAGTTCTCTATTCTTGGCGAGGCCAGGAAGGGGACCAGCAAAACCACTGTATTGGGCTTCCGGAGGGCTGACTTTGAGCTGCTCAGGATACTGGTTGGTAGAGTCCCTTGGGATGCGGTTCTGAATGGCAGAGGAGTCCAGGAAGGCTGGGCGCTCTTCAAGAGGGAAATCTTAATGGCACAGGAACGGTCTGTCCCCACGTGCCCAAAGATGAGCTGGTGGGGAAGAAGACCAGCCTGGTTCAACAGAGAATTGTGGCTTGAGCTTAGGAGAAAAAAGAGGGTTTATAATATTTGGAAAATTGGGCAGGCCACTAGGGAGGACTATAAGGATGTTGCGAGGCTGTGCAGGGACAAAATTAGACAAGCCAAAGCTCATCTGGATCTCAATCTGGCTACTGCCGTTAAAGATAACAAAAAAATGTTTTTATAAATACATCAACACAAAAAGGAGGATTAAGGAGAATCTCCATCCTTTACTGGATGCGGGGGGAAACTTAGTTACAAGTGATGAGGAAAAGGTGGAGGTGCTTAATACCTTCTTCGCCTCAGGCTTTAGCGGCAATACCGGTTGTACTCCGGATACCCAGTACCCTGAACTGGTGGAAAGGGACGGGGAGCAGGATGTGGTCCTCACTATCCATGAAGAAATTCTGTGATTCTGTGAAATGGTTGGTGACCTGGTACGGCACTTGGATGTGCACAAGTCGATGGGGCCAGATGGGATCCACCCAAGGGTACTGAGAGAACTGGCAGAGGAGCTGGCCAAGCCACTTTCCATCATTTATCAACAGTCCTGGCTATCAGGGGAGATTCCAGTTGACTGGCAGCTAGCAAATGTGATGCCCATCTGCAAGAAGGGCCGGAGGACTGACCCGGGAAACTACAGGCCTGTCAGTTTGACCTCAGTGCCAGGGAAGCTCATGGAGCAGATTATCTTGAGAGTCATCACGCAGCACTTGCAGGGCAAGCAGGCGATCAGGCCCAGTCAGCATGGGTTTATGAAAGACAGGTCCTCCTTGATGAACCTGATCTCCTTCTATGACAAAGTGACGCACTGGGTGGATGAGGGAAAGGCTGTGGATGTGGTCTACCTTGATTTCAGTAAGGCTTTTGACACCGTTTCCCACAGCATTCTCCTCAAGAAACTGGCTGCTCTTGGCTTGGACTGGCGTACGCTTTGTTGGGTTAGAAACTGGCTGGATAGCCAGGCCCAAAGAGTCATGATAAATGGAGTCAAATCCATTTGGAAGCCAGTCACTAGTGGTGTTCCCCAGGGCTCGGTGCTGGGGCCAGTCCTCTTTAATATCTTCATTGATGATCTGGACGAGGGCATTGAGTGCACCCTCAGTAAGTTTGCAGATGACACCAAGTTAGGTGTGTGTGTCCATCTGCTCGAGGGTAGGAAGTCTCTGCAGGAGGATCTGGATAGGCTGGACTGATGGGCTGAGGCCAACTGTATGAAGTTCAACAAGACCAAGTGCCGGGTCCTCCACCTGGGGCGCAATAACCCCAAGCAGAGCTACAGGCTGGGAGATGAGTGGTTAGAAAGCTGCCTGGCAGAGAATGACCTGGGAATATTGGTTGATAGTCAGCTGAATATGAGCCAGCAGTGTGCTCAGGTGGCCAAGAAGGCCAACAGCATCCTGGCTTGCATAAGAAACAGTGTGACCAGCAGGGCTAGGGAAGTGATCGTCCTCCTGTACTCAGCTCTGGTGAGGCCGCACCTCGAGTACTGTGTTCAGTTTTGGGCCCCTCACTACAAGAAGGACATCAAGGTGCTTGAGCGAGTCCAGAGAAGGGTGACGAAGCTGGTGAGGGGTCTGGAGAACAAGTCCTATGAGGAGCGGCTGAGGGAGCTGGGATTGTTCAACCTGGAGAAAAGGAGGCTCAGGGGCGACCTTATCGCTCTCTACAGGTACCTCAAAGGAGGCTGTAGCGAGGTGGGGGTTGGTCTGTTCTCCCACGTGCCTGGTGAAAGGATGAGGGGGAATGGGCTAAAGTTGTGCCAGGAGAGGTTTAGGTTGGATATTAGGAAGAACTTCTTTACTGAAAGGGTTGTTAGACATTGGAACAGGCTGCCCAGGGAAGTGGTGGAGTCACCATCCCTGGAAGTCTTTAAAAGACGTGTAGATGTAGAGCTTAGCGATATGGTTTAGTGGGGACCGTTAGTGTTAGGTCAGAGGTTGGGCTCGATGATCTTGAGGTCTCTTCCAACCTAGAAATTCTGTGATTCTGTGATTCTGTAATACACCATGAAAAATCACCATTGAAATTCAAAAATAATGTATGACTATAAATTATATTTTATTTACACAATTCAAACCTAAATTCATTTTTTTTTCTAATAAAATGCTGAAACCAAAATATTTCCCAGCAAATATTTTCAGTTAAATATTAATTAGGCATACTTTTAAAGATAAAGAAAGAAAATTTTTTGAAAGAAGTGTCCAACACCAGCCTACAGGAGAAGCAAATGAGGAAGATTACACATTTTTCAGCCATAAAAGTTAATATCCACATGTAAAAGTTATAAATGGAAATTAAAATGACTGGGACTGACAGTCTTGTCAGGTGCTGCAGTCATGTTTATCACAGTTTGTGAGTCAGGGGCCCAAAATTCTTTTCACAGCAGAAGTCCTAAGGTGCAAAATCCCCTGTGCTTCTGAAGTACATATATCGAACCACAATTTGTAACTCTATCTGATATAAAAATCAGTGGACTGGTAACAGGTCTTATGACATGCACAGTTTCCCTCTCCCTCAGCCACCTGCATGTTGCAGAAGCTGTAAATAACCTGACTCTTCTCCGTCTAGAGACAACCACCCCCCCCCCAATCCTTCTTGCTCCTCTCCCTGAGCCTGACATCCACTCTGCTGCAAAATACACATTTGCTTTGTGCCTTACAGAGGTATGTTACTTATCCAATTAAACTCTGAGTAGGAACCCAACTTTTAGGTAACCGTGAACTCTGCAGCTTCTGTTCTGATTTGAAGTAAGCCTTTTGTACCCAAAAGCTCGCTTACCTTTTTTCCATATATGTTGACAGAAGTCTAACAAAAGGGACAACTTCCATAAATGATCCTTGTCTTTGCTCTACATTAATTTATAAGTAAAACAGTTCAGATTACATTTTTTCCACTTGGAAAATCAACTGCAAGTAAACTAATATGAACGAAAAGTCAAACAAGGTCTTAAAAAAAAAAAAAAAAGGAATGTGGCAAGACAAAAACTGGAGAAAGACAATATAAAAATATTGTTTGCATGTCCTAGTAGTAGAAAACATTTTTATAGGAACACCATTGCATAGGTCTCTCTCTAATGCCCCTTGTTTCTGAATATATTCTAAATATAGAATGTAAAGCACCAAATAACCCAATAATGTTGTAGAATCATTTGCAAAATGGGGATTATGGAATTATGCTGTTTCTAGGGGTACAAGATTGTTGTGGTTTAGCAAAGCTTGTGGGTTGAGATGAAGACAGTTTATTAGGACATAATAATAATAATATGTACAAAACATATGTACAAAACAAGTGATGCACAATGGAATTGCTCACCACTCGCTGATCAATGCCCACCTCATCCTCAAGCAGTGGTCCCCCTGGCCAGCCCCCCATATTAATTGTTCAGCATGACATCAGATGGTATGGAACTTTGGCCAGTTTGAGTCAGCTGTACTGGGTCTGTCCCCTCCCAGCTCCTGATGTTGGGACATAAGCATATTAAGACATAATAATAAATGAAGAAAATATCTACCTGCATTGATACAAGCTGAAAGTAAACAATAATAAATTAATAAATTAATTAATTTAATTAATTAATTTTATTAATTATTATTATTAATAATTTTATTAATTATTTAATTAATAATAAATAAATATAAAAATAAAACAAATAATATAGTTTTATTTATTAGTCACCAGTTTAAAATTAATTTTCTTCTAGAGAAAATTTCATTTCAAAAGTGCATGGAAGAAAAAAAAATTCTTGCTGTATGACAAAATTTTAACAGGAAAAAAACAGGTTTAACTAGAATAGATGGAATAATATGTGAATAAATATTCATGAAGTGAGATGGCAAAAAAGAATTTATATAAAATCAGAAATTGTAACCGTAAAGCTTCAGATAGAGACAGTAATGGAGGCCATCAAGATCTTTTAGATCATCTAGCAATTCTTTCATTAGTATTTCTTAAATACAGTTTTCCTATGAAGAATTTACATTTCTGTAGTATGTTTGAATAAAGTATTATGCTATCCCCTTGTTGTTTAACCCCTCACATCTTTTAGGCCATCAAAGCCTTTTAGAACTGGTGAGACTACTGCCCCTACGGCAGGAATGCAGGATTGCAAAGGACGCCCAGTATATAACATTGCAGTATGCATGGTAGTCTCTTGCTGCACTATTTTCCTTCAGCTTGTTAGAACATACAGTTTTTCTCTGTGTTTCTTCTAGGTTCCTGTGCCAGTACATTGCACTTTTTTAGATGTCAGTCTCTGACCATGCAAGCTGGAGTTATTATTGTTACAGTTGAACTAGTGTCATTATGACCTAGTTACTGCTTACTAAAAAAAAAAAAAAAAAAAATAGATTTTCAGTGATAGATGTATTATTCACCCATAGTGTCATGAAAATATTTAACTGGTCACTGAAAAAAATATAAATGTTTTTTATCTTGGGCAGTATTAGGGTTGTATTAATTATCATTAAGGATCTAAACTGGGACCAAGCTGGTTGTTTAACATGTTGGTAAATGATCTGAAAAAAAGGTGTAAGTATCCAGGTGACAATGTTTGCTGGTGATGCTAAATTGTTTGAGATAAAAATGGCAAAGGCTGAATAGTAAGAATGGGAAAGAAAGACCTTACTAAGCTGAGGATTAAAATAATGGATGAAATCTGATATAAAGTGATTCATACCAGGGAAACGGAATAATTCTAACTTAATTAATAAAATGCTGTGCTCTGAGGCAACAATAATCTCTCTCAAATGAGATCTTGTTTTATAATACTTGTATGCTTGTTTGCTCAGTGTGCAGTGACTGCCAAAAAGCAAACAGGATGTTAAGAATTCTTCGCAGCAGAAGTAGAAAATAAATGTCATTAAACAGCTTTGCATCTGGATCTCTGGTGAATCCTTAACTTCAGCATTGGGCAAATTGTTTATCTGTGGTCTCAAAGAGAACATGTGTCCCAAAGAACTGGGAATGGTACAGAGAAGGATACAAAGACAATCAGTATGTTTGGACTGACTTCTTAGAGAGGAATGACTAAGACGGGATACCTTTACCTGGAAGAAGAGACAAAGAGAGGAGATACAATTTGTCTCCATAATATCTAGAACAAAGCAGTGAGGTTAACAGGGAGGAATCACCCCTTCACCAGCATAAGATGGGGTCCATCAGATGAAGCACATTAACAGCAATGAAAAGGCAGTCATTCTTCACAGAATGTGTAAATCCCAAACTGGGAGCTCCTTGCCAAAGGGTGTTGTGCATATAAGAATCATTCATTCCTGTAAGATGAGTGAAGAAGTTCACAAACAGCCTGCTGAAGGCTCGTAACTACAGAGACACCAGCAGTGTCTCTACAAACAATTGGAGAGTTGAAAGTATTGCTGTGAACTGTTCTTGCTGCAGTCTTGTACTTTTCTCCAGGTACCCACTTTTCACCTTTGCCAGAGACACAATTCTGGGTTGAAGGCACACAGTGCAATATTGCAGAAAATACTGGTGTGATAACTGATCACATCAGAAGCTCTCCATCACCTGGGATAGAACTCAGTTATATTGGTCTTGTAAAAAAAAAGTGACTCCTTTAACCTCGTTGAAAGTCCTTTGGGTGGTTTGTTGAGCAGGGATATGATCAAGGAATGATTAAGTTCTAAACAGAAAAATATATTTACTCATTAATATTTTTTAGTGAAAAATATAAACTACATGCATATATATAAAACAAACATCTACAGTATTTTGCATGGTAATGTACTGGCTGTTTTGTAAATGTGGATCTGTTAACAGTAATATTAGATTGGGAAGTTTAAAATGATAGTGCAGGTCAACATCTGATGGGATGTTGAGAAAAATGTCCAACTAGCAAGCGTTTTGTGAAAGTGTTGCTAATATTCTTGGCGTGAATATCTGTAGGTAGTAGCTCTAATTCTACCTACTGTTTCACTCTGTTTCTGTAGTTTTCTCATCCATGAAGTTGGGTGAGGATCTTCCTTAAAAAGCTTTTTGAGCCTCCTAAAGGCAGCCTGCAAGCCCCTCAGAGGATCCATTAGTGATAAACTTGGCCTACGGGCTGGACACTGGTACTATGCGTGACTGCAGCTGTACTTACTCTTAGCTCAGGGACTGAGCTTGTGTTGCATCTGCACACCCAGTTTTCCACGTTGCCTCTATGGATCTTTTTCTGTCTCTAGGTGAGAGGGGACCAGCACAATCTGTGTTCAGGCCAGCTTGGGCCTGGGAGGGGACCTGCCCGATCAGGTGCAATGAAACGTCCCATGCAAACTCATCATCTACATGCAGCACAAATGTGACAGTCCTTGAACTGCAGAGGTACCTGCACTCAAGCTCAAACTCAAACATAGCTGCAGAAGACAGATAGATACAAAGTACAAATGTTCCCATGTCTTCTCGCAGTTTTACCTTTTTATGCAAACCTTATGCTATTTTTAGAAAATGAAATAGGTCATTTAAAATATTTTACAATCTGTTTCATGAAACTGAAGTGACCTTCTAAAGTGGATAAGAATTGAAATCATTATATGTTAATCTGGCAGCCTGAAATGCTGAAAAGTCAAAAGTAAATGAAAGTGAGTTTTTTTTATACCTTCTGCTTCTCTTCTGTGGAAGAAGCCCTTGTTTACCTCACAAATTTAAAAACCTTCAGAGTTCTGTATATGTTTGCATATAGTCTTTATATACAGAATGAATAACAACATAAGTTTAAGCAGAGCAGATATTTATGTACAGGTTGAATAGGAATTTAGACCTGTCAGGAAAGTGCACACAAGCCTTTTGTTTTTTTTGTACTTCTCAGAGTCTTCAGAAGTGTTTTTTTTCTAGTGCTCAGTTCCACTTCCCCTTTAAAGAAACTTAAGGTGAGGCAAGATGAGAGAGAATTTTCTGTTCCAGTATTTCAGAGGATAATGTCAATAAATGTGTTGTAATTAGTAAAACATTTTCTCCCTGTGACCATCATCTCAGTAAACAATATTCCCTGGGGATGACACTGTGCTGTTCAGCAGAGGTTGCTCTGTTCCTGTTTTTCTGGTGTCTTCACATTTCAGCAGTGCTGTCCAAGTAAGCTGTTGATCACTAAATTGATTGTATTTCCTTACTTTGTTTCTTGGTGTTGATGTAGAATTACTCTGTTGAAGAAAGTATAGTTTTTCAGTATTTTGTAATACAGAAACCAATGTCATTTTCCTTGAGGTGTCAAAATACAGATTTGGAGAGTTAACTTGAGTTATTTTGTCAATCAAATATATATATATATATATATATATATATATATCCTACAGATATTTAGCCATTATGACTTACTTGAATTAAGGATTACTATTAAAAATATGGTACAGAGCAATCTAATCACTCTATGTTTTTCTTGTGAGAATTGAAGCATAATCTGGCAAAGTGCAAGCCAAGAAAAAAGTCTCATTTAAGTTACTAGTGCAATGTTTATCTCCTACAAACTTAAAGTACGTCTTCAGCACTATAATACAAGCCATTTAATAGCTCCTGCTTGTCAAATCCAGCTGTATCAGCCCACCAGCAGGTACCTGCTTCTAATTTAACTCTAATTGATGCCAGTAGTAGAGTCCAAGAAGAAAATCAATGAGTGTTTGCGGAATCAGGAGATTCACACATAAGCCTAATGAATTCTGGCAGACAGCATTTGTGCACTTTAAGAACTGTAATAAAGAAACTGAAACCTTTAAACACAGACCAGTTTTGCAGAGAATTTCTTTTCAGTAAAAGTATGTGTTACTGTGGCATTTTAAAAAAAGTTCAGTATTTACTTCTTTCAAATAATTTCAATGCTGATAGAGTAATTTTATATCATCTGAAAGTTAAAGGGCAATGACGCAGTTGTTACCTATGTTAAAAGCAATAATTCAGGCTTTTCTGTATAGCAAAACACAGAACCAAAAGTAAGTTCTTCTTTTATATGACATACAAAGAAGATTGGCTTACTTTATTTACCCTTTTGACATGTTCATTGCAACACTTCATTTGCCATGTCTGGAAGTTATATAGGCCTACACCTGGGTCTGAATTGCCCTTACAACATCACACCTCCTTCTGCATGCTGAGTGCAAAATTTTCACGAGCCAGGTAGCAACTATAACATAGTTTTGTTACCCAATGTAGAAAGATTAGATATATCACTAGAAAATAAGTAAATGTGTAACTTTTTTTTTTTTTTTTTTTTTTTTAAGAATCTGTAATTGGTCCTATTCAAAATGGGTTGTTCTGTCTTCTATATTTATTCCCATCTCTATAAAATACTGTAATACAGAGGGGTGCCTCATCACTAAGGCATCTGAACATTGCAATGATTATCCTTGCAGCAGCTCTGTGAGGCAAGAAAGTATTAGTTCCCTTCCATAAATAGGGGATTGAAGCAAAGCAAAGACTGAACTACCAGAGCAATTATCAAAATAATATTGAAACTTTGACACAATAAGGGCAAAATCCTTCTGATTTTATTTTATTTATTTTTTAAATAAATAACAGTCTACAGTCTGATACTGTCTGAATTGATAAGTATGGAGTTCTGTCTACACTGAACAACGCAGTAACCGAGTTCTGGGCAGATCTGCCTACCTGGAAATGAAATAAAGGATTACTGATTAAATTTCTCTATATCCAGTCACCGCAGTACTCTTTAAATACTTAGCTTCCAAGTCCATTCCTAGTCTTGACATTAATAATGTCAAATTCGTAACTGCAAGGTGAAGTAAGCTCAAGCAAAAAAGGGAAGGGGAGAAAAGGGCAATGCTGTCAATTCCTTGCTAGCTTACCACATTCATGAATCATCAGAATAGATGACAAAATTATTTGAATAACAGAGAAAACAGGCACTGAAAAGTATAGTGCTATTAAACTCGTAATACTCCATTTGCTTTTCTGCTTTATGCTTCTTTACTTCTGTTCTTGGAATAGATTTTTAACTTGTTTCTTTGGGGAGCCCAGCTCCAGAAAATGATTCAGAAGTAATGATTTCCTCAATGTATTAAATAATTCTGACACGCTGCTCATTTTCTTAATTATCTCCAAGTATCAGTAGTTAAAAATTTGTACAAAATAATGGTGTAAGTAAATAGCCATTACTTTTGACTAAGTAAATAGGCATTACTTTTTCTATAGACCAAACAAGATAACAAGAAATATGTACTCAATCTGAACACCTTTGGTGTATTTCAGAGATCAAATTTGTTTACATTAAAGGGGAAAAAAAAATCCTGCTAGCACTCTGCCCAATATCCACAAGACAGAATGCAAGAATTCTTTCGTTCTGTGCATTTTTATGGGCTCTATTGTTATGCTTGTTACTGATGGGTAGCTGGCATGCTATGAGTTAGATGAATATGCAGAGGTTACTTGCTTCAGTAGTTTATCTCCAGTGTTACTGTCTAACAACATAGCTCAAACTTCAGGAAAAACTTCAGAATTTTCTTAGTTTACACTACAAACATAAACTAAAGCCCACTTTCGTTTTGAGCCGTGTCCAAAAATACATAGGACCTTTCTTTTTAAAAAAATACTTTTGTGTCTCTCATAATAAAAAGATGAATATTATCTTTCTTACCTACTGAAGCCCTGAACATGTTTCACAATCCCGGCATTTGTGCATTAGCTGATGCACATCAGCACAATCAGCCATCATTTTTGCTCCAATCTAAAGTAAACTTTTGAAACAAATCTCTTGATCTTCAGACTTAGTGCACTTTTGTTCAAATTAAGACACGTCTTAGTACAAACTAGATTACTTCTGGATAAAAATAAGCTGAGGATGAACTACCTGAATTGTCACTTAGTCCATCCAACCAGACAAGATCTTGTGTGAAGCAAAAATCTTTGAAATACATTCTGTGTGGGCACTGGTTCCTTAGCATCAGCTGGTGCATTCTACAGTTCCACTCTTACAGATTTAATTTACTTGGTAACATAGATTTAACTCGTGTCCCCAAGCTAATCAATACAAGATATGGAGAAACTACCCAAGACTAATTGAGTGCTGCCATTTTTTGTGATTTATGCAGTCAGGTGTCCAAAAGCAAGGAAGAAATTATGCAGAATGGTAGTGTGAAGTATGAGAGGATGATCTCATTTTGGAGTAGCTCTTTGTGATACTTAAATCAAGATTTGTGTTTATACTACTTACATGGCATAAATATGCCACATTCTTATGCTTGTTATGCATACCTCTCATAGTCTACAACTGTCCTGGTTTCAGTTAGGACAGAGTTATTTTTCCTCCTAGTAGCTGGTAGAGTGCTATGTTTTGGATTAGGATGAGAAGAGTGTTGATAGCATGCTGATGTTTTAATTGCTGCAGAGCAGCACAACCATTCGCTCACCCTCCCCCCTCCCTCTCTGAGATGGGGGAGAGAAATGGGAAAGTGAAGCCTGTGAGTTGAGATTAAGACAGTTTATTAAGATATGAAATAATAATAATAATAACAATAATAGTGTGTACAAAACAAATGATGCACAATGCAATTGCTCATGCCCAGCCAATCCCTGAGCAGAGGCCCTCCCCCAACCCCCCCCCAGGCTAGCCACCCCTATATATTGTTCAGCATGATGTCAGATGGTATGGAATATCCCTTTGGCCAGTTTGGGTCAGCTGTCCTGGGTCTGTCCCCTCCCAGTTCCTGCTGCCCCCCCAGCCTGCCCACTGGCAGGACAGAGCGAGGAGCTGAAAAGTCCTTGGCTTAGTGTAACATTGCTCTGCAGCAATTAAAACATCAGCATGTTATCAGCACTCTTCTCATCCTATTCCAAAACATAGCACCCTACCAGCTACTAGGAGGAAAAATAACTCTGTCTTAACTGAAACCAGGACACTTGTGTTTAAAACCAGCAGCTGGGGGAGCTTCATTTGATTATTTACTTTTGCACTGATAAATGATCCAGATTTTCTTCTCATATGTGCTCTGATTCCTATGTCTTGACCTTTAATGTTTTCATCCCTAAACCTTCATTGAACTGACCCAGTTTCATATGGAAGGAGGTCAGCTTTGCTTAGTGGTATTCTCTGTCAAGATCATCAGCTGTTCTTCTTCAGGATCAGCTGGAGTTACTGGGATCAATAATTTTGTAGGTGTTCCTGGCTTATAAAGTGAGATGATTCTGATTCACTTCCATGATCTGTGTTCGAGGTTCTGTGGCTTAAATGAAAAACAAATGTAATACTCATCTACAGCTGCTGTTGTGCTGCAAGACAGCTAAAAGAATGTTGCCATTAAAGTCACTACATTGACTGAATGATGTTTACAAATTGTTCTATTGAGTTACTTTCTACCCTTTTATTTCTTTGTCTGGGTTTCCTTTCCTCTAAGTAGGTATGATAATGCCCTGAGTAAATTGATGTAGAGTTATCATCTGCAGCTCTTCTATGAACATGGTTTTGTAGAATCAGAGTATCATTAACTTTCCAGTGTCAAAGTCTGTAATACCTCCAGGACAGGCATTGAGTTGCTACTCAAATCCTATATACACCCCACAGTGCTAATATGTGTTACTAATTTGCTAGTGCCGTGACTAGATTATTGCTTTGCTTGTCCACAGGGAAAGTATTTTTTATTCTTTTCACAGCAGGCATTACTGCTCAGCAAGGGAATGTAGGAGTTCTCATGGACCAAGTAGAGAGAGGGCTGGTATCTGCTGCCCTGGTGTGGCATGGCACGTTTCCTTCTCCTGCGAGAGAAAGGTAGCTGTAGCAGAAGTGTCAGTCCACAAAACTTAGTTAGTAATGCTGGGAGTACAAAGGTTTATTTGCACTTTTGGGAAGTCATCTGGCAGTACCTTGCAACCTTCCCTCAGTGGTTCTGGTGTGTCTGTGTGGTTGTGCTGAGGAGGGGTGTGTGTTAGAGCATTGCATTGCAGTGACGGAGAAAGTATCCTCCAGCTGAGATGGGTAGCCACGTCTTTGTAACCCGTCTGTAAATAGGCATGCACCTTTTTCTTATATGTGCTTTGTACAGCCCAGCCTGGCTGGAACACATACTCATCTGTTGATCAACATTTGTCTTTAGTTTACTATCTGTGCTTTACCAGATCAGAGTTTTTTTCTAAAAAAGAAAAATCCCAAGGAATTCCATATTCATGGTCAGATCCACAGGGCAGCTAATAATTGAGTCACACCAGCCCCGACACTTTCACATGAGGTCCATAGTATCAGCACAGTTGACTATAAAATAGATGCTACAGGAAGTCAGAAGGGCTACACTACTACTAGCTGCAGCTGGTATATCAAATTTAAAATAAAGTAAATTACCATTTCTCCAGGTACCAGCTGTTGCAGTAATGAAAACCCCAATACGTCAAAGTATTGGTTAAGACAAACTAATCTTATTTTTATCTTATGGGAGATAGGCGTCATAATGCCTTGTTAACTATGATGGCTAAGATCAGTCTATGTGGGTCATTAAGTTAATGAAAAAATTAGCAAATAAATCTTGATGTATTTATGAATTTCAAAATCTTTAGCAGGGGTGTGTCACTGTTTCTGTCCTTTTAAAAATATATGTATATTTATAGCATATTTAATATTCAATTGAATTATTAAAAACAAAACAAAAAAAACAACAAAAAAATCCTGAAAAGATTGTAAGTGTGCTGGGAAACATTTTATTCATGATTTCATTGCAAGAAATTTCATTCTGTGACAGGTGTTTGGCATCCCACAACACCAATTCATGCTTTGTGTAAATACATCATTAAAATGAAAAATATGCACTTTTAAGGCACACATATAGTAAATCAAAAGCTCATTTTTGCCTAAATATTTTCCTTTGTCTGTTCTGGATGATTTTTCAAGCATATTTTGCAGCACTCAAAACAAGGCCAGCTGGATGCCATCGAGGGATGAATCTATTCTGAAAGCTTAAAAAGGTCCACTATAAGTGAATGCCTTATTCTTTTCATACCCCTAAGCCAGCCTCTCAAAAGACCTAGTTTTAGAGTAAAAGATGTAGCTCTAAATTGGATCTCTTAGCAGCTCAACAAGGATAGCTGTTTCCCAGTGCAAGTGTGGAAGGTGAGAGTAGGAATGGGAAGCTCTGCACAAAGCCTTTTTCTTTTCCTGTTCTTAATTGAGTCAAACTCCCCATTGTTCTTTTAATGGAACAAGCTCTATGGGGCAGGTGGCTGGTACAAATAGACATGCCCTGCTGTGGATATGGGTTTTGGCAGTTACTTGTTATCCCCTATACATAAAGAAGTGCAGCACTACAGAACACAGCCTTGCATGTCTTCCCACAGGTGGCTTGCACACTGTGTTTGCAAAGGCTGTATATGCTATGTTCATATATTCACATGCTGTGTTCATATATTCACATGCTATGATCATTGTCCAGAAAGTAGAACTTGTCTCCTGAGTGCAACTGCAAAATATACCTTGTCATAGTGCACTGTTTGCATAATTCAGTATTTGCATAGTGAGAACACTCTCGTAAGGCAGTTTTCACTGCACTGAATCTATACAACACATGTCTGCGGAAGATAAATCACCTTCAGACCACCTTGAAAGAAATGAGATTTTGTAACAACTCATTTTACGCTGAAAATAAGTATTTTAATAATAATTAGTATTTTGCTAGAATTGGAAACACTATCTTTCCACAGATTCAGTAGTTTTTATATATAAAGTAAAGTACTCTCTTTAAAAAGATGATTAACAAAAATAACTCCTTTTTTTCTGGCTTTCTCATTTTTGGCAAATTCATTAGTCAATAAGTGTAATTACCTGTTCATTCTTTGATTTGGTTTAAGCAAAAGCACTCTGTTTATACATTATGTTCCTGAATGAATTGGATTCTTGAAGTAATTGACTTATTGTCCTATGTAAATTAGACTACATTATCCGTTATTGTTAAATCCAGTTAAATTTATGGTGCAAATATTGCTAGAATAAGAGCTTCATTAACAAACAGATGCTAATTAGTTTAGGATTAACTGATCTAATTCTGGATATATAGCATTGTTCTGTGATCTTACTAATGAACTTGTAGTTTCCATATGTATGCCTTTCACGTATAGTTAAAATTCATAAACTTTCACTGGATTATGTTTTCTTAAAGTGACTTATTCACAGCAGAGATTCTGTGTTATTCAGTGAATTAAAATATTTTCTTATAACAAAGTAGAAATGTCGTATTTATCATTAGTCATAAGTGTTTGCACTGTCTTTTTAGAGAGGGACAAACATGTTTCTCAATCCTGGTTTCTAAATTTGGAGCAAGTGTTATAAGATGATGAACTTGACAATTATGTTGCAAATCCATGAAAACCTAAAGGCAGACTATAAAGGAAATAGATGGTGTTTGATGCCTAGGAGGTCTACAGCCAATTAATTTATTATTATTTAAAATCAAAACCTGTTCTTACATTCAATAAGGACATGTGCAAATTATCTGTCATGCCAAAACAATATGTTTTAGGGAAATTGCTAAAAAATGCTTCCTTTTTTTGAAAATTACTTCCTTGATTATAATCAGCAGCTACTGCGAATCCAGGTGAATTTAGCTGTTAATAGCTGCAACATTTATCATTGAAAGGAGCCTTACTTCTGTGAACATTAATAAATAGGTAAAACCCCTGTCACATAATAAGTAACGCCTGCACCAGTAGAAGGATTTCACTGTAATTTATCTAATTGAAGGCTTATTTTTTAAAACTGCAGAAAGCATTATTTGGTTGAGTTTAGCCCACCTCTTGAATCTTGAAGTAATCAAAGAGTATTATTTGAGGTTCTGGAAAATCATGTAGATATATATATGTATATATATACGCATATACATATTTATATGTGGTGAATGATTTCCATGCAAGAAAAAACTTTAGTTGTTTACATTTTGACATCTTTGCTTTGTTAAAACTTAAAAGTTTAAAGAAAACTTACCAAAGTGTGTGAAATGAAATGAAAGAAATGTTTACTCTCACTCTGCAGGAGAATACCCTGTTAGTACTGTGCAGGAGAGTACTCTGCTAGTACTCACAAGGCCCTAATTGTTATTGAATTATATTGGAGACAATGGGAGTTTTGCCATTGACTTCCTCAAGACACAGATTTAACATTTAAGTTTCTCTGGAGCCTGGAGAGATTTTGCTCTTGTAAATTATTTTCCCCAGGACTTCTGTGAGAACCATGTGTGGAAGGATTAGAAACAAATTATCACCTCTGTTATTTCACTGAGCAGCTCTATCAGAAAAGAGATGGAATAGAAACCCACCCTGACACAGCTCCTCTAATCTGCTGCCTCCTTTTTCCCTCTTCAAAGTCTCTGTAGCAATAATCTCATTGCCCCGTCTCTCTGGGGTAAGATGGCTCTCTGTGTGCTTCACCTCCTTCTCCATCCCAGGTAGCAGCAGCAGAGGTGGCTATGGTTTCATCTCAACAGTATAAAACAGTATAAAACAACAGTATAAAAGGATCACAGTTACAGATAACTGATACCTTACCACAGCCATGCAACGATTTCTGTTCCAAATTGCACAGCGCTTTAATTTCTTTAGTTGCTGGACTGTGTTCTACACTGATTGATTCTTAAGAACATTTTTCTTTATCCATTAAAAAAAATTAGTAAATCTTGCAAGTAAATGCTATATCTAGAAGACAACCACTTGTAAACTCCACACTTTTTTTTTTTTTTAACTTATTGCATTGGGACAATCCAGTAGAAACAGTCAACATTCAGATTTATGATTAAACGGCCCCATTTGAGCAGAAATTATTTAGGCCTGAGCAGTAGAAGATGTTTTTCTTTTGCTTGTTGGTATAGAGGTGTGAAATTTTTGTTAAAAAGAAGGCATAGCAATATTAGAATATTCTTATGCAGTGCAGTTAATGATATGTGAAATACAAATGTATCAGTAGCTTACGACACATACAGGATTTATGTGGTTTGATTAATTCTGCATAGAGCTGTATAAAAGCTGCTTGTTTTAAATAATCCAAGCTTGAAGAACAAATTCTATCTGATACCTTACCTATGCCTTAAGAACCTACTTTTATCCCATCAAGGAGACTGATTAATGAAAATACTCTACTAAGAGAGAAATTTTCTTATGTTTGCAAAACTGCCAAACAATTTTTCAGTTAAGTCAAGATGAAAATGCAAACTATGACATAGGTCACTTTCATGTAATATACTGATTTACTTCTTTATTTATTATACTCTCTAACTTACTATGCTTTAATATCATCAATACCACCTCATATATGTCTATTGAAATGACTGGTTCTTGGAGGCCTAAATTATATACTGTAAGTATAGTCAGGTAAAGAATTGCAGATTTGACCCCATTCTTATTATTTCTAATACTCCAAAACTGGAAATAAAACTCATATCTCTGACAACTGTAGCCATATTTTTTTTATAATTCTAAGAAACCTTGAAATTAAGACCTTTTTTTTTTTTTTTTTTTTTTTTTTTTTTTTTTTAAGGAGGCCTTCTCCCACTTCCAGAACACCTCTACTTCCACCACTGATTTTAGTCATTGTTCTGCATAGGAAATGGTGTCAGGTTGAAGTTCTGCCACCATGGTGCAAGAGATGGTGTGCACATAGCCGAGAAAACCACGTACTCCAAGCACTTTCATTTCTTCCTCCAGAATCACTACATCAAATCAGCTAACCCAAAAATGTGTTTCTGTTCCTCTTTTTGTAGCATCTCTTCATTAATTTCATTCTCTTTTTTATTTTTGTTGAACTTAGTACATTCAGGCCACAAAATTTCTACTCTGCTTTTCACTAATCTCTTCCATTTCTCTGCCGTATTTACTAGATTTTTTGTTGGTCCCAGAGACAAAGAATACAAGTTGATTGACTAGAAACCATCTTCAACCATAAGTTTTTTTTTTTTTTTTTTTTTTAAAAAAAAAAAAAGGAGATTAGCTGTTTATTGGACCATTATTTGAATTATACCTAGAACTCAGAGTAGCAGGAAGTTTGATTCTTGCACTGTAGCAAATGCACACCATGATAAAATTTCATGCCCAAATAACATTCAACCTGAAACCATTTTGAATGTTTCAGCAACATAAAAGAACATGTTGAAAAAGTACAATACAACCTTCTGTTATGCTTCTGAAATCTAAGGAAATTCAACAGTTACTGTGTGAAAATGTGGTTTAATTAATACAGCTTTTTATTTTTTTATTTTTTTCCTGAGGAAATTTTGCAGCTAGAACTTGATTGTGCATTCTTAGAATTGAGACATCTGTGAACTGGGTACAGAGAAGTCTTACAGCTTCTCTGCTGTACCATCCATTGCTGTATCTCATACACATTAAGCATTATTGATTCATGACTGCTAGATTATTTTGCACTTAATTTTATGTTGTAGTGTGTTTGCTTGTCTGCATTTTTTGGGCCAAGGTAAATTAAGACAAGGAGACTAAAAATTCAGAAGTTGCTCTGTTCCACTCATAAAATTCTATGCCTTTAAATGTCTGAAAATTATCCCTCTTTTACAATTTACCTCTAAATTTACCTCTATTACAAAATCTAAGATGATTTTTTTTCCTATTCAGAAAAAAGACATGGTCACATAGCTTATGTTAGTATGCCTTGTCACAGTGATAGACAGGCTGAGGTAGATTCTTTCTAATCTGTCATTCCCTACCTGCTCTAAAGTGTCATTATCAAACAAAAAGAGACACCTTAACTGACAGTGCGTTACAACAAGTGTAATTTACAGAATGTGCTTTTTGTATTTAATATAACATAAATTTCAATACATGAGGAAAAGAGTTTTTACATTCATTTACCATATAGTCAGTGAAGAAAAAAAATAATCAAAAATGTTTTAAGATCAAAAAGAAGAAAGCTTAATCAGCATAACAGAATTTAATAGGCCTTTGCTCTAGACCTCCCCCCACCCATGATCGGCTTGGAGCATACTGAAATAAATAAAAAATTAAACAGCAGAAGACTTATTTGCTACTTAAAGTTCCAATCAATGTCAAATTAAGCATAAGCTTGTATAATCGGTTTAGAATCTTTGACCTCTCCAAATGCAATGGACTTTAACTGATACTCTTTTGGCACATGTTTCCAATAATGTCTTTATCCGACAAGGAAGAGACCCTACAGCTCTAGTCTTTCTTTTTGTTTTCTAACTACAGGAACCATTTATTTTTGATTGATGACAGAGCTTCTGTTGAGGAAACTTGCAGTTTTTGTATTTTTCATCAGTGATTCTTATTAATTATTATTATTATTACCTTGTGGGTATACACACAAGAAAGATTTCAGGATAGGTGGACCACTGGGTAGTGCAACAGGTAGTGCTATAGGATGATCTGTGTCCTTCCATGTCTCTGTGTCTACATGTCATAAAGCTGTGGCTGCCTAAATTAGGGTAAACCTAATTCAAGGAGTCTTACAGATAATGTGCTTCTGGGCACTAAATTATGCCTTTGACTTTCAGGAGGAGTGGCCTCTGGACATTTTGCTGAGTCAGGGAGGCAGTCAGGTTAGGAATTCTCTTTGCGCATAGGCAGGAGCACAGTTTCTTTGGAACAGCCATGGCTATGTAAGTCAGCTAACCTGTAACCTCAGTTTTCTGTTTTGGAGACTGCTTAACAGTAGGAGATAATTGGCTTCATGACTACTATGGTTGTAAGTGTTTATGGGTGCTTGGCTGAAGACAGATTTCTCCTCCAAGGTCCAGTTGTGGTATGGAAGTGAATATTACTCCCCAGATCCTCCTCACTGTCCCTCGTACAGACCACTGCCTTCTCAAAAGAGCACTTCCAACAAGAAATTTGTTTTTCATAAATAATTTCAGAAGAGCCAGGCTAACAAAGGCCTTCTGTTCAACTGCTTTACCTAGATGAGACATTATGACGGAGAGAAGTTCAAAGGAATTGAGTTTACTCCAGCCATTTGGGGCAGAGAAGTGAATGCTACCTCAGGAAGGAACTGGAGGGTGCTTAGAGCCATGATCCCCTCCTGGAGTGGGTGTTGTTCCCAGCCCACCTCTTTGTGGTGGTTGCTGTCAACAGGCAGATGTTGTCCTGTCTGTCACTTCAGAAGCAGAGTGGCACATGACACACTATCTTCCCTGTTACATATCCATAGCTAATCCTACAGCCTACACAAAGGTATTCCCACTAGCATCAGTAGGGCAGTGCTTGTGAGGGAAAAAATGGCCCTGGAATTGAGCAGCTGTAGCTACAGCTTCCATAGGAAATTAAATCTCAAGAAAAACATTGTCCGTGATGCCATGACCCATTATTAGATGATATGAGAAATCTCATATATCGATCATGTTGGATTTGGTATTCAAGCATGTGTCCCCTCTGGCTAATGGTGTTTTCAGTGTAAAGCCTAAGTAGTTAACATATAAGAAATAAGGAAAATAAACCATATTATTTTGTACCCTGTAGCTTAAGACATCATATAGTACAATTCTACAGAAAATGGATTACCTTCACACAACCTTGAAAGAAAATAGATCTTGTCATTCCACTTTGCAAGCACAAACACCTTATTTTACACCAAAAATATCTAACTTTGCCAACAGCTTAATTTCAGTGGCGCTTTGCAATAGAACATTCCTATCTGTTCTTAACTTCAGCAGAAGTTATCTGGAGATCTTCACAGAAACAGTCCTGATAAATACAATCAAGTTGTCTGTAGAAATTATAAACTCTCTGCTAGAAGTCTCTTAGAAATTATATTACAGATGTAGCATGTTTTATATACTGTCATCATAAGTCACTAGGATCTTTTTTATTTATTCTTACAGCATAATTAATATTTTCCTGCACTGATTTTTTATATATGTTATGGAAGGGATACAGTAGGGAGCATAATGCAAAATAATATATTCTGGTCAGTATGTGGTATCCAGAGAGATGCAGATCTTGCTATTCTTACAATGATTTGCATTTCAAAAGGGAAAGGCTAGAATCATACATTCTACCTAAAAAGAGCACCATACCTTTGTACTTGCTGTTTTAATAAATTAATTACAGCAACACCATTGGGTGTTTGCAGATACTATACAATTAAATAACAAGAATGTGAATTTTATTGTAATATTTCCTTCATTCAGTTTTCAGAATTAAAAAGTATTGCCTTGTAAAGGAATACTAGTATGTGCTGCTTAAAGCTGTGATGATTCTTCTTCTGTCCCTTGGTTATGGCAGCTTCCCTTTTCTCATTTCTCAGTTTCAGCCATCAGCATTACTCTCCCACATAACCATCAGGATTCTAGCCAGGCACTGCTAGAGAGGGGGCAACAGCAATTTCACAGGCATAAAATCAAACCAGCTCCACTGGTGCCGACTGAAATGCATTCATTTATGAAAAGCAGTGTCTTGCAGATTCTTTTGAACCAGAAGATAGTTTACCATGAATTTTAAGCACATGATAGTAAAAAGTAAGGAAAAGCCCACATCTGTACATGGGGGTACATGGCACAGCCTTGCCTTTCCAACCTGATGTGTTGAGGTCTTTTGACCTCAGGGTTTCAGAAACAATCCCCTTCTCTTTTCCAGTTATTTAAAAAAATTATGAAATTACAAAAATGTAATGAGATGGAGAAAGCATTTTCCACTGAGCTGCCACCAGTAGCTGCATACTTCATTGTAGCTGACATTACTTCAGCAAGATATATAAAAAAGCATTTGAGAAATGAGAAATTGAAATTTGTTATATTTCTTCAAGTGTTGTCTTTTGTTACTGTCTAATGGCCAATGCTGGAATTAATTATTTGAAACTGTGATTGTGTGGCTACTGTGGTAATATCTAGAGGCTTCAATGGATTCAAGGTCTCATCAGCTGTTCCCGTGTTCAGCAGAATGGCAGGGCTTTGAAAAATATCGCACATTCCCAAGCAGGAGCAAAAGTGGATGAGCACCACAGCAGAGAGCTGCAGAAAGCCTCTGGGTCCTCATCTCAGCATGACTGTACCTGCACCCAAAAGCTGGAAGTCTGAAATTCACATGGCAGGTGTGACAATATGGCAATTTGTGATGAGAACAGTTGTTAAAAATTTAGAAAAAAAAAAAATTGTATCCAATACTTAGCACAGTTCTTATGACAAGATCTCTACTGAAGACATCTAATTCATAAAATAATATTCTGTCGAGTTAGTTTACATAATTAGGTGAAAAAGTGAAGTGATTCTGACAGGAAAACAAATCAACAAACAAACAAACAAACAAACCTTTTACTCTAGTGTATACTGTGTCTCTGTTAGCAGTCTGTACTGGTCCAAGTAAAGTCTCAGAAACTGAAGTTTAAAAGAGAGTGGGAAGCACAACTCTTGCTTATGAATTGCACCTGCACAGAGAGTAATGTACAATGCTGCTCTTAATAGACTTTGTAAAAGAACACCTACTGATCAATCCGGCAGTACTGAATAGTTCAAAAAGTATATTCACATACTTTAGAAAATACTATTAAATAAATACTACTAAACTTCTGAAGTTTGAGAGAGATCAGGGCACAGTATTTCTATGTATATCAACTCTGGCTGAAATGATAATGCAAAAATCAGAATTCATCAAAAATATATGCAACTTGTAACTTACCTGTATAATTACTTATATAATCAAGTTATAAGGAAATATTGTTGATAGATTTTTATTCTTTTAATATTCTACTAGTGGAAGTTTATTTTTACATTTAGCAATATTTTTTTTCTTGTCTATGTGCAATTGTTTAGGAATTTATTTAGAAAGAAAAAAAATAATTATTTTGGAATGTGCTTTTGCAAGTGTTATTTTTTAATTCAGGGTAATGCAACAAAAATATTCTTCTGGAGGAGAATAGAAAAATAAAAACACATAGCCCCTCAAGTCAGTTATGCTAGGTGAGGATTCATTGAACTGACCATGTCAGGTGCTGTTTTTATTCCTCACTAATGACTTGTTTGCCGTCAATATTATTAACTGGCAACCACTCTCATTATTGGAAAAGTCTGGTCTGACTTAGGATGCTTAAACTAAATCCCTATGACAGAAGGAGATAATGTTTTTATTTAATTGGATAATCAGTGATTTAATTTAAATAAAGCTCAGATTTATTTGCCAAACAAATCTTTAAGGAAAAAAAAAAAAAGTAGGAAACCTTATTTAATTTCTTCTTGAAGAAGAAATTATTCTAATCTAAATTGAACAGTATACTAAAGGTACTTCCAAATGTATGATATTTATTGTCATTTCTATAAAAAGAAAGAAAATAATGCTAATTCTTGAAAGTAGATAATTTGCAAACATAGGAAAAAAAGCTATGTACAGCTTGCTACCTCAAATATATATATATATATTTTTGGTTTATTATATATGTATATATATGTATGTATATATGTGGGAAATCAGTCAGAAAGTATGCGGAGTATATAGATCCAGAGATGAAGTGAGAAAAGGAAAATGCGGAACAAGGCAAAAGTCACGTAGCCCGAAGATAAAGGAGGCATAACTGGGAGACAAGAAGAACAAAAACAACAGGTGCAGTCTGGCCTGTTGCTCATCAGTACACGAAAAGGAGATATGGCTGCTGTGCGATCGCCTTGTGAACAATAATGACGGCTAACGAGCAAACTTTGCCAAGTTGTGTGATAAAAGCATGTAGATACGCTAAGCCTATATAAGTAGATGGGTTAGACAATAAAGTGCTTCAGCTATGCTCCAGCCTGGAGTTGTGTTGTTCATTCCCTTCATATATATATATATATATATCCTTTAATTGTTGAAGTATTTAATTATTGTTTTATATTGTCATAGGACTAAAAGACTATTCATGAATGGGTGTCTCTTCTAAAAGTCCTATACAAATCTGGTACAGATATACCCTTTTTATTGAAGATAAAAAGTCTTATAAGGAAATAAAACCATCTTTTACAAGTCACTTCTATAAGCCAATATTATTTTATTTTTTAATTTATCTTTCTTTAACCCCATCATTTTAGTTGCTATTTCTTTCCATATACCTATTTTGTAGTAGTGTCCTAACTCCTCTTGACATGAGCTGTAGTCTGTGATCTTGCCTGATTAATGCACATTAACCAAGTATTCAGAAGGTGCCTTTAGTCATTTAAATTTTTTGTATCAAGAAACACTTACATGGAGTACTTCACGAGCAGATTTTGCCTTGTCTCTAAATTTTCTCTGGAAAGTGTGTCTATGTGTGCATGTGGTGGAGACAGGAAGAAAGAAAAAATATTTGATTTGATTAGCAGCAACTACATTGTTGTTGTTTTCGTTAGTTGATTTCCTGAATTAAAGTTTATGACCCCACCACCTTGTATTTTTTTTTTTTTTTTTTTTTTTTTTAGTGGGAAGTAAAAATTGCATTTGTATAAAAGCTATAAATGAGAAGCTAATGATCAGTTTTTAAATGAAACTACGAAGTCTGTGTGCATCATAGAATGCTTACCAAAAGAAAATACGTGTTATATAAGTATATTGCGTATCTTTATAAATAAACATATTGGAAAAGTGGAATGTTTGAAATAAAATCTTCTGAGGTGGTTGGTGTCAAAGGTTCCTCTAGGCTCGTTTACACCCTTACTTCCAGTAGAGGCCATCCATGTTTCACCACACAGACTTTTGCAGTAAGCTATTGTCATAGTATCTCTTCTTGCATCTGCTTTTTCCATATATCAGTGATGGTTTTTCATTTTCTCAGTTCAGGCTGTCATTCCTTGTTAGCAGTCTTAGGCAATACTGAGGTTGAGACTATTTTTTTTTTGTTTGTTTGTTTATTTGTTTTTTGTTTGTTTTTACTTCTTGAATAGCTACAATAGCTGGTAGCTACGGAGCAAATGGAAATACTTAGAAGTAGGTACAGACAGAGTAAATAATGGAATAAGGTCCTAAAACATGCTGCATAATGAAAAATGCTATGTAGGATTTTTCACTAGTAAAATTGTGTGTAAATATATCAATTCGGGCATGTTCAACATTTCTTGACTTTAAAAAATTTTTATTTCCTCCTCTTTTCATTCTCTACCTTTTATTTTATTTTATTTTATTGGTTGTTTACAGAGTGGAAATTCAGAAAGTGAATTAGACCATTTGTGAAACAACTTTTAAATATCCATATTGCCATCAAATTAATATCACAGCAATCCAAGTGTTAATCCAAGTGTTAATCCAAGAATTAATATCACAGCAATTCATAGCCTTTGTTCTTATATATCTTGTACTGATATAGTGGTTATTTAAGTCTAGAATATTTTACAATTTAAATATTTGGTTGGTTTGGTTGGTTGTTGTGTTGTTGTTTTTTCTTCTGCTTTCTTTAATGTCTTCAATGGTTTGATTTTGAAAATATCCTAATAAAATATTGTGAGATTTTTTAAAAAATCCTACCACTTTTTTTCTTTTTTTTTTTTTTTTAATTATTTTAGAAGAATTTGACTTCCTGCAGAATTAATTCCAGAGGTACATTGTAAACACTTGTAAGAGTTTGCCAAATCAAGTAAATGGGTTTTGTTTTTAAAAGTGGAAGTAAGGAAGGAGATGAAGTGCTATAGCCTGCCATAACATTTATTGCTAAAATACAAATAATCATACTGCTTTCTAGGAATTAGACATAACTGCCTGAAGAACTGAATAAATTATTTCTACCTGGGGTGCTTGTGGTGAGTACTCCAGGCCCCACCTGGAACACTGTGTCCAGGTCTGGGGCCCCCAGCACAAGAAAGAGCCTGAAGAAGAGGAGACTCTGGGGAGACCTCATTGCAGCTTTTCAGTACTTAAAGAGAGCTTATAAAAAGATGGATAGCGACCTTTTTCTCAGTCAGATTATGACAGGATAGGGGGAATGGTTATAAACTGATAGAAGAGAGATTTAGATTAGAGGTTAGGAGGAAAATCTTCACTCAGAGTGTGGTAAGGCACTGGAATAGCTTCCCAGAGAGGTTGTGGACACCCCATCCCTGGAGATGTTTAAGACCAGATTAGACGAGGCCCTGGACTACATGTGGGTGGTGCCCCTGCCCATGGTAGGGAGTTGGAACGAGATGATCATTAAGGTTTCTTCCAATCTGAGACATTCTAAGGTAATGATGTGTTACCAACTTTTATCTTCTCCATAAAGCAAACTAGCTTTCAGCTACTTACAGGCTGGATCAGATTGCTAGATCACATGGAAGAGACTCAGACTGACTCAGTCTGGCATCTGGTATTGGATGGGATTCAAGAACACTGCCATAGTTTCTGCATAGATTTACACAATGTTTTTCACAATAGTCTCCATCTTATTATTCATACTTGATGTTTTTATCAGTCATTTCTTTTACCAAATGTGTTACTGTTTGCACACGTTAGCAAGAATTATAGATCATGTATCTTTATCTGCCATCACAGAAAAATAACCATGATTTTCTGCGTTAACAGTTCGCCACAACAAATCATAAATTTTACACTTGGGGCAGATTTGCCCAAAGATCTGACACTAAAAATTGTCTCTGTGTTACTTAGATAGAGAAAATAACAGAACAGATTTGAGCAATGGCAGAAATGAATCCTTTACATTTTCAAACCTTTGTGGCATTTTTAATGTCTAGGATTTACAGAAAAATAAAAATAAAAAATCATTTGTACCACAGTGTTACAGTAAATTCAAGTAATTCTGAAAAGTAAATGGGGGGAAGGGGGGTGCAGATAACATTTGAGCACTTGTTCTCTTTGCCTGTAGTTTTACTTGAATAGCAAAGAGTAGGAATTAGAAAATGCAAGCAATATGCAAAAGTACAAGCAACAAGGAAAAATGGGAACCAGAACAAAACTACCGCTACATGCAGTGTCAGAAAAAAAGTAGTCTTTTGCAAATCTTCTGATTTTCAACACACAAAAAAACTATCTTCCAGAGCAGCTTTTAGCACATAAATCCAAGACATGTGAACAGGCACTTATACCTTAGCCTAAACTGTTTTCTTGAAAGTTTAAAGCATTCAAAATCAAGACTACTTTCTAGTGCTGTGTAAATCCAACTAATGCTAGTTCTTCTCTGTCTGTTCTTTCATCTGAATGTCAATATTGCATGCCATTTTATTGCTGGACAATTTAGTTCAATTTAAATGAAAGCAATCAGTGATTTAACTACACTAATTAGACACTATGTAATGTTGAATTGCCCCACAAATTGCATATCTCAATGTTAATTACAAATAAGTATGCATTTGCCCATTGTCCAGCAATGGCATCTGAGGAGCTTATAACGAAGTCAGTAGATTAGCATGGTTTGATGAAATAAACACAATGTGACAGCTAATGCAAAACAATACAATTCTCGTTAAATCAATGAAATGGTTACTAGGTTCTACCAGATGACTGATGTTTCTGAAGTAAGCACAGTAAGCACATCTATAACTGTAGAATTGCTAATGCTACCAATTATAGTTTTTTATTTTTTTATTTTTTACTCCGGTAAATTTGAAAAAGATACACTTGTGCTTCTCTTCTTATTTCCTTCTTCCTCTCTCTTAGGAGTCCTTGTTTTGCTTTTTTCATTTTATATTTTTTACTTTTTTCCCCAACTAGGGGAAACAGCTAGAACTATTTCTCTGTAGTATAATCCAAGCATTCAGATAATGCACGCAATGCAGCCGGATTTGTTACTAGTTGAATGTAAACCCTTCAGCTGGCAATCAGAAAGACACTCAACCATCTCAGATTTAGTGCCAAGTCTGATGAGAGGAGAGACAATATTCTTGGCATGCTTCCTATTGACAAATCCCTGCTTAGATACATTCTTTTGCTCTGTGATATTCCTACTTTCAGGAGTATGGAACAAGGTGAACTTCACAATAAAGCCCAGACTTTTTTTTTTTTTTTTTTTTTTTTAATACAGTGACACAAATGGTGAGATTCTCTTTATAAAATTACATAATTCTTTGATCTTTCTCAGTATATTTTTGATTTATTATTTTGGTTGTGTGATTTATTATTTTGTATGTGTGTGTCTGTAAGCCTCTGTCTGATAATGGAGGGGAAAATACCAAGTTTTAACTGAGCAAGGTATAATGGAACAGCAGGATGTTTGTGAGCCACTTAAATTAAAATGATGAGGAAGAAATAGACGTTAATTATCTCAGGCAGCATTATCATTTCATTTTACAAGGAAGGAATATTTAACTCCCCAGGAGGAAAAGAATTAACTTCATTTGATTTTTTTTCCACAGTGAACCAGTGCTCAAGAAGCAAAATGCTTTACTTCTGACCCAAAAGATAATTTGAAAACCTGTGTAGGGGGCAACCAGATGAAAGATCAGAATCCAGTATATTCACTGAGCAGGAATGATGAGATGAAAAAGTAGACAAAGAAGAGACTATGTTCATGTTTGCTCTGTCCCACAAACCATGACCTCCTCCACAGTCACAAGGACCTATTTTCAATTTCAAGGCAATAGCTATAAATGTTAAGAATTGCCTTTGCCTCTTTCTCAGTAGCTTAGCTTCTTGCCCCATTACCAAAACCATTTAGTTTCTCAGTAATTCATTTTCTACATAATCTAATTTAATGTCCCATGTTTCCTCTATTGTGTTTCACCTTGGGCAGTACATCATGTAAATAAAGCTTATATCCATAATCTCTTTACTATACTGCTTAAGGGAATTCACTCTTGAAAGCTCCATTCCAACCTGCGTCCATTATAGCAGATCTCTGTAGTCCTCATTAGATGGGACAAGCAGATAAGTATTTTAAAAGCTGTTTCAGCATTGGTGATGTAACCTTGAATATATATTCAGAACTTTTAGTTGTATTTAAAGGATGAACATGAAACAGATGAAGGCATATGAGAATGTTCATCAGACTGTATTTCTATTTCAAAAATTCCTACATTTAAATAGCGTTAAATGCTACATTATAGTAGAGACTGATTAAAAGGATAAAAATCTCCAATAACTTGAACACAAGTATTTTCTAAAAGAAGGAATAGAGATTTAACATTCAGATAGGCTGGAAAATATTTTTATTGGTATTGAAGGTGGAAATGATTGAGTTAGAACTGATTTTTTTAAAAAATATTTTTCCAATGAGGAGGAGAATGCTTAGCTTCACACTGTCCTCTGAGTACCTTAAGACAGAAACAAATTACCAAATATTTGTGGAAAGGAAGCAGTATTTTTAACTTCTGTTTAGCATAAACTATGATTGAGGAGGAGTATATTGTCCTTTTTAAACTACGTTTGAGTTTGATTTCAGGATTTCAACAAGCTCTTATGTGTGAAATGAAAATTAGCTGATTCTCTTCTACTTCTGTGAAAGGCAAATGCCTATGAAGGTTTATGACACCCTCTCATGTTATGTCACATTTGTTTGATGTGGTTATTGGTGCTTTTCCATTATTTGGTCTTTACTTTAAGTTTCTAATGAATTGAAGCCCTGCTTCATTGCAGTGTTAGTAGTGAGCAGTGTTTATGGGAGAAAGCAGGTAGAATTTTGAAATGTTCTCTGTCCAAGTGTTGTGGTTTAACCCGGCCGGCAGCTAAACACCACACAGCCGTTCGCTCACCCTCCCCCCTCCCTCTCTGGGATGGGGGAGAGAAACGGGAAAGTGAAGCTTGTGGGTTGAGATAAAGACAGTTTATTTAAGAGAGAAAATAATAATAATAATAATAATAATAATAATAATAATATGTACAAACAAGTGATGCACAATGCAATTGCTCACCACCCGCTGACCGATGCCCAGCCCAACCCCGAGCAGCCGGCAGCCCACCCTGGCTAGCCACCCCTATATATTGTTCAGCATGACATCAGATGGTATGGAATACCCCTTTGGCCAGTTTGGGTCAGCTGTCCTGGGTCTGTCCCCTCCTAGTTCTTGCTGCCCCCCCAGCCTGCCCGCTGGCAGGACAGAGCGAGGAGCTGAAAAGTCCTTGGCTTAGTGTAAGCACTGCTCTGCAGCAATTAAAACACCAGCATGTTATCAGCACTCTTCTCATCCCAATCCAAAACATAGTACCTCACCAGCCATTAGGAGGAAAAACAACTCTGTCCCAACTGAAACCAGGACACCAAGATACCATGTGGAAATAAAAATATTAATTAACATTCTACCCACATTTTTGTGTGAACTTAGAGGCAGTTAAGGTCTTAGGAAATTGATTCCTCCAACACCTTTTATTTTATGTCAGAGAAAATAATAATAATAATAACAATAATTGCTTTCCAGCCTAGAGAAAGCCATTAATGTTCCTTTCCTACCTTTTCTCTTTTTGTTCTCAAGCTACATTCTGACTTGGACAAGGGAGTGGGTACTGTTAAATATACCCTTTCAGGAGATGGTGCCGGCACTGTTTTTACCATTGATGAGACCACAGGAGACATTCATGCCATAAGGAGCCTAGATCGAGAAGAAAAACCTTTCTACACACTCCGGGCTCAGGCTGTGGATGTTGACACCAAGAAACCACTAGAGCCTGAATCAGAATTCATCATCAAAGTGCAGGACATTAATGATAATGAGCCAAAATTCCTGGATGGGCCTTACGTTGCCAGTGTCCCAGAAATGTCTCCAGTGGGTGAGTAAGAAGCTTTAAACACTTGATAACTAATTGCATATTATTTAATTGTCTCAATATGCATTTCCTACTGAGGAAGGACAGAGAAGGCTGATATGAAAATATAAGTTATTATTAGAAATGTCTCACTCTATACTTAAAATATATATATTACAGTTTTGTTTTAGCTTTATTTTCTTACTTAAAAACTCATTGTCTTGAAAAAATGAGAGCCTTTAACTTTTAATCACTGTGGATGCAAGAAGGAAAAAAAAAAAGATACTCAAGGCAGGGATTCTGCATACTCCAAAACTTTGTATTCACATGAGGAAGAACATTCCCATCTCTTGCTAGATCATGTTCATTGTTTGCTATAGCAAATTAGATGGTACAACATCTTGCCTTTTATTGCTCCTGATTATGTTGCTGTTAAATTTACAGCATTTGCATGATTCCATAGTTACGATCTGGGGGAGAATTCTTTGTCCTGCTACATTGTGGGTGCTGAATGTAATGATTGCCCTCACCTGGCTTGCCACAATGCAAGAACAGGCTCAGCAAGACTTGTCTGAGGTCTCAAAAACCTATTGTTTAAGAAAACATTGAGTGCACTGAATTCCTTAGTCAGGATTAAAAAAAAAAAAAAGAAAAAAAAAAGAAAAAAAAAAAAGAGAGAGAGATTGACTGGAAACATAGTAAGTTTCCAAGTCCATAAAGGTTACTCTCCTATGGAGGAGAGAATGTTCTACTCTCCAGAGAAATGTAGGCTGTAGTAAGGATACTGAAGCATTGGAATAGGTTTTTGTTTGGGGAATTTTCACACATGATAGTTATCAGGACAGACATAAACAGCATTGACCCTGCTGGAGAATAGACTAAATGGTTCTTTGGGGTCTCTGCCTGCTGGCTGATTCTGCAGTGGTCCTGAGCAGTGCATTTGCAACACAAATTGTGTCTTGCTACCAGATGGCACTTTGGGCTTCCTTGCAGGAGGCAGAAACTAATTCCATGCTGGGCTGGGAAAACAAGTGTTAGTTTATTTAGACTATTGCCATGTCCTCTCCTAAACTAAGTTGTCTTGTCCCAGTACTTCAGAAGCCATTATGAGTCATTTAATGCTCCCTGTAGTAGCTACCTGATTCAGAAGTTTTCTGACCATGAAATATGCAGAGGGATTCAGCTATAAAGCTCAGGTGGTGATGTTTTGAGAGATAATCCTGGAGGCAACTAGGTAGTTACACAAGTTATATATACCATGTATAACTTGTGCTATAAGGAATTAAGTTGTATAAGGAATTAAGGGGATAGTATTTTAAATTTTGTGATAAAAAGTTGTAGGATGTGATACGAGTAGACATGGAGGGATGTTCACGTTAATCTTATACATGTGTAAAGATGAGTATAGTCACCTACAGAGATGCATCTGTAGATTCACATTAGAGGTGCACTATTGTTGTTGTCCCAGTAAGAAATGCCTGATGATAATACAGTTATGTTATTTTCAGATGGAAAACATTTGATATATTTTCAAGTCTATTTCTGTGGTAAGTTTAAAATAGAATTTTCTCAATAGTGGGTGTATGTTTGGCTGTTAAATTGTTTTTAAGACTTGATCAGAGAGAAACAAGCAAAATAATAATGAGTGATTTTCTTTATACAATGAAACCCAGTTTGTCTTTTTTAAAAAATAAAAAATAAAAATATGTGCGTGTAATATCAAGCAAAATGCTAGCAGCAGTTTAATTTCACTGGGAATTCTTTTCAAGTTGTGCCGTGCACCGTGGCTTTTACATTGACTGGGATTTGCATGACTGAGATGCCACAAACTATTATGCATCATGCACACAGATGTTTAAAAGAAATACTTTTAGATGTATTCTCCCTTGTAAAAGAAACAGCAAATGCCATGGCAAAAATACATCCTTTTGATCTTCACATTTTTCAGGCATATTCATCACTTCCAAAAGAGGTATTCGTAACACTTATTATTTTCCTCCATAGCAAAAATTAAAGATGGGTAAAAATTGATCAGAAAAGTCAAGGCAAGGAAACAATGCTCTAAATGGAGGCCTAAACTCCAATTAGTGGTAACTATTATTGTGCTATTGTCCATGCATGTTCTAGGTGATTTTTTTTTTTTTTGCCCCCTTCAAATTTGTTTTGAGGTTCTGTTAAAGCTTCCACTATAGTTTCTGTAGACTGTGGGTTTTGATTGTTTTGCTGGGTGGTTAGATTTTTTGATTTTTTTTTCTGTTGGTTTTCCCTCTAATCAGTACTACTCCTTAAAAAAATATTATGGTAATACTTTTAGCTTTTTCTGAAGATAATTTGAGAATTGCCATTTTTACTCAATGGTGCATTTCTTCCTGGGAGCCAAATTTCTTCATGTGCTTTTTATTCAGGAAATAATAATAATAATAATAATAACATTAGCAGGATATTTACTGTGCTCTAAAACTCTTAATTTAAGACCAGGATGCCTACCTATTTTATGTCAAAGGCTTCATTAATTAGCCTCACTCCTTTCACATGTGCACTCTAATCTGCTCATATCTAGAGGAGATATATGCAGACCTATCACAGATACAAACAAAAAAGGTGTTGTCTTGAAAAGTCCATTTGTTAAAGACTGGTGTAACATGCAGGCTAATGTACCCATGTATCACTTTCATTATTTTGGATACTTTCTTAGTGTGCATAGTTTATACATGTTATAGTGGAAGGATATTGGTACCTCTGAAACTGGCAGTGTATTGCTCACATAACCACTGGGGTAGGGGCTACAGAATATTATATGGTGAAGAACTTGCTTTGGAAGGAACAATTATGTGAAATTCCCTACAGAGAAACTCAGCAGATGGAGTCAGATTACAAAGTAGAACTAATATTTTAAGAACACAAAGTGCTATGCTGTTACCCTGTGCCCAATCAGAGACTTATAAAAGCTTAAGGACTGGATTTCTATTTTTTTTCTTAATTATTATTATTATTATTATTTATTATTATTATTATTATTATTATTTTTTGCTATAGGATTGGTTTAACCAATATCTTTACCTGAAATATTGTCTTGATTTAATATGAATTCCAGAATGTAGCACAAACCAGAAATGGAAATCTCAATATATGAGGACTGAGAAGGGACTGGGAGGACTGGGTGTCCTCCATGGTGCAAGGCAGCTACTACAAGTGTGTTATGGTTATCATAGAATCACAGAATCATAGAATATCCCAAGTTGGAAGAGATCCACAAGGGTCAACGAGTCCAGCTCCTGGGACCCCAAAGGACCACCCAAAAAATCAGAACATGTATATGAGAGTGTTGTCTTGAACTCCAGCAGGCTCAGCGCCATGACCAGTTCCCTGGGGAATCTGTTCCAGTGCCCGACCACCCTAAGGTCTGTCTAAATTTTCTGGCAGTTTTCCTTCTGAAGTGAATACTTCATTATGGCTTGCTTTTACCATTGACAAAGGCTTATATTTAAACATTAGCAAGTTGTACATATTTTAATGTATCCAATAGTTTCATATAAGATGATAACATTTTTTAGGAAGCTAACCTGATGAGCTGGTGTGCAGGCAGAAATTCAGGAACCTGCACACAGGCTGAGCATCACCTAATGCTGCCTGCCTGTGTATGGCCAGGAGCTGGCACACTTCCATAGGGAGATACCTATGGTGATATATTCTGTGCAGCCTCTGTCTACAGTCTTTCCATCTGATCTCATGCTTTTTCTGGTGTTATCAAATCCTCAAAGACAGTGGTGGGAATTGGATGCAATATTCAAGATAGAAATGTACTATATTTTTATGGTAGGATAATAATGGCTCTTGTTCATTCTCTTTTCCATATCTAATACTTACCATCAATCATTTTCCCTCCTTTGTCCATGGATGATAATTGAGATGATACTTCTGGAGGATTTTCCACAGTGATTCCATGATCAAGAGTTGATAGGTCACTGAGGTACCCATCTCTGTGAATGTACTGATCAAGTATTTTTTCCTATCCATATTACTTTGTATTTTTGTATTTCTTAGTGTGAAATCTCCTGTTCCCAGTTACTTGGTAGTTATGGTTCTCCTGCAACATCTTGTAGTCAAGTGTTTCATTTTTTCAAGCTGTCACCTGCTTATATATTCTCTTCTACTGGCAATCTATGAGTTCAAGTGAGATGATGATGGCAACATCCCTCTAGTACAAAAATTGTCCATTTATTTCTACCATTTGGGTGTTACAAAGCTGTTCTATCTTATGGTTTTTTTTTTGTTTGTTTTTTTGTTTTTTTTCCAGTCATTTATTTTTTAATGAGCCTTTGGTTAGGAACCTTGCTGAAAGCTTTTTGGAAATTTAAATACTGTTTTTCCATGTACATAATCTGGAGCGATACAGCTGGCAATTCACCTAACAGTAGGTATTGCAAAGAGTGGCTTCCCTTTACAACATTGTACAGACTCCTCCCTTCTGGTGTTATATACACATGTTCTTTGATGCCATACTTTATTATAGAGCCTACCAATATGTCCAGCACCTGGGTCAGGCCTGGTGATCTCATCATGATTACCAGTTTTCATAGAAATTTGTGTCATATAGCTGTGTGTTTCAGTCCTCTATTCTGGGACAACATCAGATGGCAGTTTGCACACCACAATTGATATTTCAAGAATGTCTCAGTGTCTTGTTTAGAACTGATTTGTTAATTGCAGATCTTGTCTTTTTTTTCAGTTGTAGATAAAAACAGCTACTGAACTGCCATCAGACTAGGTTTTGTAGCTTTTGTAGAAAAAGGTGAGTTGTAAGAGATGATCACAAGGAAAGGCAGGTTATGGCTGCTTAACCTTTTGTCAAAAAGTCTTTCCAATGTAGAAGAACACACACACAAAACAACAGTAAAAAAAAATCAAAAAACCCTCACTGAGATGTTGAGAGAAAATTACAAGTAAACAGTAAAAGCTTTTGAAACAAAAGTGTTTCTTGACATTATGATAGATCACTAGGCAACCTAGGCAGCTTCAACTACTATGAAAAAACTTACAGACAAAACCATTTTAGATCAAAAGGGAGAAAGAAAACAATGCAGAGAATCAAGGCATGCATGGTTAAAGGATTGGGGCTATTGTCATACTAGCCATGAGTTTTATTTCACACACTTTGCCTGTTAGAAATAATCAGCAAAACAAGAAAATTTGCCAAATATTGTTAGCCAGGAGAATATGTGTAAAATGCAATGATGGATGCAATGATGCAATGAAAGCAATGATGGATGTAACCCTACAAACATGCACACAGCATAATGTCTGAGAAGCTTTTGCTACTAAAAGGTTGAGACACTAAATAAATGTTTTCTGCAAGCTGGTTTCACAGTCCCAAAATGTCAGTGTCAGTGCTGAATTCATGCAAACCATTTAAGTCTTACTTGTATATCCAGATATACTTTACTGTGTTTAACTGGATGTGGGCAAAGTTAAAAATTCATCTCCCAGCAGGTAAAACCACTACATTGCTATCCACACTGACTTTACTCTAGTCCAGTAGCATAAGTAAGTAACATTTGATCACAAACAAGTCTTCTGATACAGACCCCTTTTATCAGGTTAACAAGACAATACTTTGTTATTAATATTATTATTTCATTGAGATTCAGATATTTGGTTTTACTCTGAATGTGTATGATGGTTATTTTTATGATGCTGAGTATTAGTTCCTTTAGAATATACTGAGAAGCTTGTTGGTACTGCATCGTGGTTTGCATAATCCTCTCCAGGTTCAATATATATTTCATTAGAGTTTTTAGGATTATGAGTTAATTTTTGTCAATGATGCTATTGCTGAAGTAAAGGTGTTTTAGTGTAGTGTTGAGAGATGAAGGAATTGTTTGTAGAGAGTCACACAGCATGTCTTAACATAAAACGTATCGATAGATGTTTTAGTAACCACTGATCAGCTGTAAATGTTAAAAATTAACAATAAGTTGCTTTTTCCTTACCACAAAATGTCTCTAAACATTAAATATCTTTTCAGCAAAAGCTGTTCTTTTGGCCACCAAGTGGTTTTAAACATTAAAGATATTTTAAAAGTATTACTTTTCTCAGACTCTGAGTGACTGTAAACCTTAAATATGTTTTATAAAAGCTGCTTTTCAAGTTACTGCCTGCAGAGCTACGAACGTCATTTTTCTTTAAAGTTGCTTTCCAGACACTGAGCTATTTTTTTTTGTTAGAAGCTCAGTTCTATTTGTAATTTTTCACAGAAGAAACAAGTACAAAACTTCACTGGCACAAGGTAGCTCTTCATTTATGACAAGCAATCATGTCCTAGCCATCATCTTGGAATGACACTGCAGGTAACCAAAACAAGCCAAAATTTAAATGGATTTTAAAAATATTTTGCATGATCGGCATCTGCACATCCAGTGTTCTTCTCCAGCATTTCAGTATATAAAACTACACTGGGACAAAATAATAAAATCAGACATTAGTGATATTTTATATTAAGATAACCGATCTAAGAAATCAGTCACTGATGTATGGTGTGAATCAATCAAGTCATCATCAGCCCTAGAGGAGTTCAAAACAGAAGGCAAAATAGTCTCAAGATTGCTAAGCAAATGGGAGTCACTAAACCAAATAAGATTAAGGACTTTAATTCTGTGTGCAGAAATAACTCCATGTGGCAAATTAGATCTAATCCTAGGAAGTCCTGGAGTGTTAAGAAAAGTGTTCATGAGAATCTGGCTTTACAAGAGCAAAGAGAAAAAATCGCTGATCACAAATATTCTGTTAGGGACAAATTATCCTCTGTTTAGGGAACTCCATAAGGTTTAAAGTCGATAGCAAAGACGCTGCAGAAACCTTAGAAAAAGTGTCTATATAAAACAGAGGTATAAAAATATCTGCAGAATGAGGAACAGTACATACTAGAGTATCTTTAACTGACATGTCAGCCATTTAAATAATTGTATCTGTCTGTTGACCTTAAAATTCAATGAGTCCTAGACACCTACCATTTCCTCTCGGTTGTAGTAAAGAACAGCATAGGTTCATAGGTGGGTAATCCAACACAATGTCTACACCATACACCTTAGGTTTTTCATGATTAAAGAACCATAAAAGGTATTAGGGGAGCATGAGCTTAATGTCCCTTCAGCCTCTGATCAACATGGGTCTCAACAGACCTGGTTGGAACCCTTCCAGAGGAGCCATTTTTGCTAAGCTTTTGCAGAATCGAAAGATGTAGAACTGTGGTTCTGTCAAAACGCTTTCTCAAAAAACAGATGGCTGGATGGTGAGTCATTGCTCAGGTTAGCTGGTGGATCCCAAAACTGGTGGCTCCCAAATTAGTAGAGAAGCATTCTTTATACCAACTTGAGAAGCCAAGCATGGAGTAGACCCTTACCCCTAAACTGGCTGGCAAGCAACCTTTAGACCAGTCTTCTCTGAAGCTGGGAACCTGGCTTGTTTGTCAGTTCCTTGATTTCTGTGCCACATAGTTGATAACAAGGCCAGGTCGCCATGCTTCCCATACAAGCTAGTCAGCTTGCAAGCTAAACAGGTCCTGATTAAGTAGGAAAAAGACCAGTGGAAATGAAACAAACTGTCCTCGTGAAAAGCTCAGAACTGTCAATATTATTTTCTGATATGTGCCATTTTTTTTTCTGTAATGAAACAGGAAAACTATCTGAAAAATCTCAATAAAGCAATATTACACTGTGCAGACAGATTTACTTGCCAGTTATTTCTGGGGACCTTTTGTGCAGAAGCCAGCAGTAAAAGTGAAATCATTGATGTCTAGAGAAGAAAAGTCTGAATACAGAGGAGGCACTGATTTCAGACAGGTGTGAATGTAAAAATGGTAGCTGAGGAAGAGGAAAAACTTTACAGACTGTACACATTTTGTTTCACAATAACATCTTTAATACTGTCTTGGACTTGAATCAGAATGGCACACCTAAAGCAACTACCATGGGTTCTGCTAACAATCCTCAGGACCATCCTCTTATTTTTATAAGAAGCTTAAAAGATATAATTCATAAACAAATGACAGTCACAGTATGAATTTTGCTATGCTGCTGTCCTGAGGGATCAGGGAAGCAGCATGAAGCAGACAAAGTGACCTCCAACAAGGACTGCTGGACACACCAATCTGCACCCATCATTGAGTGAGAATGCTGTTGCAGATACCCTTAGAGGTGTAATTTTAACTGACCATTTTCATCTTAGTTTACAGTTGTTCACAACTGGTTATTTCCCTAGAAGTAGTTCATTGACTGATTGTCATCCCATTGAGGCCAGCATTTGGGACAGGGATTCTAACTGAAAAGGATAATATGGATCCCAACAGTCAATCAAATAATAACCAGGTCAGGAAATCTACAGCTGAAGAGTTACCTCCTCTATCGTACTGTACATCTTCCACCTGTGTTTATTTCTTTTAGTAAAGCAAACATCAATTTTGCCATTTGTTCTGCTGTAAAGGAGTAGCTTAATTTATTTGAAATGTGAGATGATTATGTGGCTAGGTTTTCTATACTGTAGGACCTTAGGACCATCAGTTTAGAAGCCTACTACCATCCTATTTCTGTAAATGACAAGAATTAAAGGCTAGGAGAAAGTTTAACACAAGTTTCGGCAGATTATCATGCCACAGTCTATATGGGGACAGGTTTTATCCAAACACACCTAACTTATTTTTTAAAACATTCTATTCTATAAGGGTTGTTGTTAGGGTTCCCATGCATTTAAGATACTTCTCTAATCCCCGTTTTTTTTAGACCTGGTGATTGCACACTATAAATCGATCATGTCATTCTACAAAGAATTTCCTTTTCCTATTTTTAACATTTCTGACTCTCAGTTTGGAAGACAAAAGATGAATAGGAGTAGTTTATTTACTTTTGGTATAGCCCTGACTACTCTATACATCTCTATCACACCTATCACACATTTTTTTCCATTTCTAAATAAAAGAGATGAAGTCTTTAAAATTCTATGTGGAAAACCTTTCTTCATGTCTCAGTTCCACTGCTTGCCTCTGAGCCCCCTTTATTTCAGCTGACTTTTTAGCAATAGGACAAAAGTAATCAATATTTTCAACAGTTTTGATAGAATTCAGATGAGAAAGATGCCTGAATGGCAGGTTCAGATGCTCAAGATTGCAATTTATAGTCTTGCAAGAGACGGTAGAAACACAGATGCTCAAATTATCAGCCCCACTTGGTACTTCTCTGGTTCAGTAACTCCAAATTCATCCACTTTTTCTTGCTGCTTCCACTCCACATCATCTCATGCCTGAACACAAAACCAAACCCTGTCAGACAGTTTTCAGCAGATGTTTGATAGTCCTGGGGTTCTTTCATGGCTCTTGCATGTGATTCTGAATATATCTATGAATCTTCTCTTCTCAGGTTTTAAGTCCTAACCCAATATTAATCATTGAGCATAATCCAGTGAGATATTGCAGCTCAAACGGGATAATCCTGTATGCCTTCAAAAGTTCATCCAGTTGCAAACACACCAGAAAACAAACAAACAAACAAACAAAAAACCCTTCTAGTTGAGTAGACAGAAATAGCTTTAGTGTGATATATTAAAGGATTGTGTTTGATAGTTTTATTTGCAATACTGGTAGGGGAATAAGGAGGGAAACTGTTTACATTTATGAAGGAGGGGGAAGTACGTAAACATATGTAAATTAATGCTTTTATTTTATACAAACCAGATTCAGACACTAGTTGGAATTGCTGCAGCGTAAAGACAAAATGAGTTTTTACATCGCTTTTCATTATAACAAATATCAAAATCAAATTATATGCTTTCCTTCTGAAGAAAGTCTTTCATAAATGACCTAAGAGGTGCCAAGATGTTGGTCTACCAGTCTGAATCAAAAGACGACAGTGAGGCATCAGCTCCTTAAATTCTTAAATCCATGTGAAGCTTGTAATTGATCTGGCAAGTTGTGAAAAAGGAGTCCTTCCTCTGGGCCACTGCACAGCAATAATAGATCTCTGAACTGCTGATTTAAAGGAAAGATACAGGATATCCACACCAGCACATCCTATTGATTTACTGCAGGGCTGAAGTAGTGGCAGTTCAGTAATACCTATACTGCAGTCTGGATACTTTATATATTAGCCGCCTTTATCAATTTACTTTGGGCAGCACAAGGGGATAGTAACAGTGATGACAGAGTTGATTTTATGGCAGCATAGTGCAAGGCACTTCAGGATACTAACTCAACTGCTGCCTTGCATGGATGTCCTAATGGTTCATTTCCATTGTTACTCCTACCCAGACTGGCTACATTGAAGCCAACATGAGGCTCCTTGCACATATTGCAAATGTGTTTTATGGCTTGAGTGTTTACTGACTTACGGACACAGTGTGCATCATGTCTATACTGCTCTCATCAGCAGTACAGTTCTTGGACTTGCTAGTAAGATCTCAGTAATGAATGTTTTTCACCAGCACATTCTCAGGCAAGATTTGTAAAGGTGTTTGGCACTGAAAGAGGTTTTTGGACATCTTGTATTCTTTTTCTTGATTTCAACAAGTGCTGGCCCTGTAAGTAATTTTGAAAACCCTAGTCAGACTCTCAAATAGCAATTAGAAGCTTGAGCCTTACCACCAAGCCTAAAGCAATGCTTTGCAACCCTTACATATAGGCACCTAAAAATTCTTGGCATACATTAGAGATATGAATGAAAATGTTTTGGAAATTTGGCCAGATGGTAGGAACAATGTCTCTGGAGCCCAGCCAGATCAGACACGGATCAAATTCTTCATTACTCCAGTAGGTGAGCTGGGGTATGCAATGCAGGGCATGTCCACATGTGTTTATTTGTCTCATGCCAAACAGTTTCCTAGTACCTGCCTGAACCTGGGGGGAAAAATAAATAATTAAATAGACAAATAAATAAATAAATCAATCTATGAAATAGTTCCATGCATTCTTAAAATGTCACCTCAGCCTTTCCACCATCTGCTTGTGCACAGAACCATCTGAACTTTACTCCACTGAAGAGCTAGATGCCAATTAATGCCTAAGCGCTGTCAGAATTCATAAAGTTGGTATACCTAATTCTTGTTTGGAAACCAGTCAGTGACATTTTCAGAGTTCAGAGTTACATTCCATGCAAAATATGGCTGGAGGAGAGGTTACCTGTTTTTGACTGCAGTGAGGTAGGGAGAAATCTCACAGAGGATGCTAGAGATGGAGCTTTAATTGTTTTGTTTGTTTGTTTTAATTTTAACAGGAAGATTTGAATGCCAGCTCCTAACGTTTTAGCCATTAGTACAGTGAGACTTAATCTTTCTCACTTCTCCCTTTTTTTGGCCTGATGAATATTTAATGGTTCTATATAAAACAGATCAGCTTCCTCCTTCAAGAGAGTGATGGTCTTAGCATTCACTTAAGGAGTTAAGCATTCAACCACTGTATAATAGAAGAGTAGCTTAAAATAATCTGCATCTCATGCTTCCTCTGGGCATTCAGGACAGAACATCACCTGCTTCTGCCTTTGTCAGAATAAGGTTGTTTGAAGTCATTAACACAGAATAAAGGTCAAAGTTTTTTTTTTTTTTTTTTTTTTTTTTTTTTTTTTTTCCCCAGTAAATAATTTCTGAGAAAGAAGGTAACTAGGATATAACTTTTCTCATTGGTGTTTCTTACAGGCTAAAGCAACTTTTCACAAATAAGCTCATTTGTATGGATCACATTACTGGGCATCTAAACAACACCAGGTAGAAAACTACATCTCGGCTTACTGTGTTTTGCTATATCTCTTTTTACATTTCATGTCTTCTATATCCCTGTGCTGTAGCTTCTGTGTATCATCTATTGTGACTTCTCTGTTTATAGGTTTATTCTTTAAAACAATTAAAACAGAAGGGTCTTAAATGCTGCAGCATAGGTGATTACAGAATTTAAGGTACGGAGGGAATATTCATTGTAAAGCTTGCTTCTTAATGCACCTGTGTTCCCAGAACTGATCCAATGCAGGTGAGAGTACATGTGCAAGGGATCTGAGGGGAGTTCACCTTGGATAAAACTACTTTTTTATGTTTTGGGGGAGGCTTCGGGAACCAATTACATTTAAAGAATAGAAAAAAATAGAATAAATAATAATTAAAAAACCAACTGTGAAGCAGCTCACAGCTGAAAACAGGACAAGGATTTAATGGTCATTAAAAAAAAACAAGTATGATTAGTTTATTGGGTTAAGACATTAACTGTGTTGGCTTTCTTTATGTGTGTGGGAAGGATTATTATATGGATTATATAGATTATTAAAATCCACCTGATAACATTTTTAACAATCTTTTTTAGTTGTGTCTTGACCTAAATTACAACAGCTGAAATGTTTGTCATTTTCACTTTCTTTCATGTAAATAAAGTTATCTGTATCCAGCCTCCCCCTGAAAGACTGGTAGTCTGTGAGAGTTGGAGAATCACTTCTTACTGTTAAACATATATGTCAAGAGAAATGACAGCTGTCCAGGATTTCATTATTATTGTATTTTTAATTATTTTCTTACTGACATTTTGTAAGAACAAAACAGCATAACTACTTTGTGTAGCTTTGTTCTGAACAAATGATCAAATTATAGAAAGTCAGCAACATATAGTGTTCCGATGTTTTATTTTTATTTCAGAATAGTTCTGAAAACAGAATAGTTTGAGCAACTAAAGTTAGAATTCTAGAGGTAGTATGTGTACAGGTATTCCACATGCACCTTACCAAAATGGCCAGATTCAACTTCCACCTATAAAAAGATGCCTGTTCATTTCAGTTATTAAAATGAATGCACAGCTCTCTGATAATAAATTTCCAGCCAACTTTTTTGTTGCTGTTGTTATTTTATTATTATTATTATTATTATTATTATTATTATTATTATTATTATTATACTTGGGATTAAGATGGAATTTTATTTTGTACATTTTTCCAATCTGGATCTTCGGGCCAAATCAACATCTTGGATTATCAAACTCTTTAGAAAGTCAGGGAGAAAACAGTAGTCTTTGAATATTGAATACTTTCACATTTCATAACATTGATATGTAGTCCTGGATTTTGAATTTTGATAGATGTAGATTCATCTGGAAAATAATAACAGATGCTAAGCAAGTATTTTTCTAAAAAATCAAAAACTCATTTTTTTGAATTAAGCAATACATTGCAAGATATTTAGGTCATATTTAGACTTTTAGATTCAGTATTTTACAAGATCAGTATATCATGTATATCAAGGCTTGCTTATATTATAAGTTTTAGAATTTATGAATAAACAAATACGGGAAGGAGGGACTGGCATATAAAAGCAAATTTCTATAACAGAATCCTCACTGCAGCTGAAGATAGGTGGAAATGCACTTCAGACTGGACAAAAGTCAAATATCATAAGTAACATATGGTCTGTCTTTACCAGTTGAATTTTATTTTTTCCTTAATCTGTTTTTTTATTATTTTTATTTATTTATTTATTTATTTGGCCAGTGGTGTGAACTTAAGCGTTGCTTTTTATCTGTCTCCAGAGAGGAGTGATTATGCTCTTCTAAATAGAGAGAGAAATGCAAATGAGGGGGGAAAATCCCAGAGCAGGCTCAGAATAACAAGTAAATGATTCAAATTTCTAGCTGTTAAGAATGAGGAGTTTCTACCTTGATTCAACATTTCAGCAGCTTGAAATACAGAGCTAAGCATTTCATATCATTCTTAGCTAGAGTTTTCTGGGTCATAGCTGTGCCATACCAATATTGAAATACCTGTATTTTTATTTTTGCATGTATATGTGGTCACATTCATTTGCATGTTGTGCTAGTCTTTTTTTTTTTTTTTTGTCTTCTGTGTTTTGTTTGTTTGTTTGTTTTGATTTGATTCATTTTTTAAACAAAACATAATGCACTGCAATAAAATTGAGGTATTAAAGAAGCCCCAAAATAAGCTGTAAAAGCTTAGAATTATCATGAAAAAGAATGTTGCAGCCTTGCTACAGAGCAAAAGAGCATGATGAGGCAGTAGAAATACTTTAGAGTTTGAAAACAACTGAATTTGGTCTCAGTGTCTGATTTTACTTTTTTTTTTTTTCTTTTTTCAAAGCTCAGGTGTTTTAATTAGGGGATTTTTTCAATGTGTTTGATTCTAAAACCAGATTACACATGAAATGTTTGGAAAGTATTTATGGAGCCATGTATGCCTTAACTGACACAAAGAAAAGGCTATGTTGTAGTCATTGGTGTCAGTGTTTACTTACTAAATGGAGCAATGCCCCAGAGTTCTCAAATATGAGAAAGTCTTCTCAAGGAAGAATTGTTTTAAATGTTGTATAAAATATTTGCCTGCCTGTACTCCAGTGATACCAGCGGAAGGCACATATTTTGTGCTTATGTTTTACACCAGGGGAAGTCAGCAGATAAGAAAAAAAATACTGTTAACATTTAGATTTTTTCCTCAGAACTTCCTGGTTACCAGTTCTGCCCCTAAATTTTTGGCTACACATAAGGAGCAGAAGAACAAGACAAATAAATAACCGTGCATAAATAAAATGAAACTACCAACTGTATTACCATGTATCCTTCAGTCATTACAATCATAAATCTTAATAACATTTTTTTTAATGTATGTTTAATGATTCAGTCTCATTGGCCTTCACAGTTTTACAAGGATTCTTTAAATTATCCATATGTCTAAGTGATCTGTTGAATGGTCATGTTCTTAAAGTTTTTGTGAAGGTGTTCAGTCAGTTTGGATGGCTCCAGGGCTGTGTTTACCCAAAATATTTGGGCCATGGAGCAATGTAATAGGATACATGAGGGGAAATGCTGACCTGGACTGTTATTCATCATTTTATCTATGGACAACCCTCCACAAAGAGAGGATTACTTCTGTTGCTTCTTTTAGGTCAGCGTAAGCTTTTTGCACCACTATAAGTGCAGGGAGAGCCCCGTCTGAGGGGCATGAGGAATTAAGGACACAGAGGAGGAAGATGGAAGGAGGTTCCAGAGTTATCCTGAAACCCTCATGCAGGCAAGACTGAGTTCAGAGCTCCTGCTTAAACTGGCCAGAAGTCTCCCGATAAAGCATCTTGGGGAGTGAGACGTCTGGGGTACTTACAGTCTCTTTACCAGAATTGTTGGAATCCTGCACTCATGATGACCATGTGCTTGAGAAGTGAGAATAGCATGCAGACTTTCTGAGAGGTGTGTTTGAATGTTACCTTATCTGTGCTTTCAGCTGATGTGCCCTTAGGTTTCTGACAGTGCAGCCACAAGTGTCTCAGCACAGATCATCTCCCCCAGGTGGTAAAAGGCAGACGTACAAGAGCTTGACAGCCTTCCTTTGTGACTGGCACCAAGTTTCATAGGTCACTCACACTCCATACTTTCCCTTCACACATTATGCTAGGAAGTAATTAATCCCTTTCATAAAGTTTATCTGATAGAGAACAACAAATGCTATTTTCATTGTTAGAAATACTTTCATTTTTATCATCAAGAAGATAAAACACTGGCATGCTTCTAAAATCTGATCTGCACTGTATGCTCATCTATACTGCGTTCTGTATCATTCAAGCTAGAGACATAAAACATTGTATTGAATTATTACTGTTGGTACCATTGTTTAATCTTAACTGTTTGATACCTCAATAAGCATATGCTTTCTAACATTTGAAAAAAATGGGGCTCCAGGTAATTTGATTTGTGTTTTTCATAGGTACCTGAGCTACCCTCTGTTTTTACAGCTCAGCAGGTGAAGGGTCTGACACTGTGTTCAAGTTTGCAGAACACCAAATACTATCTACTGAAAGTCTGCTGTGGTGAATTAATATTTTTCCATGGCATTTATATATATACATATATAGATAGATATATAGATATATATATTCATTCTAAAGAGAACCTGACAGGATTTCAGTTTTCAGGTAAAACAACATCAGGGTTACAGAACTGCAGCTGTATTCCCACATGCAGAAATAGATAAACTCAAGCTCTTGGATAGATTTATTAATCCAGGCAACTCACAACCTCATTCTTCTCCATGGCTGTTTTTTCTCCCTAATCTCTCATGCACATTTAGGGACTCTCTTTTGACAATGAAGTAGTACTGCATTAGGAGAGATGGAGACAAGCCAGAACTTCCAGGTCTATATTAATTTTGTTTATTTTGCTTGTTGTTTTGTATTTTGTTTCCCCAAATCCACAAGAAATATGTCTTTACCTGTGTACATTAGTAAATATACTCCTTTTTTTAGTCTATCCATGGGAAACAAAAATAAATCCTGTTTTCTAAAAAGCTCTCCATATTTTCAGGAGGAATGGGATTCTTCCACTCATGAGAGTTTTGTGAGTCTAGCTGTTGTAAAATCAAGAGGAGTACTTTGTGTTGTAGCACCTTCAAAAAAAAAACCAACACTTTTTTTTTTAAGAAAACATTAATTATGCCTTTCTTTAATATTTGTACAATAATGTACAGCAGAGTTCCCAGCAGATAACCTGGGATAAACAGCTGTTTACCCCAGGTGCCAGTGTGCAAGAGGTATGTCACTGAAGATCTGTAAACATAATTAAAATGTTCATAAATTTTAAATATTTCTAGGAATATGTATTTTTACATATACATTCCCCATTATTTTTAGCCCGACATGACAAATATAATCAGAGAAAGCGGGGTTTCTTAAAAGAACTACAGAATTACATCCCTTTTCCCAGTCACCTTGAGTGTTTTGAAAGTACAACTAAGTGGTTTGCAAGCCTCTCTCTCTTACATCTATGTGCCTCAAATCCCAGGTGATGTAATGTATTCCTATGCTTGTCATCAAACCACTGAGCTCTGATCACCCTCCTGATGTTGGATGAATGCAGTGTACAGTCAAAGCTTGAGTTACTGATCTCCAGCCATCTGAAGTTTTACTCGCTACAGTGGCTTTCGCTAATTCACAGTTTTATTAAGCTACCAGTAAGAACCTGACAAATCACCTTTCTATGCCTGAAAACCTCAATGAGTCTGTGAAAAGCAGGTGATAATACTGAGAAGCCGCATTGAATTCAAACTGAAATTAGCCTAAACTGGAGGAGGAATGTATTTTGATAGGACAAGGGGGGAAACAGCTGCAAAATAGTACACAGGAAGTTCCACAGCGGCATGCAAAAGAACTTCTTCACAGTGAGGGTGACGGAGCACTGGAACAGGCTGCCTAGAGAGGTTGTGGAGTCTCCTTTTCTGGAGATATTCAAGGCCCGTCTGGATGCCTACCTGGGCAGCCTGCTCTGAGGATCCTGCTTTGCAGGGGGGTTGGACCCGATGATCTTTCAAGGTCCCTTCCAACCCCTACAGTTCTGTATGTGTGTTCTGTGTGTTCTGTGTGTATTCTACGCTCTTTTATTTAGCATTAATTTTTTCTTCCTAATAATATAGTTAATATTGTCATTGTTGTAGGTAAAAAACATCATAATTTATGTTCCCAAAATGGATTATAGTACACTGTGCTCAGATGACCTCTTACACATAAAAATTGTAATGCTTGAATGCAAAGGATTGATGTAATATGAAGTGAGAGATTTTTTAGCTAAGGGGAATGCAACTAGCCACTGTTCCTCCAGATACTTACAGAGGACCTGTTCAGCTGTCCACATCTGGTGTCAGCCCAAAAGTTGAGTATCTGGAAGTGTCTCATGAGAGCCAACTCCACACACTGGACTGGCTCCATGGAGACAGGCCATAGATGTCGTGTTAAAGGGGGTCTTATCAAACACTTGTCTATTTCAGAGCCTTGCTAAGGGCTTTCACTGAAACAGTTTCACAAATTTGAAAGTATTTGTAATCCAGAGTTTTTTAGTCCTAGAGCCCTGCAAAGGGCTTTCACTGAGACAATTTCATTAAGTTGAATGTATTTGATAAGGCAACAGATACAGCAGATTCAGAATTGCCATTGATTTGTACAGTTACTGCAATAGGGCTAATATATGATAATAGTTCCAGCAATATGCTATCATGGGTATTTCTCGCCAAAAGATGAAGGCACAGAGCTCACCACAAAGGCATCCCTGTCTTGGTGGAGGAAAAAGAAGCACAGCCCATTGACTGCCCCTTCTAGGTCTCCAATTTCTTCTTTCTTTCTTCCCTTCCCACTCTTCATTTTCCCTCACTTTAACTATTTTTTCCTAACTTATTTGTCTTTATTTATTTATTTGTTTGTTTGTTTATTACATGAACTCCTAACACTCTTTTATATCCTAACCTTATCTGTTCCCTCCCTGGGGTGATATTTAGCAAGATCTGAGTGAAGAATTGAGTACTATAGCCATATATGTTATTTATCTATATATATATTTTTTTTACATATGTGTACACATATATGATGTATATGTATATATATATATATATATGTAGCAGGTACTTCATTAGGCTCATTATCATATTCAGAGGTGTGATCTTTAATATTCATTTTACACATAATGAAGCCAAAGGTTTTACTGGGGCACCATGGCCCTCAAGATTATTCTGCCACCAAAATGGGGCCATCATGCCAACACAAGACTCCCTCCTTCAGCAACCTCTCATACCAAGCTTTTGGACCTCCATCCACAAAGTTTTAGTAAGAGATAAAAAAGAGCTAGTTGCTCAGTTCCCCTTTGCCCAAGGCTGGTGCTTATCAATGATGCTAACAAGTCTGACAATGCAGCACAAGCGTTGGGATACAGGCTGTGAAGCACCTTGCAGTCAGGCCTTGGGCCTTGTTTCATCTGCTGCACAAGGTGGAGACAAGCCAGAATGAGAAACCTGAGACACAAAACATAATCTGAAAGACCCAGGCGATGGCAGGTACATCACTAGCAAAACATAACTGAAATAGCTCAGAGAGAAGATAAAAACTTTGTGACAAATGTTATGCCTGCTATGGTTTGTGTTTTTAAAGGCAGTGCTGTGTTTTGACAAAATGGCAGGGTGGATGGTGGCTGTTCAGAGAGCAGCCATGGAGATGACCATATGCATGAGCCATGAGGCAGTCTGTGCCATGTACGAGGCTGGCCCAAGTGGGGATCCACCAGACTTTCTTTGTTGTTGCAAACTCTACAAAGTGAAGAAGTTTTAGGGTCAATGTTAATATCAATAAGGAAAAAAAAAAAAAAAAAAAAAGGAATCTAGCTGACTACAGTGATTTTGCATCATTACATCTCCACTATAACTGAAGTTGCTTCTGGCTTTCACTAGCATGAGTTGCCTAAAGATGTTGAGTGTTGTGTTTCTGTCCGTGGAAAGCACTAAGGTATGCTAGTATCATGCTACTTGTGGGGGAAAGAAAAGCTAGCAAACAGGAAAAATAACATCTTTTCCCCTGATGCTGTACTACAATTTGTTTAACCTCTGAAAAGAGGATTTTGGGGGGCAAGAATGTGGGAAACTAAGCAGATAAGTTCTGTGTTAAGTTTCAGCTGAATATGATTTGAAATGGAGATTATATTAAAAACTGAAGATAATAGTTTAAAATTGGGGGGCGGAGGAAAAGCCCTCTTAATATATATATATATACTTATATATATATAAGAAAAGTAAAGAAGCAAGGAAAGCAAGGAAGGAAGGAAGGAAAAGAAATAACAAGAAAAAAAGAGGAGAAGGAAGGGGGAGAGGAGGGGAGGAGAAGAATGAGTAAATAAAAACCTATCTGGGAAAAGATGGAAACACTGTAATAGACTACTGTTTTGTGAGAGAAACTGTTCAGAGGTTGAAAAAGGGGAACAATTTGAAAAAAAAAGAAAAACTTCTGCTGAGCAGCACCAGATTAATGTTACAGCTAAACACTGTACACTTAGTAATTTCAGATTAGGGACATGCACAATAAATAGTCACCAAGCAGGTGAAAAGGGAGTAAGAAGAAAATTTCATCATATATAGTGGCAGTTTTTCCCATGTTAATAAAAAATCTCAACTAAATGTGTAAGTTAATAAACTGGAGAAAGACTGACAGCATGTAATAATATCTTGGTGAAACACCTGGATTTGTCAAAAGACAGTTTTTACTACACTTTAGGGGACACAAAGTTCTTCAGAGTTCAGAGACAAAGCAAGACTCCAACTCTCCCCACAATTCATGTAACTGAGGGTTCTTTTCCTGGAGGAGAGGCTGAAAAGATAAATTATGTTTCTCTTATTTAAGAATTAAGTATTTTGAATAATGAGCAAATGACAAGTACTATGTATACACTTTTCAATCTAGAAGGAAAGGAAAGGAAAGGAAAGGAAAGGAAAGGAAAGGAAAGGAAAGGAAAGGAAAGGAAAGGAAAGGAAAGGAAAGGAAAGGAAAGGAAAGG
>CM021732.1:74024928-74066112 GCA_011075105.1 Heteronetta atricapilla | reverse complement strand
GGGAAGGGAAGGGAAGGGAAGGGAAGGGAAGGGAAGGGAAGGGAAGGGAAGGGAAGGGGAGGGAAGGGAAGGGAAATCTTAACACTCATCAGTCTAAACTGTCATGCATCAGAAGTATCAGTATGGGACTGCATGTGTTTATTGCATCTCAGTGTGTTGTTTCACTGGCTTTGTAATAGCTAGTCTGTGCAATCATCACTCCCTGTTGGATTTCATGTAAATTCCAAGTACTTCACTCTTTTGGAAACATTTCATCATACCCAACCAGCCCAGAAGGTGATACAATACTCCCACTGTTCAGTGGCCCCCTTGTCCTTGCAGCCTAATCTTTCAGCCCTTAGGGACGTAAGCTGCATCTGCTGAGGAGCTGTTTGTGTAATAGCTCTCCAAGAGCCTATTGCAGGTAGTCTCTAATTAGGCACATCCAGATGGTGGGCACTGAGCAGATGTACTGCCAGCTTGGGGTATCTGTGGAAGAAAGTTTTCTTTTGGTTCCCATTGTTTGTCTTTCTAATGTTTCTTCTTGATTTTTGTTCAAAATGAACATTTGAAATGTTTGTTCACAATTTCTGAATTAGGGAACAAGCTCAGGCACTCTAATTTTTATTGCAGCTCTAATCTGTGGTTCTAAACTTTCACTGTGCTCAGTGTAGTCTGAAACCTAGATGTATTGAACGCCTGTTACCCAAATGCTGCCATGAACAAAACTGCTCACTTGTGCTTTGATGCAGAATCTTTATCAACAATTAAGATTTTGTTCTTGGAAACTAATTAACAATTATGTTCATGCTGCCAGAGTCATAAGCTTTAATGTAAAAGTTTCCATATTATTTCCTCCATCTTTCTAAGCCTCATCTCACACAGAATAAAGAAAAATAATCAAAGTTTTGCAGCATGGCATCCTGTAATCATTCATGTTTCAAATGTTTTAACAAATAAATGTGATCTTCAGGTATTATTTTCCTACTCTATTGTCATTTTTTGAATACAAAGATTTAATTTATTTAAAAGCAAAGCTCAGAAGATAGCTATGCACCAGACTAAGTAATGTATGATGTAAGAATTTTTTAAAATATATAACCTGAGAATTGAAGAGATATTTAAAACCTTCAGGGCAACCTTTGTGTTCTAGAACACTATTCCTTGAGCAGGTTTTGAACACATCTTTACTACCTAACCATAAAGAAATGTAACTAAAACATGATTAAGTCATTATTTGTGTCAGCTTGAATGATAATAGACTTTCACAATCAATGTGAAAGGCTTAATGTCTTTCTTCCTGTACATTTCTCTACATTTTGGCATTCTTTGGAAGGAAGTCTTTCAGACTGTGTTCTCATTAAGTAGCTGGTATGAGAGAGAATTTATTAATTGTTAATTGGTGAATATATAAGATGCCCACAAAGCTGCTGCTTAGTCATGCTGCAGCCAGCTGAAAAACAATGACATAATGGAGTTCTGTGGCAGTGGAATGCTATTTGTATCTCATGCTTTAAAAAAGAACAAAACAAAATACAGTCATTTGTAAGTACTAGATTACAAAAGGTTACCAGCAAGAACCTTTTCCACGTTTTCATAATTTGACCATTATAGAGTTGCTGAGACCATCTGACAAGATACATGCAGCCACTTTTAAAGTGGCTTATTTTTATCAGTAACTATGGTGTATTAAGATATACTTTAAAATAAGGTAAAGACAAACCTATTCTGTGAAGAATAAGCATCCTTTTAAAACATTTCTAGAATCAATACAACTTTGAAAATTTTGAGATGCTCTTTAATCCATCTTTATTTCCCCTTATTTCATCCTTTTCATACTTATCTTCACCTTAGACTTTCTAATGGAGAGTGGCATAAAAAATTCTGAGAAATCATAGGCAAAAGTGCTTTGCAGTTTTTTCCTGGCCAATTGCAGGCAGAGTATTAGAAACCTACTTGAAAGAGTAGCTTCTCATGGGTCTTCAAATTTAATTTTACAGACTCAGCGGATTTAGACCAATAAAAATAAAAATAAAAAAATAAAAGATAAGCTTTCAGACTCTCAAATCTTTATCTGATCAAAATTGGAACTCTGAAATCCTTGAAATCTACCCATGCCTAGGGACAAATCTATTATTATACACAGTTCCAATGTGTATGGCAAAAAGCCTTTAAAATTTGTAAATGTAACGTACAGTGAAGCCAGGCAGATGATTCTAACTACTGAAAATAACAGCTTAGTAAACGTTGTACAAATTGGCAGTGTTTTAATATATTCTGGTCAGCCAATGTAGTTTTGCTTCTCAAAGCATTTTTTGAATGGTTGTTTTAAAGCCATAATCAGGCAATTGCTGCAAAAATAATAATGGTGATTTAAAATGTTACTATCCCTCAGGAATACCATCCATCCCAGTATCCGAGCAAGCAGAAAGAATCACACAAACACTTCTCATCTGTTTTAGGGTCAAGTCATCTGTCTATCTTGGCTTAAGCTGCAACAAAAGGTTGTTCAAGCCAGGCCGGAGCATATCATGCTAGGTTCAGGTGCAGAGAGCTCACATCCAGTATTTTGGCAACTCAGCTGTGCAAGATGTAACCTTAGAGATACATAGAGGTATGGCAGTACATGGGTGGGAGCAGCTGAAGGTGCTATATCTCCTGATTACAGGGTGCAACACAGCAGTGCCATCTGCCACATTTGTGCTGTAGCTGCTGTTAATTTGATATCAAAGGGCTGCAGAGGAGTGAGAGAAGCTTCATGTACACTCTGCCTGTCCACAGTACAAGACAACATGAAGAAGCTAGTAAAGACATTTTAAAGGTAGTTTAACCAAAGCTGCATGCTCTCTGCCTGGGATAGACTGTCTTGGTATTGTGGCTTTTTGGCTTTACCAACCCAACCATGCTCTCTTTCATCTCAAAGCAGCATGACATTAAGCTGCATGAACCTAACAAGTTCATTGTAGATGGCTTAGTTCAGGAAGAGAGATCCTAACAGAAGTGCTTTAAGAAGTCTGCACCACTACTTCTACTACTACCATTGGCGGTGATCGTATTTCTAGGGTTTGGGGGTTTGGCTTGTTTTGAGTTTTTACTGACTTTTCATCTTGCTCTGAGATTATTTTGTATCTTCTGCAATTAACAATTGTAAAAACATTGTTTCCATAAGTGTAATTATAATTAAACTCAAATTAAACTCAAATTTCCCTTTGTCTTTTAAATGAAACTGATTAAATATGCACGTCACTGATCTTAAAAGAATGTTAACTTACAAAATCAGAGGAAGAAGATGAAAATATTCACATTCAGCCTCAGTTATGTCTTTATTATTTAATTATCTCTATTAGTCTGCCTATTATTTAGTGCTCTGAGTCCATTCTTTTCCTGCTCTTGCTCTCATTCTTATCTTCGTTCCCTGTGAATGTGTTATTTATCTGATTAAATGATAATTAGTAACTTTAGTGGGGCCACATTGTGTAACTGTGAATAGGATTTTGCTTAAAGAATTTTAAAAATCAAATGTGCAATAACAAAAGGAAACTGAAGTGGCACATGGCTTTTAATATACTGATCTAAAAATACAAGGAATGGACAACAAGCTTTCTGGAACAAAAACCTTTATTAGAACAGGAATAAAACAGAGAAATGGGGCACAACACGTCATATTTGGTAATTTATTTTCCTATTTACTTTTTTAATTTGATAAAATCCACATATTAAAGAGAAAGTAAAAAATTAAGTCAAGTACAGGAGTGAAGTACCTTCAAATCTAATATAAAATTGTGTTCACACTCCTGTAATTACTGTGTTATTTTTAAATGAAACCTTAAAGTGCATGCATCATATAACCATTGTAATATACTCTTTAAGTTGTATAGTACTTATTTTATTGGTTAGTGAATGAATTGTCTTGGAAGGAAGTGAAGACCTTTCTGCTTAGTTTCTGGATAAAATCTGAGGATGCTGTATTTTTTTAGCTGTTTTGTAGGCAGACAGCTGTTTATACATCCTGCCAGTTGAATTCCTGGGTTTCCTGGGTTGCCAGTTCAGGTGTCACCCTCTAAAGCACACACAGGCAGAGGACAGGACGGGTACTGCAGACCAAATGTGTAGCAGGTGCAGGAGGTTGCAAGCCATGACTGTTTGTCACTCCTTGTTCTCTGCTGTGCCTCTGACCAGCTTCTTACTTTTGTGTCCCTGAAGAGGCTTTGTAATAACATTCTAATAGTTACCTGTCAGCTATCCCAAAGCCTCATCCCCTGGAAGTGAATGGGAGTAATTGGGAATTAGAGCTAGGAACATATTGAAAAGACTTCCCAGGAGGTCTTTTTTTTTTTTTTTTTTTTTTTTTTTCTCTTGTGGTAGAAAAAGATGGAAGTGTGTTTCTAAATATACTAAGGTGTGATTTGGTAACTCTTTGTCATCTTTGTCATATCCAAAGAGTAATTATGTAAAGATGTGACATACCAGTAGCTTGTCAAAGAGAAAACAATATTTTTCTCTCCCATGCACCATGCAAAATAAAGCAACTGTGCCAGCAGTTGATCATGGAGATAACTCTGTGAGTTTTGGCTTTACCAAACCCTGTGTCCCAAGAAACCATAGTAAATGATCTAGAACAGAATGTCTGACTTCATGTCCAGTGAAAAAGGGTTGCTTCGGGGCGGGGGGGGGGGGGGGGGTGAAGGTATCAAAAGGAAGAAATCTTGATGTTGCTTGTTTTACTTACATGCAACTAAATTAGCATGGAATGCACTGTAACAGTGGGCTTTACAGGATTTATGTCAGAGCAAGAACTTATTTCCTTAGTGCTACTACCTCTCAGTGCTGCTACTTGTAATTTCTAATCGTGAATAAAAAATAATTGTGATCATTCCTTTATGCTTTAATAAATAACAGCGCAGTGTGTTAAATACATGTATTTCCTATTTAAGAAGCCAGAGGTTTTGAAATCTCATTATTTCATACTTCTCTTCTGAAAATAAGGCTCAGTTCTGATTAGAAGTGTTTTTCCAGCTAGCATATGACTAGAAGAGTAACAATGAGAACACACCTGTAATTTTAATTTCTTTCCTTTTGTGAGCTTGCACATAAGGAAGTCTTTCCTAGTGTTACATAGATTCTTGCTTGCTATACCAAAAAAGGATAATTTAATCTGTTCCACAGACACTCATGTAGGAGGTTGTACATTTCTTATTATAAGGGGATGAGAGAACAAAAAGAAGAAATTATTTTGTACCTGTTTCAGTATTTCCTTGTTAATCATGGGAATACAAATGCTTCTATTAGTGTCTTATCGTCAGAAAGTGAAAGGGATGAAAAATGAGACATCATTAGAATTATGTTGTTCTTATGGCCTGACATTGTTGAAGCCAAGTAAGAACATAAAGTATACAAATACTGGGAGGAAAAAAAAAAAAAAAAGAGAGAGAGTGAGAGAGTAAATAATCATTTAATCAGATATATACTTGTAATACTGTTGAAGGATGTATCCCTTTAAGTGACTCCTGCCCCAGATCATCACTACTTCTGTATAGAGTCCTTAGTGTATGTGGCATGCTGTCAGAAGAATTCCTTGGTGGTTCATACCACATTCCCTATAAACACATTAGTCATAGCCAATAACAGTCACACAGTTGAAAAAAGAAAAATATGGGTAACTTGAATAGCTTTATTTTAGTCTAAAACATAGGATTTTCTTTTTCTTATTTTAAGAACTCTGCAAAGAACTGATTATCAGGACACAATGGCATTGGTATACGTAAAACAAAGGATTTCTCACAGTTAGAAAGTATGGTTCAGTATATTATAAAGGCCACAGTTTCTAGATAAGTGTCAAGATACCTGACATCTTTCATTCCTCCTGTGTTGACAAAGGATGTACTTCAAGTGTGATCTTGTTTAACCTTTATTGCACTGGCACTGTTCTTTAATTAAACGCATTCCATCAGTGAAAAGGAAGAATTTCAGCTTGTCAGCCCTTGCATTACAGTCTATAAGCAGCAACTAACTACATCAAAGGCCCATTTAAGCAAATATTTTATTATTTGAATGCATATGTACTTCCCTTGATCTCAGATATGGAAAAGAACCACAGTCAGTAAGAACAAACATGCTGGAATCAGCACTCAGATTCTTCCAAATTTTGGATTAATGACATAATGACCTGTATCGGTTTCTCAATACTGTTTTGGCTACTGTCATTTTAGTATGATTGTAGAAGTCAAGAGTTGTCTTAGAAATATATTAATAGAAACCATTGTAGAAACTAAATCTGACTTTATTTAAATAAATAAATAAATAAATAAATAAATAAATAAATAAATAGTTTGAAAGAAATCAGCATGTTTGGCCAATTGAAATTACTCCTTGCAAAAATGAGCTTCCAGTTGTTACCAGCCCTTTTGATGAGATCTGCCCAGCTGGAGCTGTAGGTGGCTCGCCCTGTCCCACTCCAGACACACCAGAGGAAAAGTTCTTGCCCTCTGGTAGGTCTGTGCTTGGGGAACTAAGTTTTACTCAGTTTTTCAATGGATACAGCCAAATGCTAACATGTGAAATGTTGCAAAAGCAATTACTGGAGAGGTTATATAATAGTTATATAATTCACCATATACAATCTTGTCAGAGTGTAGTTTACATGTGAAAGCCTGTTACTATCAGTAAGTAGTTTTGTTTGTTTGTTTGTTTGTTTTTTTATACCCTACTTACGGTGTAATATCCTGTAAAGTGTAAGTGTGACAAGACATTCATAAAGTGTAAATGTGACAACTTTCTCAGGTCAGTATTACAAAGCATGCATATATGTTGTTTTCATGCCACAAAAAATATTTTTATATACATACATTCAGTAGGAGGATGCCTAAGTCTGGAAACAAGTTGGACTACATTTGATAGCTGAAAGTATGTTTAGTTTAAGGAAAATTCTGTAGAGTAACAAATAAACTGAGAACTAGTTGTAAGAAAGTAAAAGTTGAGGTGGTCTGAGAATACATGAGGCAGAGGAGACATCTATAAAGATGCGAATCCTGCCAAAACCCGTTAGTGTTGTCCTGAGTAAACTGTGAGAGACTGCAAGTTTAAATGGAAAAGTTGTTTTGAGAAAGGAGGCCCTTGGTTTCCTTGGAGGACTATGCTTAAAGGGCTTTCCAGAGCTGTGAAGAAACTGAAACTAGGCATTATATAAAGGTGTTTATTTTCTTGTCTCAATCTACAAATTGCATTAAGTACATGCACAAGCAACCAAGCACAGGTAGTTGCACAATGTCACCATTTCCCTCCTGCACAGCCACTGTGGGAGACAGATTTGTTCCCAAGGCTGTTCATCCTCATTAGCACTCATCTGTGCAGAGAATAATCTGTTCTGTGTATCAGGTGGGTAGATTAGTAATATTATGTCTTTGTGGCTTTCAGCCCTGCATTGGTTTGTAGCCATACAGGAGAGCATCCAGAATTAGCACCAAACTGTTTTATCTGTGTTTTCTCTGCAAGTGCAGGGTTTATGCCTGCATATACGCCTCATTCTTCAGCACCTCAAACAATATGCTGTTAGCTAGCTTGAAGTGTGTTTGTTCTACTGAAATTTCTGGATACTACATGATCTCATATTAAGTTATGTTATGAAAAGAAAGTATGATTCAGAAATTAGAATCTGGTCTTATGTTCACTATTTCAGTCTGAAAGGACTGATAATGGAATGATATGTGCAAAATTATAGTTCTCTGAGAATTACAACTAATCTAAAGTGGTCATTTAAAATAAATAATATGCATGTGAGTTTTTTATTTAATGGATAGATTCAGCTCAAACTTGTGTCAAAATTAAGGGTATATGTGTGTGTATATATAATAGAAATATATCAATCAATGTTAAGACATGCTTAGTAATTTAGTAAAAATTACAAATTTGAGCAGTGATACAGAGGGAAAAAAGTAGAGCACACGTGTAGGATTTTGCTTTCCTTTTCCCCATTTTTCTTATTTGACTGCACACAGGTTTTTACATCAGAATGTGATGATTTTTCCTCAACAAATAAGCGACAGGAAGTTATGCATAAGTGATGACAGTAGACAACTGTACTATTGAGCTACATGCTGGGTCATCTCTTTACATCTTTCTTGAGAAACATATGCTCTGACAGGTTAAGGTCTTTAAATAAAAGTAAACATAGCATTCATAAATGCATAGGACATAAATAAAATGTTGAACAAGCAGATATTAGTTATTAAACAAAATCTGTGAATAAGAACTTGAAAACTTTCATGAACAAAATTCTGTATGCTGTTAGGAGAATGGCACCATCTGGTGGATCTTCTCTCTGGAAAATTTCTAATGGAAATTTTAATCATGATTTAGAGGCTGTTCGTCTATTATAAAACAATATTTTGTGAGAAGTGCTAACAATTAGGAGGACAAAAATGGTAATGGCGACTGACAATGTAATTGTCTCAGTTGTCAATTGTGGAATCCTATGGTTATTTCTTGCCATGTGAATATTTAAAAGGAGAAAGAAAATTACTCAAAAACTAAAATGCTTCTTACATGTTTACTAGTACTATCTGTCCAAAGCTATGAGCAACTAGTAAAGAAATAATGTGTTCTGAATACAATAATAGAGTTCAGTAGATCAAAATAATATATAGTTTTTTTTTTGTTGGTTTTTTTTTTTTTTGGGGGGGTGGGGGGGGAAGGGGGTGTTGGTTACAAGTGTCCTAAATTATTGTTTCATTGTAGACCAAATCTTTGATTTGGGGACTTCTGTAGTACTCATTTTTGGCTTTCAAACAGGGTGACAGTCATTGCTAAATGCATTCAGTAGTATACCAGTGATGTGCAAGTCTTGGGTAATCAGTCAATAGCTCTCCTACAAATTACACAAGTCACAATATAAACAGGGGTCTTTGAAGATAGCATGCTCTGTCATCTTCTGCCCAGCTACATCTGCCCTGCTACATTGCATTACTGCAGGTTATCCAGTAACTGGATAAACTGGATATACTACCAGAGCTCATTTCTATCTAAACTTCATGCATTCCATATGATGCTCTCATCCATGAAAAGGAAAGTTTGGGAACCAGTACTTAACAAAAAATTTCATCCACAGTGTCTGCATTATACTGTAGAGGAAAGTATTCCAGAGGACTTGTCCAAAGTTTTGCAATCCTGTATAAATAAATATGATTCTAAGCAGTGTAGAAAAATAGTATAGTCAAGCAGGATTTTTATTTGCCCGACTGCAATCAGGAACTGATGTGTGCTTTGGAGAATTCAGTGAGAAAATACTTAGAATTACTTAAGGACAGTAATTTACAGCTTCAAAATGCAGTCACTGTTGGGAACCCCAATAGTGCCAGACATGTAATAGAAACATATTGAAACCAACAAAGAAAAATTAATTAGACATTTTAACATATGGTCAAAGAGTGCCCTAATTCTATGCAACCTTTACAGGCCTACTGAATTTAAAGAAAACCAGATTGTATTCTGCAGTATATTTAGCTACCATAACAAAGAAATTAAAGAGCCTGTTTTCTCTGCTGTCTTCCTATAAATTTCTCTTAAGCTATCCCCAATTCATGAATTATTATTTTTCTTTTGATTATGAAAAGCACACCCATAGAGAAATCCAAATGAATAAATTAAAACTAGACAATGAGAAATGGCCTGACGCTGCTTAGGTTTCTTATTAAAATTCTATATTTTTTAGATAGTTGTGACATACACTCATTTTTGCCAGCCTCATGATGTTGTTGGTGCTGGGTGTGAAAGGGCCATAGAAAAGCCAACTGAAGCAATCATTTGTTATGCAGTGTGTTTCCATAAAATACAATCTCTTATTTATCCCATAATTGATTAAATGGTTGAAGTGTGTCAAAAGAGCTATTTCAAATATCACCACAAAATTAAAAAGAAGCTGAAAACAAGAGAGTTAGACTGGTAAGAGCTGAAGGATGAAAAATGTATGAGCACTTGATGTCAACATCCAGTAGCATTGCTCTCCGGGAAGGAGTCAGTCTATAAAAGAGGATTTATTTATTTATTTATTTATTCACGTAGGGGTAAAGGTAGGGACAACAACAGCTGCTTCTGGGACATTTTATCAAGCAGGGCTTGGATAAGGATTGAGAGTGGAAGTCCCAGAGGGGAGAGAGTTAAGTGGATAGAAGGGATGGTTGCAGAACAGACACAGTAGGCAACAGGACAGGATAAGCAAGCAGGGTAATCAAATGCGGTATGTAAGCATGGGAGATTAGATTGGCTGAATTAGAAGAAAACCACTTCACTTTCTGTGGCTCTCCAGTTGGAGTCAATGGGAATGGGAATAGGTCACTGTACCATTTAGGCCTCTGGAAATAGAAAAAGGCACAAACATAGTTCTGCAGCCAAGAAGGAAACCTGCAATCACTCTAGGTGAAGTATCACTCTTCTCATAAGAGGAGAGAATACCTTTAGCAGCTGGATGGGAGACTTGGCACTTTTATTCTTTCGGTTTTGGTTTTGTTCTTAGTAACTTTTCCTGTGTCTAGAAGCCTTAACAGGTTTGAGAGGGAAACTGAGAACTTACTGCACTCAGATGGCAGAGGTTTTAGCACATCTTCCTGCAGCTGCTATGTAAACTTGCAAGTGCATGTGCTTCATGTCATCTAAGGGATTCCAGAGCTGTAGAAACAAAAGAACAGTTAGGATTGTTCAACTGAACTACACTATCTTGCACATCCTGTGCAGTAGTTGGAATTATAGCATTTGCTATAGGTCTCCAATAGTTAATAAAATGAAAATGAATCTTAAAAACAATATCTGCTTTTTGCCTGAGGCTTGTTACTAATTTTATCACACGGTTGAATAATTTGGATCTCATTTCAGGGATCAGTTTAGTTGACAAATGTGATTGTGGCTCATGGAAAAGAAATTGATGTTAAAAATATTTAGATTTAGGATATTCAAAAATAATTTATTAAAGACGTTACATTCTGTCTCCTACACCTGTGATAAACAGGTTGGGGTACATTTCTAAAAACTTTTCACTGTTGTCTGAGTCAGTCAGGTTCAACAATTTCATAAAAAGAGCCCTGAGTACCATGTTTCTAAAATCATCAGGCTGACCCAGTAAGTTAGATAAATGATTCCTGTAAAAAGAATACACATGTAAAATCTTCTTAATGCTTTGAATCAAAATAGATTTTTTTAAGAGTGATGCTACTTCACATAGGCATATCACTTTGCAAAAGGAACCAAAATGTATTGGAAGGAGATAATTTCTTTTATACGTCCATAATGAGATGCATCTGTGACAGGTAGAAGGAGTTCCTGTATTTGAAGAGTTCCAAGAGAGTTCATTTGGCCATTTTTGATATAGAATGCATTGTGTATGTAGTTAATTATTTGAAGAAAATAATGTCTGGTGAATCATCCAAGCAAAGTTTCTCCACCAGAAAAGCTGTTGTTACTTTTAGGATGAACACCTTTCCCAAACAGAGCTTTACAATGGGAAGTGAAGAACATTATCAATTGTGAAAAGATAAGGAACATAAATACATTTTGCTAGAAAATCCACACTATTATACTAGCTATCAATATAGTTTTGTTTGCCAGTCTTATCTAAAATAAGGAGTTTGAGAGTGGAGGTCTGGGATCTTGGTTTGCTTCTAACATATTAGAAAGAGTGGCCCCTATGTGATTACAGATTTTAGTATCACCTAGAATAACCTGAAGACTGCTGTCTAACTCATCACCAGATCTGCCGTGATTCTGTTTTGAAGTTGTTCAACCACAACCCACTTAGTCAACAACACAGACTATCCCTTGAGCACTCCAGCATTTATTTTTAGATGCAGGATGAATAAAGGTTTAATTGATAAATGAACATTGCCTGCATTTTGGGGTGGGTAGGTACATTAACTTTTAGAGTGCTGAGATTGAAATCTTGAGTGCCTGAAGTTAAATCATAAAATTTCAGCACCTACAATTAAGACACAGTGATGAAAACAGTACTCTTTTTAAAACAGATCTTGTAGAGTTATAGTCTTTATCAAGCAGAGGAATATGTTTATGTTTGTTTGTTTGTTTGTTTGTTTTGCCTAGCACTTGAAATCCTAACCTCAGCCATATTCTTAATCACATACTTGCCACAGTAGTAGTTTATGCTGGAATAACAACACTGGCTTGAGTCTCTTCAGAGATTATAACTGCATCAGAAGAGACTGTAATATTACTACAGTGGTGTTTTTTGCAGAGTTTATTCACTTAAAAATTCAATTCCAGAATCTTGAAACTATTTCTCAGCTATCTGATTATACACGTAGAAATTTCCTAGGATAGGTTTCAATGCAATAGTCCAAGTTATAAGAGCCATCTTCTGTCTGTTTCCCTAAGAAATGGTTGTATTCTAACTATTTAGGGTATATGGCTGTCTTTCAGTCTCACTTGTTAATATTGCTCCATGTTGCTGGAAACACATAGAGCTTCACTGATAAGGAGTATTCATACAAAAGAAACTGAGAAGGAAAAAATGAATGAGTGACATCCCATGAGTCACGCAGCTTTCTTTGAAAAACATATAACCCCTGATCCTGCAAATTATTAAATATATGAAAAGTGAAAGTTTGTAAAGTCTGACTTACAAAATTTTCCTAAAAGAAGGTGGACAGTACAGTTTTGAATATCCCTAAGTCAAAAACAAACAAACAAACAAAAAACCTCTGTGAATGTCTCTTCCACTTCTTCATGCAGTTCTGGTAACAGAGGCTTTCTTGTTCTGGCCTGTTTACAAGTGCTTAGAATGTTTTGAGTAGATTAGAATGCTTGAGGTTAATTTAGCTTCATGTTTTGTTTTGTTTTGTTTTGTTTTTTCATTTAGTTTTGTTTTAAGAGCCACACTTTATCTTTCAATTTTCAATAAGGCAAACAAACAAAAAGAAAATCATGTGTTTGCATAACTGTAAGTTATAAGCTGCCTTTTAAAATGCTACCCAGAATATGCAGTATTTTGTAGTTCTGTCAGCTCTTGTGATTATCATTCAACTGCTTCTTGACTGTAGTCCATAATTGTCTCAGAGGTGTGCCTTTAAGGATTTTGAAGAATGCGATACACAGCTTTATATGGCTTAGATTGGTATAGTTTGGTATTCTGCCCAATGCTACATTTCTGAGTTATGTATATTTCTCTGTCATTATCAGTGGTATAGTAGAAGACTTCCCTGTCATCACCATCATACAGAGCACCAAAAATCACTGCACATTGACCTGTGCAGGAGATCTCCCTGTTCCAGCCTTCTTCTTCAGTCCTGTCTTCCCTGATGCTGAGAACATGATGCTGAGAAAACCTCTGCCTGCAGAATCCTGAAACAGAGACATGCATAGTAAAGTAGAAAAGAGTGAAAAGCACGTTTCTGTGACCTTTTGGTGAAGAATGTCATTCTAGTTATGCCTGGCAAGTGCATTCCTCCAGTGAAACACTGACATTTTCTTTGTCTCACTGGGCTTTTCTTAAGAAAACTGCTTGTCAGTCCCTAGTCTGGCAGCACAAAGTCCAAATTTAACTGTTGTGAAAGATGCTTGAGGTTTTGTATAATAATATTGTATTGTCATAGCATTATACTGATCCGACTTAGGAAGTAAATACAAAATTGGATTTACTGTTAGATCAATAACAAATCAGACTCCTACATTGGAGAGTTCTATTATTTTAGGAAAAAAACAGAATGCAGTCATGAAAAGAAGGAAATTGTCATACTAACAGAAAATACTTGAGACAGTGTAGTGGGTTTATGTGGCAAGGGGGCCACAGGGGGCCCTTGGTAGCAGGGGGCCATAGGGGGTGGCTTCTATGAGAAGAATCTGAAAGCTGCCCCATGTTAGGTAAGGGCCCCGCTGCTGACCAGAGCTGAGCCAATAAGCGATGTTGTTTTGCGCCTCTGTGAGAGCATATTTAAGACAGGGAAAAAAAGTGCTGGGCCACACAGAAGCTGGGAGAGTGAGAGGAGCAAGAAACAGCCTTGCAGGTGCCAAGGTCAGTGAAGAAGGAGGGGGAGAGGTGCTCCAGGCGCCGGAGCAGAAGTCCCCTGCAGTCTGTGGTGAGGACCATGGTGAAGCAGGCTGTCCCCCTGCAGCCCATGGAGTACCACGATGGAGCAGGGTTCCACACTGCAGCCTGTGGAGGAGACCACGGTGGAGCAGGTGGACCTGCACCGACGGATGCTGCGACCTGTGGAGGACCCCTGCTGGAGCAGATTCCAGGCCAGACCTGTAGCCTGTGGAGTGGAGACCACACAGGAGCAGGTGACCTGGCAGGAGCTGCTGCCCGTGGGGGATCCAGGTTGGAGAAGTTTGCTCCCGAGGGATGGACCCCATGGTACAGACCCATATCTGGAGCAGTTCTTGAAGAGCTGCTGCCCGTGGGAAGTCCACGCCGGATCAGTTCAGCAAGGACTGCATCCCGTGGGAGGAACGCCACAGCACAGGGGATGAGAGTGACTGAGAAGGAGTGGCGGTGAAGAAGCGCTATAGACTGACCATAATCCCTGTTCCTCCATTCCCCTGCGCCACTTGGGGGGAGGAGATGGAAGAGGGTGGATGGGGCGGAAGGTGCTTTTGGTTTCTTTCCATTGTTTCTTGCTTCTCTAGCTTGTTAGTAATTAGCATCTTACTATCTCCCTATGCTGAGTCTGTTTTGCCCTTCACAATAATTACTGTGGGATCTCCTTGTCCTTATCTCAACCCTTGAGCCCTTTTCATTGTATTTTCTCCCCACTCCTCTTTGAGGAGGGGGAATGAGAAAGTGGTTGTGGTGGAGCTCAGCCTCTCACCCAAGTAAAACCACCACAGACAGGAATGTCAGGCACATGGCCAATTTTAGGTGGGTGTATTTAAAACTTCCACATGTTTAATATAACCTTGTGGTTTGAATTTCTTCTCTCACCTAATCAGTACTCTAGCTTCAGTGCTATGAAATTGACTTAATATGTATTGTAGCATTATCATAACATCTTCTATCTTCAGTTAAGACTTTATGGATTTTTTCTAATTAATTTTCAGTTGTTCCTTATGTGAAATAATAAAGGTATGTATGTGTTATGACAGTATCTAAAGGCTCTGAAAAGGATTAGAGATCTATTACTCCTGTAATGTGAGTGCTGAGGGCTTGGCATCCAGACTACATCTACTACTCATAGTTTCAAATAAACTCTGATCTGGTCCCTTGGACTGAACACCTTCCTATTAACAGCTGCATTGCATCAAGTGCATACCTAAAGCAAACCATCCAGTTTAGCTTCACCCTCAAAAAGTCCAGCTTGCACACTTAAATAATGATTCACATTAGCCAGAGCATAGTAAGTGGGAACAGTTGAAAGATTTTCTTTAGAAATGCAGTCCTGAGCCAAATTAAAATGCTAACACAGAAGCACTTCTATCTTACCTACAAAGACAAGTGTATAGCAATATTTCAAGGAGACAATGTCTGTTTATATGCTGTATGAAACATAAAGTGAGGGTTAGAAGGAATCTCAGTTACTTAATGCTTTCACACTAGGAGCTGCCTGCCACATGTATGTCATTCCTAATAAGCAGGTGTCTAAACCTTCTCAAGGGCTTCCAAAGATGGTGAGTCTAAGTCCCTCTAGTCATAACAATAATAATAATAACAACAACAACTTGCTTACCATTACCATTAGGGCTCAGTATGAAGACTGAACGATTAACCTGAATGCCTGCACTGTGTTCGGCTGCCAGCTGTTGGTTCCACATCTCTCTCAGGAATTTCTGCTGCAGTGGTGGTTCAGCTATCTGTGCAAAGTCCACTAAACTGCTGCAGATTACCAAGGAAACCTGAGGTTAACATCACGTTGTACTGTTATGTGGGGATGGGTCATTCCTACAACTGGGACAGGATTTCTGAGAGGTAATGGAAAGCCCCACTAAGGGTCACCACAGGCAGCCCTATGCAAGCTGTCTCTGCTCATCCACCAAAAATCTCTGTGTCCCTGCTGTATGTTTAGTTTATTACTCCTTACCCCGTCCCCTGTAGAAAGGGAAATTAGTCCATTACCTGTGTTTTAGGAAGACCTATTATAGTAAGCTATTATACTGAAAGATATATTTGGAAGGGGTCTAATTGTATTTCAGGATTTAAACTAATCCCTGTTAGGAATCAGATCAGGATGTTACATGGGGGCATGTTATCCTGCTTTCAAATACTGGATTTCTTCCACCTTTTCTCTGAAATACTGTTTGTGATGCAAGCTGACCATGTTGCCACTTAGATTAGCAATTCCTCATTTATCTTGATCTTACAAATGAGTTTGCACGAGGGGAACCCTTGGTGGGGCCCAACAACATCCATGCTATTCCAAGGTCTGAAGCTCTTATAGGCAGACCCGTGTCCTTCAGTACCCTTGGTTTGTGGATTACTTTCCCCATCACTGCTGAAGGTTAGTTGCCATTGTTGACGGATGTTGAATGTTGATGTTGGATGCTATGTAGAATACTGTAGAAATTGTAAGTTAAATTACCGAGTGTATAGATGACATTTTAAATTTTAATGCAAGTAAATGTGTAGAGTAAAATTCTATGGGTCCTTTGATCTTGTAGTAGCATTTTTCAGATTAAATTAAGGAAAAATCAGTACCTTTCACAGAAAATCACATTGCATACTAGATTGTGTACAAGTCAGTGTTGTATTCTGAGGTTATTTTTGCATGTTAGCATGTCTCCATCTAATCCAAGTTTGCCTTTAGATTTGTAGATTTTAACTAGGAAAAAAAAATCCAAAGGTAAACTCATAAAAATCTGAAGGTAAAAGTCAACATATTTGACAATTTATGAAAGGCTGCTCTGCATCCTTCTTGAGAGATTTAGCCACAACACTATAAGTAGGTAGGATATAGGCAAAACAAACTTTAAAAGTGCTGTCATCATCATCTCCAAATCTTTTTTTCCTTGAAATGTCACCACATTAGCATGAATTTGGTTACAAAGAATTGTTTCTAAGTGCATAACTATTGAGATAGATCCTGAAAAATTTGTTTCTGTCATTCAAAACTGGAAGATTTTTCATGCAATTCTAGAATACAACTGAACTTCATTCATGTAAGGATGCCTGGGTGAACACTGAATTGAATTATTTCTAACCATGTCCAACATCTTGTAAAAATAAATGAAACAAGCCAGGCTCAATAACCACCTGAACATTTACTGAGAATCAAACTGAAGTTCTTTTAACTGACATTCAATATGAATGACATTTTTATTTCACACTAATTTTTCCTCTGTCTTGTATAAAGCTGAAATTATCCTATTACTACATTCTGAATAAATCATTTGACATTTGAAGAATTGATGTGTGAAATTCCAGCTTGTGAAAAACTTCAAACAGTAAAGTAATGGAAGTATGTTATGACAGACTTTCATGTGATGACCACCATTTTTTACATAGATTTGTTGGGACCATTTAAAGACCCTTGCCACACCTTAAGAATCTCCAAGGAGCTCTTCAATGAGAAAAAGGAATGCCATTTTCTGGACTGCTTAAAAATGCTTCTTTTCCTGGTACTCTTTCAACTGGCACTGGAATGATAGCATGCTGCTGAAAGGCATGCAGCTGATGATGAGTGCTTTACAGCTAAACATCATGACAACCATCAAGTTTCACTAGCATTAAAAAGCTAGGAATCAATTCCAGTATATCACTGTCCTCAAAGTGAGCATAATAATTAGCCTTTTATTTGAATATTTATATCTGAAAAATATTTTGATCACTCTGAAACCATTTTACAGATTAATGAATGAATAACAACTCTTTGTACTGTTATTCTAGGGTTGACTCCTTTTCCTCAAGCCCTTAAGATTTCAATGCACCAGATATGTCTAATATCTCTTGTTTCATAATACTATTAAAGCAAATATTTACTTCCAAGGGCACACACCTAGACTCATACAGTGTTGGTGAAGTTTTCTGGATCAGACATAGTATTCTGATATCAGAAAGGTTCTTTCCCTAATAGAGCTAACACCACCTCCCTGCAAAACATAAGCTAATTCAACCAAAGCATGTTTTTTCCAGCGAAGAGTCATCTACCGTAGGGGTTCTCCCAGCATAGCTATCATTATTAGAGGGTGAACTAGTTATTTTTATCTCCTACATCCAAATCCCTCTTAAGTCATGGCCTAGAAAGTTACCAAGTAGTCAAAAATGATAAAAGCAAAAGTCAAAACTAAGTTTTCTGTTTGCTGGATTTCATATGAAAGGAACTTCTGTCATGCTGGTAAGAGAAAAGTAATTCACACACTTGAAAGCGGAAAGAAAAAATCACTCTCAAGAGATGTATTTCTCAAATGGATGTATATTAAGCTTGCTATTTGCTAATTGGGTCTTGTGCTTCTCTACTTCTGTATTTTTTCCAGCAGTTGCTTTACCAGGCTACTTCTTTATGTGCATATTGGGTATAGCCTATTAGCTGCTATTTCAAGCTCCTCATTTGCTTCAGAAGTGCAACCTCTGTAAACATTATCACAGCCCTGGGACTCTGTAAGCAGCTGGATGTCTTTATAAATAAATAAATAGCATAAATTAATAAAAATAAATTAATTAAATATGCAATGATAACAGAGTCACGATTAGCTTAGCCAGATAGTCTGCCCTTTGTGGCTTAACTCTGGCCGACCCCAACAGATAAGGGTAGGAAAAGAAGGGGAAAAGAAAATAATTACTTTGCTGATTTCCAAGATAAATAATTATTAAATAATTATCTGGAGGGGGAAAAAAAAAAAAAAAAAGAAAAAAAAAAAAAGCTGTAAGTCCCCTACAGCTCATCATCTATGAGGGAGACAGGGTTAGCCTGGAGAAAGGGACCTTTTAATTATTTTGCAAGAAATACTTTGAGTGACAAAACCATTGTGAGCAATAAAATGTGACAACTCTTTCTAAATCCTTATTTTTACTTTATAAAGCATTTATTGCATAAGGAAGAAAAAACAATCTTGCTTCACAAGAACATGTCTTCCAATTTGCCAGAAACAAACAAACAAAAACAAAGCAACACTTAAAACACTGTTTCCCAGATGAAACCAGAGTATGTATGTAAACCTAAAAAAGACTATCCTGAAAACCAGCTTCCATACTACCTGGATGGTTGGCACTGTGAATAAAATAAAGGTATTCTAGAGATACTAGAAATAGGTTTGATTAAGCTGACTTGCGACAACTGGCTGTCAGCACAGCAAATGGATTAGCAAAAAGATTCTTCTATTCATCAGTTACAACAGGGAATGGTAGTATTACTTTTGTGAACATGGCTACTTCAGGAAGCTGAGAGAAAAAAATACCTACGTTCAGTGTGGTGTCTGGAGTACAAAACAGGAGAAAAGTGTGCTTTCCTGATTGTGTCTGGTATTCAAGATATTGATGGAGCCAGCAAGCTTATGGTATTATCAGGGTTGCACAGCCGTGAATAGATAAACTGGAAAGTGGCCTTTCCAAGTAAAATAAGTCTCCCTCACATTACTTTTGTGGGAGTCAGCTTCAGGAGTTTATCTTCAAAACATATTACTGGTAACTTTTTCTGTAAAAGATAAATCCCAAAAGGGCAATGTCAGCATCTCTGTTTACAGATGCACATGTTCTTCCTGTGCTGGAGCTTTGCTAACACTGACAATGGCAGGTTAGCACAACATTTATTGAGACAGGGGATCTGCTGATCTGAATTGCAATGTAGTGAGTTATAAATTCTTTTTTTTTTTTTTTTTTTTTTTTTTTTTAACTGGTAAGAAGGAAACATAAGATAGATGTTGATTAGGTTTTTACTTGAATTGTCAAAAGAGCATGGGCATTGTTCAGGTTGCCAAGGTGCTATTCTGGGAATTGTTTAGGAAGAATATTGTGCAAAGTAGTGAGTTTCTATGCTCCTCATTCTTCCTGCCCATATATAAAATGTTTGCACAATCTTCCAATTTTGTTCAAAAGTACTAAACATCAACAACTCCCAGCAGAGTGATAAAACCACAGAGTCATACATGTGTTAGGGAAGAGACTGTATAGCAATATTATGACAGGTCTTCTAACTCTACAAGAAAACAAGATTGAAAAGGAGCTAGATCCAAGAAAATGGGAACCATCATTCGTAATAAGAAATGTCCATTACAAAAAGTAAATTGTATGAAATTGAGTCTTTTCACTTAAGATATCTCATCTTCCTAACAACAGTGACTGAGACAAATTGTTAAAATTGAATAGTGAAACCCGTACTTCAAAAAGAAGACTATCTCATTCAGGAATCTGCTTGACATGATCCCGTAGGAACACCCAAAGAAATTATGGGACCTCTGTTGTTGGAGACACTCAAAATTTGTCTTGACAAAACCCTGAGCATCTTGCTCTGACTTCACCTACTCTAGGCAGGAGTTTGTTCTGGGTGACTTGCAGGGGTCCCTTCCCACCTTCATGCCAGGATGGGTGAAGTGGAGCTGATCTGAAGTCCTAGCTTGCACTATTCCTTACCCTCTCAGTTACCCCTAAACTTTATTGCTCCTACCCAGACCCCTCGCCTTTTCAAAGCCTCAACACATGCCTCCTTCACTTTCTGTCGAAACTAACGCGTTGCCACTACGTAACTAATATTTAGCATTTATTACCAAACTCTATGGGATTTGCAGGCCCGGTTACAGTTGATCATAATGAGAAACGACTTAACATATCACCAGCTCTTTTTTTTTTCTTTATCTTTGCAATTCTATTGCCTTTATAGTATATATGTGTATATGTATACATATATTTGCAATAATCCTGTCTAAATAGCAGTCTGTTGGCTTCTTCTAACATTGAATCCTCTCATTTTTCCCTGCAGTGGATAGATTAGGATAGGATACAATACGATACAATACAATACAATACAATACAATATGATAGTTCAGTTGGAAGGGACCTTCAAAGATCACCTAATCTAGCTGCCTGAACTCTTCAGGGCTAACCAAAAGTTAAAGTGGGCGTTATTCAAACTCCTGTTGAACACTGATACACAAAGGGCATCAACCACCTTGCTAGTAAGCCTGTTCCAGTGTTTGATTACCCTTATGGTAAAGACACTTTCTTCATGTCCCTCCCTGGCACAGCTTTGTGCCGATCTTGTCCGTCCTGCCATCAGTGACCAGGAGCAGAGACTGGCACCTTCCTCTGCATTTCCCCTCCTCAGGGAGTTGCAGAGAGCCATGGGGGTCCCTCTCAGCCTCCTCTTCTCCAGGGGAGACAACTCAAGTGTCCTCAGCCTCTCCTCACAGGACATGCCTTCCAGCCCTTTCACCAGCTTTGTTGCCCTCTGGATGCCTTAACATCCTTTTGTATTGTGGAGGACTGCATGCAATATTCAACATAAAGCCACACCATCACTAATTATAATGACCAATTTATCTATTCCCAATTGAATTTTCTGAATTCTTGGTCATGCTCCCTAGTTCAACAAACTAATAGGAAAATTAAAGTTTCTGATTTGTTTTTTTGGTGGTGGTGGTGGTTTTTTTTTTTTTTTTTCTTTTGTTTTTGTTTTTGTTTTTTTTTGAAGCCAACAATAACTCTACAGCCAACAAGTTGTTCCACTACATTTTTGTGACGACAAAATATTTTTCCTTTCTGAAAGAGAACAGAAGGTCAATATTTTATTCTTTTATAAGAAAAAAAATGGGAAAACATCAATAAATTATATGTTCTGTTTTGAAAATGAAGATGGTCTGATCTTCTGAATAGAGAAATTGTTTTAAATGACTTTTGACTGGATATTCATAAGCAATTTTAAAATGTCAAACAGATTTTTTTTTAATGTTTAGTAATTTTGATGGGAGGAGATTTAATCAATATTGTTTTTCTTTCAAAGATCCTTTTGATTTTGGCAAAGTAGCATTTTTACTAACAAAAGACTATCAGAAAATTCAGTAGCAGTTCTAGAAGTCAAGTCCTTGTTACATAAAAATATGGTTTAGTCTTGTATATTGTCTACATAATTTTAAAGAAAATAAAATCTTCATTACCATTCCATACCATTTCCTTGAGCCACATGAACACTTTAGTGTTATTCTTCTTTCTAAAACATAAATTACTGCTTAAGCACATCGTTCCATTCTTCTATATTTTATAATCCATTACATCAAATATTCGTTGATTGCATATCAGATATTAGAAATATAAATATTTTTATCATCTAAGGTATTTCAAAACAATAAAATACTATATTTTTTGTTCATATGATTGCTCCATATAGTAATATAGGTACATATTTTAATTAAAATGTCATGAGCTATAATAAATGTGATCCTCTGTCACTATGTTTGTGCATTAAAGATTTACAGCTGTAGTGTCCTATGTTATTGCCTGGAGAAACTAATTAGATTTTAGACTCTACTTTTAAAAATATATTGGTTTTATGCTTTGCAATAAAATAGAAGGTTTGTTAGATACAATGGGCAACACTTGGTAATACTGAAAGGATGAAAAACCAATTTCAGAAAACCCATTCAGAAAATTAGATATGTATTTCAGTTAGTAAATGACTGTCAGCAGATTAAAAAATAAAAATAAAAAAATACTTGACCTCTTATAAAAAGATAAGCTTTACATGTTATCTGTTAATTATTGAAGATCTGATAGATGAATTAATCCAGTTGAAAGTGCTATCACTGTGAAACAGTTTATTATTTATATTCAGTGCACACTGAATCAAGCTAAAATACGTATCAAGCTGAAATATGACTTGGAATGTTTGCCTTAATAAAACTTAGTTTATAAATTTTCATTTCTTCTTTCTTTTATATAGTAAGGTAGAACTACCTGGAACATATGTGAAAATATCTAAACTAATATTTTTAGACAGCTATGAACTGGTCTCTGCAGGGACCATCAGTCACCTGCCGAATTTTCAGGCAGGCTGATGGCTGCTGTTCATTTCCTTCACCTTGCAGCATCAACCTTTTAATATAAAAATAGATATAGATTCAGCTGTGGTGTTTTATATGCCTACCTTTGCATTACTGGTACATGCAGACCTGTGCTACCAGGCTCCATGTGCCCAGCCCCTGGCTGCAAAGGTGCCTGGAATGAAAGTCACTGCCTACATTGTACAAGTCAAGTGATAGGGAGCATGAACTCCACCATCCGTAGCTGGTACTGGCTCCTTCTGGCTCACAGTCTCTCGATCATGTTTTATCGTTTTTGTTTGTTTGTTTGAAGGAAATGGCTGCTAGTGTAGCAGAAGTAAGAAGTCACATTTTTGTTGTGGTGGTTATGGAAAGAGGAGAAGCTGGTCACTGCTCTGTAAAAACACTATTAATAATACAATCAACAGGTGCTGTTCCTAGGGTTTAGGAAACAAATATTGGGACAGAGGATGAGCTCCAAAATCCATTCCCAGCCACCGTGGCTTTGATTTGAATAGGCAAAACCAAATACATTTGTTTAGTGCTGTATCTGTGTTTTCAGTCTCCAGACACCATATGGATTAAATTTATGAAAAATTACCAACTTTGCCTATCAGAAATCTCCCCACTAGCACATTCAAGACCTCATATGTGAAATTTAATTATATGTGAATGCTTCCATCATGACAAGAAAAATAAATGTTGCTTGAATATGTTATTTAGCATTTCTTACCTAAACCAGTTTTTATTGAAGAGATGCAGATGAACCTACTGAGTAAGGCATTCTTGTTTTGTGTTAATTTATTATACTTTGTAATAATTTTTCTTATTTTGAAGTGTTGTTGATACATGCATTCAGTCTTAAATCAGTTACAGTTGTTGGATTTTTTTTTCTTTTATTTCACCTGGAAGAAATACATTTATTAATTCAATTTATGCTAGCAGCTATTGTCAATCTGATGTATCTTATCACATATGACATTTTGTATGGTTATCTTTTATTACCGAACTGAATAGAACGTAAATACTCTACCATGTGAATGATAAGGTAGGCATAATAAGATAGTATATATATATTTATCTGTTAGAGATCTTAGTTAGAAAACCTTGGTTTCTTTCACAATGAAAATAATGAAATGACACTTAACTATAGAGAGTCAAAATCAGATTTATTCTAAATATTGATTTAATGGAGTAAAATAGTAAATAAATGAGTTGGTATTTTCTCTATAATTCTGAAAATAAATCAATAAATCACACAGCTCATATGAAAGCAGAAAGTTCTTACAAGTTTTGTATTAGAAATAGGCTGCAGTGATTTTCACACAAATTTTACCAGAACTAAATCTGCATTCTGAATATGACCTAGCTTAGCAGACTAACATATCTGACAGTCCTCTTCAAAGCACACTGTAATTATCTCTCCGTGAACTGAAATTAAAAGCAGAGTTCTTATACTGATAAATACAGGTGAATTTTTGTAACTGAAATTGATAGAAATTAAGCTTTACTATTTAAATAAAGCTTAAGTTCATACATTGCTTTCTTCTTAAGTAATTTCTTTAAAACAGTGTCACATTTACGATAAAATTTGCCTCACTGCAGCTTCGATGTATCAGGTAATATTATTTGCCAATCTCAAAATCTGTACAATATTAGGTTTAAAAAATCTTCTTTAAAAAATAATTTTAAAAACCTCCATATAGATTAATATTCAATGTTGTTTTCAATATGAAAGTGAGCTGTTGTGAAGCAAAATTCATAAAGGTGACATATCCTAAAGTGCAGAAGTATTGGTTATCAAAGATGGAATTTTCCTTACTGCCTGACTTTAGGAGCCTTTTAACGGCCTACATTAGTTGTCCAGAGTAAGTCAACATGAACGTTCAGTGCTAAAATATGTGATTAGCCCTCATGAGGTGGTGGCCAGCAGACTGTGTGACAGGTCTGCTATTTCTATCAGACAGCTTCAAATGTCTGAGGGAGCTTCATTACAGTGAGTTCTCTGTTGATAACCTGCAAGAGGGTAGGAGTTGTGGCTAGTCTTCCAGAAACATTAGGTTTTTAAATCCTGACTGAATTTGGTAGGTTTCTTCATTCTCAGCACTTTGGAAAATAAGTGCAGTTAACATGAATCTTAACTTTCTGCTGCTCTTGCTTTTGTTATTCCTTGTCTGTCTGTCCTGTTCTTATGCAGAATGGTGCCTTCTTTAAGGTACAAAGCAAAGATCTTGGTTACATGATGATAAAATATTGTCGATTTGCATTCAGAAGACAAAATAAGCAGCTCCCTGAAGCAGCAACCAATGTGGCATCAAAAACCCAAGTCCTGGCCAAAGACGAGACTTAGGAATATGTGACAGTGCCACCTTTTTGGCAAAAATATAGGCAGTTGTCTTAAACCAGTCCCGAAACAGCACACTTACCAGCCAGGGCACTTGGTCACCCGGCTCTAGTTCAGACCTCAGCACCTGGGAATACGACACCTTTCTCCACCACCTGAGAGGGGAGGAAAACTCACCAGCCTAAGGTGTGAATGCAGTCAATGGATGAACAATTTGGTAGGAATGGAGAAGGCTGCTGGTATGTTAAATGGTAGCATTTCTTTTTGAAGGAAAAATTAGACTGAGGTTTTTAGTTTGAAGAGGTAGTGAGATATTGTAGCAATGAAGAAAGACAACTACGTATTTACTCAGGTGAGATGTCATCCTGTGCAGTGAGAGAACTCTGCAGGACATGTTTGGTCAGTGTAATCTCTCCAAAAGGCACAGGCCTTGCTTTTCCTTTACAACAGTTAGGGTTCACAGGTGGCACAGACAGTGCAGTGCTGTTTTTTGAGGGAAAATGGAAAAAAAAGAAAAGAAAAGAAAAGAAAAGAAAAGAAAAGAAAAGAAAAGAAAAAAAAAAAAAAGAAAAAAAGCTACTGTTTCTTTCTCCACCTTGGTTTTTGTAGTAGAACTGTTATTGCTGTGACTCCCTAAATTTCTGGACAGAAGAGAGAGCTGAGAGAGGAGGATTCTGTTACATAGAATCCTCCTTCTGGACAGTTGAAAGCCATCAGATCAAAACGAGTTGGACTCTATCCCTGTGGGTCCCTTCCAGTTCAGGATATTTTATGATTCTATGATTCTGAATGCTCATACATATTAAATAGCTGCTACCTGCCATTCCAGCAGGAAGAATGTGGTCAGTCTCTAGCTGGGCTTGTGCATTGGGAACTATTCAGTGCATAGTCAATTATGGTTATATGCTATTTAAAGAAATTTAGGTACAAGATTTTTGAGTAGACACTGCTTCCAGAGCTGTTATATGGAACCCAAACTGCAGTCTTCTCCAACCTGCATCATTCCTCAGCCTTCAGATCCAGAAAATTAAGAGAGTAAACTCAGGTACTTGGTTAACTGAATCCAACTGATTTCGGTGGCATTTTTTAATTCATTTATTCATTGTCAATCTTTTTCTCTTTTACAGTTTGACTTTAATGAATCTTGCCTTCAGCTTAAAAGCACAGACAATCTATTGGCTTTTAAAATGATTGTTAGTCAAAGAACACTTACATTTCCGCGTCTTGAGAGATAGAAACAATACCTCTTGGAATATTTTTTGCTTCTCTGTTATTCAATTAAAAAAAATAATAATAATAGGAACTTTCTTGTATGACTAGCCATCATTGAGCAAGTATTTTGGCAATGTTGGTTGCAAACCCTTCAGCACCAGTGTTGATCCTTATATGGAGAGATGCAGGGTAAAATGGAAAGAAAAGTCCTCCAAACATTTACCTTTGCTAGGAGTAACCTTTCTGTCCAAGTCATAGGACCTTTCATATGGAGCATCTTTCAATAATGCACTTCCTGAAATAAACTTGAAAAAGTCCCTTAGAATTAATTGTAGATCATGAGCATCCTTTGAAACGTGCAAGTTTCATTAGAGAGAAGTAACAGTATTCCATGTAGCGTTCAATGGATATTCTTGAAACAATGTCATATGGTCTACAAAGGCAGAACTTTTCTTAAAACAAAAGTATGAGAACCTTCCTCCCTGTTCTGTTTCTTAGGTAAGCCATTTTACCTCTCACTTACAAAAAAAAATCTAACCTTCATTTGCACAGATGTTCATAGGAAAACATTATTCAAAACTGAATGGAAAGCATATATATACATACATATATAGCTATTTATTTTGCTGAAAAATATAGTTGGAATATTATTTTCATTATGGGGCAGTGGGGAGACCCGGGGAAATTTCTTAGCAGCTAGCAGGAGAGACAAGAAATTTCCATAGGACAATTGCCGCTTGCAGCGAGTGTTCTGTCTTCATGTGCATTTCTTTTTCTGTATGGCATGAGTCCCCTCTAAATTGGAGTATACAGCAAATTATTCCACTAGGCATGGTCTATAACCATGACTGAACATAATGTATAAATGTAATGCAGGGGAGGTTCTGCCTCCATGGTGCTTTTGTTTCTTACTGAGTTGTACTGGAAAGAGAAGAAAACTGAAACTCCAGATTTCAAAGACAACTGCCAGAACCAAATACCTGTTTACATTCTGCAATGTGACTGTGAATTCTACCATTGCAGAGTTAACCTGTAGGAGACTTCATTACAGCTTATTTATTTATTTATTTATTCATTCATTCATTCATTTATTCATTTTAAGGCACTTAGAGATTGGTTCACTGGCAAATTGATTTGAACAAACATTTGTTCCAAAGACAAATCACATATTTTACTTGCACAGCTGACTGTGCAGACATCTGAAGGTATGTCTATCATTTCAAAAAACTGTGGGTCATAATGCTTTTCAAAATCCAATATTCTGCTTTCCCAGGTCTCATCTTGTACGTGTTAGGTAAAAATGTTTTGTAAATAATATACGCATCATTATAATTTGATTATAAGTATCGTCTGATATTGGGCTTCTTCTCCTTTCAGTTTTGCCTCATTCTTTAACTAGATGGATATTAGCATGGAACTGAACAACTTCCTGTTTTATTCTTACTTTGCTTCCCATGGAACAATAATTAGAACACAATCTGTTAGCAACAGGGCTAATGTGTCAGAAATATGCCCTGTCACTGCACTATACTGTAAGTTTGATTACCTATATTTCTTTTTAGGTGCATATGTGCTTCAAGTCAAAGCAACAGATGCTGATGATCCCACCTATGGAAACAGTGCTAGAGTGGTCTACAGCATTCTTCAGGGGCAACCCTACTTCTCCATTGATCCGAAGACAGGTAAACAGCTTATCAGCAACAATGGAAGATTTAAACTTTGGATTTCAATTCATGTGGGCAGTATTAGTGAATAAAATATTCAGTGCCGATATGGCCAAGAGCCAATAGAGTAACTTTGCACATAATTTTGTTTTCATTATTGACTGCTTTTAAATGGACTGCAGACTGTTTTAGAATCAAAAGAAACACCCTCCTCCATCTAATTCTGGAATATCTAAAATATGTATACATCAAACATATATTTTTTTTCTGATGCTTTAACATTTTGTTATAGCTAAAATTTTATCTGCTGCATGCATTCTAATTTATTTATGTTTTCCTGATGATTCAGTTTTGTATCTCAGGTCTTCATTCTTTTTTTTTTTAATAACCATTTTTACTCGCTAAAGTTACAGCCAGGAATTCTCTAGAAATTATTGTTTTACTGCATAGAGCTAATTTGAGGCTGTGGAACAGCTAAATCATCTCCTGCACAACTTTTTTTTTTTTTTTTTTTTTTTTTCCTGGGGCATAGTATGTTTGTCTGGGGTTACTGGATGTGTGAGCAGAAAAGGGTAATACATTTAAATGGACCGAAGTATTTGAGAGGCTGATAGACCTGTTAATTAGATATCTTGTCCTATATTTTTAAATGCCATTCTTGTTTCTACATTTAGCAGTTAAGGAATCAATAACCTACATGGTGAATGCTGCACCTGTGTCATCCTGAATGTGTTACAGGGGTAGTTGTCCATATGCCGCTTTCAGCAAATGCAGTTTCTCCTTCCAGTGAAGTTGTACTCAAACGTCAGATTGTGTGTTAAAGAGCCTTTCTCCCTGATCAGTCAATAGCTTGGAGGGCTTGGAGGTGAGAGCCACATCAGGCCATTAGTGTACTATCTCAACAGGCACATTCCTTTGTCACATGCTCCGTTTAGCAGGAGATTGTGTTGCAATTTGCAGTCAGCAACTTTACTTTTAAAACTGAAATGTGACTTGTTCAAGTGTCTTGAGGGAGGGAAAAGTATTTACCTTTATACTTTTTTTTTTTTTCTGTCATGTAAAGAATGAAAACATACTCACTGGTGAGAAAGACCTTCGCTGAAAGCCACAATTGGAGTTCTAGTAGAAGTCTCCTAAGAAAAAATGTAATGCTTATTAAGAACTTTTTCTACCCTCACAACACTTTAAATGGCTGTATCATGTACTCTCATCTATTACTCAGCAGTGAACAGCAAGTGGACCATAGGTTATATAGTCTGCAGCCAACTAGCCCAGGATCATCAATCATACATAGTGTTTCTGCAGTTATTAATACTTATCTTATTAGAAATGTTATGATATGAGAATTACCTCTCTAATAATTACTGTAGAGGTAAACAGTAAGTGGATAATAATGCACAGGATACTGCTTAATAACTTGCTCTAAAATCTAGAAGTCTTGGGCAGCAATATGGATTCTCAGACATTTTGAATTCTTTATTTTATAACTGGGGAAACAATATAGTAGTTTTTATTACAAAATCTTACCACCAGAAACCTGCCTTAAGTGCTTTTGACAGGATAGGGGAAGAAAGCCATTTTGGTTCAAAACTTCAGACCAAACTCAGAACTGCTGGCAAATGGATAAACATTTTTTTTTTTTGATTGCTGTTGTTGGCTTTTCTTTGCCATCTGTCACATTCTAGTGACAATTTTCAGACAATCCCTTGTAATTATTTAAAGAACATAAGGACATGCATACTTGGCTAGATCAAAGGTCGATCCTGCCCTGTATCATCTTCACATAAGTGATGGCCTGCTTAGCTGTTGGGAGGCAAGAATTTAGTAGGGCATCCTCTGACTACTCTTGTAGTCTTCATCAATTTCTTCTTCAAGAAATCCTGGGCGATTAGCAGTATCCATGTAACTGAAAATTCTGAAAGGAATCCTCCTCCATAACTTGTCTACTTTCCAGTAGAGTTAACTTGTCCAAGTGCATCATATCTGCACACCCAGCACCTAGAAAATCCACAGAAAACATTTTCTTGAATGAAAAAAACAGCTCCTCATGCTTATTTGAAACCAGACACCTCTTAATTGGTTTCATGCATTCCCCTTACATTGTAATGCACTTCTTACATTGCAAGAGACAGTGAGCAGTTAATTCTTATTTATTATTTTGAAGTTCCCCATGACTCCATATCCCATACTGTACTCTCCCCTAGATGTCTCTTTTACAGAATGAAGAATTCTTTAAACAGAATCTATTCTGTAACATTGATTCTCCGCTTCCTCTGGGCTTTCCCCAGTTCTTCTCTATCCTTTTCAAAATCAAAGGATGAGAATGTGTACACAGTGTTCAAAAGGCAGCTCATATCGATGTCTAAAATAGTTTAATGATTTCTCTTTTGTTCTTTATTCCCTTCCAAACATTTCCAAACATTGTTTACTTTTAGCTATTACCACACAAAAAAGGATAAATTTGTAGAAATTTGTACTACTTCAAGATCTCATTGCACAGTGCTAATGGTCAAAATGCTGACCAAGTTTTTACATGTAAAAATAAGATTGTGCTTGGCATCCACATGACTTGACATGTACTCCTGTCTCAAGTCATTCTTGATAGATAATTTATTCTGATATTAATCTAGAAATAGTCTCTAACCTTTATGGGACTGAATGTCACAGCTGCCTTTTTACTCATTTGTTTTATTGACATCATTTTCTGCAGTGCTCTGCTGAAGGTAAGCACAACTATGTGAAAGTGGGAGAGCTAGTTTTTATTGCTCTTGCAGGAAGGTTAAATGCATTACAGTCCCTGCTGGAGAGGAGCTGTTGGAGTGGCATAGTTTGAAGCCTCAAATCTTATACATGGAGGTTACTTTCCAATGCCATGAGATTGCTCACCTGATAGTTAAATAAACTATAAGGTTTCTTTAACATAAAACACATGTCTTCAGGCAATCTTTCTTCTGTACTTTCTGTTCTGTTATGCAAACATCTTTTTCCCAACCTTCTCTCCATGCAATTTTCCGATGTGTTTATAAGGTCAATATTCTTATGGATGTCTGCAATTCTGTTTTAGGCTTGTTCATTCTGGTCCATATTCTGACCTCAGTTATATTCCTGAAAACCAAACTGGTTTCAGTAGGACTATTATCATTAATAGTTATTCAAGAGGTTATTCACAAAACCTGTTTTTTTCTTTTCCACATAAGTGAATCATCTCTTGTTGAATTATGGCTCAGTAACTTTGCAGAGTATATCTTCTGGCTGACGTAACATGCTTATTATTTTCAGTCTTCAGCAGCTACATTGAGAAGCAGTTTTTCTGTGGATTCGATGATGATTTTTCAAAGAGAGAAAGTAAAAGTCAGTTCTGTAGCTGAACAGTCTTTACTGTAAAATCTTAAGATGGAAGGATTTAAAAACATTTAAAACACTGTCATGTGTTCTTCATGTGTCACTTCTACATTAGAATAACCCTTTAGTTTAAAGTTTAGTTACTCTTTGTGAAGCTGAAGTTGGAATACCAAAGTCTGTAGTCTTTTCTTTCCTTCTTTCCTATGGATTTCATTGCCATTTTATTTTTCTCTTTTGTTGTGGTTACTTAACTTTAAATCCAGTCTATATTAGCTGATGTTTTTGGTAGAAATAGCTTTTTTCCTTGTTTTTTTTTTTTTCTTTCTTTTTTTTTTTTTTTTTTTTCCTGTTTTGTTTTTGTTTTGTTTTGTTTGGTTTTTTTACTATGCTTTTGAAATAGAGTAGGTAGAGGGAAAATTGCCTATGAATTGTTAGACATAACAATTATTCTCATTGTTTTTTTTTCTGGAGACAAAGACTTCTTACAGAAAAAAATATTGAATACCTTTATACTGCCAGATAGGAATAAATAGTGAGAGACTGGGAACTTTACTGCAAGAATGATAGTAAATTCTTCATTTTATGAAGATCTTCAGGAATATTTCAAACTGAGAAAGCCACTCATCTGTATCTAAAACTTGTATATAAGTCAGGTGACCTTCATCTCCTGCTCACAACACACTATCTGCCCATTTTCAGTGTTTTCCATTTGCTGTTATTCTGTTTTGCTACTATAACAAGGAAAGTCTTTAATTCTCACAGTTCTAGGCTCCTTAGCAGAGCATACCAGGGATGTTGTAAAATACTGTGGAATGTACACTCTCCACAATACAAAAAATATTAATTAAGAGACACAAGAGGAGACATAGTAATGTTCATCTTATCTACAAAAAGATTTTTTATTAATATCACTTTCCACGTTAATTCTTAATGGTTCTGCTATATTCATGATGCCTATTATGATACCATTAAGTTTTTCAGTATGCTACTCAAATTTTACAGATATGTATATGAACAAGTTTTTTATAGTTTGGAGTTCTACAATTCAAGATTTCTTTCTCAAAAAAAAATAAAATAAAAATAAAAATGAATACTACTGATTGTTTTCTAAAGCTCAAAAGAATAGAGTTGCTGTATCTAATTATTAAGTATTTGCTAGTCATATTCTAGATGTATGCAGTACAGTAAATGTCATGCTAATGTGGAAAATAGTAGTTATTAACTGTTATTAATAACATAATCAGAGTTACAAGTGGAGAGAATGGAAATTGTGATACAATTCAATTTAATAGGGGTTTGTAACAAGTTCCATAAAGAGTTGATTTGGGTCAAATTTATTTCTAGGCTCTAAACAAATAATATAATCTGGCAATTCCTATTCTTACTTGTTAACATAGCAGCTGTCACTTGACAGAAAAATAAAAATGAGGTGTCAAGTTTGTTTCTTAGCATTCAAGATCCATTATAACACCAGGGGGAAAAAATGCTTTTAAAATGAAACAGGATAATACTAGAAAATAGTGTTTTCTAAAATAATAATAATTTAGAGGAGGATAATGCTTCCAATTAATATGTTTTTAATTGCACATGCTACCTGCACCAATCTGAACCTAGACATTTTCTGAAGACTATTGCTAAATTAGAACATTTTGCAATGTAATATGCACTTAAATTTTTTGGACCAAAAACACAGAATACTGATACACGTTTGGTTTTAAGAGAAAGACTCAAGTGCCCCAAACTTTTCACAACCTCATAAGCTAAACATACGATCAGTATTACCTTTTTCTCTCTATGTCTTCCTTTTATTTTATACTTTTTTAACATATCAGGAGGGATATTATGGCATATGTATTGAGCCACCAGCTGTCCAAAGTCACGAAAGATTAAGAGTCATCTAAGTAGTTCCTTCCTATGATATTTTGATTAAATTTCTTTAAGGAAAGTCTGAAAGTTTTCATTGCATCTATGTGCTGTACCAAGAAGGCTTTCTCAAGAAAAAGGAGAATCTTCTAATAAAGACGTCTTTTTGTACAGAAGGAATATTTTCTTGGCCTAGAGTAGCTTGATTGTGATGGCAGGTGACTGGTTTGAAACAATGGAAGATGCAGGCTCTGAAATACATTGGCATCTCTTCCTACACCACCCTACTCTGCACAATACAGCATTCTTTGGTCCTGTTGTGGTGAACCTACACTCACACCATTCACATCACTAGCGAAAATGCACTATACTATGTCAGCCATTTATGTCCTGCTCAAAATGGCACAGCAGTCATTTTGAATGGTTTGAATATGTTAGGAGTATACCTTTGAAATGCCCAAGTGATTTATGTGTTTCATTGTGAACATTTCTCCTATCAACCCTTTATGAAGAGAGACATTCCTGGTCTAAGAGATCCAATATTAAAATGTAATAGGTTACAATCACAGCCATTTGTTTACTTGTTCTTTCTCTTTCCCATTTCTTAGGTGTAATAAGAACAGCTTTGCCAAATATGGACAGAGAAGTGAAAGAACAATATCAAGTTCTCATCCAAGCCAAGGACATGGGAGGACAGCTGGGAGGACTAGCGGGTACCACCACCGTAAACATAACTCTCACGGATGTCAATGACAACCCACCCCGATTTCCTAAGAGTATGTTGTATTCCAAATGCATTAATTTTCAAAATAAGCATGAGTGAAAGTATTAATGTGAAAAATCCTTTAGATAATGACTTGAGATCCCGGAAGAAGAAAATTATGTGTTGAAAAAAATCAGAATATACTCGTTTTTTTTTATGTAATACGAAGTTACACTTGAGAGTATCTGTTTTTAATGTTTAAAAGGAAATATATCATAATTCCATAGAATCAGACTCAGTCTGAGAGTTCATTTCATTTACACTTTAAAAGAGATTTGGGAAGTAATATTTTGTCAAGGGAAACTGGATGATCCCCTTCAAATGACAGAAGGTTATAACCTGACACTTCCAGGTGCAAAAGACAGAGCAGAACTGCCTCATGCTAAGCATTATGATAAACAAGTACAGATTTTTCATATGTCTTAGCCCAGAAGATTATGTCTGTCCTTGAAAATACTTACACCCTCAAAATAGCAATCTTTCATGGCAATTTATAGTGTTTCATATCAATTACTTTAAATGAGGCTTTTCAGAAATATGCTAATTTAAATGGTTTCGTAGTCTGTGTGTAATTAGCAAAAGGATTGTCACTTACTGCTCTCCTTCAATTCACTGAAGTTTTCTATGTTCTGTATCTTTGAAATGCAGACATTAATCAAGCATAAACTTTGATAACTATACCAAAACAATTATCTGCAAATAGTTGTTGCAATAATATTAGAACATTAGCATGAATTTACAGTAAGATCAAGGCTGCTTTTTAATATGTAGCTCTTTCTTGCACATGAATTGTTATCCCACTTCATGTCTTACAGATGCTTCCTAGGTACCAAACCATATCCAAAACTTCAGTTTTCTTTCATATAAAAGAAAATTCTTCTCCTCCCTTCCCTCATTATGAAAATATACTGCATTTCTGCAGGAATGGAAGAAAGACCATGCTAAGACTATGGTTCATAAGTCCCTGTCTTCAGTCTCTTACAGTGACATCTGGAGGATATACATAAGAACAGACCAAACACAATAATAATCCAGAAAATTTCCTCGGTTTCTAACAGTTTTAGTCTAGATGATGTCTTAGAATCACAAAACCATAAAATGTTGCAAGTTGGAAAGGACCATACAGATCATTGAGTCCAACCCCTGGCTCCATGCAGGACCACCTGCTCCAACCAGGCCCTGTGTCTGAGAGCATTGTCCAAACACTTCTTGAACTCTGTCAGGCTCAGTGCTGTGACCTGGGGAGCCTATCCCAGTGTCCATCCACTCCCTCATTGAAGAACCTTTTCCTAACACCCAGCCTGACCCTCCCCTGTCCCAGCTCCATGACGTTCCCTCGGGTCCTGTTGCTCTCCCCAGAGATCAGAGCTCAGTGCCTGCCCCTCCACTCCCCTTGTGAGGAAGCTGCAGGCTGCCACGAGGCCTTTCCTCAGCCTGCTCTGCTCTAGGCTGAACAAACCAAGGCATTTCAGCAGCTCTTCATACATCTTCCCCTCCAGACCTTTCAACATCTTAATGACCCTCATCTGGACACTCTCTAATAGTTTTATGTCCTTTATATACTTTGGTGCCCCAAACTACACACAGTGCTCAAGGTATTTGTTGTATTTAACAACCCTCAATGGATTTTTTTTTTTTTTTTGCATCAAGTTGCCCAGTTGCTTTGTAACTCGAGTAAAATTTCACAGTCCACAACATTCTATGCTAGTGAGTTCCACAGATTAAACATATGTTCCACAACAAACAGCTTTCTCTCATTTCCTTTGAATCCATCCCCACCTGCATCTACCTGCATGTTGACCTCTTCAAATAATTCAGAAAATGTTGCAAAACACGACCTTTATTTAGAAAAGCTGTGTTGAGTTTTCTTTGGTAGGGGTTGTTATCCATGATTACCTATTAATTCTGGTCATACTGTATTGTCCTGAGCATGTCGAGCATATCCATCTTTCATTCTCTAGCACTCCCTGAAAATCTTTGAAAAAAAAAAGACTTCTGAACACTGAAAAGTCAGTGTTATGTTAGCACCTCCAAGTCTTCATGTGCCACAGTGGTTTGAAGCAAGATATTACCCATCATAATAGTTCACTTATTTCATCCTTCAGGCTCTTGGTCATATAGCAGCAAATCCCAATGATTTCTCTGCTGTGTGCTTCTGTAGCTAATTTAACCTTCTCTCATGAGTCTCCCCTAAAGAAGATTTCCAGGATAGAAATATTCCCCAGCTTTTCTACACTGAACACACACACACACATACAAAGCTTATTAAGTTTTACACTCATTATCTTATCTTCTCTGAGTGCTTCTTCTGTATCTTGACTTTAGGCTGGCTTTACGCAGTTCCTCTCAGTCTTTTGCTTTCAGTTGTCTTTAAAAGACAATTATTACTAGCTTGTTTTCCAGAGATTTATTCAAACTCATTTATGGTCTTCTTTGTTCTGTTTTTATAGATAAAGAAGATTTTATGGCTCTTTCTATTGTCCTCCCTGAGAAACAACTTCATTTATTTGAAAGATGTGTTCTTCATTTTATTAGCTATGTTATTTATCCTTACTGACTTGCTTTTTAATAGGTGTTGTGCATTTGCTGCAGGTCTTCAAAATGTTGTCCCTAAATAGCATCCACACCACCTGCAGTAATTTAACTCTCTCAGCTCTCCCATTCAGATTTTTTTGCAGCAATATCCCTCGGTTTTATTTATCACCCCCCCCCCCTTTTTTTTTTTTTAACTGGGGACAACTATCATGTAATTTTGGCTCTTATTGCTCCTGCACAGACATTGAATTCAAACTCATTATGTTTGCTGCAAAATTTAGATGAACTACAGAAATTATCCTGACTAGCTAGTGGTAATACTGTTATCTTGTTTAAGTCTTATTTGACATAGAACTTCCTTGAACAGCTACCATTCCTCCACTGATAAGGTCTATTTTGCCTTTCCTGCATAGTTTGCTCCTTGCTACTACACTGCCTGACTGATCTCCCTCTTTCCTTCAGATTTCTAGCATGCATATTGTGCTGATACTTTTGTTTAGCATTAGGCATTAAAGCTACACGTACTAGTTCCCATTCTAAGCCTACGTCTTTATATTGTAGTTTTTTTCTCCTCTTTACCGTACCCTAAATTGGATTTTGTTTGATCTACTGTTTTTGCCTTTTCTGCTTGACTACTATCATCTTCTGTAGCATTCTTTAGAGCAGAATGCAGAAATCAAGTGTCTTCACCCTTTATCTGAACAACATGCTTTAGCTTTTTTTTTTTTTTTTTTTTTTTTTTTTCTCTACTGTGTGTTTTTCTGTACCTGTAAATTTCTTAAATGCTTAAGATAGAATCAATCACAATGGCCCTAGGTAAAGTTTTTAAACTTTATGAAGCCTGTTTTTCCTGTGGATGAAATAATCTTACAACCTTTACAAGCACCCATTCTTTAGCAAGTGTCCTCACTTTCTGATAATATGAATCCTTGCTCCTTACACCTTTGTCTCAGCTAGGCATTAAAGCTTTGCCTTTCCACCTTTCTTTCCCTGACTGTATATAATGAGACAGTTTCACACTATGTTACTTTGGATACCCTTAACTTTAGCTTTTTGCCTCCCAGCCTAAATTTCTCCATGAAACCTCTGTCCAGACTTGCCTTATTTTGCCATAACTCACATGCCACTACACATGACTACAGCCACTGTTGACTCCTTATGTATTCTCACATCCTGTCATAACACTTGTGAGGTGCTCCAGCTCTGGTCCACAGGCAGATCACCAGAGGGTCTCTTTGAAATAATGTTCCCACTGTCCTCATGTTCAGTGTTTGGTAGACCACCTACCGCTGCAATCCGTCTCCTCCTTTCAGCTCAGTCCCCTGCCGCTGGAGGGGTATCACAGGCACAAGAGGAAATAATACATCATCCTGGAAATGGAAAAAAATTGGCACACTGGCAAGTTCCTTGGGCCCAATATTCTTTCCTGTGTCTGATTTTCAGTTGTACATTTGACTTCCTTTGCTGTCAGGGGCTTTAGCCATTTTCTATTTCACTGTATGTCTTCATCTAGTACCGTGTTTCAAAAAATCACACAAGCCTCACATATGTCAGTTTTCATGAAACAGGAATTGTGGAATACATCTTCCTCTTTGAAGAAGGTAGGCTTGAGATCTTATTTCATGTGTGCACTGTAGCTGTGATGTCTTTGTCCAATTGTTACTATGAAGGAGCAAAAAAACCACAGGAGGCCAAGCTTGTCCTCTGCTTTGCACACTAATAAGGTTTAAAATCTTTTCTTTCTATTATATCAAGTATTGCAGAAGCTGAATTATAGCAGTGACTCTCAAAAAAAAACAGAAGAGAATAATATTGGAGGTTCATGTTGATATTGAAGGTAATAAACGTTTAGCATGGCTTACAGGCTGAAACATCAGTGTGGGGACGCCATTGTACTGGAACAACTTTGATTAAGGCAGACAGTTACCTGAAACGCTTTCTTTTTTTTTTTTTTTTTTTTTCAGACTTGTTACCGACATTTATATTCTCATAAACTAAGGACTGCTTCTTAATCAGAGTAGTGAAAGCAAAAATCCTGATCAATGGTGATTTACTTAGCCCGTCCCACTTGGTACATGAGATGGTTTATAGTGTGCTTGAAATTTACAGAGGCTAATTGCAGCTAGATTTTTATTTTTATTTTTTAAAAAAGCTGTCTATAAATTTTATTTCTAATATAGTAAATGTGATTTTTAGTTTTCCTTTTGAAAACATTGCCGTGATTCAAAGTAACTACCTGCCAGGAAATTTAATTTATTATTTGCTTGAGCTAAAAGGATACTGATGCAGAATTTTAATTCACGTGAAAAATATGACTTTACAGTCAGGTCCATGTAGGTCTCAAGTTCAGGCCTAACAAGACCTACGATCTCACTGTTCACAGTGGGAATTGAGACCTCCACTATCACATTTTTCATCATTGGTCAGCCAAGCCAGAAAGTCCAAGTGCAGGCTTAGAAAGGGGGCAGAAGGTCTATTAACACTGATTACTACAGGCTAAATCTTTTTGCATCTCATCAAGACTGCTGTTTCACAAAGTGCTTATATCAGTGCTATAGAATACCTTATCGAATTGCTATAGAATACCTTATCAAATAAGAAGATATTCATTATCACAGAATGAAGTTTGCATTTATTTTCTGAACTCAGGTAAGCTGAAAAGATTTCACAGCAGAAGTGGGAGAACATATATTATTAATGCTTTGAAGTAGCTGCACTGATAAATAATATATTACAAGCTTGCAAAAATAAAAAATAATAATAATAAAAAAATCATGGAACACCTTCATCTCATTGAGGGTCCTTTAAGAAGACAGGCAGGCTTGGATAGGATACCAGCTTCCAGTGATGAAACACCTCTCACTAACTATCCTGCTGAACATGGAATTTTTTATTTAGAACCTGTGCTTTTGAACATATTCAGTGGGGAACTCCCACCTTGCATGTCTCACAGTAATGAGATGCCTGTGTAACAAAGGGGAAACCTCTACATACTATATATTTCTGTCAGAGTTGTTTGACCTGCAGGTATCTATTGGCCCACATTTCAGAAAACTGAAAGACTTCAAAATTTGATATTTTCTTGGTAACTAGAAGAAAAATGTATTTCAATGATTTTATTCATAGAAATTTGTTTCAAAAAGTATTTTATATATGTCTTGCCTGACTCCTCATTAGGCACACTGACTTTTCTGCATTACTGTGCATGTTTCATTGCTGACAGTAAAATCATGTCATAGAGGTACAGAATCATAGAATTACAGAATGCTTTGAGTTGAAAGGGCCTTAAAGATCAACTAGTTCCAACCCCTGTGTCACTAATTCAAGGTCTTACCCAACCTGGCCTTGAACACTTCCAGGGATGGGGCATCCACAGTCTCTCTGGGCAACCTGTTCCAGTTCCACACCACTCTCAAAAAGAAGAATTTAATCCTTATATCAAATCTGAATCTATCCTCTTTCAGTTTAAAACCATCACTAAACTCCCTGCTAAAGAGTCTCTCCCCGTCTTTCCTGTAGGCCTCCTTTATGCATTGGAAAGATGTGATAAGGTCTTCCCAGAGCCTTCTCTTACCTCAGCTAAACAACCCCAACTCTGTCGGTGTCTCTTCATAGAATAGATGGTCCAGGCCTCTAATGATCTTTGTGGTCCCACTTTGGACCTGCACAAACAGGTCCATGTCTCTCTTGTGCTGGGGTCTCACCTGGGCAGAGCAGAGGTGGAAAATCCTTCCTTGATGTGCTAGTTACATGTGTTTTTATGCAACCCAGGATATAGCTTGCCTTCTGGCCTGCAAGTGCACATTGTTGGCTCATGCTAAGCTTTTCATCCACCAACACCCCCAAGTTCTTCTCTGCAGGGATGCTCTCAATCCATTAATCACCCAGATGTACAGAACTTGTTTGTATGTATTGAAATACCTGTTTAATTACAAAAATTGATTCATGCCAAAGCTAGAAAAAATAAGGCAAAGAATGAAGCAGAATGTATTTTCATATCGTAGTAACAATGTTTAAGTAATTAAATAACAATTTGATATAACAAAACATTGCCTTTGAACAGAGAAGAGTGGATAAAAGCTGTTTATCTGTAGGCATGCATCTTGATTCAGAAGGGAACTGGTGGTTCAGAAGGCAACTGGTAGCCTTTCTCAGCTACACTTGACAAGTAAAAAGACAACTTAGTACATTCATCCTTGAAGCTAATGGGCTAAGCCTTAATGCATCAAGTATTAAACCATTTTGAGCTAGGCAAAAGGATGGTTGTGGCATGTTTCCAATTCTTAAAATAAGCCTCAAGAAAGGATGGATGGCTTATAGTTACTTCAACATTTAAGTACAAAAGCTATATAATTAGTTGGTATAAATTATACTTTATGGAATCAAAGCAATTAGGTGAAGTGGTGGATTCATATTTTGTAAGGTTATTGTGCTTCAGTTTTTCTTCTCTTTCTTTTGTTTACTACTGATGTGACTGTGAAAGCAGTTTAGAGAAATAAACCTCTGTATGCTAAGGAATAAAAACACATGGGAATGGTGGAAGGAAAGGGAAAGGGAAGGGAAGGGAAGGGAAGGGAAGGGAAGGGAAG
>CM021732.1:73969585-74024828 GCA_011075105.1 Heteronetta atricapilla | reverse complement strand
AGAAAAGAAAAGAAAAGAAAAGAAAAGAAAAGAAAAGAAAAGAAAAGAAAAGAAAGCACCTCTCTTCAGAAAAAACCTCTCTGATTCTCAAAAGACAACTTCTCAGGGCTGTTTGGAAACCCCATTCAAAATGTTTCAAAAGCTGCAGAGCAATGACTAGGCATCACAAGGGCCATTTTTTTTTTTTTTTTTGCTATCATTGGTCTTTCCAAAAGCATCCTGAAGAAATCCGTCTAGTTTGCATAAAAGCGTATGGCAGACTTCCAGAAATGTTAATATGCTTGAAAATAGAAATGCGACTATTCATCTTTCTGGTAAGGACATCTTAAATAAGGCAAGTTTGAAGGATCAGTCCTAGGATCTTGCACATCATCTGCCTGTCAGTACTGTAGAAAGTTTGTAGCTAATTGGATTCGGATTTCAAGAGTGGCCAATACAATGCATTTCACAGAATTAATTAAATTATCCAATGGAAACATCAGAGGAAAAAAATCTTAAATACAAAAGCCAGCAAAAAGGACAATTCATGGACCAGGAAAAAAATACCCTTTATTGATACAATTTCAGGAATTTCACTGCAAGAAAAAACATCTTTATAAAAATGATTTTTTTTTTTTGCTTAGTTATGTAACCTTTGTGTGCTACTTGAATGTTCTATTATCTAGATGAAATGTTATCTTGTTCTATTTTCTCTTTTTTTTTTTTTTTAAGTGGAATATTTTAATACATTTACTTCCAAGTATTAAACACTATAGAAATATTCTAGAAGAAAAGAAATCCAAGTGCTGAACTTGGAATAGCCTGCCTGTACATAGTTAAGCATGAACTATGGATTGAAAATTCTTATCATAGTTATTTATATCTTTATATTGAATTATCTCTAGGAAACCTAGTGCACCACAGAAATTGCACACACACCACTTAGCACTGGTTTTACTATATAAAAGCATGCCATTCTTTTTCTCTCAGTAAACTAAATGTGTCAGATTGCATTCATGTAGCGTTGTACCAGTCTTTCCTCAGATTTTGCTATAAAATTGGGTTCAAATGCAGACTGCAAGTAAAAGGTCACAGGCAAAAAAATAAAAAAAAATAATAATAAAAAATCTTATAACCTACTGTTTTGGATGAGTGGCTTACAAGAGAGAAGTTGCTTAGATGGTATGTTTTTAATGATTTCAAAACAATACAAAGCAGATCACTCCCAGTAATAAATTAGACATTTTAGATAGGGAAATATGGCTTTCTCTGACAGTCCTGTTAAAAGCTGAGCTTAGTATACAACATTTGTGCTTTCATTGGTTCAAAAAATGAAAATGAGTCTATCTTACATTGATTAAGGAATTTGCAAAGCAGACAAGATTCTCTAATTCAGTTCTGGAAACCGATGACATTTTATATCAAATGGTACCTATTTACACATTACAGACTCATTGCAGATTAACCTCTAGGCAGTGATTAGATAGTAGTGAGACCTTGTTTTGAATCAGAAAGGGAGTGAAGACTGAATCCTGGTCTACTCAATCTGCTGTTAATTTTTTAACCCCTATGTCATAAGGCATAAAGGGGTTAGCACCAGCTTGGTTTTGTAAACCAAGCTTAAATCTTTGAACGTCTGGTCATAAAATATTAAACAAGCGTGATTTCCATTTACCCGTGAATGAACTAAAACTGCCTGAACATATCTTTTACTCAGCCATTTCAAGGTGTGATGGAAGACAGCAATGCAGCAATGCAAAGAGTCCAGAAACAGGCCTATGCAATCATAAACTGATCATGAAAACAGAAGCCATGAAGAGGTATTTATGATTTTGCATTATAATACCAGCAAGTCACTTGACTACAGCCCTAACACCAGCAAAGCAATAGTCAAATAGTATGATTGAGTGTATGAAAAAATGCCAGCAGACTAGTATTTGCACAGTGCTCATAGACGAATCAGAGGAGGACTTAGGGTAATTGCTCTTTGATCCAGCTGCCTTCCACATCACATACCTCTGTACTATTGGCTTCTCCATCTCCCCCTCCTCTGGCTTTCTCTTTCCTCCTTGCCTTATCTATCCTAATATTCAGCGTGCACTCTCGTCTGCCTTATAATAAGGCACAAAGTAATACTTAATCATATTTTCTTCTTACAACTACAGCATGGCCATCTCCTTCTCCTCCCCAAGTGTTCTTTGTTTTTAACTCCCTAATAATGCACCTGACAAAATTATCCTTTGTTAAGGAATAAATTTATTTATCCTAGAAACTACCACTTCCAGCTTTGAGTATCTCTGCATTTTGCTGTACTGAGATCATGGGTTATAACCATCCCTCTTTACCTCTCCATTGTGCTTGGTATGTCCACTGCACTGTTATCACAGTGATGCTTTCATCCTCTTTCTATTTGACCCACTTGTGTTAACCATGCTTGCCTGCTAATCATACAAATGACTACATGTTGCGGTTTAACCTGGCTGGCAGCTAAAAACCACACAACCGTTCGCTCACCCTCCCCCCTCCGTGGGATGGGGGAGAGAAACAGGAAAGTGAAGCCTGTGGGTTGACATAAAGACAGTTTATTAAGATAGAAAATAATAATAATAATAATAATATGTACAAACAAGTGATACACAATGCAATTGCTCACCACCCACTGACCGACACCCAGCCCAGCCCTGAGCAGCCGGCCCCCCACCCCGGCTAGCCACCCCTATATATTGTTCAGCATGATGTAAGATGGTATGGAATACCCCTTTGGCCAGTTTGGGTCTTGGCTCTGTCCCCTCCCAGCTCTTGCTGCACCCCCAACCTGCCCGCTGGCAGGACAGAGCGAGGAACTGAAAAGTCCTTGGCTTAGTGTAAGCATTGCTCTGCAGCAATTAAAACATCAGCATGTTATCAGCACTCTTCTCATCCTATTGCAAAACATAGCACCCTACCAGCTACTAGGAGGAAAAATAACTCTGTCCTAACTGAAACCAGGCCACTACACTACCACATAATCAGTACGAACAGACATTTTTACTTAGACTAAGAGAAAAAGGTGTACAACAGATCATTTTGTTTCACACTGAAGACTTAAAGAGATATGAGGGTGTCAAGGAGGGCTCCTGAACATATAAATTGTCCATACAGGACAGTCCCTGGTGCAGTTTTGGCCAACATTACATAAGGCTTTCTCAGAAAAGCTTTCTTAGGGCTTTGGGGGGGCATTAACATAGATCAGGAACTCTTCTCTGCAATCCCTTTCCATGAAACTAACCTATTTTGGTGTGGGTAAGAGAATTTAATAGCATGGAAATAGGTCATTCTATACCAGCTAACTTCTGGGCCGCAGAATATAGCTGGGTAAATGACATTTCTTTGTGCAGTCGTAGCTTTTTTTGAGCTTGTGATTTGCAATCAAGTCCCTGCAGCTTCCCTTTAGACATAGCACCTGACAGTTTGCAGGCATCTGTTACTATTTGTGTGTGTGCAATATAAAGAACGAGTTAACACAAAGTTCAATTTCTGTTTATATTTTTGCCAACTTTCTCTCTCTTTTTTTTTTTTTTTTTCTTATTCCTTTCCACATCAGAATTCTTCAAGCACTTTCACTAAGAGTAGATTTGCCCCAGAAAATGGATGTACTCTTAGTAAAAGCTCCCTAGAAAGCTCTTTTGTTTTGGTAGCTGTCACGGTTGCATGATCTTGATCATAAAGCATCTTCACAAGAGAAACATTTGTTTGAGACTGAATGATGACAGAAAACAAACAAACCAAACAAAAACCCAAACAAAGCAAAACAACTAAGGCATAACATTAAAAAACAAAACAAAACAAAACAACAACAACAAAAAAAAGAGAATTAAATATTGAGTTACCATAAAATCTCAAAACATTCATTTTTTAATTATGTCCCCTACACTTATACTGGCACTGATTTTTTTAACTTTCTGAAGAATGCATAACTTGTAAAAGCTAGTGGACTGTTTGGAGTACTGACTGAATGAAATAAAACCTCTTCAAAGCTCTAAATGAGAATGATTGAACCCTCAGCTGCAAAGCAGAACAAGTAAACAAATACAGCTATGTCTTGGTACTATTCCATAACCAAATATATATATATATATAATTCGTCAATGGGTAAAATGTAATGCTCTGATGGTACCGGAAGAAATAGTCCAAGAAAAACAAATGAGCACACCAGTGGTTGGAAGTTAAATATTATATACTACTTATAAAATTCTCCTGTTAGTCTGAACTTACCCAATTTACTTTCCCCTTACCATTAGGATTAAGTGGTAATTGATCATTAACAGCAAGATTTATGGGTCAATTATTTTTAAATACATCATTATCATCATAGTAGATTAATATAATTAATAATTGTATTTTACATCTGCTGCTTTCTGTATAGAAGATGTAAACAAATATGGTTCATAGAAATTCAGCAACATTTGGCAGGAGTGTGTTTTATGTGAGGAGTAGGGAAGAAATTATTCATTCAAAACACAGAGAGTATTTAGATCCAATGAATGGAATTATCTCTGGTAACCTTGGGATTGCTCAAAAGCATTATGCATCTCTGCTTACTCTTTGATACTGAAGAGTAGCCAGGGCTACAGATGAAACAGTGATGTAACAGCCTTGCAATGCATGAAGAATTGGTTGCAAAGTGACTTGCAGATGATAGTGTCACTTGCTCCATCACTATCATTTCTATCATTTCTATCTATTTCTGATCATTTCTATCATATCTATCTGTCTGTTTCCCTGAAGCCTTATGTCCAAGTAAGCAATCAACACCACCTTTCTGCTTCTAACTATGGTGAGCTTTTTTTTTTTTTCCCTGACAACTTAGGGGCTACAGTGCAACATGAAGTGAAACATGTAATTACCTAATTATCATCACAGGAGCTTAGGCTCATGATTTTCAGGAACACCTGATAACCGTAGTTGTCACCAGATTTTCAGGAGTGTTTACTTCTTGTAAAAGCATGAAATGAGAAGCCCCTAAAGTGCTTGCAACAGTTCAGAGGTTCCTATTGACAGCAGCAGGAGCTGTAGATACCAAGCTGTTTTGAAACTCTCTTTTCTATATAAAAATGAAAGCCAATTAGTATCTGAGACCAAAATACATGTTTAGTTCAATTTTTGCATAACTGTATCTATAAAAATAAAAAGAAAATAACAGAAATACTCTAGAGAAACCCTTCTAAAAGTTTTCATTCAAATTCAAGACCATTATTATTATTATTATTTTTCTCAGTAGTTTCCACAGCAAATTTGTTGATGTTATGAACATAAGTGTTAAAACTCCCAAGGGCGTTATCTATAAATTAACACTGACCATCCACAGAGTTCCTTGAAAATGGAACAGTATTTATGTAGAGGTCACACCTTCAGGCACTTAAACTGAAAGCTTTAAATATCAGTTTTACTAAATTGTGCGTATGTGCTGTAGGAAAGACACGGACTTCATGGAACAGGTCCACAGGAGGGCCAAAAGGATGATGAGAAGTCTGGAGCACCTCTCCTATGAAGACAGGCTGAGGGAGTTGGGGTTGTTGAGCATGGAGAAGAGAAGGCTTCAGGGAGACCTTACAGCAGCCTTCCAGTACCTAAAGGGGGCCTACAGTAAAGCTGATGAGGGACTCTTTGTCAGGGAGGGTAGGGATAGGAAAAGGGGGAATGGCTTTAAAATCAAAGAGAGTAGATTTAAACTAGATACAAGGAAGAAATTATTTTCTCTGAAGGTGGTGAGGCACTGGCACAGGCTGCCCAGAGAAGCTATGGATGCCCCATCCCTGGAGGTGTTCAAGGCCAGGCTGGATAGGTCTTTGGGCAACCTGGGAGCTGTCCTTGCCCATGGCAGGGGGTTGGAACTGGATGATCCCTTCCAACTCAAAACATTCTGTGATTGTATGATTCTGTGATTATAAAGTGCAAGAAACATCAAGCATGATACCAATTGCCATCCCATTGTATCATTACTTTTTGGTCTATATCACACATAAAATCACAAATATTTCAAGAAAACTGCACACAGTAAACCAAATGATTCTTCCTGTACCAATGAACGCATGCACCAGAGCACAAGGTGACGAAGCCTGACCTTTCTCTTCCCAGCCTTCTGAAGGGCATGTGGGGAGAGGCACTGGTACATCTCACTGCTGTGCTATCACATCTTCCCTGTTTTAGGAGCATGCACATCAGATGCCACAATAGGTTGATTAGCAGTAGCTGGTGTAACAGGTTAAGTATGCCTGTATACTGCCTGCATGTAGAGTATCCTTTCTTTTGGCTATTACACTATTGCTGATACACTGGCAGGTAAACATGAACTACTAGTTTTGGATTAATCCTAAAATAGTCAGAAATCAGTGCCTTTATGACCTGCCCAGGATAAAAACTGAAATGCCTTGGTAATTTAAGATAACAATTGCTCTAGTATTCATGTGAGTTTTCTTGCTAAAGGAAAGATTTTCTTCCTATTTGGCTTAATTTTGATCTTAAGCTTTGCAAAATTTTTTAATGTTATAAGATACATTATTGATTTTTTTTTTTTTTTTTTTTTCCTGAGAAAACATTAAGGGTTTTGATCAAGGAGAAAGAAATGACTGGATTTCCATGCTGTAGGCTATAACTATAAAGTGTTATCATGATTAATTGCAATGCAGTATTTTAAAGAAGAAGTAAAAAAAATATAGACAAAGAAACAGTGGAGAATAATCTTAATGTGCACTAAGTATATAGTGACAGATCAGAAAAAAGCTCAGATAAGATTTACAGCTGTTTGCTTGAAGGCCATTACACATTTAGCTGACATCCTTAGATGCTAACCTGGGTTACTTCCTAATGGTTGTTCTACTGATGAGATGTAATGATGGTTTTCATTCCTTATTCTCATCAGAACTGAAAACCTCTCTGGTAAGTGACAGTATACCCATAAACTGCAGGTGTGGAGAAACATAAAACACCTTTGTAAGTGAAAATCAAGCCCCAGAACAGCTTTTGAGCCTTAAGAACTAGAACTAATCTAGTCATGTCAGAAGAACTGTAAATGTGTGCTGAATTTCAGTCAATATGACTGATTACCTGTCACTTACCTTGATTTCTTCCCACTAAGCTCTTTGGAACTGTCTGCATTTAGAAACTGTGCAGCGTCATATATTAGTTGTTAGTTGACCTCTACTTCAGCTTCCTGAATGTTTTTGGGGCTCAGTAATGATCCCAATCAGTCACTTCAGCCTAAAAGCTTCAACAGCATCAGCACTCATTTATTTTTATCATCCTTGTTGATGCTGCTCAACCTAAAACTCCATGCAAGTTTCACAGCTTGAGTCACATAGGGCACTACATGGGATTTGTAAGGAAATGTCTAAATGCTGGTCTTAATCACTGGGTTTCTCTAGTTCCAGATTCTTGGTAGTGTATTGGTGAAATTTAATTGTGCTATGTTGCATAAGTTAAGCATGTCAACTGGCATGCGATTTTTGGCTCTAAAAATAATATTTAAAATTTGTTATTTTTTCTTAAGATTCCTTTGATAACAAACTGAAAAATCTTGACCAGGTAATATGCATTGCCAGTTTTTTTGCCTATATGCAAAAATATTTGGATATACATGCAATGAAATTCACTGAAATTGTGAAAGTGTAGCTACTTGCAGAGTCCAGTTTCTTAGTGCAGACTGAGGGAAGTAAGGGCTTGCTCCTTTGGTACATCCCCTGTCAATCATCCTTTAAAAAGGCAGCACCAAACTTGCAGATTACAAGTTTTTCAGGACCTTTTGGAACAAAAGATTGTTACTCAGGTTTGTTTCAATGCACCTGAATAGCAAAATGACCTAGTAGTCTATATGGGCAAAATGGACAAAAAAAATTGAATAATCCACAGCAATAAGTACCAGCTTCTGGAACCAGAAAAATAAATATCTACAAAACTGTCTTTCTTGTACATTTCATATACAGCATGTATTGAACATTTCAAATGGCTTCTTTTCTTTACAAAGACTATTTTCTGAAGAAAAAAAAAAAAAAAAAAAGTTTTCATGTTATACATTATATCCTGTTGAAGTTTTTCCCTGAGCTGGCAACAATATGCATTATTTGTTTTCATTTATTTTATTCCAGAAGTATGTTGTTAAGGTAGCGCCATTAGCAGTTCCTGTATGCTGTGAAGGTGCTATTACAGGAGGAGGCCAGCACTGTAATTACATACTACATCTTCAGAGATCTGACTCTGGCAGAGTTGAAGATTACTTCAGAGTTTCAAATTGATCTGAACGACCCCATCTTTATTGCTGTTGAGTTTCTGGAAGTGATGAAATACCAAGCCATTAAAAATAACTGATACAGGCCTAAACAAACTGAAATAAGTAATGTAGTGTTTCTTTGACTTCATCTAAGTCCCATACGCTTTACAGCCAGGTACAATAGGTTATAGACAAATGTTTTAATGAGCTTGAGTTCTCTTCAGATCTCTAGGAATATATTAGCTAAGCAATGAAGAAAAAAATCTTATGCTCTTACGTTTCATGTTCACCAAAATCATGGCTGTAAAGAGTGAACACTGCAGCAATGATTTCTGTGATCCTGTGTAAGTGTCTGTAAAAGATGTGAGCACCAGGGCTGGAACTGTTGTGGAAATGTAAAGAGATTCAAGTGTAACCTTTGTAACCTTTTTCTTCCATCTCTTTGGAAAAATCTGCATAGCAGAGACCCAGTAATAAGCATATTTGCAAATGACATTATATATCAGAAGTATTTGTGATTGTGTCCTGCATACCTTGTTAAAATTGTATTATTTCCTCTGAGTCATTGAAGCACTGCTAAGAAATAGCTGAGGATAGTCACGGTCTTGGTAATATTGTACATTGTGGTGCTCTTTTCCAGTGGTTAAAACAACAACAAGAAGAAGATGCAAAGGTTCATGTATTATATTCTCTTGGAATAAAATGGTAAAATGATAATTACATGACCTTTAGTCACTCCATCAATGAATGCTACAAAGCCATACATGATATTGTCCAAATGTGGATCTGATGCAAGCAGATTTTACTTACAGGGATTTTCTCAAACAAATAAAGCAAGCTTTGCCTTCAGATATGCTTTGCACACTGATGGGCAGGGAGAGGAAGCAGATAAAGTTCATTTTCTTTTCAGGGTAATCAAACATAATTATGTAGGTAACATAGTACCAGCTCACAAAAAAAGCAGGTTTGCTCCTAATCCAGGAGTGTGACTGACATTTTTTTTTGTCACCTGGAAATACTGAGAAGCTGAAAATGCTTATGCTGCTCTCATTGTAAGGAGGAAACAACAGGGATCAGAGTCTGCTGTTTAATTCAGCAGTGGGACATGACAGTCATGCGACCTGCTGTTAGGAGATACACCGCTACTCAAAGCCGTGTTCTGGGACCTGGGACTGAATTACTACTAGAAGAAAACTCCAAGATGTCCCCCCCAGCATGACCCCACTAGTCACAGGTTCCCCATCCTGTTGGACTACTGAAAAAGAGGAGCAAATGTCCTCCTGTCTGCTCGCAGGTAGGGTGCAGGCCTTTGCTGATGCTTTGCTGATGGGAGGGAGCTGAAGGAAGCCCAGGACAAGGAAACGTGCAGCTGTCAGGGCAAGGAAGGGCAAGATGCAATACACTGAGGGCGGCTCAGGATGGCACTGAATTCAACGCTGGCTCAAAGTGCTGGAGGCCTTTTTTGTCTAGCTGTTTCAATTAGTATGTCCAGCACTTTTGCCACATCACAGCTTTCCTGAATGAAACCATTTTGTCCTCATGCATTAGTGGTGATGCTTCTTAATAAATCATGTGCTTTTCAGAGTGTTTTTAACTTTTATTACTATTATTAGTAAATAAGCTGAAAATCAAAGTGTGCAGAGCTGGCAACTTCTGTTTGCCCCTGAAATTTTACTACGAGCACCCTCTGGTGGCTGATGCCTAAACAACGCTCTTTATATCTTCCCCCCCCTCACAAGGAGTTGTACATGTGAGTACAATACTGAGCATTACAGTAATGGATTGAAACCCCTTTTCCTTTGATTTTTTTTTTTCCTTTCAACTACTGTGAGATGCATAGGCATATTTTCCCAAGCAAAATCAAAATTCAGGTACTAAAAATTGTGTTAGACATAGAAGAAAGAAAATGCATATAAACATGCTGCCTCCAGGTAGAATTTAAATCAAACTAGTCAACCATATGTGTAATATATAGAAAGACATATAGATATCAAGAGAAAATTGCTAAGACCTTTACATTAGTCTGGATCTACCATGTAGAAGAAATTAACATGTTAGGTGGGTAAAGCATGCAATCTGTTGTTTTGATCTTTTGTTGAATTATTTAAGTCTGTTGATTTTGCACAGGCTCCATGTTTTTAATCAGATATGCTACATTCCTTATCAAAAAATCTAAAGAACTACATTTATCACTTTCTCACAGGTATCTTCCATTTGAAAGTGCCCGAGTCCTCCCATGTTGGTTCTGCTATTGGAAGGATCAGAGCCGTGGATCCTGATTTTGGGAAAAATGCAGAAATTGAGTACAACATCGTTCCAGGGGATGGAGGAAATTTGTTTGACATCACAACAGATGAGAACACCCAGGAAGGAGTCATCAAACTGAAAAAGGTATGTGGCACAGATAGGGTGCATGTGAGAAACTAGGTAAGATAATTAAATATTGTGCATTGTACATAGTGAGTAACACACAGGAGTTTGTAACTTTATTGGAATCCTTGTTTATGATCTAAGTCTTAAAATAAATTGGAATTTAGTGCTTCATTTCATATGCAGTCAAATATGACTGTTCACAAATAATATCTGTTTTAATGGTGGAAGAGTAATTCTTATATTTGTCTAGAAAGTATAATTTGTCTTTTATGGAAAATTTTCTTTCTAAAACCATGAGAGAAATCGTCCAGTTCAGAGCATGATATCAAAGAACAATATTTTATGTTTGGGATCATATATTTTGTTTTAAATTTTAAGCATTTTATTTTGAATAATGTTATGATTATTACTTTAATAATAAAATTGCTGTTCAGTATTTTAGTGAACAAAGATCTTACTTGGGGTGGATGAGTCCCAAATGATCGCAAACCCACATCCTACTTCCAATCTCCTACTAGTGTCTGAAATGAATGCTTTTCAGATGCACGCTGCATCTCAGCTGCTTTAGTGTACTAAAACAAAACCAAAAACAAACAAAAAAAGTCAAGATTATTGAGCTTATTGATTTTGAAGATGGAAAGAATAAACATTATTTGGAATTTTGTGATTAAAGTACTCAGCAGATTCAAAGAAAGTAGGGGCAGTCCCATTTTAACCAATGTCTAGCTTCGGAGCCCAGGCACGCACATCTACACCAATGATCAACAAGTCTGAACCACCAGCTCACTTTGAAAGGCCAGGCTATGCATTATAGATAACTCAGGTTTGTGGGTGTGATTTTAGTAAAATAAGCACATCTGGGAAACAACACTTACAAGGGAGTAAGGACTATGGATGTATGTATTAAGGTAAGCTTTGGAAAAAGAGAAGCTTTAGTTGCAATGACAGATAGAATTTAGGTGCTGAAATTTCCCCTAGCTCTGGCTGTTGATCCGTATTTGCCTTATATTCTATCTAATGGTGGAAATCCTGGCCCCAGCCTCTTGACCTGGGAAACAGTAAATTATCCATGGGTGCATTAAAGGAGCAGATGATGCCATATCACTTACTGTTTTGCTATTTTTATTAACAAAAAAGGGATAAAATGGATACTGGGATGCCCATGTAAAGTTATTCACCAGTGAATAACTTTCACAAAAACTCTGCTATTCACTCCATCCCCTCCCCACCACCCCTTTTCTGTTTTGATCAAAAGTTTAAATGTACTGCTTCCTTTCTGTGTGCATTTGCAAACTTTGTTTCATTTAAAAAAAAAAAAAAGTCATTCTAATGACCTTTTTCCCTCTGTGAAGATGACTCAAAAATAGCTCAATTTGGAGCAGTCATGCTTAGCAGCTGTGTGCCCCCCAGGATGCACTGCCAGGCGGGAATGGCAATTACTGGGAGCCATTGAGAAATAAATATTTGAGCATCAAGTGTAGATTTTTGATAGGATTTAGTTCTGCCTGAGTTGGGCCTAAGCCTCAGCTGTGCTCCTTGTTTTTATCCACTGCAACGGAGTTTTTCAATACTGATGATTAATGCATATACATATCAGACTGTATAGGCAAAAATACTCAAATTAGCAATACATACTCAAACAGCATGTGTATAATATGTGTTACCAGTGAAGAGCATATGAATTACCCTGATAGTTAATTTAGGACCAGCACAGACAAAATGCCTGGTCACTTTTGAGGCTGCTTAATAGGGAACTATATATCTAATTGACCTAGAATTTGGGTAGGGGGAAGGGATAAATGACACAACAAATGCTATATGCAGATACTTCAGAGTTGCTAATTGTATTTTGTTATTTTTTTTTTAATCTCTTCAGTAATAATATACACCATCTTGTAAACTTTAGGGCACTTCTGCAAGAGCAGAAGGCTCCTGTAATTAATGTCAGTTTATGTTGCCTTATGCAAATGTTAGAACTTTGTCACTGAACAGGAGGAAAAATTAAAATAAAAAATCCTAATCCCTCCTTAATCTTCTTCATCGCAATGAGCCTGGAGGCCAGTGGCAGGCTGTGCAGGTCAAGGAACTCCAGCTTTGTTCTATGCACGAGCATGGAAAGAAGATAAACTCATCACCTGGATCCTCCAGCAAAGAATGCCTTTATACAGCCCCTGCATATTGCCCTTTATGGTATGGGTGTTTTAAGAAATTTTGGAATTATCCAAAATCCATCCACCTGAGTTCCATGCTAGATCCCAAGTTAATCAAAAGCAGTGCAGAATCTTAAACTATTGTTAATTCAGCTTGAAATTCTCTACACTTGTAATAATAGCACAGATGTATTTTCATGGGCTGCTGTTCTCAGATTTTCAGAAGTGATGGACATTCACAAGTCTGTAGAAACCCTATTAAAGTGCATGTGACCTGTACTACAAGCTTGTAACAGAGTTATTCACTTGCCTGCAGAGAAGTGATTTCACATTACAAGGTGTTCAAAACACTGATTTGGCTTTGTGGGATTATGTAAGTATTTACATTAGGTATGTACTTAAGTACTTCTTTAAATCAGAGTCAGTGAATGAATAGGACCAACACTATGAATTATAAATGATATGTAATATTCAGTCATATCCATTAATAAAAAGTGCCACATGCTTTAAAAGCAAATTTGTGCTTCTTTCTGTATCACACATATTCTGACATTGCACGTAGTACAGTAATTCAGCATTGAGCCATTGCATGTGCATCTTTGTCCTTTATAAAGTTTGCTTTTATTTTTCCTGAAAATTTTGTTGCAGACAGAAACTGTCAGTCACTGCATAGATGCTTTTTTATTCTGTTGTTATGCAAGAAAACATGGAGATGTTTCTATATCAAAATTGAGAAAACTGATCCTTCTTGGATTATGTTTATATTTGGTAGAAGGAATATTTGCTGACAAAAATTGCACAAGCCAAACTGTTCTTTTCAACACTCTAAGTGAACTGTGGGTTGCAAAACCTTGTTTACTGTATCTCAGACATTAAACAGGCAAACAGCCAAAAAAGCAACCAGACAAAGCTATATAAGGTACACATCTTAAATAATTCATTTGGGTTGCTAATTTATTTTCATGCTATGATCCAATATAAGCCTGATTACTACTACTCTTGTGCTATTTACATATTTTCAAATTGGAATAGATTTCATTATACTCTGCTAAACAAATGATCCAAATGCCATTTAGCACCACTGTGTGGTTAGTGCTGTAATAGCTTTCTCTCCGTCTCAAAATAAAAAGGGAAATATTTTGAGCAGAAGGAGGGGGAAATGTCTGGCCTTGATATAGTGCTGCACATGGTTTTCTGTGAGAGTAAAAAATAGGAGGCCTAGAATGACCAGTCACCCCTTGTGTAGATCTGTCCAATACTATGTTTATCATGTTTTATACTTATATAGTCATCCTTATCTGTTATCCTACCTGGGTACTCCAGACAACAACAGCAAGTGTAAGCTGCAAGAATTGGGGTGCCAGAAGAGACTATTTCCTCCGGACTGGTGTATGGTGGGCACAGGGTAGCACTCCCAGGTATGGGAGGAAAACTCATCAGTCCCAGACATGCTCCTGTTTTTATCCAAACTGATAAGAAATCTTTGATGACTACATCCAACAGAAAACATAAATAAATAAATAAACAGCAGGATCCAAGCTTCACTGAACAGTTGGCACTAAGCTTATTAAACCAAGGATGAGTTTACAGAATTAGCCCACAGCCTCTTGTTTGGCTCAGCATGAGTTAATCCAGAAATTGAGCAGGGTTCAAACACCGAACATGGCCCAGACATTACTTCACTAACTTGTTCAGAGTGTCTCGAAAAGCCAGGAGAAAGCTGTTTTGGGGCTTCATCTGGTATAGTCAGCGCTGCACCATGATGGGTGGGTTCCTGGTGTGGGTCAGTGGATGTTCAGGGGACTTCTGGACCCATTTTTGTTAGCCATGTAACACTGCTATCTGGCCAAGTGACAAAGCTGTATCCCTGAAATCACAGTATGTCAAGGAGGGCGTAAGTACTTCATGACAAGGAAAAGTAGATTGAGTGATGAGAAAATAACAGAAACTGGGGGAGCTGACAAACAAACCCAGCAGCTGCATGGAGGTATTTGGACTATATACTTTTTCATATTCTCAGGGGCTTCTTTCACTTTTAAAAAGATTTTAAAGCAAGTAGAAGTTTGCTGAGTAAGCTGAGTTTTCTTGCCTATGTGACAGCAACTGTATGTAATACGAAGACATCACGTAAGGGCAGGCTGACAGCACCTACACAGTGCAGTGGTGAGCACAGGGCAGGCTCCTGACATGCCTCAGCCAGAATGTCATTGCTGCCACTGCTTTCTTTGCTCACCCACCCCTTAATTCTCAAAAAACACAGGACAGCCCCTGTAGTTATGTGCAACTGTCTGTCTATCACCATAACTCACAGCTTTGTGTGAGTGAGGAACATGGCAGATAGTTTTACATTTTGAGAAGGAAAAGCAGGCTATGCTATGTTCCTCAGAACAGGTTGAAAGGCATTACTTGTGTACAGATGCAATCATAAAGATCATAGTAGCCACAGAAAAGAATGACAAAACCAGTATAGAAGTCTATACTGGTAGTATATCTAGAAACCAATATATCTTCAGCCTGTGTAGTTTGCAGATAGAGTGAATGGGTTTGGCTTTTCCTGGAACAGTGAAAGACAGCTACAAAAATGGGTACGATATGGTGATGTATGGGGAATTTTACCTTTTGGACAGATTTTTGTATCCACTTGTTCGCTGCAAGTACTCCACCTGTTATTTTCTTTCTTTAACCTTGCAGTCAACTCTTGCTTATCCATGGATGGGTTAGCTAGACTGAGAGATTAATCAGACCTCCCCTCCCTTTAATGCTTCTAGATGGATGCTGAAAGCAGGGAGAGCGTGACACAGCCTGCTGTGTTCAGTATGCCATGATCTGCTTATTGTGATTCAAAAGCTGTCCCTGCTCTCCAACAAAATCTATTTACAAGTTTTGCAGTAAATTTAATACTGTCTTTACTATAAAATGTATACAGTTTACATTATCATATTCTTGCTTTATCATACCTTCCTCTTCCTCCTTCCTCTTCCATACCTGAAAAACAAACTGATCCCTCTCTTGAAAAAGAGACACAGGACATTGGCAAAAGGCTCTATGTTTTCTTATCTGGAAATATGGATATTTCCTCAGATCTCTATAGTAAAGAAAAAAAAAGTCAAATGAAACAATGCATAATATCAAAATTATTTTCCACTGTCTTTTTCTCAGCTACAGTTATCCAAGGCAAACTGTGCACACCTCTCATCTTGATGATAAGAAGTACCTCCTACTCACAGTGTGCTTCTTTTACTCATAAATTAAAAAATATATAATGAGAACATTCAGATGTAGAGCTTAGTTTAGTGGAGGACTTTTTAGTGTTAGGTCAGAGGTTGGACTCAGTGATCTTGGAGGTCTCTTCCAGCCTAGATAATTCTGTGATTCTGTGATTATAGACTCTTACTCAAGGAAAACACCTTTGTCCATCTCCATGCTACTCATTTTCAGCAAAAATTGTTTGCCAGATTGTCATGAGTAACTGGAAGCACTTTCTTTGCCTATGTACTATACTCTAAATATGTCACTTCAGCTCCTCCTCAAGCATAAAACAGGACATTGTCGACAAGTCGACACTGGTCGACTTCTGCCCTTCTCCAGTTAAATAATATACATATATTTTCCCCACTTCCCGTCTACTCTTGAAACACTCACTTCAGATTTGGTCAAAGCTACAGCACTTGCTGCACATCAGATTTGGTCTACAGAACTCATTTTTTACTCTGTATTCTCAATTCTGAAATTAATGAACGTTCCTGTTGAGGAGCTTCCTTTAATTGACTATGTTCTATAGTACCAACTATTTACTATTTAATGCTAATACTAAAACCCATTACAGAAATACAATTACTGAAAAATGTCAATGCACAGTGAGCAATCTGGTTGCCTGCATTTCACAAATATGTAGGCGCTCAGCACATCTTCAAGGGGAAAGCATTGCCAGACTTTTTGACAAACACAAGACAGAATTTTTGCTGGTATGAAAACAAGCCTAAGTTAACATGCACTTTCTCTTAGCACAAAACAACATCCTGCTGCCTGTAACTATCTGTAGGTCCCGGGACTAAAAGTCTTACCCCAAATTATGGCTTTTCCATTGGTTTAGGTATTGGTCATGAATGTCTGTATCTCAAACAGCATTGTTGTCTCTTATGTGTGGATAAAAAACAGAAATTTCTGGAGTTTCCAGTCCTGTCTTTTTGTGAAGACTAAACTGCCAGGATAGTTCTTTTTTTTTGCCCTAGCTGTGCTTCTCAAAAGAACTTATTTTATCTTTCAGCCCATTTTTCTGTTTCAGTTCTTTAATTATAGAACTGAAATTATAGATGATATCTATCTATATCATCTATATCTATATCTATATCTAATCTATCTATGGATATAAAATACAAAGTATATATAAAAACCACAAATGAAATACAAAATACAGTTACATCTCTACATATCAGCATTTCTTCACTTCTGTCTTGAGTATGGACAACAGTAATGTTTCAAAACTTATTTCTAAAACAGAGCTCTATATGTTATTTCCTAGTCATACTAAATAAACCTGTTCATGGTACTTCCTGAGTTGCAAGACAAAGTGGTTTGTCTTTATGTATTATTTGATTTGGGGATTTGTGAATTTCCTTTGCTGCACACAGCTGTGTATACACTGATAGCACTTTACTGTACAACTGTATAGAGCAGCTAATAAACACAGCATAGAAAAGGAAGATAAGAGTTAGTAGAGGGGCCAATGACATCTATTCTGACACTGGCATTTAGAATATCAGTTAGAAGGATGCATACAATTGTTGAATGGTACATAGCAATTGCTGAATGGTACATTCAACCAATTCTTGAATGGTACATTAAAAGTTCCCTTACTTTTAACCATACTGCCATTTACTGTAGAAAAGATAATACATTTTCTAAAATAAAAGCCTTCTCAAACTTTAGTTTCTGAATATAATCATTTTTATAGAAGAAATAAGTATTTCTATTGTTTTGTGGGTTTTGTGTTAAATTCTTATTTAAGAATTGGAAGAGACCTCAAGATCATCAAGTCCAACCTCTAACCTAACCCTAACAGTCCCTACTAAACCATATCCCTAAGCTCTACATCTAAACGTCTTTTAAAGACCTCCAGGGATGGTGACTCCACCACCTCCCTGGGCAGCCTGTTCCAGTGCCTAACAACCCTTTCAGTAAAGAAGTTCTTCCTAACGTCTAACCTAAAAATCCCCTGGCGCAACTTAAGCCCATTCCCCCTCATCCTGTCACCAGGCACGTGGGAGAACAGACCCCACCTCACTACAGCCTCCTTTAAGGTATCTGTAGAGAGCAATAAGGTCACCCCTGAGCCTCCTCTTCTCCAGGCTGAACAAGCCCAGCTCCTTCAGCTGCTCCTCGTAGGACTTGTTCTCCAGGCCCCTCACCAGCTTCGTCGCCCTTCTCTGGACCCGCTCAAGCACCTTGATGTCCTTCTTGTAGTGAGGGGCCCAAAACTGAACACAGTACTTGAGGTGCGGCCTCACCAGAGCCGAGTACAGGGGGACGATCACCTCCCTAGCCCTGCTGGTCAAACTGTTTCTGATACAAGCCAGGATGCTGTTGGCCTTCTTGGCCACCTGAGCACACTGCTGGCTCATATTCAGCCGACTGTCCACCATCACTCTCAGGTCCTTCTCTGCCTGGCAGCTCTCCAACCACTCATCTCCCAGCCTGTAGCTCTGCTTGGGGTTATTGCGCCCCAGGTGCAGGACCCGGCACTTGGCCTTGTTGACCTTCATGTAGTTGACCTCAGCCCATCGGTGCAGCCTATCCAGATCCTCCTGCAGAGCTTTCCTACCCTCGAGCAGGTCGACACATGCACCTAACTTGGTGTCATCTGCAAACTTACTGAGGGTGCACTCAATGCCCTCGTCCAGATCATAACATCTTTAAAAATAATATATATATATATTAAAAATGTGAGGTTTTATTGTTTGTTTATTTGGTTTTGTTTTGTTTTCTGAGAGCTAGGCAGACTTTCTTTTTTTTATTTTTATTTTTTATTTTTTACTTTCAGGCAAACTCCCAGCATATCATACAAATGCCAAAATTTGAAACTATCAGTAGCTGTCCATATGGCTCAACTATGCAAAACTGGGAACAGAATTGATTAGGATATGGTCTCCCCACAGATGCAATCCTTTTAAACCATACTCCTTTACTGCATGACATATGTTGTACAAACATTTTCATTTTGAAATTACATCCTAGGTTTACTGTTTGTAATCTTCCCACCTTTCCAAGACACTTGAGCTGCAGTTTAGCCTCACATATGTTAAAAGGCTACATCCTGCTATTCTGTGGGAGTCTGTCATTGATTCCTTGCTCTGATGATGGCTCAGCACTTTCAGCCTGCCTCTTCTTATTCTGAGTGCCATCTGTGCTTTGCACACTGTTTAACCTCTAGCTATATTTATCTGTCCAGAGAAGGGCAGAAAGAGAGAATTGGTTGCTCAGAGACTACAGTGGGGAAAACATTTGCCCTTCTTGGAGTCAATCTGGCTTTTCAAAAATATACCATAGCAATGCCCCATAGTGCTGGGGAGAGAGAAGCAATGCAGACACTTTATCAGTTTTCTGGGTTCCTGTGCTGTAAAATATGCCAGCTTGAGCACACCAATACCCAGACTTGCCTGAAATCTTACTCCTTTCTGCCCATCCCCAGACAAGGACCCTGTTCTCCTTACATCATGAAGGTTGTGTACTGGGCACTGCCAAGGACCGTGACCTAGTACTTAATAAGAGTACCTGCCTGCAAGGACCACATGTATTATGGCTCTTGCTGCTTGCACATCTATCTGCAAATACACTCATAGATCAGAGGAGTCATTTTTTTAATGCAGTCTGGGAGTATATGGACAAAGCATACAAGGCATCAGATAAAATTAATACTTAATTGGGAGCTTAGATTTCTGGCTTTTTGTGTTAATCTCTAGCTTAGCCCTCATAATTACTTAGATTTTTTCCACTCCAAACTGATTCTGTAAGCTCCAGGATTTCTCCCCCTCCCTCAAGTATTTTTTGAAAAGTTGTTAGCACTTTATATAATCTGATGGAGAAGGGTTTGGCTTGGGTTGGTTGCTCACTCTGGGGGATTTTTTTTGGCAAAGCATAACAACAAACATGAATAGTATAGAAACTCAAATGACGGTACGACAACAATTTGGATAGTGAAGCAGCATGCCCTTTTGTAGCAAAGGCAATGGCTTAGAGTTTCATCGCTGGGGCACAAGATCTTCCACCTTTTATTTTGTCTGTATCTTCTTAGTCTTTGCTGCTTCTTCTTGTTGTCAGCCCAGTCAGGAAGCTGCAACTCATACTGGCTTTTACTGGGAATTTAGTCTGTAGAAGGATGGCTCTGTGTGGTAGTGGATTGGTTAGTAGCACTTGGCTTTCAAGCCTGATTATTTCTAGCGCATATAGACTTGGATGGCTGATTTTAAATCCCCAGCTCAGAAAAGATTGGCCATGTAGTCTATTAAAATTATTATGTTTTTCATAAGGATTTTAAACCATTATGCTAGCTGCTCAGCTAATGTAAATCAAGGTAACTCCATTGATTTTAATGGACTTACTTCAACTTACACTAGCCAAGCATCTGTCCAATTATATCCTGCTGTGATAAGGACAGAAAATAGCATAACTTAAATCTGTACTAGCTGTGACAAATGACTGGAAACACTGTGGTAATGATGGGTGGGGGAGAAAAAACTGACAGACATTAACGTATTCTTGTTCCTACACTGGTGATCCTGCTCTCTCTTTTCCAGATAGCATAACCTTCCCGTCTGAAAATTTCAATTATAGGTAGGAGCCGCTAGGTGGCAGTATTGCCCAGAAATCAGGAAAAGATTCCTCACTAAAAAACATGAAAGCCACAATGCAGCAAAACCCTTTTTGACAGAAAATAAAGCTTCTGTGTCTTTTCAACTAAATATGACTTCATTATGGTTTAGAGATGATTACTTTTCTAAAACTAAAATTACTAAATTGATGTACATTGACACAAACTCACATGAAAACAATCTGATTACAGAAATTTCCATCAGAAATCAGAAAGGTACAAATGCTGTTATGATTTCAAGATGTTACAAATTGCACCTAGGATCAGAAGGCAGAGTCAAAGTCAGAATTTTCAACACATATGCTGCTCAAATATATCTTGTGGATAGCAGTTCACTCAAGATAATTATTTAATGGGAAAACCAGATCAGGTTTGAATTCACATTGCAAGCCATACCTAAGTTTGGTTTGACCCATCAGTATATATCAGACTTTTCATTTGGGCTCCTTTCTATCATTGTCATATTTCTCTGAAAGCTTTCAGTGCTAAAAGCAGTGCAAACCTTCTGTCTGATGACCTAGACCAGCTGGAGATGGCTGATTGACTGTGCATGCGAGTTGTGCATTGCATTGCTCTGGCTAACCTGCACAGAGCTAATTTGCAGGAGGTGGACTGTAGTCAGTTAGTTTCAGACATCTACAGTGTCACTGTTTACATCTATGCCAGTCATTCTGATTTTTTTAATGCAGAGAAACAGTGGTTTCCTGGACATGATTCACCTGGCCTATTTCAGAAACCACCTTAGCTTGAGGTTTATTAAAATTGTTAATTCCTCTTCAGTGACTACCAAACCAGGTTAGATGATTAGCTCAGGAGCTGAAGTTTACAATGAAGACATCTTAAGTTATATCAGATTAATTATACCAAAGTGATTTTGCAATGTTCAATTTTTAGTCAGATCTTATATTTAGCTTTTGTTCTTTCCACAGCCATTAGACTTTGAAACAAAAAAAGCATACACCTTCAAAGTCGAGGCCTCCAATCTCCATCTTGACCATCGATTTCACTCAGTGGGTCCATTCAAAGACACCGCTACTGTGAAGATAAATGTGTTGGACATGGATGAACCTCCAGTTTTCAGCAAGCCTATGTACACGATGGAGGTTTATGAGGATACTCCTGTGGGGACCATTATCGGTGCAGTGACAGCACAAGACCTTGATGCTGGCAGCAGTTCGGTTAGGTAAGAAAGCTTTTTCTCCTTTAATAACTTTCAGGCAATCCAAACTGCTGCTGACATGGACTAGGTGGCAAAGAGCTTAGTAAGAAGACGCAAATTGTTCCAAGTCTGTTGCTGTAAGAGGTAACTGCTGCTGAAAAATATTGAAAGGAAATGCTAGTTTAGGTGGTTTATCTGGAAAAATGCATTATATGCTGGCAGCTTGTCATCATACAGAAGATCATACATGTTACCATGCAGTGACATGGCTTCAGAAATTGTGTCCTGTGACTAAGGAAGTAAAAGATTGTTTTGTCTGATGTCTGGGATTTCCAAAAAAGCAGTTCTGACATACAATAGTGAAAAAGGAGGTTGTCTGTACTACGTCTATGTTGCCTCGACAAGTGACAGTGAGTGTTTCCCCTTTCACAAGAACCACTCAGTCTTCAATTCTGGCAAAGAACAAATGTTTTAATAAATAAGTGCAATATCTTTTTTGGCTAAGGTGCTGAGGAGGTGATTACTGATGAACATGGCTGTGTTCAGCAGACTTCAGCACAAGTAAACTCCTGCCAGCAAAACCCCCCATTTACTGATAGAGCTTATTTTCCTGAAATAAAAGGTAGAGGGGAGCTGTTATGCATATGTAATGTATTGACTTTGCTGACATATTTCCAGCCACATTAGAAACCATAAAGTGAACCGGAGTTATGTACCAATATAGAAACTCCTGTGCAAATATGGTGTAAGATGTAGGGAGTCATTACACATACTTGCAGTACCAATTCATGCTGAATTTACCTGACTTCAGGAAATATTTTTAGTCACAGACTGTAAAGAGCAATATTACAGACATAATGGAAGTAATCTCTAAATGTTAATGTTTATCAAATGGGATTATGATAAAATGATGAAATGTCACTCATGGCTACCAAGTGCATGTACATTCATACATATAACCATTCAGAGTATGTATTCCAAATAAATTGATTATGAACATAATTTTGACTTTTTAACATAAGCCATGTTTATTAACTATGCATATGTTGACTCAGTATTTACATTCTCAAAATGTACAATAAGTATTTTAGATGACATTGTATTCATATGCAAGAATTTAACATGTGAGAGTGGGTGTCTAGATCCTAGTTAATTGTTGTCTAAATTGTACTAGTGTTGTTTGCTTCACTTTTTTAAAAAAATACATCCTTCTTTATTTTCTAATACAGAAGAGTATTTGGTCATGGAGCTGTGACACATTCCTGCCTTGACAAACATTCACCAATGACTTCAGTGAGAGCCTTTTTCCCTGCTGTTAAACTATGAAAATACCCCCCCGAAGACATTCTGCTGAAAGCTATATTGTCTTTTGCAATCAAATAGCAAGCCTAATCAACAATAATCATATTGTATTTTTTTTTTCAAATGACAGCAGAATCATTTAAATTTATAACCACTCCTCAGTGGAAGTTTTTTATCTTACAAGTCCTGCTAGGAGCGTTAAGCACTTAGCTACTGAGTCCACATCTGCAACTACAAGATGGCTTCTCCATACACAGATCTCATTAATACTAAGTCCTAAGCCATTTGGAGGTGTCCATGACTAGCTTTTTAAACCCTGAAATCATTCAAATTCTCATCTACAGTTAAAAGACCAGGAATATTATAAAATACTAATGCATTTCAGTCTCACTGCTCTACTTGCTGACCATGAGCACTGACAAACTACAGAAGTGCTCCCAGGGTTATTTTTTAAGAATTGATTCTGCTGGTTCATGAGTGAAAAACATTAACTGTGTTAGACATTAGAGACTTCTTAGAGGTATCCATTCCTACCCAGAAGTAAGCCATACATTGAATTCAATGGACTTTGAAGAGAGGTTCTTTGCTTTAAGGGTAGGGATTTGTTCCAGTAAGCCAGCTGACATGCTGCTAAGATTAATCTGCAAACCTCTCAATGCAGCTCCCTTGTCCAGCTTTGTAAGATCACTTATTTCTATAAATTTTCATAGTTCACTTATGAAATCTCTTCCTTAGCAATCTATCTAAGGATAGATTTAGCTGCGGATAGATTTGATTCTCTATATTCAGCTTGATCTCCTGCTGTTTGAATTCAGTGACAATCCTTTGCTAATTTAACACATTAAATCATGCTCTTATGCCCTGGAAGAACCTACCTGTATTTAAATACTGACCCCTTCCTCCCCCCCCCCAAAAAAAAGTTATATGCAATTACTAGTTACTGATGCGTTAGCGATCAGTTAGTGATTCCATGAGCTTTATATCCTCTAACTGAAGTCAGTGACCAGAAGTTAGAAAAGCATAAATTTCTTCAAAAGCCTTGCATATGATTACAACTTTTAAATGTATCTTGAGCAATTATGCTTTCAGCTGTTTAAAATGTAGATTGCCTCATAGATGTAAAGAATGGCTCCATCATTTTTATCATGTTTTAAAGTAGGAGTCTGAACATCTTTTAAGTAAATATGCCCTCTCAGCAGACATGAAAAAGCAAGTAATATTCTCTGAGGCAACAGCACATACCATTTTCTGTGTGGAACAATTTCTCTACTAATTAAATTCATTTTCTCTGAAATGTTTTCCTACAGCACTTTTGCCATTAAAATGCCCATTAAAATAAGAACAACAAAACCAGCAACCTGTCAAACAATAGAGACCAGGATAAAAGACCACTATGCACTGTATGCAATAGAAGGCAAAATTCTGGGCAACAAAGCAGGCTAGAACAGCTCACGTGAAAGCGCTAGTCACAGCAGCTTAATCCATGTCACCAGACAAAAACTTTATCTCTATTATGCTAGATATAGAATAATAGAATTTTTTGGACATATGGTTTAGACATATGAGGAAGGGGGAGATAACAGCTAAGAGTGAAGGCTGTGCTCAGCTTTTAGTAAAATGAAAGTATTTAGCTGGAAGCCATTAAAACATTGAGGTTTATATTCTTTTTCTCTTTCCTCCTGTAAGCGGAATGCAGTTATAAGGAGAGGTCAGGAATTTTAAAAACTTTGTTTCATGGAATGGTATTTGTTAGAGATGTTGAAATGAAATGACACAGAGTGCACATTCATTAAAAAAAAAAAAAAATCAGGAAATTAAACAAGGAGAAAAGGGGCTGCAGGTATTCAACACCTGCAAGGGTGACTGGCTTTGAAGCTGTTTTGGAACATTACCCTAATGCATGCGATTTTCAAATAGTGTTAAGTTTGGAGTTTATATATCTCAGGAGAGATATTTTGTCCATTCCTATTTTTTCCATAGTGCTGCAAGAAATGCTCTGCACAAATGTTATAATGAAATCTCATGCACTTTGTAGCCATCAACAATCCCAATGTACTTCTGAAAGGAGCAATGATCTCATGTTCCTCTCAGACTCCTCTTGTTTATGATGGTTACAAGCTGTCTAGAAGAAATAAACAAACAAACAAATAAATAAATAATAAAAAACAGTGAAGTATTCATGACAATGTACGTTATTTATAAATGTACAAATGTTTTTAAATTTATTACTTCCTGTGCAAGGGATTTTAAGGTTTTCTAAAAATCACTTCTACATGCACCTATACTTTACTAATGTTAGAGGTAGCTATCTAAATAATGAGTACAAATGGATGGCAAAAATGGAGTTATATGCAGTGTTGTCTAGAATAGTGAACTTCATCTAATACTGTGTGTGAAGTTCAGCAACTTTGCAGCAACACCTTTGAAGTTGTCAGGTTTCCTTGGAGCTGATCTTCTGGCATAAAGCATGAAAGGATTTTTGCCCCTTATGTGATCCCCAGATATGACTCCAATTACAATGAGTTTCACATTCCGTGCCACAACACTGCCCTTCAGATCTCTGCTTGACTCAGGAGCTTTGCCTTATAAACAAGAACCACTGAAATCAGAAAAGCCATGGGGACTGTGCATTATCCTGTCCGAATCTAGAGTCATGAAGCTGTGATATTAAAAAATAAATAAATTGTGTACTAGCCACAGGTCAGTCTTGCCCTCAGTATCATGGGAACAAGACTATATTCTCAGCTTGAGCTTCCAAAGGAAAAACCTTATTTATTTTCTGAACTAGGTCACTGTGGTCCAGAATTTTTTATGGTTAGAGTCTGATTTCCCAGTGCAATACTTTGTCAAGTAAAGACTAAGAAAATACATTAATAGGTTTCTTCTTGAATCTTAAACTCTTTATCATAATATACACGGACAAGCAAGATGAACTAGTTACATATGTCACAAGATACTTGACCTTCTAATCCCATAATTATTCTGACTTTGTGTGTGTGTGTGTACACTTTTTTACTCTGCTGTTTTTTCAAAAAGAAAAATCCCATCCCATGACATCAAAATGTCTCTTATAGTTACATACATTCGTACATAGAAAGATTGGGAAGTCTACTTCCATCACCCCAAGCCTCTTCATTTAATAACAGATTAAGAGAGAACTATTTTTGTCTGTATGGTATGAAGCGTGGTATGCTATAAAGGGACTTTGCCAGTTGGTATTGCACACAAACAGTGATGGGACTCAGGAATTTTGGTTCATTTTTACTGTCTCTGTTGAGTTCTGCACTTTCAGTGCTCTCTCCTCCCCATGTGTTTCTGTCACCACTCTAGCTCTACTCCATTCTTTTCCTTTGTTTGAAGTCCCAGTCTCCTCAACTACTTTTAAGAGCTCTCTATTCCAAGTTTTAATTTATCCAGTCTAACCGATTCAAATTCCTGCACCAATGCTTCTCAGCTCCTGCTCCAGATCCCTCACTATAATTTTCAATCCTTCTACTGTTTTCCTGTGCTCTGTCAGTCTTATACCAGTCTCCTACTTTACCATCCATCTTTATCTCTCCCACAGCTGGTTTCTGCCTTTTTCTTCCTGTACCAAATCCCATTAGCTTAATTGGCTCTACTATTAGCTCTACTTTCACTCTACTCTCTTCCTTTCCTGTGCCAATGACAAACATATTTTTTGATCTCAGCAGCTTGATGTATTCTTTCTCTTTGTTCCTGTTACTTTGATCTTGTTTCTACATCTCTAGAGACAGGGTTTCTGCCCCAACATTTTTCCTGAATCTCAAGGGAAGGCTGACATTTGGTCTTTCCCCACCAACCTCCCTAATTCCCAGTGTCATTTGGCTCAGGGAGCACTCAGGGTACCAGACATGTTGTCACTAACTTGACCCTGTGTGATGTTACAGCATGTTCGCTGGGAACAGCCAGAGATTTTTGCTGAAAAACACTACCTTGTCATTTTAGAGCACATACAGACTAATTCTGCAATCTGTGGGTGTTTTCACAAAACTGGTGGGAACACAGAGCAAAGGAGAATGTTTTCTGTCATAAAGTTTGTGCTAGAGGGTAGTTGGACATTTACAATTAGAATATTGCTATGATTCTTTTGACATGCATATTTTTTCCTAGATCTACTTCTGGAAATAGTTGCAGCTTGAAATTTTATTTCTGAGGTCCAGCAAGTCAAAAGCAACTGAAAACAAGATTTAAAACTGAGAAAGGCCAGTAACCATTACTTATAGTTAGTAATTTCCTAATTTACTGATGCCTGCAAAGAACAATAAGTGATCTTTAGTTGCAATTATATTAAGTTATTGAATGCCAGTCAGGAGTTTGGAACTGAAGTATGTGTAGCTCCAAGAAGTTTAAGCACTACTGCTTTCAGTGATTAACCTGTTTGAGAAGGAATTGAATGCCAAAAATAAAATGCACTCATCTCCAAGGCAGAAAAAAAAAGAACTTGGCAGGATTTTTTTTTTAAATAAATTGAGAATAGCTAATAAGCCAGAGGGAGAGAAAAGGAGCAATATGACCATAACTCTGATTTTCTTCACAGCACTTGTACCACTTGGTGATGTGATTTTAGAAAGCCAGTTCACATCTCAGAGGCACACACTGTCATTTTACTTCAGCTCAAATAACAGTCTTCCTAATTTTGATCCACAGTTCTTACTCCAAATTTCCCCAGCAATGGATTTATCAAGCATTCTAAAAAGCAACTGTGAGATTAAAACAGAGGTTTAATGGTTGCAGCGATGTCACCTCAAGCTATGAACCTCTCATGGCTTGACACTGAGAAAATTATGAAGAGTCAGGCATCACACCAAGACCTAAGAAAAACTTAAATGCTCCAGGGAAGAGCGTTGGCTGGTTATCCTGAACAGTTTTACACAAAGTCAAACCTTAAAACTTACTCCTAATACAAAATGAAGATTGCCAGCATTTTTAATTACTGATCTGACACCATCAAACAATACCTATTTTAACTACTGAAATGTAGGCAGGTTCCAAGTCCTTTCAATCTGAATTTCTCCTTTAGCTCTGTTTGTAAATATTAGCTCTATTTTCCTGTCCTATAATGCTCAAGATTATTGCTATGGTTAAATACGTATTGCGTTTGAGCATGAGTTTCTTATGTATTTGGTCATTTATTTCCTTTCAGGCTCATTAAATTTAAACCACAGTTTTCTTTCTGAGATGCACGTTTTGGGATCTATGTGTGTGGAAATTTCAGTCACATCCTGACTGTAGATGCAGACAGATCTGATATGCTTCCATCTTTTCTGAGCTGGAAAAGATAGTGTGGCAAATAATGGCATAAGATCAGATAGCTGGATATGAAAAGAGCAAATATAATTTAAATACAATATGGAAGTTCAATATGGCCAAACAAAAAAAAGAAATGCTGTCAGCATTTATGTAAATATTAAATCTTCAGATTTATCCTAATGGATCAATTTAGGCAATAAAACTCAAAAACTTATGTTGTGGAGGAAACACAGAGCAAAAAATCCAGCTCATGCAGGAGGAGAGCAGAACCAACGCTAGATGCAATTGATGGGACCTGATGTGGCTCATGTAAAGGCCATAAGTCCAAAGGGGAGTAAGGAGGTGCTGACCCTCATGAAATTCATAAAACCTTTGAAAAAGTGACACCATAATGATACTGTTCTCTATGGACTGTGGGTTCCTTTACATGTGCAGAGGACTGAGAAGGAGAAAGAATAAAGGACGGTGTGGCAGAATAATCCTGAGTAATCCCTTACTTTATTAATGCTTCACCAAACCATGCTCAAAGCAACAAGGCAACCTCCATCCAGTTCCTGACTGCACTGTGTGCTGTCTCTTTCAGATCGGCTTACAGCCCAGGTCAGTCCCAGCTATCCTCCACTGTGTGCTGCAGTTTCCTCTGGAGTCAGCATGACTGCTGTTTTGTGCTTTTCCTTCAACTGTCTCAGCATCAGCATTTCACTTCTGCTTTATACATATATATGTATATATATAAAGAAAATATTTGTTCAGATTTTGGTATCCAAAAGATACAGAGCAGAGCTAATATTTACATGATGCAAAAGCAAAGCGATCAAAGATTATTCCTGTTGAATTTATGCCACTAGGCTTGCATTCCTCTACGGTGGCAGTGCCACTTCTTGCCTTTGTACTTTACCAAAAGACAAATGTTTCAGGTGAGGCAAGGGATCCAGGCAACATAACACAGATTTGCTTCTCAGTCCTACCCCAATGTTTGGGTCGCATGCACCCAAGTGCAAAATGAAGCTTTAACTTCTGAACATCTGAGGGACTAATCCACATCCCTTTGCCCCTCCTCAGCTTTTTTAGGGTTTTGGGGCAGGGGGGTCCTTTTAGCCTCGTTTGCTCCCCATCTTTCTGTATTCCCTCTGGCTGTTGATAGAGGTTCAGAGATGCATCCAGATGCCCACTCCAATATGCCCTTTCCCTACCAAACACAGCACCAGGTATGAGAAGCCCCTTCTCTACTAAGCAGCACAGCACAGACCGGGGGCAGCACCACAGGGAACAAACGTGCACCTCTTAAAGTCAGGGTGCAATGGTGCTCAGAACCTATAATTTGTGGTGCAGGTAGAGAAAGTGCTGTCCTGCTTTCCCACCTCAGCAGTATTAACTATTCAGCCTGGAGTGAAGAGGTTAAACCCAATGTGCCTCCTGCTGCTCCATGTTCCTGCCATGTCCCTCCTCCTCCAAACTGCTGAGGCTTAATTAAATTGCAGGACAAAGCTCCCCCTCCGCTGGGCTATCCTGCAGTTCTGCCTGCTCAATGAGGCAGCAAAAATGATGTTAAAACTGAACAAAAACAATGCATTTTCTGAACTGACAATGGCTTTTGATAAGATACTCAGCTCATGATGAGAAATGCAAAGCAGAAGATGGAGCTGACTGCAGGGTTTGATAAGCATATGAACAAAATCTTTAAATAGAGAAGGGGGAGGAAGCACAGGAATTTGTCAACAGGCAGAACTGACAGTTTGGAAGGGCTGATAATTCAGCTGCAGCACATTTTATTTCCTATATAGTCTAGAGTGTTTTACGAAAATCCTCATGCAAGATTTATAAGATTCATGAAATGTTTAAGAGCTTCTCTTGCTAGATTCTGGCCCATTGTTAGAGTCCGCGTGTCTGCAGCCACTGCTTCCCTGTCAATTAATTCTGCACAATGATCCATTTTCTTCAAAGGAGCAAAATATAATTTGTTTGCACAGATATTACTCATTTCATACAAGGTAAACTTGTGACTGCTAAAATCACTAATCCTTCATCCTGATTTAAAAACACAGAGATATATGCACCTACATATGGAGGATTGTGAACCCAACCATCCAGTATGCAGAAGACTCAAAATGTGTTATTTTTCATGTGGAAGATCTCCTGCAATATAAAAGACATAAGGATGATGGGCATGGGACAATCTGACAAGACGGGTTTGCTCCTTCTCCCAGGGTGTACAAATTTCTGATGGTGTGATGTGGGGTTTCTGCATGGCTGTGGTTCTTTCTTCTGGGATCTGACCCGTACCTGGGAGATTGCCCAAAGGGTAAGACCTGATAGTACAACAGTCAACGCTTCCTTTGGATTGACCTCTGATGCTTTATCAGCATTCTGAAGAATGCTAATGCCTGAAGCAGTGTTCAGCAAAGGTAGAGAGAGCTTCTGCTCCCATTAATGGAGATGGCTTAATAAATTATTTAAACAAATAAACAAACAAAAAAAAAAGGCAACCTTGTAGAACAGCATCTATCACTTTGGAACATTATCACATCCTTTACATTTTTTGGTTAATGACATGAAAAATTTACAGCAAGATTTCAGGTGTTATTTTGCTGTTTATATTGCTGTTATTTTGCTGTTGTTAACATTAGGCTTTTATTAACATTATTGTTATTATTTTATTGTTATTAACTTTAGGCTTTTCTAATAAATCTTACTGACTATGAATATAACAAATTATGGTTTGTTTGTTTGTTTGTTTTTGGTCACAGTAAATAAGATTGACTGGATTTACTTCCTCTAAACAAAATAACAAAATTAAAACCAGACTATTAAAACCGCAGTTTCTGCAACAGAGTTCCTATATCTTTTCATTATATTAAGCAATTTATTTTTTTAATCTTGTTAATATTAACACTTTAAGCTATTAACAAGTATTTTTATTATATTAAATATAACTATTTTTTATGTATATAGTACTTTGTACACATAAAGCGCCACAGTTGATGGGTTGTACCTTGTAAAGGACACTTGAAAATATATAAGAACAACCTTGTGGTTGTATTAACACAGGACAACATGAATGATATGCGAAGTCCACTACTGTTAGGCAAGTAGTGGCATTACATCTTATTTTATATTATCATGTTTCAGAGAAGAGAAAAAAAAAAAAAAAAGGATATTTACCATTACAGCACTTGTAAAACTTTGTGAGACAGCATTTTTAAGTTAATAGAAAACCACAAGGCTCAGAATCAAGGGTAAGCTTTAAATCAAATGACAGCATGAAAAAGAATATAAAGTAACTTACTATTGATTGATTCAGTGCTGCTGCCCTGAGAAACACTTGGGAAATCTAACTCTCCTTTTCTGCCCTGAAAACAGATAACTCAGAGGACTATCATTTAGCACAGGAGAATTAAATGTTTTGTTACATCTAAATATTTTTTAACTTTATGGCTTCTCTAAGTATGCATAGTCTAGAGAGGACTTGCTTTAAAAATGCTTGATTGTACCTTTAACAAAATTATGGCAATCACTCATCGGTCTTGACTGTAAAGATGGATGCTTCCAGTGATCAGCTGTCAGGAGCTGAAGAGATTAGCATTTACATTTGAGAAGAGCAAAGATCAGCAGGACAATAAAGAACTGACTTAGTGTTCAAATGTGTATGTACATATGCTGATGTGATGTTTTTATATTGTTGTGGTTTAACCCGGCCGGCAGCTAAACACCACACAGCCGTTCGCTCACCCTCCCCCCTCCCTCTCTGGGATGGGGGAGAGAAACGGGAAAGTGAAGCCTGTGGGTTGAGATAAAGACAGTTTATTTAAGAGAGAAAATAATAATAATATGTACAAACAAGTGATGCACAATGCAATTGCTCACCACCCGCTGACCGATGCCCAGCCCAACCCCGAGCAGCCGGCCCCCCACCCTGGCTAGCCACCCCTATATATTGTTCAGCATATTGTTCAGCATGGAATACTCCTTTGGCCAGTTTGGGTCAGCTGTCCTGGGGCTGTCCCCTCCCAGCTCTTGCTGCCCCCCCAGCCTGCCCGCTGGCAGGACAGAGCGAGGAGCTGAAAAGTCCTTGGCTTAGTGTAAGCACTGCTCTGCAGCAATTAAAACACCAGCATGTTATCAGCACTCTTCTCATCCTAATCCAAAACATAGCACTCTACCAGCTACTAGGAGGAAAAATAACTCTGTCCTAACTGAAACCAGGACAATATTTACACAATGATAACTCATTTTAGGAGTTGCAGCAAGGAAGTTTCAGTGACAGGACAGGAGTTTGGAGGACACAAACTTGTTTGTACACTTCAACATATTAAATGCTCTAATATTTTAATTTCAGGCTTGACTTGAGCTCTGAATGTCTTGTTTCTCATTGTTATAGTGATTTTCTGTTTCCATACTTTTTAATAGATGCAATCTTAAAAAACTTTTATGTTTATATTTTAAATATTTGGAACTGCGCCTTAGAGCGAATTTGTAACTGAGTATGTTTAGCGTGAAGATAGTTTTCCTTGTTACGTGTCACAGACTTCACTATTACAGGAACTAATGGGATTATACAGTCCCCTTTTCTAGAAATTTCCCTTAATATACAGTCTCCATTACTTTACCCAGTTTAGCTTTGTGGTGCCAAGTGACAGCACTCATACCATATCTTTTTTGTACAGCATAATATACATCAATGCCAGAAAGATTTTGCTGCATAACATACATTTCTCCTTTCTTAATTTCACCCTTCCACTCCTCTGTGCTGAACAGAATAATACCTTTCCTTTCTTGGTGTTTAAGCCCTTCAGCTATCTGTAGACCATTATCATTTCTTCCTTTTGTCATCTCTTATCCAAGCTAAACATATTTTAGTTCTTTTAAACTTTCCTTATAATTCAGGTTGCCTAGACCCAAGACAGTTTTCCTTCATCTTCTGTAAGCTCCCTCTGATTTGTTGTTATCTATCTGGTGATGTGATGCCCAAAATCTGTTGTAGAGCTGCCATTTCCCTGACAGCTAGTTGTATGCAGAGATCTATTAATTTCCAGCCACAGTACATGGATCTGCTATGGATGAAAATTCCTTTGGACTTTCAGGTAATCAAATCACACCTCAAGTCTCATTTGCATTCTTCTGGTTCCTGCTCCTTTTTGCCTTTTTTTTTTTTTTTTTTTCACATGTTCCTTTCATCTATTTAATTGAAATTTAAAAATAAATAAACAAACAAACAAATAAATAAATAATCCTAACTGCTCTGAATTCTTACTAGCTTCTGTTTATGTTTCTAATGTTTTTAGGTTCCCATATCTTATTTCTAGTATCATGGGTGTTATTTAAACGTCCCAAGTTGGCATGAAATCTGAATTTCATTTACCTACAGTTAAATATTTTAAGAAAAATTACAAGTAGCTCTGTTTAAACAATCTAAGGTCACATGCACAAATAGAGACCTATCACATTATAGTCGATTGTCATCCCTTACCTTTCTTTACAACATTACTCTCCCAAAAATCAGTGTTCTAACTCTTTAGGTACCAGAGTAAGGAATGTGCTTTACACCAGCAAAATGTGAGATGAACTCTATTACAAGTTAAAATAGTGTTATAATGCATCTCTATCACCTAGGTTATTTGTCTGTCACAAAATAAATCAGGAATTTTCCAGGAAATACCCATTATGCATGAAGTTACATTATTAGTTACATCTGTGGATCTAGGCCTACAGACTTGTTATTGTATATAACACAAAATGTAGCCTTCAGTTATGGAGAGAAATTACTAGGACAGTTATCCTTCTTTCCTTTGAAAATCAGTATTAACTTTGTCTTTTTGTTGTAATTGTTCCCATTTATTCCCATGATTTTCCTCCACTATACAAAAAAGGCCCATTTTTCTGTAAATTCGTTAATTCCTTTATTCCTTAAGATTCATAGTCCAGTGTAGCTTATTTGTTTATATTAACATTTCATACATATTGCTGATCTGCTCCACAGCAACAGAATTTTCAGCAGCAATTCGCTCAAAGTGGTCAAAACAAAAACCTCTCAAATGGGCAATACTACACAAACCAGTTTAAGGCTAACGAAAAAGTCTGGAATGAGAAAGTCATCTTTCCCTTATTCGGATGTTTTCCATAAATCAAGACCTGCTGCCTCAGGTGCCTGCAGGGAGCCACAGGAAATCTCAGAGCTGTCTTAGCCCATCTGAGATCTGCAAACACCTCTTCCTTCTTCCACTGGATAAAAGGCCTTTCCAGCATGGCTGGCAATGATGCAGTGGCAGGAGGAGAAACAGAAAGGACTGGTGACCCAAGAGAAGAGCAACCTCATTGAAATTATTATTAAAAAGAGTCCAACCAGCCAGAAAGTGAAAGAAGAGATCTTTGCTCCTTCCAATATGATTCAGTTACAAGGAAGGGCATTAAGTGCATACTTGAAGTTAGAAAAAAATATGGTTTGGAAAAAGCATAGTTGAAAACAGTTTCTCTTAGAAATGACCCTTCATGTCAGGAATTTTCTAACATCTAAAATGCTTTGTTCCATTTCTTGGGTTTAGTATGCTGTAGCTGTAGTAATAAGATGCTTCTGAAACTGGGGTTAGCATCCAAACCATTTGGAGTATACATAGAAAATTCATGGTTTGGGTTTTCTTAGATTCACTGTCTTGGGTACGCTTAAGTTACAGTTTCACAACAGAAATGGAAATACAGACAAGACAATTCATACTGATGAAAAGCACGGATGACACAGGTTAACCAAGAGACAAATATAAAAGTTATTGGAATGTCTCCCTACTTTTTTTTTTTCTTTTTTTCTTTTTTTCTTTTTTTATTTTAGTAGGCTGGTTGAAATTACTGGTCCTTATTTGTTGAACAGTAAACTAAAAGGAAAAGCCAGTAATTAAATGTTAAATGTGTCATTGTTCACTGAGTTGGATGATTCCTTTCCTTTCTTGTGCCAGTTCCAGTTGAATACTCAATCCTTCAGATGTTTTCTGTATGTGTGATACACAGCAAGAGCAAATTTGGTCTGAGTGCCTTTAGTTTAATGACATCTCATGGATCATGGTCCATGCCTCCCTTCCCTGCTTACTACATAATCAGTGACAAAGGGTGTAGACTGCATCTTTGCAAGTGCTCTTCTCACACTCACTGTTCTGGTGAGATTGGAACCCATGGTTCCGAAGGCCATCCCTGCTGAGCAGGGAGGTCTTCCCTTCTTCATTTTTAGGACCAGAGAACACGCCCCAGGTCCTGGTTCCCATAGACTCCTTAGCATACTGCCACCTCCCATCCCTCCTGGGTGTGACCTGTTATCACACATCTCTGTAGCAGAAGCAGGACAGCTGTCCAGATCTTTAATTTAATGTATAACATGGTATAACAGTCTGAAGCAACTGAGGTTGTCTGCTTGGTGGCTCAGAGTTCCTATTATCCTCACAGGGGTGCTCAACAGCCCTCCATCAAGCACTCTGTTGTCTGCTGTGCTGCAGCTAGCATAGACACAGCCTTCCCCATTGTCCTCCCCTCTTTAAAAGGAGGTAAGTCCTCTTTTTGGAGAGTGTTCCTTTAGACCCCGTGAAGCATGCACCACATCACCATTTAACCAGGATGAATGCAAGTTGTAATTGGAGATCCTCAGAGGGCAGTGTGTGTCTTTGTGAATACTCTGGGCAAGAGTTCTCCAGACTTGTCTTCTATTGTTTTATAAAGCAGATTTTGTTGTACTGGGTCTGGCTGGGATGTTAACTTTCCTTGCAGCAGCCCATACAGTGCTGTGCTCTGCACTTGTAGCTAGAACAGCAGTGGTATCACACTGGTGTTGTGTCTGCTGCTGAGAAGTGCTGGCACAGCATCAGGACTTTCTCTAATCCTCCTAGGGGGTGGGCAAAAAAAGTGAGAAAGAAACATCACCAGGGCAGCTGACCCAAACCAACCAAAGGGATATTCCATACCATGTGATGTCACACTCAGCAATAAAAGGTGGAAAAAGGAAGAAGAGGGGAGGTGTGGGCTCTCGTTGTGAAAACGTCTGTCTTCCTCCCGAAAACTGGCTTTGTGCATTGAGGCCCTGCTTCAAGGACATGGTCAAGCATCGCTCATTTGTGGGAAGCAGAGAGTAATTTCTTTCCTCTGCAGTTCCACATAGACTTTACTTGTTTGGTTTTGTTATTGCCTTTCCCCCCTCTCTCTTCCCCTTTCCCTTTTTTCCCTTTAGTTTAATTAATATTTCCTTAATATTTTTTTCCTCTTTAATTAAATTATCCTTATCTCAACCCGTGAGTTGTTCTTTCCTTTAGTTCTTCCCCTCCTCAACTGAAGAGGGAGAGTGAGAGAGCGGTTGTGGTGTTCAGCTGCCTAGCACGGTAAAACCACCACATCTGTCTCCTCTCTCTTATTTGATGTACAAATATAGCTATTGTTGGGAAGGCTGAAACAATGTTAGCAAAGACATGTCCTTCCACACTTCATCACTATTCAATAATGTAATAATGAACACAGTCATCTTCTGAGAAATATATTCTGGGGGATATGTAGTTCAATGTTTCTGATCTTACAATGAATATGAACTATTTTTCAATATCTCATACTCAGATCTGCCAGGCCAGTTCTAGCACTTCTGAAAGCTACTACTGCTGTGTCCTATGTCAACAAGTGAGGCTGTGCCATATTTCCCTAACTTTGCAAGGAGGGAGCTGCCTCTCGGGATTAGTGCAGTAACCATGACCTGTCTCACAAGGACTCTGAGCAGTCAAACAAACCAGCCTCAGTTCCTTCAAACTGCTAGACCATGACTAGAAGATCTAGACAGCTGTCCTAATAGCAGTGTTTCAATAGTGGTACTCTTTGTGTCAGTCTAACAAGAAATGTCAGACTTTATGTCCTAATGTCCCAGATACCTGGCACCGTCTCGAGAAAGTTATAGATTATTCTGACTGGAGACTCTTTCCTCTTTTTTTTTTTTTATTTTTTTTGTTTTATTTTGTTTTGTTTTTCTTCCTCAAGAAGTCAGAGTTTGGGCTTTTGAAAGAGACAATGAGTTGCTGTGCTCCTCACAGAAAAATCTCACACTGAGTGTCAGACTGTATGAAAGAATGCTTTTGGGCTGTAAAAGGAAACTGCATTTCTTTTAAGGCCTTCCCTCAGAGTGGCCTCCCTTTGGGATCCCCAAATTCCCATTTGAAAAGTAGCCTGTCAAACTCCATTTACTCTCTTGCTAAGCCTTAAAGATTTACTAAAGTATTTGGGAGCCATTCTATGTCCAGAAGAACTGTTTATGAGAGGATCTTCTCTGAATTTTTTTTCACGGGTACTGCACATGGACGATAAATAAAAGAAGGAAGAAGGGATGCTTTTTTTGCAGTTTTTCTTCAAAGAATATGTATTTTAGGCAATACATCTCCAATACTGCCTCCTGTCTCCTTCCTCCCTCCCTAGTCTGATTTTATATATATCTTCTTAGGATTAGAGAGTCTGAAATGTCTGGCTGTTCCACCCCTATTTTTAAAATATGTGCCTTTACCATAAAAAGAAAGAAGGTAGGTATGTCTTTAAACATATTGCCAAAGTGAAGGGGAAAAAAGAAAAACAAACAAACAAACAATGACAAAAAAAATTCTGGCACAATATCCACAGTGTGAATGCATATGAAGACAATTAATTTTGAAGAAAAGCCCAGAAGTCTTTCTATTACACTGTTCTAGTCCCACTGATCCCACTTCAATTGAAGCCAAGAGGTACTCTACCATTAGAGTAGTGCTAGTCTTGCAATTCTTATTTTGGACTTTGATCCTATTGATATTGCATTTAGAAGTAGGCGTGTTGGGAGGTTAGACTTATGCATGAAGTCAACCAACTGTGTGAATGCTTGCAGATAATCTATGAGATTCTGATCCTACAAATCTTTGTGCTTGAACTCAACTTTAAAAACAATGGTGTTCAAACTGAATATGCTCTCTGTAGTCCTAAAGCCTTTTGAAAAAAGCTGTCACCACCTACATTGCACTTTGAATTTGGTCCTGTACTTTCTGTACTGACTTGCACTGTTGTGTGTAGGGTATTTAGATTAAGCTTATCTTCCACAGGGGGAAGATAAACCAAGTTATTTTCTCATACTTTGATCCCACTTATTTGTGCATGGTTGCATATTTAATTTCAAAATAAATTATAATCTATTAAACATGAAAAGCATGAAATAGTGATTTGACTGTTCCTTAAAGAGTATCTCCATCTAATGATGATTCTAATAAATGGCTTATTTATTTTTCATAATTTTTATGTCAACTAAATTTTGAACAATGAAATTGAAATTACAAACATGGGTAGGCACTATTATCATATTCAACAAAATGTGCCTTCTCAGTTATGTGAAAGGATACATTTCTGAGAGTTTTCAGATAAAGCAATGACGACTGTCTGTCAACTGAAGCCAACTATTTTATCTGTGGATACCATTTTATGATTTTGTTTAAACAAAATGTCTCCAAAGGAGCATGGTATCTTACTTGTGATTTTATTTATTTATTTATTATTTAAGTCTTCTTGAACTGTCAGCATTTATAGGGTCCAATCTAAGGGAATATACCATTCTAACCTTTCTAACCTGTCTACCTTTCTAACATTGCTTCCCCCTACAGCAGCGAACATAGTGTTTCTCATTACATTCCCTATACATTCTTTCCATAAATCACACTGATCAGAGAAGGAAATACTGTATTTTACCCTTGTTCTCACTGGTCTACATGCAACAAGGTGTCATAAACATGGTCCGCTGGCCTTTATGATCTTCTAAATATAGCTACTGTTGAGTGTCACTTTTTTCTTGTTGCCTACTGCTCAGAAATGTGTTTGTCTTTTTCATCCTGCCTAGTTTTTATGAAACATCATCTAGGTATGAAGAGATTAACAATGAAAAGGAAATTAGTTGCTGGCAGCAATGCATCAGAAAAATTATTCTGTTATGACTATAAACAGTGGCATCAAATGTGAAAATAGACTTTCAAATTAATTAGCATTTAATGGAAATGGTTTTGGAATAATTATCAGATTGCTTTTAAGTGGCTACATTTACAAGCACATCTCTTCTTTTTATTAAGTCCTTGCTAGGGAAAAATAACAAATCTGTGCACATTTTGAGTTTAGAATCTGTTCTATGTTTGTATTTACTTGACAAAGAGTCATAAAGAGAATAATAAACAATAATACTGCCCTATTCCTCGCAGTCCCAGTGAAAGTGAGATCTGTTTCTTCTTCAAAAAGGCAAAGAGCCTTTTCAATGAACCTTTATATGTGGGGGGGATAAGCATAGTGTTCTCTATCTTCCATACTGTAATTCTTCCAACATCCATTAAGTAAGGGACCTCTGAGTACTAACAGCCTGCACACATCCACTAGGACACCTCTCTGCAAGCCCGTCAAGGCTATTGCAGTGACAAATGGATGTAAAGAGATCAGATCTGACTCAATATTCATCACTAAACCCGCACTGTTTCACATCTTTTCTCTTTTTCCCTGTGAGCCTCTCTAGTATTTTCCAAAGTGACAGACATAAGTGATGACGTCAACTTCTTGGGAGCCTGTTTTCGAATAATCTGAACATAAGAAGTACTAAATCTTTTATTATATCCCATTTTTCCCTTGAGCATTCTAACTCTGCAAAAAAATAAACAAACAAATAAATGTTTATTGTCTTCTTCCTGCAAGAATGGTAATAGCTGGAAAGAGAAAAATAACAAAACGTCAGCCAGCTAGACTGCTGTTATGATAAATGTGTAATCATTGCACATTTGCTACTTTGTTTAATATTTTTCATATACAGATACTTCATCGATTGGAAGAATGATGTGGACAGCTACTTTACAATAGATGCTACTGAAGGAACCATTGCTACTAATGAATTACTGGACAGAGAAAGCACAGCACAGTACAATTTCTCTATAATTGCAAGTAAAGTTAGTAAGTATGATACAAATTGAATTAATAAGCTAATGTGGCATTTTTTTTTCAGAATGTAGTGCTCAAACATAAGTATGCTGTGAAGAGTGCATGTATTACTAAGAAATTATTTAGAACGGCCCAATAAATATTATTTTCCCAGACTCACTGTAAGGCTGTGCGATGTTCAAGCAGATCTGTACAGTGAGAGTTTTCTAGTAGTCCTCATTCAGGGACAGTTCCTTCAGAAGCTGAAAAAAGTTGCATGAAGAGTTTGAGACCAGAGGAGACTGTATGAGGACCTTCCTGTTCTCATTTCTGCTTTTATAATGTGAAATAAGGTCAGCCAAGTAACAGGTCCCTCTATGTGCTTTCTGAGGATGTAAAAATATAAACACTCATTCAATTCTCAGACAAGTAGTACACTAAAATTAAGTGAAGATAGCATGCTAATAATTTAAGACACTAAATGAATCAGACTGCTTGCTCTCTGTTTTTGATTTTTCTCTTTGTCCAAGACTCTTTCTGCTTAACCACTTGTTTTCCTTTCCTATATGATCTGTGGTGGTTTAGTTTGTTTGTGTCTTCTCTCACAAAGCTTTTATTTTCGGATAAGAACTCCCTTCCTTTGCTGTATTGAGTAACTTCAGCTTTCTTCATTGCTATTCTTGTGTGTAGCATTCCTCTTTCATGATCCTGTCAAACTGAAACAGTTGTAGGCTTATACCATCTTTTGAATACAAGTTTTTTGATCATTCAGAAGCTGCGTAAAGGCCACAAAATGGCCCTTTGGACATCAACAGGCTGTAGAAGACCACCCCTTGTGTGTTTCTTATTCATTCTGTATTGTTTGTGTGTCCAGAAATGCAAGTTTCTAAAGCAAAGAACATGTTTTCCTCAATGTATTGCTTGGCACTGAGAATTCAGTAATACATTCTACTAACCGGAAGAGGGATATTTTGGAAGTAGAAAAGGCATATATTATTTAAAATAAAGAAATTTCAGTTGTAATTATCTCCCAGAGAACTACAGGTTCATTCCCTGGAGTCTGAAAATATAACAAGTACACCAGTCAGATGAACACTTGAATTCTATTAGCTTGAAGTAGGAATACACTGACAGAGGAAACTAAACTGTCATAAGTGATTGAGTATATAGAGATATGTATGCATGTGTATGCTGACAGGAAGTCCAGCAGAACTGTACTTCGTTTCCAGAGAAACTGAAAGACAGGTAGATGCAGTAAGGAGGCCTTTTAATGGTCTGCATTTCAGTAGAGCTTAACTATTTGTTGGTAGATAAGGAACATCCGAGAAGTGTAAATTTTTTCTGCAGTAAGGCAGCAACTTTAATAAGCTTAGTGTGAATCTGTTTATTTAATTACCTAGAGTGATTAAAGTCAACTAAAACCACTATGAACACTTTTTCAACACATATGCAATAATAAAAAGTTTATGTAAAGCTGAAGCAGTTAGCCTGTATTACGGAATTTCCAATTTTAACAATTACCTAGATAAAATTCCACATGTGAGACATACTTGTGACTCATTTCATCATACGTCAATATGTATACATCAACCTGTATACATCATGTATGTATACATCATATATACATCAATATGTATACATAGCAATAAAAACAATTTTATGGAAATTATGGAAATTTTTCTGCTACAAAAGGTGATGCTACCTATTCAGTACTGATGCAGAAACACTAAAATTACCATCTCTTATAACAGTAACAGTACCTTGGCATATACATAATTACCCAGGGAGACTGGCCTAATATTGCATAAACTTGTCCCAGGAATGGACTTTATTCTTATCTAGGTATTTTCAACTCTTGTTGATCTCAGCTATTTAAAAGAAACAGACTCCAAAATATTAATATGCCTGTTACTTATTTTTCTTTCTCACATAATTTTTTCCTTTGAAAGAACACCTGAAAACCTTCTAGGTATCTTCCAGTGATCGTTTTGCAAATTATCTTTTCTTGACCAGGCCAACTATAAACAAAGCCCACCAGCTTTGTCCCCATCAAGTCAGAGAAAAATTTAAATTAGATTGGCTTTGCCATCGTTCCCTTGTATATGGAAGATGATGCCAAGGTCATGAATGGGCTTGTGTAGACTCACTGCCTGTCTCTTAGCACTGGGGCTTTCTAGTGATTTCATTGTGCTTCTGTAGCTTCAGAATGAGACCCTCTAAGAATCACAGATGATGCTTCTTAAAATTTTTCCTTCTTCTCACAGCAAGTGAGAAGAAAAAAAAAATACAATAGAGAATGAATAAGAAACACAGCACAATCAAATTACCTTTCAAACAATGGCACAAATCATGTGCAGTTCATATAGCTAAACATAGCATAAGACAATATGTAAATATAAATTTAGAATTGGATGTACCATTTGGACTTCTCTTATAAGCTGATAAGTCTGACTTTTATTAGCAGAAAAGCACCAGATGCTGTATTTTTAAAAGGAAAATATTTCAAAAATGAGGCAGAGGAGAATTGCCTTATGTATATTAGAGTATTCTTTGATGACCTCACCTATTATGGAGAAAATATTTATATAAATATATACTTAAATCATTGTTCTTTGAGAATTTGTAAATGATTTTACGTCCATTGTCCTCATTCTGAATTTTTATTTGACAAAGATATACTGAAAGTATTCTTCTCTAAACTCCAGGTCCTGACACTTCAGATGTGGTGCAGATTGGCAGCTTGAACAGAGGCAAAACTTAGAGCCTTAGCAACAATTATTAAATCTGCTTGTTCTAGGCTTGCTTGTGTCAGCTTGTATGCTCAGAGACAAAGGAAGTTCTGATTACCCAGAAGTAACACCATATATCTTGTTTATGGACAGTAGCAGTTTGTTCCATGTGGACAACTCAGAGAAGGAAAGTTATTCTAGCCATGTTATGCAATGACCAGCTCCAACCATGTATCATTATACTGTTATTTTTATTTCTAACCCTGAAAAAAATACCAAACACCTGATCAAAACATGATCTGTGAATCTGTCTCCAAACAGTAGCACAATGGACCATTGAGAACATCTCAGAGGTTTACCCAATACAGAGTGATGGATACCTACTGTCCTGTGTAACACAACACACTATAACTTTATTCTTGCCCTTGCTTAAGAAGCTCATCCCAAAGTAGAAATCTTCTTTCTTGGGAGGCATATGACTGTTCTGCTAATACGCAGATGATGACATAGATGTGAAGGCAGTTGAATGCAGAAGGTCCCTTACCCATGTATAGAAAAAATCAAAATTAAAATTAAAAGAACAACAACAACAACCAGCCTTCATATCAAAAAAGTGCTTAAAAAGGAAAGGGATGTTTCAGACTCCTATTTTTCCCCATTTAATTTCCCATACTTGAAATTCTTTTATCTCCCAAAGTGTATTTCATTGTGGTTTTGTTTTCCTCTTAGAGTAAATCAGTACCCTAGTAACTTTCATGCTTCTTGTTTCTGAACATTTTTGATCCCATAAACTCTGTCCAAACTAGTAAATTAAACATGCCTCACATTTATTCCAGACACTAAGGCCAGCTTGCACTGGCCTATTTCTATGCAATTAAATACTCTTACCTTCCAAACAGGGTGTCCACATGTAAATCAATTCTCTGAGAGTGGTCCCTCATCCAAACTAACTCTCAGTGAATTAATATGAATTGCCTGCAAGACCACTAGTTGCCCCAGGCCAAAACTGTGCCAAGGGCTGCTGTAAGAACTTACCAGTAGAAATACTCAGTCCAGGGCTCACTAAGTTCCCTGGTTAATAACCAAAGAAGGAAATAGTTTTTGTACCTTACAAAGGAGGTAAAAAAGAGGTAAAAGAGGTTAGCTGCATAAGATCTTACTTCTGGTTTCCCATCCTCAAGGCTATGGTTGGGGTTGAAAACAAATGTAAAGTACCCATAATCCTTTCTGTCCAAACCGTCTTCCCAACTCCTATAACTCTAGGTCCAAGTCTTGCTTAAATTTCAAGATGGAGTTTATCCTTTCCTGCATACTACAGGTGGGACTAAGGAATCACCAGTTCTCCTCAATGGTCAGCATCTGTCTTCTCAGATATCTTAGATTTGCACAAGCTTACTTGTCAAAGTATTTTCTATTGCTGTAAAGATGTTAGGGTAGTCAAGCAAAAGAAGGAAGCAAGGTTGTCAGTGGATAGGACAGATAGGAAAACTGAGGAAGAGAGAAGCTAATTAATTTGCCTGTATCATACAAGCAGAATTGAAACCTGAAATCTGCCTTTTAATGACTATGCTAATGATTTAACCATTTGCCTTCTCTTCTGTGTAATATGGGTTTAAAAGGCATAAGCAGATGTTTTCAGTGACTCACTCACTGACACCAGCATGCACATCACTACTGTGCTTACTGGGCTCAAAACGATTTGATTTTCAGAATAAAACAGCAAACAAAAGAAAAACAGAGAAAAAGAAAAACAGAGAAAATCGAGGTCAACTCTGTGAAGTGGTATTTGAAATGCAATCCTCCCTCCTTGTTCACATCAAGTATTACAAGTCTTTGTAATCATATGTGAATTCAAAGATGTATACAATCTTCTGGCAGTCTTCCTTTGTATACATGACTAGTTTCACTGATATCACTGCAAACCAGAAAGAAAATGAATCAAACCATAATGTGAAACCCAGAATTAGCTCCATCTTGTGCTGTAGTAATTCTGTTTATTTCCATGTTTTATTTTTGCTGTTTGTGCAAGAAAAAAAACTATCTTGTAAAAATAGTTGGCAGAAAGACATATAAACTTTTCAAAGAATCACAGAAAATAAATTAGACCGTCAGTGAGAAATAGATACAAAAAGTATACACATATTCATGTATATTTGCAAAGTTTGCTGCAGTGATTATGAGAGAAGTCAAAATGTTAATTCTTTGTACGTTTTGTACACGCATGAATTTTGAATACATTCATTCTTCTACTGGAAGGGCATTTTTAATGTATTCTTACAAAGAAATGAAAAAAGTATCTACACCTGTACTTTCACATCAATGCATTAGCTTCTAATGTGTATTCAGAATATATACTGAACTCCTGTTGCTCAGCCTTATACCTTAGAATGAACGTGCAAAACCTGAAGGAAAGCCCATGTTACTCTGTGGGAGTTGCTGGGTTCTGCAGGGGGCACTGAAAGCAGGGAAGTTTCAAGATTCTAGGTTCGGTTTCTGCCAGTATCTCTTTGAACTTCACCTACTTAGGACTTGCCTGATCTCTGTGTATATTCAGAGTTGGAATCCTGCCCTCTACTGACAAAAAATAGCATCTTAGTACTTTTTTGTTTCCTGTCAGTTCAGAGGAGCCAGTTTAACTGTGGCAAGTTATCTAGATTTCTTCTGGCACCTAAAGAATCCCTGCCCTGTTCCCGGCTGCTAGTCCTGTCCACATTCATACTGCACAAAGCCTTTTTCCAGAGACATTCTGAATGTACAGCTGGTGATTTGGAAACAACTGTGGGCTCAAAGAGCACAGAAAATAATGGTCAGATTTCTATACTAATTATACAGGTTCACAGGAAGGAACTACAAATACTGTGGGATTTTGTAGTGGTATTTTTAAGATTCCAAGCTGAATATGTAAGATGGTCAGTTTGTCTACTACTTGTAAACAAGTAAAGCATGCTTTTACTTACAGCCAGTGGTACTTAACTAGGAAATCACTTTGAAAAGCCTTTTGGCTTTGGCAGAGGCCTCTTGAAAACATTTCCTTTAGTAGTTCCTAAGAACAAGGAAGAAATCATGTACGATTTTGACAAGTGCTACAATGAATTTCTGGATGCTGAATTGTAAGGTATTGTTGGCCTGAGAAGAGACTTTGACCCCTGCTGTGTTAGTTTTAAACAATAGATATAAACAGATTTATACAAATTACAAAGTTAGCAGCTACTGCAAACAATCTAAACTGTCCATTTATGTCTGAAGATTCAAGAAAACTGTTCTTGTTCTTAACCATAACCCAATGCTGTCATTTCTACACTAGCTAGCTTCATGGCATAGATTTCTTGAATAACTAACTGTGTAGTCACTGCTACTCTTTAAATTCAGAAGGATAATTATATTATCATTTTTTATGTATCTGCTATCATCCAAGGTGTTTCAGCGTAATGTAAAAGAGAATTTTATCTGCCTGGTATTGAATTTGTATCTCCTTTCCATTGGACATTGAATTTTTCAGGTAATCTTTTTTTATAAAATGCATCTAGTGACTAAGTTATATCAGCTTAATAAATGATATTTATCTGTGTTAGTAAGACAATGAACAGAAGCTTAATGTATACTATTTTTTAGCATTTATTTTGCACAAGACTATTTGGTCCTTGCAAATATTTATGCAGCTAAACAAATATGTTTTGACATAGCTTGATAATCTGAATTGAATCCTAGTTCTTTATGTTTCACTGCTAAATTTACAATTTTCAGCAAGGTTTTTTTTTTGTTTTTGTTTTTGTTTTTGTTTTTAATCTTTCTCTCTCACTTTTCTCCATGTAATAAATAAATAAGTATGCTCCACTTACCTCCTTAATATCTTGGAGATGCAAACAGTGGCTAGATAATATTTTCTGCATTCCATTGTGGAAAACAGAATTCAGTTTTAATCATTGGAAGTATTTTCCAAAGACCCCATGAAAAGTGATCTGAGAATAGTTTGCACCTACAATTACATGTGAAGTTTCAAATTCTGTAAATAATGCTCAATAAACATAATCATGTTGATTGATTCCTTACTCCATGAACATTCATGGAATAGAGTCTGGTAAAAAATGATAAGAAGCTTGCTTCTGATTTCTGCTTAGTACAAATCAGAAATAAATGTAAGTCAAGGATTTTTAGAAGCCACCATACTGTGATCAAAACATATTATGACAGCTCATGGGCACTGGTGATGACAACAAACATAAATAGCATTCCTTAATGCTTTTCTCCTAAAAATTATTTATAGGTAACCCATTATTAACCAGCAAAGTCAACGTTATAATAAACATCCTGGATGTCAACGAATTTCCTCCTGAAATTTCAGTTCCGTATGAGACATCTGTATGTGAAAATGCCAAACCAGGACAGGTATTTCAAATTTGTAATGCTTGCTATTTTTCTTTTCATTTTCTTATTATTTATAGCAACACAAAATTCGGCATCGTGTTTACATAATTCTTTTACAAATGAAATGCCTGCGATGTAAATATCTACCTTTTGGAATTCTGTTTGTTGACCTTTATGGTCTAGTTGCTTTTGTGAACCCTGATTATACAGGGTTCAGCCACCCTCAACTGTGAAGGGAATAGTAGTGGCAGGAGAAAGAAGCCCTTCATTTAAGATATTTAAAGACATGGGTAAAACTGCAGTCAAGTAAGTAAACAGAGCAGGATGGATTACATACATGTCTGTCCTATCCTCAGGGAAGAAACCCACAATACCAAAGACAGTCCTCCTGAAAGCTTGTTTTTACAAGCAGTTTCAAACATACATATAGAATGCAAACCCTTTTTCAGATTCAGAGTAGCACCTTATACCATGAACAGTGCCTATGTCAATAGAGCTGGCCCGGGGCTGTTGGCAAGTGCTCTTTCTGCACAAAATTTGCACAACTAAACAATGTTGTGCTGCAAAACACCAAGGCTTTTCACCTTGCTGCAAGGCATGAAGGCTACCATCACACATACTAACAGCTAGGATGGTTTCCAAGACTTGTAACTGATCAATTACAGGTGTTAATTCCAGCAGTGGAAGGAGCATAGGCAGCCTGCTGTGTCATCAGTGACTTCTCTTTATATGCTTGTAATATTTATTCAAATATATGATTTTTATTGCTTTTATTACAGATGTAATAATAATCATATAGTATTCCTCTCATCTTCTCTCTCTCTCTCTTTTTCTTTTGTTTACGTGCTTCAACTACCTCCCAGAAAACTTAAATTAGATTCTAGTTCATCAGTTCAAAACTTTTAGTTTTTTATTCAGGCACTGATAATGGAAAGGGCAATCTTTTACAGGGAAGGCTGCAATAAGCAATGAACTGTCAAAATTATAAGTATTTTTAACATAAATAATTGCCAAAACTTTTTGGCACAAAAATCTAGATCACTGGCAATCCTACCATGAAACATTCTAACTGCGCTGTCCTCAACTAAAATCTAATAGATCCTCATCTACGCTTGAGACTCAAAAGTTTCTGTCCTCATACTCCATTCATGCCTGGATGGTGTAGACCTTTCAACCCTCTCCACTTCCACTTCCTCCCAACCTGAGAGAAAAAAAAAAAAAAAGGTGCAGCTTTGTGAAGTACTACACCACATGGTATTCCTAATAATGGTTGTAGCAGTAAAAAAGTGAGCTGTCTTTAATTAATACATCACTCACCTGCAAACAATCAGTCATATTTTGATACAAAGAATGAATATTAAATAATTCCCCTATCATAGGGAAGGTGCTTCTGATTTCCTTCATATATGCCAAAAGGAGACCTTCTGGGACATCACCAGACTTCCGGAGGCTAGAGCATTCAGACTCCTCACCTCCACCATCCCATTAGAGGAATGAGAATAATCCAGAAGGATTTACCTTTCATTGTTTCACCTGAGGTTCACTTTCCACTTCTATAAAACTGTTTCTTTTAGAAGAGTGAACTGACTTCAGAATTAACCTTAATCTGGTTTCAGGTAATACAGACTGTCACTGCAGCAGACAAAGATTTATCACCAGCTGGGCAAAGGTTTTCCTTCAGACTCTCACCTGAGGCTTCCAACAAACCAAATTTCACAGTCCATGACTACAGAAGTAAGTTGCTTACCCATATCTCTCTTTCAGAGAAGCAAGCTGTGATTATAATGACCATTATGATTACTTTGTATTAGTCATGCCTACAGACTGACTTTTTTACATGCCACATTTCTAGTTAAACTATTTAGGACATACATAGATGTAAATTTAAGTCTTATATTTTTTTCTCATCTGTAGGGGCCAAAAATTGAACACCAAAGTCTGGAATTTCCTTACAGGCCTGCAAAAACACTACTACATGTTTCATTACTCTTTCTGCCAATGCAGGTCTACCATTAAATAAGGCATTCATGCTGCATTGTTTAAATAGTACTGCTTTTCTAAATGATTTCAAAGTATGTAGCTACTGTGCTTTCTGAAGAACACATAGCCCTACAGGAGAATTAGTTATAAATATGGACTCTGATGATGCAGTATAACATCCTACAACACTCTCAAAAATTGATCATTTATATGATTAACTGCTCTGATTTTTCTCTCAGTTTTTTATTACTGATTACTTTATTACTGTTCTCTATTTCTTTAGTTTTCAATTGAATGCTTCCCATAAATGGCAAAGAAGATGACTTTTATTTTTTTTTACTGCCATAGAATTCTTTAAGTATGTACTCTTCTGCACAGAAACAGCAAAAGAAAATCTCAGAATATTTTTGTTCCTTTTTCCTGATTTTCCTTTCAGTGGATTTTTTTTTTTTCCAATTGATAGTCTATATTTTTATACAGAAATACCCAGCATCAACATTGCCATATTAATCATGCTGTACTATGTCTCTTGACTAAGTGGTACTTATCATATAACAACTGCTGGTAACAACTGTCAAAATGACAATGAAACTATAATGACTAAGCATGTCCTTTAAGTGGTAAAGTGCTTGTTTTACTTTACAGGTGGAGAGGGTGTAGGAAACTGTGGTTATGCCTGCATTGGGGCAGGTCTGCTCAAGCTCAGGGCAGAAGTGTAGGATGGTATAGAGTTTAAGAAATTCAAAGTCTGACCAGACACTGAATTGGATTCATTTATTTATGTGTTTACTTATTTACATAAAGGGTGCTCAAGTGGACAAATCTCTTAAGTCCTTTTTCAGGTACCTACGTAAGTACTTTATATACTTCTGGTGTTCTTGATGCTTACATTATTATTGTTACAGAGAAGATAAATATCTATAATACATCATAATAAACAGCAGCAAATTTTCATTACCAAATAATTTAAACAAACTTGGAAAGAAATTTTAACACTGAGTCTATCAGTGATTAGGTGATTTTTGAAGAACTGTAATATAAGCTTTTCATTAAAAAAGTTTTACCTTTCTTTGCAAAGAAAGGCCTCCAATAAAATTCAGTAACATTGCTTTGATTATTTAACCATATGTTCTAATTATTATTTTAAGTAAAAGTATTTGATTCTTATTATTTAATTTTAATTTGAGAAGATGGTAAGTATGCTGTCGAGTACTCCTTTCTTGAGAAATGTTATCTCATCTAAGAAGAGCTAGAAATTAAAAAAAAAAAAATGCATAGGCTGCTTATTAAGTCATTTTTTCTTATATTTAATATGGATATTATTATTATTAAAATCATTATGAGTCATTTAATATATGACTCAGTATTTCTGACAATGTTAACTTTTGCCAAGGTTAGGAGATATCAAATGAAAGCCAACAAAATAAGCACAGCAATTAATTATGAATACCTTACGATTAAGAAAGTAAAGGAAAAAAAAAAAAAAAAGAAGAAGAGAAGAAGAAACAGCAGAAAAAATAGCTCGGCTTATTTTCTTTTATTTTTTTTTCATAGCTCCTCTGTGTGGATGACAAGGCAAAAATGTTTTCTTTCCAGTCTTAGTGGTGACTACAGTCTAAGGACATCATAGATAGCTATGTTTATAGATTATTAACAAGCAAAGAATTTCACTTAATGATTTGTAAATACATTATGTAATGAAACCAAAATCTTCACAACATCACATATATGAATAGTATTAACTTATTAAACCAGAAATATGTAGATCAGCTTTTTTCAGAGACCATTCAACTAGATTTCTTGAGACAGTTCAATTAATACAAAGCCTTATAATGGAATTAAGTCCTCTTACTTTTTTTTTTTTTTTTTTTTCTTGTAAGATCAGGTCATTATTCTTCTCCTGAAGTGCTTAGTCTAGAACATTTGGTTTTAACATCTACTACTTTCTCAAAATGCTGTGGTATTGCAAAATCTAACTTTATTTAGTCCAAGCAAGATTGCTCATTATTGAGTCCCACTGGACTTAAACGTTTGATAGTGGTGAAGTTTGCTTCCTCATAATGCTGCACTGTAGTTTCTGTTCTTTTCCGTTCTCTGATTTGCTGTCCATAGTATTTTCTTGGAAAGCTCAACATGATGCACTATCTTCTACCTTTTGTTTACCAAAAAGGTGGAAAGTCTGCTCTGTACACAGTTTAGAAATGTAATACCAAAACCTCATTTCTGCTACAGGTAGGACACCCTTTAAAAACATAAATATGATAATTTTTAACTTAGAGACTGTGTACTTGTGTACCTTGTGTGCCTTGTACTAACAAGACAGGTACTTTGTAAGAAGGATTATTTGGGGAAACAATCTTGCTTGTCACATTATAGTTAATACTTTTACAAATAAAGATGTCTTAACATTTTTAAACACATCAAGATGCTCAATATTCAGTGCTATTTGATAGTGTTACAATCATGGGTGATGTGAAATTAGAGCAGGTGTAATGTGTTTGTAGTGCAAAATTAAAATTCACTGAACCTGTCATGTCCACGTGCCATGTTTGTTTGACAAAATGGTGACTTTCTGAAATAATCATTCTGTCAGTCAAGTGCTTTCTGAATGGTGTCTGATCATAATGCATCTGATCTTGGATATTTAGGATTCCTTCTTATTGTCCTCTTGAATTCAGTGGCATTAATTTTTCTACCTAGTGACAAAACTCCAAGCGGGAATGAGAGTCATAGCACAGACAACAAATACCCTTTTCTGAAGATACAGTAAAGCACAGGGGTGAGATGACAAAATAGTTACTGCTGCAGGCTACCTTCATTCAGATCTGACAGATTATTGATTCCTTGCTAATTTTCTTTTCTTTTTGCTTTGAATATAATTATTTGATCTGCACATCATTTTCATGCTGCTCTGTTTGATTTAAGCTGTGATAACTGAATAGCTACTGAGAAGAAATGACAAAACCTAACTTGTAGGAGCTCTGAACATATTTGTAACTAACTGATGGAAAATGTACTGATTATAAATTACTCAGTTCATTTCTGTACTTATTTTTAATGAGACAAGAAAGTTGAAGGTGTTTTGTATTTTGTCCAAGTATCTTACTTTCATTTTTAAAGGGAAATGAATTGTTTAATAGAGAGCAAGTGGATCTAAATACACTTGCAATCAAGTCCTTTTGAGCACAATCCTGGACTTTAAGGAGATAAGGAGAAAAGAAAGACTTTCTAAAGCCTTTCTAAACTACCTGTAGTGTTTTTATTTATTTATTTATTTGTTTTCTTTGAAATGCTAGCTGTCAAGCTAACAAGTTTACAAGAAATGAAATATTAGTTGATGCTCTGCACCAATCAAAATACAGTACGATGTGTAATGATAAAATCAGGTAGTTACATAAGATCTTGTCATTCACTGAGTTTCAGAAATAAAACAGCTTCCTTCGACTAAAGGTGATACAAACTACAAGTGTGAATTCAGTGCACAATAAAAATCCTGTAATGTCTGTCTCATGTTTTACAGACAACACAGCTGGGATTGAAACCAGGAGAAATGGCTACAGTAGGAGGCAGCAAGAGCTGTACTTTCTTCCAGTGGTAATAGAAGATAGCAGTTACCCTGTCCAGAGCAGCACAAACACAATGACTATCCGAGTTTGCAGATGTGATTCTGATGGTACCATCCTGTCCTGCAATGTGGAAGCAATCTTCTTGCCAGTAGGCCTCAGCACAGGAGCACTGATTGCCATCCTGCTGTGTATTGTTATACTTCTAGGTTAGTTCTCATGACACAATTGTGCATTATTACACCTGTGAATTAATTTGTGTTGTCATTAGCTTAATCTGGTATTTTAAAAAGCTACTGAAAATTGTGTGGATGTTTAGAAGAACTTGTGTGCTTCTACCTTTCTAGGGAAGCATCCCAAAACAGTGACCATGAATGTGAATCTGCTAACCCTTACATGTTTCTTAGCACATGAAACGAACCAGCTTTCAGTGGAACCTGAACTGTATTTTTTTCTCTGAAACAGTTTCACTTAATACTTTTCTTGAAAAGCTGACATTTTTTTAAATTACAAAGAGAAGTCTTACTGACAGTAACAGCAGTAAAGGACTTAGTAAAAGCCTTTATTTAATTCTTAATACCAACTTGAGAAAAAGAAAAGTGATGAAATGAAAGAGAAGAAAATAATTGTAATGCAGACTGTGACTGGCTAGGTCGCTGTAAAACTTCACACTAACATTTTAATTTCAGGTGGGCTTGCCTTCCATAACATGTCAACATCATCTAGATCTACATTATCAAATCTCATCTTCTCATTTATAGAATGCCCAAGGCAGTTCATACTAGTGTGTATCCTACCTACAGTACAGCTTTAATGACCTGGTAATAAATTCAAGCCAATTTTGTAACATACACGGGCTCACTGTGGGCTACATAATTCTTACAGAGAATGATACCTCTTCTTGATACTAATTGGCTTCCTAGATCTCATGCTAATCCTTGTTTAGGTTTATTGGATAGGAAAAAGAGCACAGATGCTGAATATAATGTAGGGATACATCTTTCTATTTGGATAAATATAGCGATTTACCATTTAAGTACTACAGTACTTGTAGTAAGTACTTGTAGTAAGTACTACAAGTCCTTGGGATCACTTTTTTAAAAAAATATCTTATTTTATTTCTAGGGGGTTGCTGGATAAAAACAGCTAAGAGTGAGCTTCAGAATAATAAATAAATAAATAAAGCCATTATGAAAAAAGTTTTGGCTTATTTCAAAGTGAAGAGTTAAGGCAATTATAACTCCATCTTAAGGCAGGATTCTCAGGATATCTAAACTCTCTGTTACAGACTCAAGTGTCTAGAAGACCTAAACACAGGTGTAGCAAAGCATTTTATGTTGCCATTCTTATGTCCAGTAATCTGGACAGTGTGAACTACACAGATCATGCAGACCTTCAAGAGAATTGTGTTTATGTTTCCCTAATGTTTTGTTGAAACAAATAAAGTATTTATTTTAAAAAAATCTGCATATTCAACCAAAATAGTTATGTCAAAGAACTCACCTGCTGATGATGAATGCTCTTGGCACATATAGCATTAATGAAATTATTTGAATTCATGGTTTGCACAGAACTCCAGACCAAATTACTGAGATTGTGTTTGGAGAAGAGGTTTTAATCTTTTAATAACTCCCTTCATTTCAATCACCCTGGTATATTACCTACAAAAGATAATGTATAAATTATGAGATTTCTAATGACATGTATATCGTAAGAGAGTGACGTTTATCTTATATCCAGACTTTTTCTTTACTATTCCATTGATATTTTTTTAAAAAAATATATAATTTTCACTAATAATACACAGTAATTTCACTACTTGCTGTGAACCTGTCGTCCCACGGTCACTAAAATTGTACTTGAAGTCATTCTCATTGAACTTATTTCTACATAAAAGACAGTTAATATATTAGTATAGTGATTCATTTTATGCCACACAAACCTGACCGTGAATTGTAGTTATTGCAACTCTGTATTCACTATTGTGTTACTTCACAAACAGCAGTTAAAATATTCTCATTTCTACTAAAGACAGTTAAGGAATTAAATATAACAAAATGCCAGTTTACTACTAGCAGATTCTGCATTTGATAAACTGTGTCTCCAAACTACTGGAAAAAAAGAAAAAAAAAAAAGAAAAAAAAAGAAAACAGAGAAAAAAACACACACACAACAATCAAACAAACAAAAACAAAACAAACGAACAAAAAAAGCAAGCCATAAACCAACTTCTATTGAGTACAAAATCACAGTTGGAAGGCACTTAACTTAAGGAAGTTAACTAGTCCAACGTCCCTCCTTGAAGCAGGGCCATTTAAAGAAGGGCTGTATTCAGCTGAGTTTTGAGTATCTCCAA
>CM021732.1:73932980-73959585 GCA_011075105.1 Heteronetta atricapilla | reverse complement strand
TTGGAGATACTCAAAACTCAGCTGAATACAGCCCTTCTTTAAATGGCTCTGCTCCAAGGAGGGACGTTGGACTAGTTAACTTCAGCTTTTCTGTGATTCTGTGACTTGTGCTAAAAACTGTCCTGTGTACTTAGGCTCTAAACCTCCAGACAGGTCAATGGGATCCTAACTATGTATGCATAGTAACTATGATTTGTTTTAGAGAGACAGTTTAAATAGGATTAGGGGAATACTGTAATCTTTTAAATTGTTTGAAATGTGAACAGACTGGAAAGTTTACTGTCCCTTCCAGTAGAAGAACTAAGGGGCATTATATGAAACTAGAAGTCAGTACAAAAATAAACTGTGGTGGTTCTTTATACAATAAGTAGGTAAGGTAGTCATGGATGCTCAGAATTTACATATGTTGAAAAAGAGACTAGACAAATTCCCGAAAAACAAATCATTTGTATGTTGCTTAATACAGAGCAATCACGTTTAGCTCAGGAAATTCCTGAATAGCAACTGATTAACATTGGGGAAGTCATATAACTTGGTCTGTTCCTACACATTTTGCTAGGATAGCGGTTTATGGCCACTGATAGCTAAAAATACTAATCCAGTTTGATTGATATTACTTTCTTATTACTATTTATACTGTAAATTTAATTAATCCTCAAATCACCATGCCATCAGTTCTAGTTTACTGAATTGCATAGATAAAGCCAGTTCCTTTTTCATTACATATTATACATGCAAATTTTATGATTCCCATCAGATTTTACCTGTTGTAATTGCTTTATTTACTTCAGTTCTGCCTACTTTTATATTGTACTGGTGCACTTTTGTCTTTCACGTGGACACTATACTAACAGTGACAAGGACTCAGCTTGGCTCTGTCTGTATTAAAAATATATATATTATTTAATTACTGGGTAAAGACGATACCATCTACAATACATGTCATCTTTGGCATGCCTTTCTCTTCCTTAGCTGTCCTGGTTACCTTCCTGTGTCCTCCGAACATATGAAGGAGAAGGGCAATGTAATGACTGCCTGGCTAGATGAGAAGCTGTGTTAGTCCAGTATTCAGGAGTGCAGCTTACTCTCTCCAGAGGTGTGTTGTGCTCTTAGAGATGACTTATTGTTCTCACATGTTGAATACTGTGCATTTACTAGTCAAAAGCAAGCTTTTCTATTATATGCCTCCATCAGAAAGAATAATTCAGGAAGCATAAACTAAGCCCTTTCTTTCTTCGAAGCTATCAATATGTGGGGAGGAAATGGAATCATAATAGGGGAGAACAAAAATAAATATGCCTTAACAGAATGTCTTATATTATTTGGCAACATTTCTGCAGTAAATAACTAAATTTTAATTTGTACTTGGAGTTTATTTTTTTCTCAGTAATTAATTAACTCAGGACAATACACTCAATATTATTCAGAATGGTCCTTTTGCCTTCAACCCCTGCTGCTCTAGCCGCTTCGGGTTACTTTGAAGTTTGATCTTTATCCCCCTATGTGTTTATTACTCTTCTAGTTCTGGTCTAGCTGTGTATCTGATTATAGCTGAGCATTCATGGTAGAAACATCAGACCAAGAAATACAAGACTCAACTGTACAGGCACAGAATTCTAGGTTTGGTTGATAAGAGATTTTTCAGAATGAACAAACAAAAATGTTCTGCAAACTGACATCAGTAGAAATCATACTATAAAGTTCATATGTAAGTTATGATAAGTATTAATCACAGTATCAAAACCTTTAGCATATTTTCTGCCATTTTTCTGCCATTCTTCTACAGTATGTAACACACACCACCTTTCCGCTAAGGGAAGTAAATGCGGAGAGAGACCATGGAGTTGTTATTTCCTCTTTTTTTTTTTTTTTTTTTTTTCCTTATTTGTATTTTCCTATTTGTATATTCCTTTTGCACATATATAAAAAACAAGGTAATATTTTGTAGCTTGATTTTATTTTTTAGTCTTAAAATATGACAAATATATTCCATGAAACTAGGGGAGATTTGGCAATGACAAATGGAATACATAGAAACACTTCAAATGGAGTACAGCAAGATGTTATTACTCAGTTCTTAAAAGTAGAAATTTGAGGACAAAGATTCAGTTAGTCTTTTTATAAGTTTGATGAATTTACCTTAGCAATGAACGATCTTAGTAATCCTGTACCACAGTTGGTAAATGCTTTATTTTACTTTCTAGGACTAATTTTTATTATTGTAATTACAATGACTTGAATTAAGTTATTCCAGGTCACATACTTTAGTTGTCATGCTTGGCCTAGATGATGTGACTGAAAGCACCTAACATCAGATGCAGTCCAGAGAGCAAGTAAATACAAAAAGTAAGTAAATACAAAAAGTGATTTAATGGAACTGTCTTCTGACCAGGGATATTCAACGACAGATATTGAGGAAAGGGATTTGTGTGAATTGTTGCCTATGCTGGAAGAGAGTGCTTTGCTACCCAAGCTGACAAGAGTTGTCTGAATACTCTCTTGATGGTTATGGAGAAAAAAATATCCTGGCAGGGTTCGGATTTGATGAAGTAGCACATTAATTTGACATCTCCTCGAGGTAATTGCTTTAGAAAACTATTGTCATAAACAGAATTAAAACCCCATTTCGAACACTAAGCAATAGAGGAAGCTTAAGTATCCACAAAAAGCTAACTGGGACCATTCTTCCCACTGAAATGGTCTATAAAGCAATGTGGGGCAGAACAGTCTCCCTATAAATAGCACACCACTTCTGATCTGTTATTCAGAGACTGTCCATGCATTTGCACTAAAGCATTGCAGGATTAAATCCTTAACAGAATAACATGAAACAGATAGCTAATAATAATAATAATAATAATAATAATAATAATAAAGTTGTGAGCCATGACTGGTTTCTCTGTATTGTTAAAAGTTTCTGAGCTGAACCAGTCTCTACCATGCTTATTACTTTCTCTGAATTCAGGAATTCAGAAATCTGCCTTCTTTTCTGCATATGACAGAGGGTTGTCCCCAGTGAGCAGCTAAGAACCACACAGCCACTCACTCATTCTCCAGCTACATGGTTATGGGGGACAGAATAGGAAGAGCAAAAGTCAAAAAAAGGCCTGGGTCAAGATAAAACAGTTTAATAAGTTAAAGGAAAGGAAGAAAAAAACAACAACAACAATAAAAAAACACCACCAACAACAAATGATGCATTTGTCATCTCCTACAAGTAGACCAATGCCCAGCCAGTCTCCAGGTAATGGCTAGCTACCACAAAAAATCTTCCCCCCAGTTCTATTTCTGAACACAATATCCAATATCATATGGCATGGAATATCTCTTTTGTCAGTTGGGGTCAGCTGTCCTGGCTGTGTTCCCCCTCAGACTACTGGGTGACACTCCCAGACTACTTGCTGTAAGGGCAGAGCACGAAACAGAGGAAGTTTTCATACAGTGGAAGTCATGTTCAGCATTATGCAGAACACTGTTGTATAATCAACACTGATTTGGTCACAGATCCAAAACACAGCACCACCGCAGCCAGACACAATATAGCCTCCCCAGCGTGCAACAAAGAAGTAATCTCAAACCTTCCCACAGGTTACCCACAGCTGATTTATGTTCAGGCTACACTCTGAGGAGTACTCTTCTTCCTAAGACACTGTGACAGGTTCTTGGTGGAGACATTGTCTATAGGTTTTCTTTACTTAACCAAGACATTTTTCCCATGGAAAATTTTCTGGTAAAATAGAAAGGCAGCAGCAGAACAAAGCAGGATTTAGTGTAATCTTGAAAATCCTCTCTCACTCCATGCCTCTTCCAGTTTACCTTTGCCTAACATTCTCAGCCTGGACAGCGCTCAGTAACACACTCACATCCTGCTACAATTTAGACAGAAATCCTCCCTTTCCTAAATTGCCAATGGCAATCTCATGTTTAATAGACCTACAGTATCACACAGGCTGCTAAAGTCACTTGCTAGAATCAACCAAAACAAACTAAAAAAATAACCTTACTAAATGACAGGAAACTCTCTTCCTCCCTATGCAATAGCACAGCAGTTAAAGCATGCACAAAAATTTTAAGAGCCCCACTTTACTACCCTCCAAAGGTTAAAGCAAAGCAAATAAGCACCTTGTCTCTCCCAAGAGCATATTGAGACCACTTCACACCACCTGCTGAAGCTATATATATATATATATATATAAAAGTGTAAAAGAGCAATCACTTTTAAAAATACTCAAAGTAAGCAGTTCCCTCCTGCAATGCTCAGAAACTAAGAGACGAAGGAGGAAAATTCAGAAAAAAAAAAAAAATCTTTATAAAAAATCCACGGCAAAAGAGTAAGCATTTTTTTTTTTTTTTTTTTTTTTTTTTTATTTAGATATCAGAACACATTCCACAAATCTGATAGGGCATATGGATGTTCTAGTTTACTACTTAATATTATAAAGATATAAATATTTTTGAACAATAGACCATAGTATTTTTTTTTTCCAATTGCATCATTTTATCACTTGATAAAACTCTCTCTTTTATCACATGATAAAATGCACAGGAACCGGAAATACACTTTCAACAGGAAATATATATATATATATATATATTTTAAAAAATAAATAAAAAACATTAATCTACTCAAACTTGGCTTTAAAGCATTTCAGTAAGTTTTGGTATGATGCACAGGACAAACAACAGTGAAGAGAAGCCACCAGAATCAGTGCAGTACAGCATCTGAAAAACTTTTTTTTTTTTTTTTTTTAAATCAGTCAACATCTTTCAAGTTAAATTCCATGAAAAACAGAAAAAGGTAAGAATTTCTTTTTAAGATACTGCCTAACTAGACAATAGATTCTCTTTTTCTAATGCCAGTTTTCTTTAATAAAATCTAGTTTTTCTTCTTTTTGCAATCAGGCTGGTACATTTAGGAATACATGGGAAATAACTTTACTCATCTAGATCTGGTGGTGTCTAGTTTCCCTTACAATTTTTGTATTTATATTGTTTTGTTGATTTTTCCCCAATCAGACATCATAAAGTTATAAAAAAACAACAATATATTCAATCAAATTATGTAACATTATAATTCTATGTTATTAAGTTTTAAAATCAAATGTTAAGCATTTTTAACTAATACTGAAAACTGGCTGAAATATATATATATTTTTTTTTTCTGAGCAATAAGATTTCTAAACATCTCAAGGAATGTAAAGAAATTATTTCAACATTACTCTGCTATTTTGTTTAAGATTAATCATTCCAGTATGAGATTGCTTTGTTTGCTAAGAGGGTGCAAAATCAACCCTCTTAGCAAACAAAGAGACAGACTCTGTCCAAAGCATAACTATGCTGCTCTGACAAAATTTGCTGAAAGGGAATAAGAAGGAATTTGGCAATGCTCCAAAGCCCTTGCTGATTTAAAGCCTCTGTTAGCACCACAAAGAAATCTATCTATAAACACTGATAACTACTTGAAAGACTGAGAATTCTGATTGTTATTCTGATTAATGTGGGTTGGGAGTTAGTGGGTAGGGCAAGTGGGCTATGGAAGAGAGATGTCTACCATTTATGTCTACATATTCTATTTGAGCATCAGCATGACAGTCACTTGCTAAAAAGTTTATATTAGTATTAATAAGAAAAATATAAGGAATGATGCACAACTTCTCATATATACCAGGATAACAGCATAAGACTAAGAAGATGACCACCATGATCAGCTTCTTGCTTTAAGTGGTATATGGCCAAATTACGTTCCTGGAAAAGCTCACATTCTGCTGATACAAATATTTTATGGCTCAGGCAATGTTCATATTTGAGAGCAATCTGGTTTCAGAAAATAGCATTATACTGACTGATGACTACCAAGCGTAGAAGTACAAAGCATGGGAATTTCATCAGCTTTCTCAAAATGAATAATGCATGATAGACATATCAATCTATACGGCTTCCAAATTCTAGTATTTTAAACAAAAATAATATTTTGGTTTGAAACAACAAGACCTTTAGGTTTCAGAGGAACTTAACTTTAAATTTTGATGCAGTTTTTGGTTCACTTCACTGTGTTTTGTTGTGAAATTTTCCATTATAGTAAAAGACAAGAGGTCTGCTGCTCATTCATATATATTTCTCTAAATTTTATTAATTTACATTTCTTTTTAAGTTTATCCCCTGACAAGTGTGAGGACTACAAAGTAATTATATAGAAACCTGAAATATATATTATTTTCATTTAGGACAAATTTGTACTGAAAAGACATTGAACAGCTGGGGCGATTCTCTTGTGTCACTTTGCATAAAAATCCCATTTTTGGAATGTACAGAGAATTGAAACATAATAATGATGACTACAGTGTCAGGATGTTTGTAATCAATGTAACAGAAACAAAACAAAACAAACAAACAAACAAACAAAAAAAAAAAACAAAGAAACATGAGAATGTAAACAGCATTGCATACTACTCAAAAGAAGAAATACTACTAAGCAGCAGTGCTGTTCTCCATGCTCTGCGCCTTAGGACCAAAGGATAAAAGTGTTGTTTGTTTGTTTGTTTGTTTGTTTGTTTGATGACATGATTCAGTTCCTCTCAGCCACAGTGTGAAGAAAGTAAGAATCTAAAGGATCTACCGATCTATTTGGGGATCAGAAGTAACGTTGGAAATACCTATTGAAAGCCAATTAACCTTCCTCATTATGAGGGAGTGCAATCAGGTATGTACTGTCATTACTTTGTCTGGTCATTTCTAAAAGATTGCAGTGGTAGGCCTTCCACCATCCTGACATGGCATTCCTAAAATATAGCTGGGAAAGGAAGAAACAAAGAAACTATAATAATAATAATAATAATAATAATAATAATAATAATAATAAAAACAAAACAAAACACCACTGACCTGTTTAGTTGTTGCAATGGCTCATGCAGCCCTCTTTGAGCTTGGGTCTTTGCTGCCCTCACGTGGCTGGCAGATTCAGGAGTCCTCTCGAGCAGGTAGAAAAAGGGCGTTGGTTTGTTCAAGCAATGCACCAGTACACACGTTTGCATTCATGAATGTACATGTTTGTACATTCATATTTGGAGTATCTCGTGGGGGCCAGTTACAACAGATACTCCTTAATAAGCAGACAATATCAGGTAATATTAGGGATTGCTATTTAACCTACTAGTTCATTCTATTTTTCAAGGTGAAGGATAAATTATATTTACCTGATATAATAAACATGCCTGCTCATTTTTCATGCATTTTCATTGTAAAAATAATCTAGGATGTTGCCAGTTAATCCTAAAGTAGCAGTTTAATTGCTACTAGCAGATTTCCTTATGTATATTAAGAAATGAGATCTCAAAATGGCAATTTAACTACAATTATTTAAAAAAAATCTGTTAATAGATTGCAGACACAAAGGCTGAAATCCATGTTACCTTACTTTCTCAGTGAAATTCCCATGAACTCCAGAAGGGTCAAGATGCCATTTTAGTTCAGACTGAAATTTAAAAAGAAAAAATACTACCAGCGCTAAACTCCATATAAATACAATTTTTAAAACTGTTCACTCTTCAACCCACTCATATTTCCTATTAAGTACTTGCTATATAGTCTGCAACAACTATCCACTGACTCACACCAGCTATTGTCTCCATTTCTCTCAACAAATCAAAGGTTTGCCAGCATTTGTTCTTGCCGTAGGCAGTCATGTACTTACTTGTCTTGAGCTTTTAAAATACTGTTATGAAAAAGGACAATTATTCAAAAAATATGCATATATTTAAGAAAACTTTATGGGGTTTATTCTAGTTGCATAATCAATAGTCATATACTAGCATCAGAGATAATGGTGCTTTTTATAATGAAGTCACTCCAGCCTGCTCAAAACTTGACAGAAACAAGAATATAATGGCCCGGCAATCAAATACCAGCTAATGAGAAATCTAGAGGCTCTGAACCTTTTCAGAATTATCAAAAACTGTAAAGTGAGACTTGAATCCCACCAAAACAGCACTCTATGATGCATATTAACACCGTGGAGGACTCTGTGTGCTTCTCAAACATAAATTACTAGCAAGCACCTGACAATGGCTCTCCACAGTTCCTGTATTTAGTATAATGCTTCTCTTGCTAAGTGTTCACGACTATATTAAGAGCAATGGACTGAATTCAACTGTGACAAAAGTGCTGATCGCTCCAAGTCAGTAAGAGTTATGACTGCTTATTATGAGCTGAATTTAAATGTATGATTGTCAGGGAGGTCTTGACAAGGAAGAAATTTCTTCATGATAGCAAAAGAATTCCCTTTACCACTGCAGGAAACATAGTGGGAGTACTGCAAGACTGCTGTACATCATGGATCAGAGTTACACATCATCTTACAGAACTGTGGTGTTTCATAACTTGTCTGTAGCTCTGATTTCTTGTTAGGGTAAAGCTTATTGCTCACAGTGAGACCAATCTCTTCGAAGAGTCCTATGTAGTTGCACACAAAAATGAAGCAGACAAGAAGCACATCAACTCTAAACAGCAGTCCTGCTCTGTTGCAGGACTTGCTGCACTTGGATCTCAATCGGGCAGGAATTAAGCAGTCGGAGAGATCCAGAAGTTTCTGGTACCCCTAGGTACCTATTCATTTTTGGAAATACTGTACACCATAAGGTTTTCAGAATAGTTGCATTTTTATTTTTATTTATTTATTTTTTTTTTCATAAAATGAAATCACACATTCAAATATAAACATTTCTCACAGAACAAAAATTGTAAGCTTTAGCTAGAACTTCTTTATGCCAAACCTGCTTTTCCAAATGAGAGAACCACCTCTGACATCAGTTTAATCTAATAACAATGCACAGAAATATTTTAGGTTCACAAGGTTTTCATGAAACATGATTCATTATTACTTAATGATAGAAAATACAACTGTTCATGCTGTATTTTTTATTATGTATCTGATTTTTTTTTTTTTTTTTTTTGCTTTTATTACTCGTGATCCAACACGGAGTTTTAATGTCAAGAGCACTTTGAGTTAGAACAGATTTTCTTTTCAGACATAGACAACAAAGACTTTCACTTATATACCATAATATGATGGATGAATTTCCTCTGTAATATTTTAATCTGAGTAGAATTAGGTTTCCAGGGTTATGTTAGGAGTCCTAGGAGAAAATTTTAATAATATGGGAAAGAGCAAAATATTTTCTTATATAGGAAATAAAAAATAAAAAATAAAAACAGGAGGAATAGAGTACATCTAGGAGAGGTCCTCTATACAGCAAATCCGCAAATCCAAGGCAGCACTCATCTCCCCACACCTTTTTTTTTTTATTATTATTATTTTTTGCTGCAGTTTTGTCAAGTATATTTTATAAAATTAAGTGAATCAACATGTGAAAACATTTTAAATGTCTTTAATCGTTATTTTGACATACTGAAATAACTACATTTATTGAGTGCTACAAAATGGATATAGACTCTTAAAAATCTGTTTGTTTAGTATGCTTATGCATGGAAACTGAATTCCATTGTAATATTCATATTTCTTCTGTGGGAATTAACAGATCGCAAGAGAAAATATCAGAATATTTATATTATTAATATTGCTAATATATAATATTTTTAATAATAAGCAATTTTATATCATTTAGCTTGCACCTTAAACTTTGTATTTTATAAAAATGAATCTCAAAGAGCAATGCACCCCTGCAGAATAGTTTTTCACTGTTGCCTTACCAGCAACAAGGAAAATATATCCTGTGATTTTGAATAAAATCAAGAAGTTTAATACAGATAATGCTGACAACTATTTTATAAATTAATGACAAAGACAGTGAAACTATTTCACTTATCTTTTCCAAAAACACATGGGTGAAATGAGAGGGACTGAGGCTTTCTGTAGTTTTGGTGCACACAGAGGTTTTGCTTGGAATCTTGTGAATCAGAAAAACGGACACAGGATTTGGACCCCACTGTCAGGAGGATGTTTAGATATATGATTTGTGTTCCTATCTGAGGAGTTACAAAAATCAGGATTTTGACATGATTTACCACAGCTGGCAGGTGAATGTTCAATGAATTATGGAACAAAATATAAACCCTTTTTCATATTGATGAGCAATTATGTGACAGGTACTGTCAAAGCAGAGCAAATGTATTTTTTGACTTTAAAGGCTGACTTTGTAGACCCATCTGTTTCTAAAGACATTTTGTTACAAAGTTTCATCAATGATTATGTTACGGATGCAATTTACCTGTGGTCTTCCAAAGATCCTTAGAACTATACTTTGTCTTCAGTATCTTTAATTCTCAGAGATAACTTTGGTTTGTTTGCTTGATTTTAATAACTCAAAATACATTTTTGTCCAGAATTTTATTGATCTCAATTACTTATTTGGGTGGTTTTCTTAACTTACTTAATTCTTTTTTAAATTATATAATTGTCAAGTAGGCAAAAGGCTTAACTAGTTCCATTCCTGTATTAAGATGTTCCTCTTTCAGTTCTGTGTTATTCACAGGAACACAGGTAAATAAACTGCAAAAACATCTCAACAGAACACAAACACCACACTATGAGACGTAACCTATTTCCATAAAACTTCCTGAGAAACCTTACCAGGTGCAAATACACTTGTTCCACATTTGCTGAGTTCAGTCACACAGTCCTAAAGGTTACTTACCATGTTACACAATTTCTATACTAGATGTTTAAACAAAATTTATTCTCTGGATTCCTCACTTGGCAAAAGTAACTGTAAAATACTTAGATCATTAAAACTGGAGTGGTAACTCCTTTAACTTGACCTGGGGTTTTCACTGCTGTGAAAGAAAGAAGGATCTAGATTAAGTTTTTATGCATTTTAGAAGGACCTAAACTAACTAACTTTCTATGCATTTTAAAATCATCTAGAAATCCACAATTGTTATCAAAAGGTTGTTGTAAACATAACAAATCACACTGAGATTGCATCAGCTGTCTATATGGGATTTTGTAAATGTATGTGAACTTGGTGCCTCTGTGCTGGCCAGAGGCCTTGAGAATTTGATTTATTTTGACTCATTTATAGATTTAAGCTTAAAAATGCTGTCTAAAAATTTAACTGGAAACCAATGGAAAATAAATACAAGTAACAGTGCACAAGTTTTACGTGCTTTCTAAAAGGAACTCAACTTACCAGCTGGTTTATTATTCTTCAGCTCTGATTTCCAGCTGGGTTGTCTTATGTAGTTTTTAGTAGTATGTATCAATAGCCTGCAGTGACAAAGGCAGGGATGGCTGTCCCCAGTACTGTAACAGTATCTATAAATAATGATTTGTAAGAACAAAGAAGAAGAAAAAACTTTTGCAAAACTTTCATTTTTACTTCATTTTGTAAAGTGTTTTCACACATGAATTTGGGGCAAATCAATAATCAGTTCAACTCTCCAAGCCAAAGTCATATTGTTAAAGGCAGGAATTCATCCTTACTGAACTGAGTCCTGTTACTAATAGATGACAGACACCAGACCAAAATGAGCTTTCTCACACTCACAAAACTAAACTGCTTTCCATTTCTGCTATGATAATATTTTGGGCCATGAAGCAACATGCACTACTGCATTTCAAAAGTCTCACTGGCTCCTGTAATACTACATACGATGAACTGACATTGACTGGTTATGTACAGGGAAGACAGTCTTTTGACACATTTTATCATATTAGAAAATATCTTCTGCTGTGTGCTTTATCATGAAGGACAGGGAAGTACAAAGATTAACAGCCTAAATTGGAATACAGAAATTTTTTTTTGAACTCTCAGGGCAGAAAGTTATATAAACCAGCTGAGTTATCACCAGTGTACATGCAATTATAAATGAATCTATATCTTCTGCATCAGAAATGAGTGTGTATGAAGAACAAAGAATATTTTATCTGCTGCACCATGGCAGAGACCTAAAAGTGATAATAGAACTGTTATGGATATGTTATAACACTATATTCATATACTTATTTCTATTTTTTCCCCTCTTCTTTAACAAGAATAGTTTTATTCCCTACCTCAGAAATTAATGAATCCCTGATAAAGCTGTTTCTCAGTGAAAAACAAGCTCAAGCATATTCCAGAACGAGTTTCTAAGAGAATAATGACTCAGAGACCTTAAAAGCATACAAGAGAAACCACTTTATAAAACAAAAAAACAAAACAACAGACAAAACCATCACTTAATTACATGTATCACCTTCCCTTTTGGCTCTACGTTCTCAGGATGATTTAGTCTCCTCTACTCTCTGAAACAAGACAGTGAGTAATCTCAGCCTCATCTCAGGTCAGTTGTCTTCATTAACTCTCAAAGGAATCTGGAGTGAGTTGGCAACTGCCTTAGTTATCACAGTTCAGCTTTTAAAGTTAAGCGGAATAAGTCTAGGTTTCTGGGGCTATTTTTGAAGTTTCAGTTAGGAGATAAAATGCATGACCCAAAAGAAATGTCCAAGTGCCTTCATCTCTTAAAATTCTTTATCTAGTTCTCCCAGCAGCATAAGAGAAATAAATCCATTATTTTGCCTCTCAATTCTGTTTGAATTGTTTTGTATTTCCGATGAGTCCATACTGCCCACTACCATACGTGTTGATCTGCCAGACTTGGTTCTACAGCAGCATCCTTGAAAAGCATTTTTCTGATAGTTGTTCAATATCACAAATCTCTCTGAGACTGCTTCCCATTTCAAGCTGAGAAAATAATACCTCCCTACCTAAGAGGAAGAAGAAAAATGTTGCAATTTTTAGGTAACAAAACTTTTGATGTGAGTGAGGATATAAAAGAACATAAACATAGGGATAACTATGCTACTCCTCAGTGCTAGTATACTTTTAAAAACAATTTTTCTTTATTTTTTCTTTATTTTTTCTGGACCAGCAATCCCTATATTTCACTGTGAATTATAGATTCAATCCTGCAAACACAGAATTAAATACAACTGAAAACCAGCCTTGCCCAGTTTCAGAGGAATGTTTTGGCTGTTTGAATTATCTGTTAGGAATTGTTTAATTACAAATGTAATTTTTCTCTGCTTTTACCACCTGCTCCCATAATTCATATAAACAAGCTCTGCTTTTTTAAAGAACTTCCAGATATTTTTTAGAGGAAAAAAAATCCATTTTAAGGCCACAGTAATGCTGCTATTTTTAAAAGTACATTTCCTACAACACACACAGACTATACATCTCTGGGAATGAAAGCAAAATGTACATATGTATATACATACACAAAAGACACACAATATTTACTTTGATGAATCAATAAAAGAGTATTACACAAACCTTATGGGCTTAATTTGGGCTGGTATAAATTAGTATATAGCTATACCAAAATACATTGTACTAAAACAAATTTCACAATCTCAGATTTCATCCTACTGCCAAAAATCTTAAACACCTTTGAAAAAAAAAAAAAATATATATATATATATATAATAATATGTTATCCTGAAGAAAGATACAAGGCCACAACTACAAAATATTCTTCTTACACTGCAGAAGGAGCACTTCAGCTTTTATTATTTCTTCAAGAATGAAAAAGAGGGTATGACCCTGCTAACAGTTTACATTTCGATTTTCTAAGCTCTTTAATTAGACAATCTTGTCTTCTCTAAGTGTTATCTGAGTCATATTCTCGCATAAATGCTTAAATCTTTAATAGAAAAATGTTACCAATAGACAAACTGATAGCAAAATCACGCCTCTGCATTACTGTAATGTCTCCTTCAACATGCATTCAATATGGTTTATGAATTTAGATGTGAAGGCCAATGGAGTCATAGAATATAAAGTGAAAATGTCTCAAATTTCAAAAACCACTCAGCATCAGGTCCTCATCTTGGGAAACAGGTCCCACAATATTGGGAAGGAAAATAAGTAATGCCTATGTGAAAGAAAAAAAGTTCTTTGAACTGAGCTGAATGATTTTTGTTGTTGTTAAATATGGAATTTTTCCTGTGTATTTTAGATATAAAGCCTTTTATTTGGTTATATGGGGGGAAGGAGAAGGGAGGGGACACTCAAACTACAATAATACACTCTGTGAGCCTGAGAAAAAGGGGATGGATGTTTAATATTTTCCCTTTCTTATCACAAAATTTTCCTTTGTTGATAAGATTCATTTACTGGAAAATAATCAACCTCTGACAAAATTGGTCAGTCCCTTATCTTTGGTATCTTAATAACTCATGCTTTCATGGTACTCTTTTCACATATCTTTCTTTATCTTCATATTTATTTCAGTTTTCCCTCTCCATTCTCATTATTTTACTGTAGTATATTATTGCTATATTATATATTATCTTAACATTACACTGTTATTTATAAAAGTGATAAGGGTAAAATACTGTACCTCATTTCGTCTATACCTCTTCTTTAGGTGACTTGGTCTAGTTTCTGTGCCAATTCCCAGAACAATATTCACATCCTACATACCAATTATTTCCTCTTCCTCAAACTCATACCTATACTCTCTTTCTTTGACTGTCATGCTACAGTTTATTATATCCGTTCTATGCTGCCAAAAGACATAGTCTTTTTTTGGTTTATGTTCAATACCAATAGAAATTTACTAAGAAACTGCCATACACTTTCCAAGAGGTATTGCCTCAATTTTCATCATCCAGCCTTGTACTTGAAAACTTGCTGACATGACATATAGTATTTATGGACAAGTATATTTATAGTGGTTTTAATTATTATTATTATTAGCAGACGAAGTGAGGACGAGTGTTGGCACAACTTTAGATGGATCTGATCATCGCTATGAATATTAAGAAGAAATTCCACAATTAAGCTGTTATAAAACTAAACAGACAGTTCAGTAAATATGAAAAACTTTTTGCTTTTTAAAAACTTTTAGCAAAATTAGTTCCAACAATCTTCAGAAGGTGCCATGTTCTGTGGAATTGGAGCTCAATCACCCTAGTGAGTTCTTTCAGACATAAAAGTAATATTCGAGTAAAAGGATTTATGAAAATGTCTAGAGGTGCAGAAACATCTATTACAGCAATGACTTTTTTTTTTTTTTTTTTTAATTGGAGGAAGCAATCACATTTAGAATTGTGGGTTGTGTTCTGCTCTTGCACATGCATACGAATTACGTTCATTTATAGAATGGTTTGACAGGATTTATTTTATTTTAACTCCATACCTGCATTAACATTCAGAACATTAGAACTGCATTAATTTTTAAGGAGTTACAACTTTCCATTGGTTTCTGAGGTTCATTTCCTTTTCTATTTTGCTAACTGAAAAAGAATGGTTCTATTTTGGGTGCTGTTAATTAAATCAGTTCTTATGAACTGTAGTAATCACGTCAAAAATGCAATACTACTTCCAAATATTGCAATTCATGTGTGCCTCAACAGGCATCAAAAAATGTGCTTTCAGAATATATTGCCATTTCAGGTCCCTAACCTCTTATAGGCTGCTTCTAAATCCCATCTGGAATTTCAGTTTCTGATTTCACTTGTGGCCACTAATCACTATGATATCTTTATTTGGAAATTACAATGCTTAACACTTGTGTTCAGAATTAGTATGTTTCTAGCACATAGCAAGCTGATTGCTTGCATTCAACAAGACACTAGGTGGAAACATGATTGTATTCTTAGCTAAAGCATAGTTATAAAATATCAGAAGGGGTCACATATCATTGTCATATAAAGAGTTTTAGAGATGTTAACTGTCTGCTGACACCATGAAATAAGCATCATAAAATAAACAAAACCCAGAAATCTTGTAATCTTTGGGTTTAGAGGAGTCATCTTGTAGTTTGTTTTGTCTGTCCCTCAGCAGCTTGGAAAAGTCTTCTGAAGATCTTAATGTAGTTTTCACAAAACAATAGAACAGTTAAGGTTGGAAAGAATCTCTGGAGGTCACCTGGAGCAACCCCCCTTTTCAGAGGGGATTGCCTGTGTTCCAGTTTGCACCCAGTGCCTCTTGTCCTGGCACCAGACACCACTGAAAAGAGCCTGTCTCCATCTTTTTTGCACCCTCTCTTCAGGAATATATACACATAGATGAGATTGCCCCTGAGCCTTATCTTCTCCAGGCTGAATTAGTTTTATTGCCAAACTAAGTAACTGAAGAAAGCAATATGGATTTGGAGTTTTCCTACCATGGCTTTACCTTTACCATGGCCTACATAGGCTTTACCATTAGCATATTTGGGAATTACAGACAAATTAAACCAACACATTTTTAACTTTTTCTACCTTCATTCTTCATACCACCCATGTCTTTAATTTAACTGCAAGACAAGAATCAGGGCAATCCAAAGATTGGACTCCCATTCTTCATGACATTCTTCTTAGTTTTACAAAGTAATGTCCTATCTTCTCCCTGGGTAAGAGTTTGGGATCTACAACCTAAGAAAATAATTTGTTAGTATTTCTTTCCCATATTTCACCAATCTGTTTGAATAGCTTTTGGAGATATCTTGAAGATGATAAAGCTTAGCTTTGGGTTTGTTCTAGCATGCAATAGGGATTTACCACTTAAAGGAAAGATTGAAGAATGATTTTGAAGAATGATTATTATTATTATTTTTTTAATTATTTTTCCCCTCCTTTGACCCCTTATTTCTATTAGTGTTTCTCAAACATAGCATTAAGGGCATCATAGTATCATACAAGGGTATAAGGTTTCAAGAGAATGTATTATCCTGCATCTAATAAAGATCTATGAGAGGTGGTGGTTTCAAGTAAACTTCCATATTTCAAAAAATTGACATTTAAGCAAGAACTGTAGTTATATGAAAAAGTAGAAGAAGAAAATTCTGCTATTTGCCCTGTGTAGATAGAGGCCTGTAATCACAAAGAAAGTTTTCATTCAGTTCTGCTCAACATTTAAGCCAGTCATTATTCATTCTATTATTAACACTTTAGATTATGATAACTAACTGCTTCACTAATATTCCCAGGGTCATGTACCTCAGCTGAAGAATGTAGCACTCAACTATTCTTGATAGAAGAGGAAGGATTCATTCACCTCTGCTAGAACAAATAAAGTTTCTAAGTGAAAGATACTGAGAACACTAACATCTTAGAGGTGTGTAGATCTACAGTCCCGTTACAGTAGGCCTAATTCCATTTAAAAGCTAACCTTCAGTCTGTTTGACTGTTGAGATGCACTGCTGCTTCAAGGATTAATCAGCCTTGACCCAGCAATAACCTGGTCAACTCCACTTGAAATGGTGCTGAATAATGAAGAAAATCACAGCAAGGCATTCAGCAAAACTGAAAAGTGAAAAATGTAAAATCTACATGACTTTGACACTTACAGAATGCTTATCTAAACAAAAAATTAACACTTTTACTGGTGCATTAAGACATGAATTTAAAAAGGAAAGAATTTGTGTAACAAAGTAATAATGTTAACATTTACTGATTGTTCTATTTTTCATCAACTCATGATTTATTCCAAAGATAGAGCTTGGCATTGATTTTGAACTGAGTGCAAAAAGAAAAAAGGAAAGAAAACTTCCCCATACTGTCACAGTTCTGAAAAATCATTCTCATCTTAAATTGATAGGAGTGCTTCTTGACATCAACCTTAATTAATTCAAGAAATAAAACCTGAAAGTTTCCTATGCCTTCCTTAGATTACTGGCTTTGGAGTTTATTTTTAGCAAGTTATTATAGATAAATTGCATTTTATAAATGTGAACTTGTTTTGAAAAAAATATATAAATTTATAGTGTTAAAAGGCAACATTTATGACCATATGAGAACACTGGTTTCCAATAAAAAATGGAATTGGCAGTCTTCCACAACAATTTGAATGCAGCAAATACGTTTCCAAATAAAGTAAAAACAGATAACTGGCATGCTGTGGGGGGATGAGGGAGGGACACACTCCCACAATATCTCAAATTGATCCAGATGGGAGTTAGTAAACAGATAAATGTGCCAAAGTTATCTAAACAGCTGTGGAACAGTAATTTAGCTGCACAGCAAGTGGTTTCCTCAAGACATTGTGGGAGTCCTGGATGAGACAAAGTATACTGGCAGAAAACCCATACAGAGCACTGAGGCTCACACCAGATGCCTTGGGAAATGACTCCCTGCAACCATGTCCTTTTGTAAACCAGGAAAACAAAAAAAAAAAAAACAACAACTGTGCAATCATCGAGTGGGATGAAACATTGCATGCATCACCACATATGAGACAAAGAATTATCTTAATGAAACTGGCCTACCTTTCAGGAGAAAAGTAAAATTCATGTTGCATAGAAATAGTATTCTGAATTTCATTCTTCTCCAAAGTGTGTTTGGGTAGAACAGAAGGGAAGCTGTTTGTTATTAACCACATCATAATCTTTGCTGATCATTTGAGGATCCACTTCTCACAGAAAGTTGGGATTAAAATAGTGGTGATTTTAAGCATGCTGAAATATTGTATGTTATGAACTGAGTGGTATACATACTCCTCTTTTTTTTCTGATAACAACAAAGAGTTAACATTCTAGCGTGAACAAGTTAGTAAAATTTCACAGACCTTGAACTGGTCCATTTCCAATCTTATTTTCAGACTTATCCCTACTTTACAGCCTTTGTCAAATCAAATCTTTCAGCAGGTTGACTGATTTATTTATTATCTTATTTTACATAATATAACTTTGTTTTCATGAGATATGAAGCAACATTGGTGAGGCTGCAGTGGTGGAGTGGTGGACTACAGGGTCTGGGTCCCTCAGTACAAGAGAGACACGGACATACTGGAATGAGTCTAGAAGAGGGCTACGATCAAGGGACTGGAGCATCTCTCCTATGAAGAAAGACTGAGAGACCTGGGACTGCTCAGTGTGGAGAAGAGGAGGCTCAGGGACTATTTCATCAATGAGTGTAAATCCCTGACAGGAGGGTGCAAAGAAGATGGAGCCAGGCTCTTTTCACTGGTGACTGGTGCCAGGACAAGAGGCACTGGGTGCAAACTGGAATGCAGGCAGTTCCCTCTGAACATCAGGAAATCCTTTTTACTGTGAGGGTAACGGAGCACTGGCACAGGTTGCCCTGAGAGGTTGTGGACTCTTCCTCAATGGAGATCTTCAAAGGCCATCTGGATATGGTCCTTTGCAGCCTGCTGTAGGCATCACTGCTTGAGTGGGGGGATCAGAATAGATGACCTCCAGAGGTCCCTTCCAGCCTTAACTGTTCTGTGATTCTATGAGTCTGTGACATGGCATTTTTATTAGTTTAAATCTGTCACATATTTAAAATACATGGCTTGATTTTCTCCCCATCTTTGATCTCCATTTTTCTACATTGAATTTAGACAATATGCAACATGGACTTTGTGTTAATTTGTGTTCAAATTTATATTTTTATTTGTTTATCATTTCTGATTAAGAATATCACTTATATTATACAGGCTATTAGAAATTTGTTAATAAATTAAATTCCACTTTTTACTTGAGTAAAATGGGAAATGTTTGTGGGTTTTAATTTTTTTTTTTTCCCCCATAAAATATTTAAGTTATTTACTTAGGCCTACATTCTGACTATAGAATTAGTTCAGGCACAGGAAGGTATTTTGACTTCTATGGGAGGTGTAAACCACACAGGAAAATTGCAATCATATTCTTTTACTGTGATTCATAGAGGAAGGCAAAAAAGCATAGAATTATAAAGCCACTTTTAAAAGATTGCTAAAAGCACTAAAAAGAAATTTATATAAAAATGTATGAAGTATAAATCCTGAAACTATAAAGGAGAATAGAAAATATCTATTGTCCTTTAGAGGAAATTTTGTCCTTTACAACAATATTCATGAGGCGCCTAGAGACACTAATCACAATACCTAAATGCCATTAACAAACACCAAAGAAAATCTCAATTTTGAGAATACTTCAGTGCAGCATGTGTTATCTCTGGACTTCAATCATCATTTTGTTGTGAAGACAGATTTTGCTTGGGAAGATGTATTTAGAACTAGAAAAGTGCAAGTAAGAAACCTGGTTCTTCCCTATTCTCTCAGGACACAACTACAGGATAAAGGGAAGGGCTGCAACACTGCCTCACTCCTTTCTCTTCCATCTACCAGCCAGCAATGCTGGGGCATCACTCAAAAGGCACTGGAATAGATAACATGAAAGTGGAGGTAGCAGCTGGCAGGTTGCCTCTTGGAAGATGGACACATCCAGAGTCAGCCAGGTGGGGAAAAACAGAACCAGTGATTCCTCGCTGCTTTGAGTTCAGCACTAGACTGGACTACTAACAATGATTAACTACTAGCTGATTAACTGTGCAGTCACATTGACTACCAACAGTATAAATCATCTTCTTGATTCCCTTTGTTTTCATTATTTTTTTTTATCCCCATCCTAAATCATCCAAAATCAGAGTTAGCATGCTGAGGTAACTCTATGTGGAAATTTTCTTAGGGCACCAATCTTCAATAACATCTCTCTAGTGCACAAAACTGCCAGCTTGAAATTCCTAAGGTTTTTGTCTGTATGAATTTAATGATGTTTCATAGAAATCTATATTTTTAACAATTACAGAGATGACAGCGTGAAGCCAAGCAAGGCTTTCCCTCATGCCTCAAACTTCAAGCTGAACATTTCATTCATGCAGACATAACTTACTCTGAAAGCTACTGTTCTGGTGCCACAATCACATTTAATATTGTTTTATAGATAATGTAGCAGGAAAGAGTTTATGGCACACATTCATTCTGAATTATTTTTATTATTATTATTTTTGCCAGAATAATGATGAATCTAGCTAGCTTTGTGTTGTACTTTATAACTGAGAAAAAGGATACTCCATATCCTTATTCATATAAAGGCCTTGATCAAGCTAAGTTTCAGGTGCCACCTTTTATTTTTAACATTGCTGCCCAGGCCAGCTTTGTATTTTCCAGTCTTATTAAGGATAATGTAATAAAATGCTACTTTTGTACCTCACATTTTGCACCTCATCTGAAGGCCACAATACACCAAATGACACCTTTAGTTGCAGTAAACCTCTGCAACATTTAGTGATGTATTTACATTAGTTTACATCTACAGTAAATGGTACAATTTACTAATAACTAAACTGCCATTTAGGTAAGGAAGAGGCATTTAGCATTAGAATTTGCATAGTTCTGCCTGTAAAATCATTCCTGAAGGCAGAACTATACAAATAACTGATTGTATTGAGCTGGCTGCTGCACTAAGAAACACTGAAAACAAAACAAAACAAAACAAAAAACAAACAACAACAACAACAACAACAAAAAAAAACAGCATTTAGGGCAAATACAAAATAAAATAAAATATCTGTTTCCTTTCAAAAAAGACATTCTCCCTATTCCATCAAAACATAATTCTCAGTCAGAGTAAACATTCTCTACCAGAGCTAATGAACTGAAGGCTTTTGTTTGGGTTGGAGGCTTTGTTTTGAAACAGCAAGTTGAAACATCAAAATGAAGCACTCCAGGTTTTCCCCCCAACATATGCACCTCCTGATCTATGTCTTCCTCCCCCACTCCTCATCACACACTGTTCAATAGAGCTTGCCAGAATTCACTCTGTGAGCTTTGTTCCAGACTAAATTCTCAGGCTGCAAAGGTAAGTGAAACAAATCAAGGTCAAACAATACAAAGGGAAAAACAAAAGAGACTTTTCTTCCCCAATATGTCTATTTGTCATTACCCTATTGTTTTATAGCTGTGACATTAAAGACATTACTGCTTTGAATCCTTAAAGGTTATGGTCCTTTCCTTCCCTTTTCTTTTTCTTTCCTTTTCCTTTTTCCTCCTCTTCCCTTTCCTTTCCACTGTTCTCTATTTCAAGCCTTCTGGGCACACAACATATTTATTTTCTCCATTTAGGTTAAACAAACCAAATAAGTCTTCAGTCATCTTTCCTTTTCTTCACTACTGAAAATTGCAATGAGACCTTATTGCTTTGTGAATCTTTTCTATAAATCACTGAAAAGAGAATTTCACATTTTTGAGGACATTTATAGGTTCTTTGCAAGTTAAATTTCTAAATTTTGAGCAAAACCAAAATAACTATTTTGCTTTGCTATGAACTTTCCTACCTCATCAACTTTTCACAAAGTGCATCTGATAAAAGGATCAAATTACTTCAGGAGGAAAAATGAATAAATAAAGACATTAAAATAAATTTACATGTTAACTCATTAGAAACTCACCCAGAGAGAAGTGAAGGAATTCTGAGAATTACAAAAGTAGAAAGTCCACGTAAGTGACTTCTGTCTGACACACAATTTGTCTATGTTCAAAATTGTCACTGACTTACTCAAAACCCCATATTATCATCTAATGTTACTTATGCTTGCCGTCCTGTATCTCCAAGTAAAGGTGTTTTAGCATTGTCACATAGCACAGTACTCTATTTGACATATCAGGTGAAAATTGCAGTCAGCATTTTTTTCAGAACTAGAGGATCTACACATGCATTTTCTCCCTATCATAGTATGAAAGCAGTCCAAAAAGGCCCCCAGATCCAAAACTTTAAAAACTTTCTACACAAGCTGTTTTGAAAAACAATGGTACTTTCTGATTTAGAGAATGGATGTAGTGAGTTTCACAAATAATTTTAGGTGAATACTTCTGTTATTCATTCAATGCCCCTTTGTAAAACATCTGAACCACAGGGGAAAACAAAACAGAAGCAAAGTAAAACAAAACCCACAGCTCACATTAGCCAATATATACTAATTTCTCATGCAAATGTTTTAAAGACATATGACATTCTCTCTTTGCAACTGGTAATTCAGAAATCTAATTTCATCCCCTTCCATTGTGTCTGGATTTGAAACAATCAATTTGATCAAATCAATCTGATCTGATCCTCATATTTCAATGGATAGACAGGGTCCTTAGCTTAGCCCTTCCAAGAATGAGATGGCTGAAATGCATGGGTAGTTAGACTCTGAGAGCACACTTTAATATTGACCTGATCACCTGGACCATTTTTCTGTTCAGAGTAATTTTTTTCCTTCTTCAGGTCATCAAAAAACTATTCTGTAGGCTAAATTTTGCTTAACCCCCAAATCTACTGGAAAATAATCTCTCACAGCCTTATTTACAACAGATGCACAAATAATCCTTTTCTCAGGTTGCTCAGTAACTTTGAAGTTAGGAACCAGCATGATACTGGGCCCAGGCTCTGTCTTCTCTTTGTGAACTGACTAATGACACTGACTAGACACTGAGAGAATCTCTACAGTATAGTAGATGTTAGCAGCCATAAAGTCTTTTCTGCTCCATAAAGGCTGATGTGAATACATGCAGCCCTTAGTATACTCTGTCCTGAAATGACACTGCTGAGCCATTTGTGCACAGCAAGAAGTATGAATCTGTCTAAATGACAGTTTGTAAAAGTACTATGTTGTTTCATGACAATAGTAATTTCACTCCATATGAAAACAGCTCTCTCCAGTAGAAATACGAATAAAAGGAATGGATGGGGACTATTGGGAGGAGTGGGGGGGGGGGGGGGGGGCGGGGTGCAAAATACTCACCTCCTTTTCCTCTTACCTATGCAAAGCCACATTATTCCATCACAATAAAAATATGATGTTATTTACAATAACAATACATTCCTTATTTACAAAGCATTACATTTACAAGCATATGTTTACAAACAACACTTCCCAATCTTTACCCCTTTTTTTTTTTTTTTTTTTTCTAAAACAACATGCAGTTATCGATTATACTAGTAATAAATCCTGTAATTTAGTCTTTCCAAGAGGACAATTGTTTTGCCTGGTGCCATACAGGATTTGTATGGGCAAGAATACACTTCAGTGCATTCTCTTCACTATGGTCATAAAAAATGATGCCCTATTAAACATTTGCAACCTGCATTTCCTTCTTGTCAGACACAATTCCCATCTTTCTCTTGTCAGTCATCACATTAATATAATCTTGTCAGTACCCAGGCCTCCAAAATTTGTTGTTCTAGAATGAAATTTCCTTAAAATAACTTTATAAAACTACATCTGGGATTTATTCTTTGAAATAAATTTATTATTTGTATTTACCTGGAAGAAAATACAAAGGAAATTTCTCTTAGCAGTGTTCTGCTTGCTGGTACAAACAGAGACTTTTAAAAGATTTATCTTAATAATGATGAATTTGTAAAATGAAAAAAAAAAAAAAGGTTCTTGTTTCCAATGTATAATACGATAAAGCTAAAAGTATAAAACATATATATTCTTGTTCAGCAATGTACACTGTGTTTGTGGTTCAGTTTATTTTCTGTGGTAATGGAGTCAGAATGTATTGAGCAATATCTATGGCTTCATCTTTCCTGAGTACTCATTTCCCTTTATTTGTCCTAGTAGGAGAACAAGTACTGGAAAAAAAAAAAAAAAAAAGAAAAAAGAAAAAAAAAAAAAACCTAAGAAGTGTTCCGTTCCAAGGGTATAGTTGTCAACAAAGGTTTTTACTAAATGATATGTATTGGGTCTTCAAGAGTGCAACAACAAGCAAGGTTTTTGGATGAAAACTACAGGTGTTTTGGTAGTGAATTGACTTTTCATTTTTGTAGACAGAAGCAACATGTCCAACTATGCAATACGTATACAAGTAAGTAACTATCAAGAGAAAAAATGTCAGTGTTAACTAAACTGTGTAACACCAGAGCATAAAATGCTGCAGAAAAAGTGCAGAACATGAACCGGCCTGGCTCAACAGAGAATTGTGGCTTGATCTTAGGAGGAAAAAGAGGGTTTATAAGCTTTGGAAAAGTGGGCAGGCCACTAAGGAGGACTTTAAAGAAGTAGCGAGGCTGTGCAGGGACAAAATTAGGAAGGCCAAAGCTCATCTGGAGCTAAATCTGGCTACTGCCGTTAAAGATAACAAAAAACGTTTCTATAAATACATCAACACAAAAAGGAGGACTAAGGAGAATCTCCATCCTTTACTGGATGTGGGGGGAAACTTAGTTACAAGAGATGAGGAAAAGGCGGAGGTGCTCAATGCCTTCTTTGCCTCAGTCTTTAGCGGCAATACTGGATGTTCTCTGGATACTCAGTACCCTGAGCTGGTGGAAGGGGATGGGGAGCAGGATGTGGCCCTCATTATCCATGAAGAACTGGTTGGTGACCTGCTACGGCACTTAGATGTGCACAAGTCGATGGGGCCGGATGGGATCCACCCAAGGGTACTGAGGGAACTGGCAGAGGAGCTGGCCAAGCCACTGTCCATCATTTATCAGCAGTCCTGGCTATCGGGGGAGGTCCCAATCGACTGGCGGCTAGCAAACGTGACGCCCATCTACAAGAAGGGCCGGAGGGCAGACCCGGGAAACTACAGGCCTGTCAGTTTGACCTCAGTGCCAGGAAAGCTCATGGAGCAGATCCTCCTGAGAGTCATCATGCAGCACTTGCAGGGGAAGCAGGCGATCGGGCCCAGTCAGCATGGGTTTATGAAAGGCAGGTCATGCCTGACGAACCTGATCTCCTTCTATGACAGAGTGACGCGCTGGGTGGATGAGGGAAAGGCTGTGGATGTGGTCTACCTTGACTTCAGCAAGGCTTTTGACACCGTCTCCCACAGCATTCTCCTCAAGAAACTGGCTGCTCTTGGCTTGGACTGGTGCACGCTTCGTTGGGTTAGAAACTGGCTGGATAGCCGGGCCCAAAGAGTCGTGGTGAATGGAGCCAAGTCCAGTTGGAGGCCAGTCACTAGTGGCGTCCCCCAGGGCTCGGTGCTGGGGCCGGTCCTCTTTAATATCTTCATCGATGATCTGGATGAGGGCATCGAGTGCACCCTCAGTAAGTTCACAGATGACACCAAGTTAGGTGCGTGTGTCGATCTGCTTGAGGGTAGGAAGGCTCTGCAGGAGGATCTGGATAGGCTGCACCGATGGGCTGAGGTCAACTGCATGAAGTTTAACAAGGCCAAGTGTCGGGTCCTGCACCTGGGGCGCAATAACCCCAAGCAGAGCTACAGGCTGGGAGAGGAATGGTTGGAAAGCTGCCAGGCAGAGAAGGACCTGGGAGTGCTGGTGGATAGTCGGCTGAATATGAGCCAGCAGTGTGCTCAGGTGGCCAAGAAGGCCAACGGCATCCTGGCTTGTATCAGGAACAGCGTGACCAGCAGGGCTAGGGAGGTGATCGTCCCCCTCTACTCAGCTCTGGTGAGGCCGCACCTCGAGTACTGTGTTCAGTTTTGGGCCCCTCGCTACAAGAAGGACATCGAGGTGCTTGAGCGGGTGCAGAGAAGGGCGACGAAGCTTGTGAGGGGCCTGGAGAACAAGTCCTGTGAGGAGCGGCTGAGGGAGCTGGGCTTGTTCAGCCTGGAGAAGAGGAGGCTCAGGGGTGACCTTATCGCTCTTTTTAGGTACCTCAAGGGAGGCTGTAGCGAGGTGGGGGTTGGCCTGTTCTCCCAAGTGCCTGGTGACAGGACGAGGGGGAATGGGTTTAAGTTGAGCCAGGGGAGTTTTAGGTTAGATGTTAGGAAGAACTTCTTCACTGAAAGGGTTGTGAGGCACTGGAACAGGCTGCCCAGGGAAGTGGTGGAGTCACCATCCCTGAAAGTCTTCAAAAGACGCTTAGATGTAGAGCTTAGGGATATGGTTTAGTGGTGGGCTGTTAGCGTTAGGTTGGAGGTTGGACTCGATGACCTTGAGGTCTCTTCCAACCTGGAAA
>CM021732.1:73872646-73917980 GCA_011075105.1 Heteronetta atricapilla | reverse complement strand
CAACCCACAGGCTTCACTTTCCCGTTTCTCTCCCCCATCCCAGAGAGAGAGGGGGGAGGGTGAGCGAACGGCTGTGTGGTGTTTAGCTGCCGGCCGGGTTAAACCACAACAGCTTCCCTCCACTAAACACTGCTCCGTTAATACAATGTACTTGATTTTTTTTCCCTCCATGTTTTCTTAGCATCTGAAAAAAGATTCTTGTGATAATCCTTCAGCGTCTTCCAAAACGACTTCTTTTTCTTGTGTTAGCAAATGAAAAAAAGTGACAAACTTCTAACCTTCAGTTTTCTGCTTTTCTCAGTAGAATCTCTGATTTTTCTTCTGTCATGTCCCATGAAAAAAAGCACTGGGGGCAAGGACACCAGTGTTTGTGAGGATTGCATAGGAAACAGAACCTGAGCCCTTAAAAGCTTATTTACACCATGTCTGTCGACTAGAATAGGTGGCCTTACAGCTGACTGATTAAACAGAAGCATGTATGTGCAGTTAAGCAAAGGGACACACAGGCCTTGCAGACTCATTAAAGGGATTATTTTTGGGGGGAAAAACAAACAAACAAACAAACAAACAAACAAACAAAAGTGTTTAGGAATGAATCTTGTAAGAGAAAAACATTGTGTATCTCCCTGGATAAATTACAGTAAAACAGAAAATGAAGGTAGGATGTTTTTATAAGGGCCAGAAGTCCCTATGCCTCTCTTCATATTATTTATCCAAAAGGCCTTAAAAAAAATCATTAATTCAGCCAAACATAACATTTCTCTAAATGTTAATGCATCATAATAATCATAGAATCATCTAGACTGGAAAAGACCTTCAAGATTATCAAGTTCAACTATCAACCTATTATAATGAGTCCCATCACTAAACCACGCCCCTTAGTGCCACAAATGGATGATGGTATAGTTCACTGTGTGTATAGTTCATGTGAAATACTCCAGCACATGAAAGGATGTGCACAATCATGAATTTTCAAGCATTCCATTAAAAAAAGAAAACAATACACTGCATTTGAAATGGCATCACCATATATTATCCCAAAATGCATACTGCCATTTCAGGATTAAAAGCTTTTACACTTATAGGAAGAACTGTAAGGATAAAATCTGTAGAAAAATGAGCAAAGAATTGAGATAACACATTATTTGATACAGCTGTATCTCTGAAAATGAAATTCCCTTCTTGTAAAAAGAAATTCCGGATAAATCTCAGATTAAACGCATAACAGAGCCCCGTGGATATCTAGCAGGAGCTAGTTTTCAAGTACTCTGTAATATTTTTTTTATAAGTTTACAGAAACATGTAGCATGTACTTTTAAAATTAAGAACAAATTACTTGAAGGTATACAGCACTCTTGAATCCAGCTTAAAATATCAGGGTCAATATATTTTTTTGCTGTATGATCCAGTTATAACCTTGAGAAATTCACAGAAATAAATTGAATGATTCCTAACTTACAAGATACAACTACCAAACAGAACTTTCATATAAATGATTTCAAATTGCTTAAGCTTTCTGGAAAGCGCAACAGCTTTATACAAATGCAACTACAGCATAAAATTCTGTAATTTGGTACTTTCCTGAGCATTTATTTCTGTATTACTTTATTTTAATTTGTAGAGATGCAGTTCCTCTGAATAAAGTCATAGTAATTCACTCTGGCTAGATATGTGGCTCATGAGCAACTTTCAGAAGAAACATTTGTTATAATGTTTGATCACAAGGTTATTGGTTTTCTTTTAGTAGCAAGAGCACTAAGATAAAATGTGTCAAGAAAATAAATTTCTTACAAAGAGCAGGGATCCAAAACCCTCCTAACCAGTAATAAATGCATTATATCAACTTACAGCAAGACTAAGGAAGTTGAAGCACCCTCCACTAAGGGGTTGATCCTTATCACACGATTAGTGCAGTACAAAGCTGTGCCTACGTCCCCATTACATACCCATTTTAGAAGTAAAAACAATCTAGCTTGTAGTTAACCACAGTCATGGTCAATGGAGTTAAATCCAGTTGGAGGCTGATCACTAGTGGAGTCCCCCAGGGTTCAGGACTAGGGCCAGTTCTCTTCAATATCTTTATAGATGGTCTGGGTGAGGAGATCAAGAGCACCCTCAGTAAGGTTGCAGATGACACCAAGTTAGGTGCGTGTGTCAAGCTGCTCGAGGGTAGGAAGGCTCTGCAGGAGGATCTGGATAGGCTGGACCAATGGTCTGAGACTTGAAATTCAGCAAGGTATGAAGTTCAACAGAGCCAAGTGCCATGTCCTGCACCTGGGGCACAACAACCCCAAGCAGAGCTACAGGCTGGGAGATGAGTGGTTGGAAAGCTGCCTGTCAGAGAAGGACCTGGGAGTATTGGTTGATAGTCAGCTGAATAGGAGCCAGCAGTGTGTTCAGGTGGCCAAGAAAGCCAACGGCATCCTGGCTTGCATAAGAAACGGTGTGGCCAGAAGGGCTAGGGAAGTGATAGTCCCCCTGTACTCGGCTCTGGTGAGGCCGCACCTTGAGTACTGTGTTCAGTTTTGGGCCCCTCACTACAAGAAAGACATCGAGGTGCTCGAGCGAGTCCAGAGAAGGGCAACGAAGCTGGTGAGGGTTCTGGAGAACAAGCCTTACAAGGAACGGCTGAGGGAGCTGGGATTGTTCAGCTTGGAGCAGGGGAGGCTCAGGGGTGACCTTATCACACTCTACAGGTACCTTCAAGGAGGCTGTAGCAAGGTGGGGATTGGTCTGTTCTCCCACATGCCTGCTGACAGGACGAGGGGGAATGGGCTAAAGTTGTGCCAGGGGAGTTTAGGTTGGGTATTAGGAAAAACTTCTTTACTAAAAGACTTGTTAGGCATTGGAATGGGCTGCCAAGGGGAGTGGTGGAGTCACCATCCCTGAAGGTCTTTAAAAGACATTTAGAAGTAGACCTTAGTGATATGGTTTAGTGGAGGACCTGTTAGCGTTAGGTCAGAGGTTGGACTAGATGACCTTGGAGGTCTCTTCCAACCTAGTTGATTCTGTGATTCTGTAAGCTTTCTATGGGACTCAAATCAGTGCTGTCATACAATTTTCAGCTGTGTGACAGGTCTAGTGAACTAAAGAGGCACTATTAAATCTTTGGTCTACTGGGATTCTGGTGCCCAAAGTAACAGATCTGCGAAGAACTGCACTGCACTGCTTTGTGCGCACGTATCAGTTTGTCTGATGCTAGGTTGTCTCTGGCTGCATAGTAGGACTCAATTTCTGTACCAAGGTTATCAGTTTATTAATTCTCTAGGATACACTTACCTTATGGAAAACAAAGCAGGTTTCCCACAAAGGTATATATTTGAGCAGTGTTTAATTAGTATCTTTTTTTTTTTTTTTAATCTTCATAACTTAGCCACAGTCATGACAAAAGCAATGTGAGCTCCTAATGGAATCAATTTAGACACGTATTTGCTGAGAATTGCTGGCTCTGCAATAAGGAGTTATTAATTTGGAGGTCTCTGAATTTATTTCAGAACTTATTGGTTTCTAACTGCTAATAATTCAGGACTTCAATTGACTTTTCTCTGCCACACAAAGCTGTAGGACCACTTCAAAGTACTTCAGCCAGACGATAAAGCTCAAGAATGAGCAAGCTATGCCCATCAAATAACTTCTCAAAGGCTCATAAGGTTTATCTAAAGGTTCCTAGAAAATACAAGTTCAATTTATGTGGAAACAAATTTTCACTTGCATTGCCCAAGGTCAGTAAAACTCTCTTTGTGATTGCAGAGAATAAATGCAATACTTTGAGCAACTTTCCATTATGCTCATTTGTATTTCAAAATTTGCATTCCACATTCCCAGCAAAAGAAGTAACAGGAAATATCAGAGGTTAATGATGAAGTTAACTTCAAAATGGCAATTATGGTTATGAAAAGGATGGTGTGAATCTGATTTGTAAGGGTCAAGTCATGATTTGTGTGGGCATTTCAAGTGACAGCTAAGGCTCTACGCTGCTCCCATAGGAACACACCATGTCACCTCATATCTGAGGCTTCTGGTAAGTTTGCAACCTAATATGAATTTCTTTCATACGTTTAAAGTTGCTGTCTCCAATATAATTTTAAAGAATATTAATATTTACAAACTGATTTCAAAAATCTTCAGAGGATGAAAATGTCAGCATTAATGAGCCTTCTTCAAACACTGAGCAGAACAACTCATTTAAAAATTCTAAGGATCACAAACTTTGATGAGAAAGCAAGTTTATTTTCCAAGATATTGCCTTATTAGCAGTTCATCAATATACAAGTTTGGCTTTTATTGTTTAATTCATATAAGTTGTAATGAATTTGATACATGGTGCAATACCAGAAGATGTTAAACCCCAAACCAGCCTCAGCAAATTCCTCCCACTAGAGGCAAGAAAATTCTTCTTTGTCCAAGAGAAGTTGCAAATTCGTATCAGTTAGTCAGGGTTGTGCCTGGTTGTCCTGGTTTCAGTTAGGACAGAGTTATTTTTCCTCCTAGTAGCTGGTAGGGTGCTATGTTTTGCAATAGGATGAGAAGAGTGCTGATAACATGCTGGTGTTTTAATTGCTGCAGAGCAGTGCTTACACTAAGCCAAGGATGTTTCAGCTTCTTGTTCTGTCCTGCCAGCGGGCAGGCTGGGGGGGCAGCAAGAGCTGGGAGGGGACAGACCAAGGACAGCTGACCCAAACTGGCCAAAGGGGTATTCCATACCATCTGACGTCATGCTGAACAATATATAGGGGTGGCTAGCCGGGGTGGGTGGCCGTCTGCTCGGGGTTGGGCTGGGCATCGGTCAGCGGGTGGTGAGCTATTGCATTGTGCATCACTTGTTTGTACATATTATTATTATTATTATTATTATTATCTTAATAAACTGTCTTTATCTCAACCCACAGGCTTCACTTTCCCATTTCTCTCCACCCATCCCAGAGAGGGAATGGGGAGGGTGTGCGAACAGCTGTGTGGTGTTTAGCTGCCAGCTGGGTTAAACCACAACACTAGTCCATTAACATAACGCAAATAGGTAAGAATTTGGATATGTGTCTTTCAACAACCTATGAATTGTCACCAAGGATTTTAGGAAGCATTTAAATCTTATGTCCTTAACTACACTGATTGACTGTGCTATCAGAGACTTCTGCTACTTGTCAGTACTAATCTGTTAATGTGTATGCAATGGTATTGAAAAGAATGATGCGATTTATACAGAAAATCTGTAAGTCATGGAAGATACCATTGCCATACTAATCTGTACCCACCAATTTAAAGCATGAAATAGAAAATGCAAAATAAAACCTACTAGTTAATCAAGTTGTTCAGACTCATAAAAAAATGAAGCATGGATTTTTCCTTTCGGACTTTAGGCATTTTCAGTTATTCTGTCCACTACTCCATGAACCTTTCCCACCAAGTCTGCACAATCTTGGGGATTTTTTTATTCTGTCTAGTTTTCTCATGACTGCATTATCAAACTGTTAATAATTTAAATAGTATGCTGATCTCTAGGGAAATGAACTTAATAAAAAATCATTGTAATTAAAATCAGAAAAAAAAAAAAAGCATACTTGGAGAAAAAAATGCAAAACTGCTATACAGTTCAGGACCAAACTGATTATCCCTTTGGAAAGTCCTTTTCTCTGAGCAAGGTTAATAAAATTCTTTAAATCTTAACCTTAACATTAAAAAAACAAACAAAACAAAACAAAAAACTAACATTGCCATAGGCGTGTCATCACACTAGTTTCCCTAAGGAGATGCAATGAATTGCTAAATAGTTACTTTTCAGTCACTTGGAAATCTTCACACTTCATCAATTTATAGTTATTTGCTCACTGAACAGAAAAAAAAGAGAAATCAACAACATGATCCTGCATCTGTGCCACTCAAAAAGACTTTGAAAGTTGAATAGTTTCAAATCAAATTAAAGGATTAGAGGTGTCAGAAGAACTAAAATGTCTTTACTGTTGTATCCCAAATCATCACTCGGGAGGGAGGGAGTGCTCCTTAAGAATCACTTGAGTGTAAATGCTTATGCTTTAGCAATAGTTGAAGTATATGACATTTCAATACCATAGAAATAGTTTCCTATTTTTAACTATCTTTATCAAAGCAGACATAAGACTTTGCCCATATATTATTTCTTTTCCATCACCTCTTAACAATGTTTTACACAGAATAAAGTCTTAGCTGGTTATTAGGCTCAAAATTTTCTCTTTAAGAATATGCACATATCCTTATCGTCTGATTTGCTTTTAGCAATGTAAAAAATATTTCAATTTAAAGAAAAAAGACGTTCTCCTTTGACACCATTTTTTTTGACTTTTAGATTGAAATGGATAGAAAAGCATACTTAAAACTACTGAATGGGCAGCAGGGTGTTTTGGTTTGTATATATATTTTTGAATACTTTGGTGTTATGCACTGTAAAAGACTTTGCATGGATAGCTTGCATATGCAAAAACAGGCAAACACCTATGCACTGTTACCTCTTTGAGTAATGCTCAGCTTGTGTAACACTTACAAGCTTAGATTGTATGATACAAGAACAGATTACAAAGTATGATACAAATGCTTTAGAAAGGCCTCCTGGTAATAGTTGGATGCTAAAATACCTCATATATATTTGTTTCTGCCTCTTCAAATAACATCCACACAGTTCAACTGACAGGAAAAAAGACTAGAGCAATGGATTGCTGGCAAAGGCCAACAGCAAACAGCTAACACCTTGGAAGAAAGAGAATTTTGCTAATCCCGATCCTACACAGCGTATCAGAGCTCTTAAATGTAATTTCTGTCTTAATTAAACCAGCATCTCAATTTAATGTGGAAACTTCCTTTTTAAAATATAGGAGAATGAAGAGATAATGGAAAGTGGAATAAGAGAGGAATGCTCAATGGCTTTGAAAAGCAGTGGAGAGTTGGTAAATTGCAGAAAAAGAAGAGAGGAAAATGACCATAATATTGTGTCTCCCACAAGCACTACTGGTGTTATGAATACATTGGCTTCTGGTAATAGCACTCCAGGATGAAATTTTATTATTATTATTATTATTATTTTTTTTTTGTAACTATTGGGCAGGGATGAAAGATCAACTCTTAGTTCCTTGTACTGGAACAAATTCCCTTTGTGACCATGAGTTAATGACAGATTGGTTGTGTGGTCATATGACTTCCATAGAGAAAGAAAGAAATATGCTCACAGATTTTAAATTGAGTTTTTAATTTCTGCAAAGTTCATTTCCTACTTTTAAAATCTCTGGCATTTCACTTTTCTCACATTTTATATAGTCTTTTCTCTTTACAATGCATCTACAGTAGGAATTGGTTCCTACTATAATGCAGAAGGACAAAGTAACTCAAAAAGAGAGCAATAATTGTTCAGACTCTCTACTATAAGGTAGAGAGTAAGGTAAGCAAAAGATCTAACTTCCTAATAATTCTGTCCCTAAATCCTTGCACTAAGTCTGAAAGAGGCTTAATCTTATCACTTGTGTTCACAGAACAAGAGAGTTAAGAACAGGAAAAAAAAAAAAAAAAACACCACCAACAAAAACCCTCCCTAATCTTTCCCTCACATTTTGCCTGTGCTGTACTAAAACAGAAATAAAACAGTGTTTATTCCAATAAATTGATTATACCCAGGAAAGCTGGCAGAAAAATGGGGGAAAAAGAATCTGTTATGAGAATTTGGTGTCATCTTTTTGATCTCCTGTTCTGATTCTCTCAAAATCAACTTGTGGATTTTCACTTTTTGCTGCTCTCTTCATAATAATCTCCCCGTATTTTCAAGAGAAAGTAATGAAACTATTATTTCCCTATGCTTCTATTTTTCTACCTTGCACAAAAACTTCTCTAATGCTAAAAAGAAGTAAATTTCGAAGTCTGATCATGATAATAGACTAAATATTATTGCCTCTTTTACAGGAAATATATATATACATATATATATATACATATATATTAGAGCAGTATTATAGCTCTCATTTGCTCCATGATAAAGGAAACAATTAGATTGTTTTCCATTGGTTTCCCGATAATTAGACTTTGTTAAATGATTGAAAGACGAGATAATTTAAGATTATTTAAGATAAAGATGTATTTAAGATTTAGAAGTTATTCAAGAAGTTATTCAAGGCTAGGAGAGTTATTCAAATAATTCAACAAATTCTATTTAGACTGCTATAGAGTTGTTAGAACACTGTACTTAACTGATTAGAAGGCATATGTCTGATGAACCTTGACTATATTTCTATATTTATCTAATATGGGATGGATTGACAATTCATTTCTAGAACTTTACTTAAATTTTATTATTGGCATTTCAGAATAAATCCAAGATAATGTCCTCTTTTTTTTTTTTTTTTTTTCTTCTTCTTTTTTTTTTTTCCAGTTTGGTTTATGAGGAAAAAATGAAGGAATATTTTCTATTGTTATGCTGCTTAAAGTTATCTCTGCTCAGAGAATAAACATGCAAGACTTCCCAAATTTGTTTTTTTGTTTGTTTTCCCTTTCAGGGTGGTGTGAGTGTGTCTGCAAGGAAATAAAAATAATTATTATTAATAATAATAGAATGTACCTATTAATGAATTAATTTACCAAGATGTAAAGTGCAATTAATCCACTTTCCAATTTACTGCACATACAATTACTTAGAAATAACCCTGCAAATTTTCTTCCCAATACTGCTCTGCGGAATAAGTCTAGAAGTCTTGCCCCACAGATACATATCTTGCCTGATACATAATTTTGGAATTAAAAACAAACATAAAACAACAGTTGAATACAAAAAGAAAAACAAAAACAAAGAAAGGAAACAAAAATCTCCATCAAAACATGAGCTTGAACAGGAGTTTTTGATCATCAAGTAATGAAAACCAAAAATATAAATAAATATGTGTTTTTTAATGTGATTTTTTTGCCACTGATAGCTTCTTCTCTGTCTTTTCTGATCTGGTTTGGCTCTTGAGCAAAATGCCTTTTTAAAAAGAAAAAAAAATACAGACAACCTGATATCAATGACATGAAATTTATCCTGTAAAACTGACAATAAAGGAGCACGATCTAACATAAATTGATGCAGATTTCATGAGAGGAAAATAATCTGAAAACCTCTCAGAAACATTGATTTTACCACATTATTGTTTTGTTTCACTTGAATTTAACCTCAGAGTATTCACAAATGTACCATTCCTAGAAATGTGAGGACGTGGCTTCACTTCTCTTACAATAAGTAAAAGAGAATACATATTTGAAGAGTGTTTAGCAACCACAATTATTTCCATATTTATTTCCAAATCACGTCTCCTCAAGACTGACTATGGACCTGTGTCTCTATGGACCACTGAAGCATACTGCAAGAAGTCCTAAGTTACCTCCAAATGGGCTCAATATATTCATGTAACACAAAAGAACATGACACTACTTTGAGCCCAAAACTAAGAACAAACGGCCTACCCCGGCACAGAGCCTTTGCACTTTGAACCAGTTACAGAGAAAGTAATTTTACTTTTGCTAAACAAATGAAATATGAAAATGTTACATCATCATCACTATGAAACGATAACATCCTTTTATGAATTCACAGTATTATATTCTTTTTACTGGATTGCAGAAAAAGAGTTTCACACGTCAGTCTTATCTGTTTCAAAGAGGAGAATGCAATTTCTATTTTGTTTTATTTTATTCACTGCAGTGGGCCACATATTACTTGCTGGAAGACTAGTTCAGTTCATCTTCCTCCTAATAGCCTAGAAGAGGGAGAAATGAACCCAAGGAACCTTCCTCCCTTCCAAATGTAACGTAAATGGCAGCAAGAAATTATTTTTGCCCTTACATAACAGTACAGGACCAGCAAGAATTGTAGGCCCAAGTAGATGCAGCAATCTTGTTGTCTGGAAATATATATATATATTTCTAAGAGCGATGCGTTATAGCATCCACCTAGATAAAACTCCTGTTATACCAGCACTTTGCATATACTTCCTCTAAAGGCTGCTAGTTCATGTGTTATTATAATATAGCATGCACTTTAATTTGGACTTAGCTCTATTTTTACATGACTGTGATTCCACAGTAAATCTACTGTCCAGACTGCACTAGGTTACTAATGCATTTCAGTAAATTGTCAGTGATCTGTTAATACTGACTGTAAGAACCTGTAGCCCTATTATAAAAAGCAATAAAAACAGTGCATTTTATTATAGCAGATAAGCCATATAAACTTCTCTGCATTGCATCATATGAGAGATCCAAAGGCTAAGCCTTTATATGCCGGAAAAATAAAGGAATTGGTGCAAAAGACCTTTTTGAGTGTTACTACTTCCAGAGTGTTTTCTATTGCTCATGGAACACTGAATCAGATTTTACCTTTTATTCAGAATAACTAGAAGGTTGTTTTACATACAAAATATATAGAACTAGCATCCTTCTCAACTACTATATAGGGCCAAATTCAAGCACAAGAATTATGGAAAAACCTTGGAGCATCTTCTCAGATGACACAGAAGAGTATAAGGCAGCAAAAAACAGTGAAAGCACAGCTGTGAAGAACAGTATGCCATGCATCTCGCTGCACTGGTGCTGTCTTCATATCTTTCTGAGAGTCATCAGTCTGCTGTAGGTGATTATAGAAAGATTTCTGCATGCTAATTACTCCTCAATTCTTAAAGACATTTCTGATATAAATAAAATGTTTGTATATTGCGTATTACTAAATACAGGCCTGGGATTTTAGAGGTAAGACTTCTGACTGTGGAATGACAGAAATAAATAGCAGATTTTCTGTGGATTTATAGAAATATACATGCACAGCACACTGTGCATGTACATGCACAGCACAGCACAAGTTCTGCCATAGGCTTGCTCATATGATTCTCAGCAAGTTATGTACTTTCACTGTCTCCCTGATAAAGTGCAGTATATGAGAATTAACACAGTGATGTTCATGTCTCTCTTACACTTGCATGAAAAGTAGTAAGTATTACTCATGTTAAATAACATTGGTTTCTAGAATTTTGAGGCAGACAATAGGCCAAGGCATTCTCTTTTAAAACATGCATCTATCAAAAAAGTCTTTTTGACAGCAGTTTTAGATCAAAAGACTTTTCCCTCCTGTGACTCTGTGATTTGTTCTGGGAACAACAAAAATATTTAAATACTCCAGATTGTAACATTATATTTACTGTATTTTTTCACAAAAAATGTCATAAATATATGACAAGGATTTGCCGCGTGCCATGTTTTAATAATACATTTTCCTGTGTGTGAATGCTTCCTCCTTTAATCTACTGAAGAATGGACAAAAAATAAACATATAGTTTAATTAGTTTAATTTTGCTATGATCAAAAATGGTGAAACTTTTTTTTTTTTTTTTTTTTTTTTTCCACCACCCTTCAGACCATATCATGGTTCAATTATCCCTTATACTGACCCTATACAGTGGCTGTAATTATGAATGTGAATATTACGTAAAGACTGGCTGGAAGAACAAAAAACTGCTTTCAACTTAGAAAACACAATTAATAAATTAAAATTATCATGACCTTGAAAAAATATTAGGAATATTTTGACTTTAGATTTGTCAACCAACACAGATATAATGCTAATTTTAAGGAGCTGCCATACAACTTATGTAAATTTTTCAAAAATTAATAAAGCATGATGACAATAGATATCTGTTTTGTTATGTTTTCCAAACTACAATGGTGACAAGCTAAAACAGAGTTCCTGTAATCTCCGAGAGATTCTTTAGCATAAATTAGTATTATGGTATAAAGCAGCCACTACCCTTGTTGCACTGCATACCCTGAGTAACTGAGTAACTTCAGTATGTTTAAAAACTGATATGGTTAAGAGCTAAATTTTAAAACTATCATATTTCAAACTATCAGAGGAGAACATTCACAGCTACCACTCACTTTTAATACACCAAAAAATACTTTATCAGTTCAGTCAGAAATTTGATCAAATTTGGATAATAAACACACACAGGTATACATATGTATATGTACATATTGGGTGTACATATGTACACCCAAATGGGGGTGGACCCCCGGCCCTGTCGCTGTCGGGCAGAGGGAGGGGATCTGGGAGTTGAGGAGGAATGGAGACAGGTCCCTGCTCGACATCGCAGGCGATGCCCTCCCCTTCCGGCCCCACCTTCCCAGGTGCCCTTACAGAACAGGTTTGAGGCCCTGGAGATTGAGAGACCGGCAACTGAGGAAGAGATAGAAAGTGTTCCCAGGAGGATGCCTAGGGCAAGGAGGTCGACTCCATGCATCGGGACTGCCTCCACCAAGAAAGACAGGAGAGTGATCGTTGTGGGAGACTCTATCCTTAGGGGAACAGAGGGCCCTATTTGTCGGCCTGACCCTACCCGTAGGGAAGTCTGCTGCCTCCCTGGGGCCAGGGTCAGGGACGTTGCCAAGAAAGTCAAGCGCCTGGTACGGCCCACTGACTACTACCCGCTACTGGTCTTTCAGGCTGGTAGCGATGAAGTAGCAAAGAGAAGTCCGAAGGCGATCAAAAGAGACTTTAGGGATTTGGGGCGACTACTTAGAGGATCAGGCGCACAGGTTGTGTTTGCCTCTGTCCTTCCGATAGGGGGGATCGAAGCTGAAAGGTGTGCTGTTCACATAAACTCGTGGCTTCGAGACTGGTGTGACCGGCAGAACTTTGGGTTCTTTGATCATGGGAAGGTCTATGCTACACCGGGCCTGATGGCACCAGATGGGATGCCCCTCTCTCGGAGAGGGGTAAGGATCTTTGGTCAGGAGTTGGCAGGGCTGATAGATAGGGCTTTAAACTAGAGTTGAAGGGGGAAGGGGCTAAAACCAGGCACGCCGGTGAAGACCTAAGGGATGGTACGCTAGAATCAGAGGGGCTGTGTGCCAGTGAGGTCCTTCGGTTAGATCCACAAGGTGCTGAGTGTAAGGAGACACACCTGAAATGTTTCTACACGAACGCACGCAGTATGAGGAATAAAATGGATGAGCTAGAAGTCCTGGCCCAGTCCTGCAACTACGACATCATCGGCATAAGCGAAACCTGGTGGGATGAGTCCTGTGACTGGGGTGTTGCGATAGATAGTTACAGGCTCTTCAGGAGGGACAGGCAGGGTAGGTGAGGTGGTGGGGTGGCGATGTATGTGAAGCAGGGGCTGGACTGTGTGGAACTTCAGGTCGGCGATGGCAAAGTTGAGAGCCTCTGGGTAAGGATCAAGGGACGAACGAATAAAGGGGATGTCGTTGTGGGAGTCTATTACAGACCGCCTGGCCAGGACGATAGCGCCGATAAATTATTCTTTACAGAACTAAGAGAGGCCTCGAGATTAACTCCCCTTGTCCTTATGGGGGACTTCAACTTGCCAGACGTTAACTGGGAGTGCCACACGGCTGACACGAGCAAGTCCAGGAGGTTCATGAAGCACCTAGATGGTAACTTCTTGGTGCAGGTGCTAACGGAGCCAACTAGGAAAGGTGCCCTCCTAGACCTGTTGCTAGAAAACAGAGAGGGCCTGGTGGGAGATGTGGTGATTGGTGGCCGCCTCGGTCATAGTGACCATGAAGTGGTTGAGTTCAAAATTTACGGCGACAGAAGGAAAAGTGCCACCAAAACCTTATCCCTAGATATGGGGAAGGCGGACTTCAGGCTGCTCAGGGAACTAGTCAGCAAGGTCCCCTGGTAAGCTGCTCTTGAAGGCCTCGATGTCCACCAGTGCTGGTCATTCTTTAAGCGATGCCTCCTAGAAGCACAAGAACAGGCAGTTCCTAAATATCGCAAGTCAGGCAGGCGGGGCAGGAGGCCGGCGTGGCTGACCAGGAACATTCTAATGGAGATTAGGTGGAAACAGAGAGTCTTTCGCTACTGGAAGGAGGGCCAGGTGACATGGAAAGAATACAGGGATGCTGTTCGTGTTTGTAGGAAGAAAATTCGTGTGGCTAAAGCACACCTAGAGTTGAAGCTGGCTGTGTCTGTGAGAGATAATAAAAAGGTTTTTTTTAGATATGTGAATGGAAAAAGGAGAACTAAAGAATACATAGGGCTGCTCCTTGATAGGGAAGGTCTCCTCACAGACAATGACATAGGCAAAGCAGAGACGCTTAACGCCTTCTTTGCCTCTGTCTTCAATGCCGATGATGGGCTTCGGGACCCAGGGTGCCCTGAGCTGGAGGACCGGGACGGTGGGGATGACAAACTCCCAACTGACCCTGAACGTGTGCGGGATTTGCTACTCCACCTGGATCCCTACAAGTCCATGGGTCCGGATGGGATTCATCCCCAGGTGCTGAAGGAGCTGGCGGACGTCATCGCGGAACCTCTCTCAATTATTTTTCAACTATCCTGGGAGTCTGGAGAGGTCCCGGTAGACTGGAAGCTGGCAAATGTTGTGCCGATTTTCAAGAAGGGTCAGAAAGAAGACCCTAGCAATTACAGGCCTGTCAGTCTCACGTCAGTGCCTGGTAAAATCATGGAGAAGATGGTTCTCGAACTTATTGAGGCGCACCTGGGGGACAAAGCAGTCATTGGTCCCAGCCAGCATGGGTTTGTGAAGGGTAGGTCCTGCCTAACTAACCTGATTTCCTTTTATGATAAGATCACCCGTATGGTGGACCAAGGGAAACCAGCTGATGTGATTTTTTTGGACTTCAGCAAGGCTTTTGACACGGTTTCCCATAGGATCCTACTGGACAAAATGTCCACCATACAGCTAAATAAAAACATCATCCGATGGGTGAGCAATTGGCTAACGGGCAGGGCCCAAAGGGTTATGGTGAATGGGGCCGCGTCAGGCTGGCGGGCGGTCACCAGTGGGGTCCCTCAAGGCTCCATTTTAGGGCCGGTACTTTTCAATATTTTTATAAACGATCTGGATGTAGGAATAGAAGGTATTTTGAGCAAGTTTGCTGATGACACCAAACTTGGAGGAGTTGTGGACTCAGATGAGGGTGGAAAGGCCTTGCAGAGGGATCTGGATAGGTTGGAGAGCTGGGTGATCACCAACCGCATGAAGTTCAATAAGAGCAAGTGCCAGGTCCTGCACCTGGGACGGGGAAACCCTGGCTGCACGTACAGACTGGGCGATGAGACGCTGGAGAGCAGCCTAGAAGAGAGGGATCTGGGGGTTGTGGTAGACAGCAAGTTGAATACGAGCGAGCAGTGTGCCCTGGCAGCCAGGAGGGCCAACCGTGTCCTGAGGTGCATCAAGCACGGCATCGCTAGTAGGTCGAGGGAGGTGATTGTCCCGCTCTACTCTGCGCTGGTGCGGCCTCACCTCGAGTACTGTGTGCAGTTCTGGGCACCACAGTATAAAAAGGACGTGAAACTGTTGGAGAGTGTCCAGAGGAGGGCTACGAAGATGGTGAAAGGCCTGGAGGGGAAGACGTACGAGGAACGGCTGAGGGCACTGGGCCTGTTCAGCCTGGAGAAGAGGAGGCTGAGGGGAGACCTCATCGCAGTCTACAACTTCCTCGTAAGGGGGTGTCGAGAGGCAGAAGACCTTTTCTCCTTTAACACCAGCGACAGGACCCGCGGGAACGGGGTTAAGCTGAGGCAGGGGAAGTTTAGGCTTGACATCAGGAGGGGGTTCTTCACAGAGAGAGTGGTTGCACACTGGAACAGACTCCCCAGGGAAGTGGTCACTGCACCGAGCCTGACTGAGTTTAAGAAGCGATTGGACTGTGCACTTAGTCACATGGTCTGAACTTCTGGGTAGACCTGTGCGGTGTCAAGAGTTGGACTTGATGATCCTTAAGGGTCCCTTCCAACTCAGGATATTCTATGATTCTATGATTCTATGATTCTATATATACATGTATATATACATGTACACAGAGAAAACTCATTCTCTACCTATGTCCTGGTTTCAGTTAGGACAGAGTTAATTTTCCTCCTAGTAGCTGGTAGGGTGCTATGTTTTGGATTAGGATGAGAAGAGTGCTGATAACATGCTGATGTTTTAATTGTTGCAGAGCACTGCTTACACCAAGCCAAGGACTTTTTCAGCTCCTTGCTCTGTCCTGCCAGCAGGCAGGCTAGGGGTGCAGCAAGAGCTGGGAGGTGACAGACCCAAGACAGCTGACCCAAACTGGCCAAAGGGGTATTCCATACTATCTGACATCATGCTAAACAATATACAGTGGTGGCTAGCTGGAGTGGGGGGGGGGGGGCAGCTGCTGGGAGATAGGCTGGGCATCAGTCAGTGGGTGGTGAGCAATTGCATTGTGCATCACTTGTTTCGTACACATTAGTATTACTAGTACTATTATCATTATTTTGGCAACCAACGTGGGGCAGCCTTTTTCCAAAAAGGACTGTTGTGGTTTAACCCAGCTGGCAGCTAAACACCACACAGCTATTTGCTCACCCTTCCCCCTCCCTCTCTGGGATGGGGGAGAGAAACAGGAAAGTGAAGCCTGTGAGTTGAGATAAAGACAGTTTATTAAGACAGGAAAAGAATAATAATAATTATAATAGTACTACTAATATAATATATATATGTATATATATATATAATAATGTTCTGGAAGCAGAAGAGAAAAAGTCCTGAGCTAGTTAATTTTCTTTATTTTTATCTAGGCCTTCATCTTCTACATAAATCAGATTATGTTTTTTACCTACAGAAAAAGAATAACAGAGGTCATTGACACCTAAACAGTTGACATTCATGTAGGTATAAGTAAGGAACACACTTTACAGAATATTGATAACTTACACTGTTCATTATTTCTATAATTGATGATAACACACTTTTCAGGACTTTAAAAAATATCACATGAAAACCTTGAATAGAACTTATGAAGTAGAGATATATTGCTATATTGATCCCTTTACAGAAGAGGCACAATAGTGATTTGCAATCAGGTTAACCAACACTGCAGTCAGAAATCTGAACAACTCAATCAGTTTAGTTCAGCCATTTGAAACTTAAGAAATGAGCAAAACCCTAGCCAAGGACAACTCTTCAGAAAGATAATAAGTGTTTTAAAGACAAACAAACTAAATACAAAACCCACTCCAAAATTTTAAAGTAGCTACTTTCCAGTCTAGTAATAGTGGCAAGAACACCCCATTACTGAAATATTTTGATAGTCTCTGTATCAATTTAAATTATTGCCAAAGTAAAACAATGCTTTTCAGAAGTTATGGATGTGATGCAAATATATTTTAATAGTGACTATCTCCTATGGACTATCAAATTAGACAGACATATAGTTTCTTTTGATCCTAAAAACTATGCAATGAAATGTCATAGGCAGCACAATCCAAACAAACAATCAAATAACCTGACATAAATCAAAGATAATCTTACTTTTCTTTGTTACTTCAACCACTTTTAAAAATTATCTATCTATCTATCTATCTATCTATCTATCTATATGTATATATTTATTTTGCAGAAGGAAACATACTGAAAAAGGACTCAGTTGCTCAGGATCAAAACAGCTTACATAAAAATTATCAAATCCTATTTATCTTCTACAATGTTCATAGTTTAAACTCACTGGTCTGACAGTTATAATAAGTAAGCATTCATTCAGCTGAAATCTTTCACGTCCTGCTAAGATTTTGGAATGATTCATACTAAACCAAAATGAATGAATAATTAAACAGCAATCATTATTTCCTTTACATAGGATGTTAATTTTGGTTGAAGATCAATCTAGTGTAGCTACTAGATTATGTATAGATTAAACAGAACAGAAAAAATGTGTTTTGATAGCCTTATATTCATGTAATAGCTGCAAAGAGATGGTTTTGGGAAACTTAAACGATTCTTTTAAAAGCCTGTTGAAGCTGATTGTGTCATTCATGAGACACAGAGACAGAATGTTCAGACAAGGTATTGGCTGGAAGGACAATAGGGTTGGACACTTACAACTAGGAGATATGTGGAGTGTCCTGAAGACATATATGATGCTCTTGTGGACCAGCTATTCCCAAAAAGGGAAGAAATGGGCAAAGATGTGAAAGACAATGAAAAATGTCAAAAGTTGTGAGGAAGCCCTGAAAGGAGTGAGAAAAACAAACAGTTGAATCCTATCACCATTCAGGATGATCCAAGTGCAGAACTGAAGCTTTGCATAAAATTATGCTCAAAATTGGTTAGAACTTTTTGGCATTTCAGGGGTTTTCTCATCCCAGGATTTTCTTATTTATGTTTTTAAGGTTGCATTAAGAAAAAAAAAAAAAAAAAATTGCATCTCCCTCCTATAAATGAAATGTAATGAAATGTCAAAGTACAGTTGGACAAAGGTTTTACAACTTCTAGAAGAGGAAAAAAAAAAACATTTACCATTTATATACTTTCTCATACTCCAAAATTTGAATGTTAAGTTAAGAATGTTCATCTAAGAGTCTCTGAACTTATGTAACTGTTGCACAGAAAGCCAGGGTTTAAATCATAAACTCTTCTGCCTTCTTCAGTGTCCAACTGGAATTTCTAAATGACTAGCTTAGTCTCTCCCAAATACATTTCCACCTGATACTAACATTTTTTACTGAATCCAAAAGAGATGACAGAGATGACTGTAGAAAAGAATAGTAATGACAGAATATGAGAACAAGGACATAAATTTAAAGTACCTTAAGTAAAAAATTAAGTACTTAGTAAAAAGTACTTAAGTAAAAAATTAAGTACCTGACTATTCTACAAAAGGGATTTTTGTCTTTTGTGCTTCTGACTACATTATTTCTAATCATCTTCAGAAGTCTTTTTCAGCTTAAATTTTGTTCAAAGCAGTACTACCATGTGAAAAACCTTCCTTTACTAAATTGACTGCATTTGTTTTCTAACTCTACTCAAGAATGGAGTTCACAGCACAGTTAAAAAGAACTAGGACTTTATTTTTCTTTCTTTCTTTTTAATTAAAATATTGAGAGAGCACCAGTTGAATCCCACGAAGTAATCTCCCTAATCTTGACTCAGAATATATTAGAACACTGGGTTCACTTTATGCCTAAAGAGTTTTCATGATAATATTTATATAATTAAAGTTACGAGGATACTTTTTTGGGTGATCAAAGTCAAAATAGTTTAATTTCACAGTTTCAAAAGGATGTAATGTGGCAGTTATAAATATTAACTGCCATACTATAATGTGATATAGGAGGTCCAGCACAAATGAAGTTTCTCAGAACCTAGAGAAAAATAACATGAAGTGCCAAGTGAAACACAGAAGAAAAAGTAGTTGTGAAAGATTCGTGAAATAAAACTTACTAATATTTTCGATAAAATTATTGAATAAATATATCAACCCTATGTACAACTTCAGTGTAAGAAGCAATTGATTTCATAACTTATGAATATTTGAACAGTTTTCAGCTCAGAATTTCCATTTGCAACTTGCTAAGATGAACACTCTGGGACTGGAAATAAATATCAAGGAAAACTTTACCAACAAAATCTTATCTCATTTCAACACAATAAAAAAAATAAGTTATGTAAGTTGGCTCACTTAGTCATTATAATGATTTGAGTTTTTACAGCACAAAGACTTTAGGAAGTACGGCATTTCATGTTCAACTCACTTTTATGCCCAACCATAAGCTGTATTTCCTGTTGGCATAATGATAAAATACTTCTAAAGAATGTTGAAATTTGTAAAGATACATTAGACTTTAAAATTTCCTGTAAGAGAGACATGTATTGTTTAGTTCATTTTTTTTTTTCATTTATCTTCAGAAGCTTTAGAAGTCTTCAATGTCTTGTCATTGTTCCAGCAAAAGTATAAATCAGTTAGAGATGTTTGAGGCGCAATGCTGTTTTGGCAAAACTCTAGTTTAGTGTCTCGAATTTCAATTTCTATAAGAAACTAAAAAAGAAAGAAGAAGCAGAAATGAAAAAGACCAAATATTCCCAATAACAAATTATCCCCAGGAAAATAAGAGAAGAAATAATTCTGTCAAACATCCTTCCCCTTTTTAGTGGGCCTCCCCCTGGAATCATGCTGCTTATCTGAAAGCACTTGACTTCTCAGACACATTTGTAGGTTCCCCATCATTAAAGACAGTTAACATAATATGTTTTAGCTGCTATTACAAGGAAATGGTCTTCAGACAGAAATGCATATGCTGCCTCATATTTTGATATGGAAAATGGATCATTCAAATTATTTCCAAAGAATGTTAAGTGTCATAGAGGTTAATAATCACTATCTACATTTTTACCAACTACATAAATGTTAATTATTTGTCTACAGCTTTCATTATCTTCTGAGTATAAATTTATGCAACTTTCAATTTGTTGTTATTTTTATAAAATGGATGGTTGAAATCATGTATAGTATTTTCCTTTCCTAGAACTCAAGATTATTAGGGTTAACAACATCGTTCTACAGAATTTGTTTTACAGAATGACTGCAAATCTATACTATGTTAACCAAGACAGCAAATGCAGGAGCATGACTTCAGCTATAATGACCAACATTATGTCTTACACCAAGGTATTTTTATTCTCCATTCTATTCCTAATACTCTAAAGGCTGTGGCAAACTCCATTACCACTTCTTTGATGGATAAATAGTTCACAGCCCTCAAAATTCATTTGAGGGGATAAATAGATAAATAAAAACTAATTGCATTTATCTTTTTAAAGTCAATAGTGAAGCAAAGAGGTTGCTGGTGTCACTGAATTGAGCTGTACAGATACAGCTGCAGAAGATATGACCAGAAATATTATTCTGAATAATATTTCATTATTTTGATATACTTCTAGATAAAAAAAGAGTACAAGAAAGTTGTAAAATATACCAGCATGTATGTTTTCATAGTCCATTATAGTTCATGAAGGAAAATATAGAGCAATAAACATGAAGTAGATATGGAAAAACTAAGTAGATAGTAATTATTATTATTATTATTATTATTTTTTTTTTAAACCATTCAAACTTCCTTCTAGAAACTGTAGGACTGCTTTGTAGAGTAGTTTACAATCTAGACACTGTAAATTGTTCAGCATCATTTTTCCCTTCTATATATGAAAAACATTTAGAAACAACTCAAATAAGCATTTAAAATTTTTATTTTCAAGAGACTTTTTCTATAAATGTTAGTCTGTTTGTTAGCTTTTCTTCAAATCAATATATTTTCAAGAATCTATTCCTCTTCCAGTTGTACATGAAGCTCAAGGTAGCTGTTTTTCAATTTTGCTGCATTTAATTGAGCTATGAAACATAAATTCAGCTTTGCTCGCCTCCTAGATATTTCCTTTCAGTGAGATTACTTCTGAGAAGCACAGCCGTGTCTTTGACTGCAATGCAGTTGAGCCAGATTCAGCATTTCGATCTCCCTAAGCTTCCTGCAAGCTGAGATCGTATTTAAAGTGACCTTTGTGTTCAAATTCTCTGTTATGAAACTCAAATTCTCTGTTATGTGTGTTAGGATTTGTGTTCTGATGCACTCACTACAGCTCTGCAGTTCAACTCCTTTTAAGCAAAGGAGGAAATACTCAGTGAATGGTCAAATGCAATCAAGATAAATGGGAAAGGCCTACCTGCTTTGTTTTACATTATTGCAAGGACAGACAGCATGACGGATGGTTGAAATGTACATTTGACTTGGACATTTGATTTAACTGTTCCTCACTTTTGCAAATTCTAGGACTAGATGCCTAAAGAGACAGGCAGTGCCAAGTCCCAACCCAACATGCAAAATCTTCAATATTGATACCAAGATTTCAATGCCATGGCTCTCTCCCACAGATGTCAATTGGATAGCCACAATACCTGGACTTTAAAATGAGCTGCAGAGAACATATGTCAGTCTGACACATGAGGTGAAAAAAATAAGAAGCATGAGCTTGACAGAAAAACCATTTAAGAAGCAGACAACAAATGAAAGATGAGGTGACCATTTTATTCTGACAGGAGACACCAACTAACAGCTTATAATAAGCAAAATAAGCTAGCTAGATAGAAAATACATTCAAATAAAATATAATGCAGGAAATTGCATTTTGATGCTAAATTTACATGTATAAGAAAACTTTTATACATTTTTTTTTTTCAAAAATTATCAGTGGCTATATACCTTATTCACACTGACCCAACAAGCCCATTCTACATGCTGTATTCACTATCCTACACAAAAACAAGTTAACTGTTTGTGTCTTACAGAATTTTTTATCTCTCTGTTGGACAATTCCTAAATTTTCCCAGTGCTACTGGCATCAAATTCTTTCAATTCATCACTGAATCTGAAGTTTTGTATTGCAACACTGTGCAAAGTGGTATGGGAATAAGTAACAAAAAAAAAAATCTATACATATAGAAATTGCATCAGAGGTAAACAGTTAAGTTATGAGGAAAGGAATTGGATTTAAAAACTTAACAACGAGCTAAGTTGTACATATTTTAATTTTGGAATGAGCTGCTGGCACATTCAAAAAATTAAAATCCTGTATTTTGGAAAAGACTTTTCATTACAGTGACCTAGTTTACAGATTTCTATAAAACAGACTCTGTTACAGAAACATGTTGCAGAAACAAATTCATTTATATCATGCAGAATCAAATTCTGATCACATAAGTACCAGCAACTATTCGTGACTTCATTAAGAAATATTAATCTTTTCCTAGAATAAATATACAAGTCCATATTTCATTCTCATCAACAATCCCTCTGTTACATTTAAAAGACTCATACAAGCCAGAAAGCATTATGGCAACATTTTGTAACCAAAGTGTTGCTACTGTACTACACAACATAATGCTACTGCTAGCACGCTTAGAAAAATACTCCAGCACAGCCTTTGCCTATAAGAGACAACTGATGGGAGTTTCAGGTGACTAGTGCAAGAACTCATAAACACTATCCTGAAAGCTCCATGTACAGAATAGATTAGGTACTGTATTACAGAAGAGTAGCAGTTCCACAGCTGCAGTTGTGATGAGGTGTTTTTTTCCCAGTTGCTACAGGTATTTTATCAAATAAAGTAAATTCTCACAAGTGCTTGCTAAAAGCCAAGAATGCTTTTGAAATGTGGCTGCAATAGGAAGTATGTAACTCTGAGGAGAACCTAAGGAACAACCATAAGGATTACTCACTAGGAAAGTGAATAAAAGAAGAGGAATTCAGGTTCTAAATACTTCAGTGATTAAAATAGCTATCCTTGGCTAAAATATGACCTGCTGCATTTAATTTCAGGGATTGAATGCCCCCCCCCCCCCTTTTTTTTTTCCTGCATACATTCCACCAATCTGCATGTGTTCCACATCCCTTCCTCCTATTTGATCACTCCTATCAGATCATGCAGTTAGCTGAACAGAACATGTTTTATCTGAAGAAACTATTTGATCAAATGAAAACATTCAGTGAAATAACCATCACATCCTATTGCCAACATATTTCACAGTCTCAAACTTACACTGGAAAAGATCAACAAGTTCCACACAGTGCAGATGAAATTCTCGAGCTTCCCAGTTATGTGTTTCTCTATAGAATTTTAACAGATGGGAATCTCAGTGGAGAAAGTCTCAGTTTTAGAAGAAATTTTCCCAAGTGCTGACTGAGCAAACGGCAACTTGATTCTTGCCAGAACTTCACATTGAATAAATATGTTTAAAATACTGAAAAATAAAAGTAGAAAAAGGTGTTTCCAATGTGGATGAAAATTTTTAGAAAGTTGATTTTACTCAATATTTTGATATAAATTTGGCTTAAAAAATGTCCACATAATTTTATAAGAATTGAAAGTACAGGCTTCTCATATAATCAGATAGGTCTTTCAGCAAAACATCTCTCTGTTGCACTAGGATTGCACTGGTAAGACAATGAAAACAAATGTCTATAGCAGATCTTGAGACAAATTTGGGAAAGTGGAAGTATTTAAAACTTCAGGGTCTCCATGTTGCAGCTCGAATCAAGCATCTATTCCCAGAGACACCATCCAGAGTCTTTATGGAAAAAAAAAAAAAAAGACCATTTATTAAGACAGGAAAAACAGACAGCATTGAGTATTTATTTCCAAGTTTATTTTCAGATAGCTCTAATTGCTTTGAGTATTTAGAAGACAAGAATGTGTTAATTAATGTATACTATACATATGGTAATCCAAGAACCTCGGGTAGGAAGGGGAATGTGAAACACTAACTCACAGCTAGAAAGTTCCACTTTCCAAAGCCTAAATAAAACTGATTAAGAAATGCAGCTTTGCCTTGCAAAGGAATAATAACAAAATACTTTCTCTTTAAATCTTAATTAGTGGTACAAACAATTCCTGCTAAATTCACTCACCTAGACTGAGGGAGAATCCTAAATACTGAATATTAAAAAGCTTCAACAAGCATAGGTATTACCCATCATATTACTTAGAGAGTATGCTACCTTAGATGATATACATGAGCTGGATTAACAGTTGATACCACAGGGAACAGAAGAGGAGAAAAAACAAACAACAACAACAAAAAACTTTTGATAGCAAAAAGCATTTTTGCATGCATTGAGTTGATGTGGAGCTCAGCTAGGGTTTTGGGAAGTACTCCAGTTCTATATCAGTGAATGATAGTAAAATATATATATATATACATATATATATGTATGCCGAGGCGATCGGCTCCGGGGCAGACGCGTTCTGCAGCGGAGCGGGGGATCGGGCCAGGCAGGGCAAATTTTCCGGCATCGAGCCTACTCGAGGGAGCCGCCAGGACCCAGCCCTCGTGAGGGAGGCTGACGAGGCGTAGGCGGAGCCAGCAGCGCCCCCTCCCCGGCCGTTCAAAAGCAGCCCCTAGGGAGCGCGAGCGACCAGGACGGGCAAACAGGGCGGGGCGCGTCAGAAGGGAGTGGCGAGGCAGTTAGCGCGGCAGTTCGAGCAGGAAGGACAGAGCGCTCTCCCCCGCCCATACATAACACCTCCTAACACCTCCTCAACGACAGCCGTTAGCGAGGCGATAATGGTCTCCACCAGGCACGGTGCGCTCTCCAGGAAGTCGGTACACACCCAGACCGACTACCCGTTAAAGAATGCAGCAATTCAGGTCACCAGATGCAGGGAGTGTCAGAGCCTGCTGCTGCTATCGGCGGGAGGCAGAGATACTGTGTGCGTGAGGTGCGAGCAGGTGGATGACCTGGTCCGCATGGTGGCGGAGCTCAAGGAGGAGGTGGAGAGGTTGAGGGATATCAGGGAGTGTGAGCGGGAGATAGACTGGTGGAGTAACTCCCTGCAGGGCCTCAAGGAGAGGTACCGGGGTGAGACACCCCAAATGGGGGTGGACCCCCTGCCCTGTCGCTGTCGGGCAGAGGGAGGGGACCTAAGAGTTGAGGAGGAATGGAAACAGGTCCCTGCTCGACATCGCAGGCGATGCCCTCCCCTTCTGGCCCTACCTTCCCAGGTGCCCTTACGGAACAGGTTTGAGGCCTTGGAGCTCAAGAGACGGGTGGGTGAGGAAGAGGTAGCAAGTGTTCCCAGGAGGATGCCTAGGGCGAGGAGGTCGACTCCACGCCTCAGGACTGCCTCCATCAAGAAAGACAGGAGGGTTATTGTTGTGGGAGACTCTATTCTCAGGGGAACAGAGGGCCCTATTTGTCGGCCTGACCCTACCCGTAGGGAAGTCTGCTGCCTCCCTGGGGCCAGGGTCAGGGATGTTGCCAGGAAGCTTCCCAACCTGGTACGCCCCTCTGATTATTATCCTCTTTTGATAATCCAGGCAGGCAGTGACAACATTGAAGAGAGAAGCCTGAAGGCTATCAAAAGAGACTTTAGGGGGCTGGGACGGTTAGTGGATGGAGCAGGAGCACAGGTGGTGTTTTCATCCATCCCTACGGTGGCAGGGAGAGGTACGGAGAGGACATGGAAAGCCCACCTGTTAAACACGTGGCTCCGGGGCTGGTGCCAACGAAGAAATCTTGGGTTTTTCGACCATGGGGCACTTTACTCAGCACCCGGCCTGATGGCCGTAGACGGGTCCCTATCCTTTAGGGGAAAAAGGATCCTGGGCCAGGAGCTGGCAGGGCTCATTGATAGGGCTTTAAACTAGGTCAGAAGGGGGAAGGAAGCATGGATTGTTGGGGCTGTGCCAGGGGGAACAATGGCAAGGCTGGGGGATAAGGTAAAGGCCCAGCTGAAGTGCATCTACACCAATGCACGCAGCATGGGTAACAAACAGGAGGAGCTGGAAGCCATCGTGCAGCGGGCAAGCTACGACTTGGTTGCCATCACGGAGACGTGGTGGGACCAGTCTTATGACTGGAGTGCTGCGATGCCTGGCTATAAGCTCTTCAGAAGGGACAGGCAGCACAGAAGGGGTGGTGGAGTGGCTCTCTATATTAGAGAGTCTTTCGATGTTGTAGAACTCGAGGCTAGGAATTACAAGGTCGAGTCCCTTTGGGTTAGGATTGGCGGGGTCAACAAAGCTAGTGTCCTGGTCGGGGTCTGCTATAGACCACCGAACCAGGATGAGGAGACAGACGAGGAGTTCTACAGGCAGCTGACAGAAGTTGCGAAATCTTCAGCGCTTGTACTTGTGGGGGACTTCAACTTCCCTGACATATCCTGGAAACACAACACAGCCCAGAGAAAGCAGTCTAGGAGGTTTCTGGAGAGCGTGGAAGATAGCTTCCTGACGCAGCTGGTTAGTGAGTCTACCAGGGGTGGAGCCCCGCTAGACCTTCTCTTCACAAACAGAGAAGGACTGGTGGAGGATGTGATTGTCGGGAGCTGTCTTGGGCAGAATGACCACAAAATGGTGGAGTTCACTATTCTTGGCGAGGCCAGGAAGGGGACCAGTAAAACTGCTGTATTGGACTTTCGGAGGGCTGACTTTGGGCTGCTCAGGACACTAGTTGGTGGAGTTCCTTGGGAGGTGGTTCTAAAGGGCAGAGGGGTCCAGGAAGGCTGGGAGCTCTTCAAGAGGGAAATCCTAATGGCGCAAGAGCGGTCTGTCCCCATGTGCCCAAAGATGAGCCAGCGGGGAAGAAGACCAGCCTGGTTCAACAGAGAATTGTGGCTTGAGCTTAGGAGAAAAAAGAGGGTTTATAATCTTTGGAAAAGTGGGCAGGCCACTAGGGAGGACTATAAGGATGTAGCGAGGCTGTGCAGGGACAAAATTAGAAAGGCCAAAGCTCATCTGGAGCTCAATCTGGCTACTGCTGTTAAAGATAACAAAAAAACGTTTTTACAAATACATCAACACAAAAAGGAGGACTAAGGAGAATCTCCATCCTTTACTGGATGCAGGGGGAAACTTAATTACAAGAGATGAGGAAAAGGCGGAGGTGCTCAATGCCTTCTTTGCCTCAGTCTTTAGCGGCAATACCAGTTGTTCTCTGGATACCCAGTACCCTGAGCTGGTGGAAGGGGATGGGGAGTAGGATGTGGCCCTCACCATCCATGAAGAACTGGTTGGTGACCTGCTACGGCACTTGGATGTGCGCAAGTCGATGGGGCCGGATGGGATCCACCCAAGGGTACTGAGAGAACTGGCAGAGGTGCTGGCCAAGCCCCTATCCATCATTTATCAACAGTCCTGGCTATCGGGGGAGGTCCCAGCTGACTGGCGGCTAGCAAATGTGACGCCCATCTACAAGAAGGGCCGGAGGGCAGACCCGGGGAACTATAGGCCTGTCAGTTTGACCTCAGTGCCAGGGAAGCTCATGGAGCAGATCCTCTTGAGAGTCATCATGCGGCACTTGAAGGGCAAGCAGGCGATCAGGCCCAGTCAGCATGGGTTTATGGAAGGCAGATCCTGCTTGACGAACCTGATCTCCTTCTATGACAAAGTGACGCGCTGGGTGGATGAGGGAAAGGCTGTGGATGTGGTCTACCTTGACTTCAGCAAGGCTTTTGACACCGTCTCCCACAGCATTCTCCTCAAGAAACTGGCTGCTCTTGGCTTGGACTGGCGCACGCTTCGTTGGGTTAGAAACTGGCTGGATAGCCGGGCCCAAAGAGTCGTGGTGAATGGAGTCAAATCCAGTTGGAGGCCGGTCACTAGTGGCCTCCCCCAGGGCTCGGTGCTGGGGCCGGTCCTCTTTAATATCTTCATCAATGATCTGGACAAGGGCATTGAGTGCACCCTCAGTAAGTTTGCAGATGACACCAAGCTAGGCGCATGTGTCGATCTGCTCGAGGGTAGGAAAGCTCTGCAGGAGGATCTGGATAGGCTGCACCAATGGGCTGAGGCCAACTGCATGAAGTTTAACAAGGCCAAGTGCCGGGTCCTGCACCTGGGGCGCAATAACCCCAAGCAGAGCTACAGGCTGGGAGATGAGTGGTTGGAGAGCTGCCTGTCAGAGAAGGACCTGGGAGTGATGGTGGACAGTCGGCAGAATATGAGCCAGCAGTTTGCTCAGGTGGTCAAGAAGGCCAACGGCATCCTGGCTTGTATCAGAAACAGTGTGACTAGCAGGGCTAGGGAGGTGATTGTCCCCCTGTACTCGGCACTGGTGAGGCCACACCTCGAGTATTGTGTTCAGTTTTGCGCCCCTCGCTACAGGAAGGACATGGAGGTGCTTGAGTGGGTCCAGAGAAGGGCGATGAAGCTGGTGAGGGGCTTGGAGAACAAGTCCTACGAGGAGCGGCTGAAGGAGCTGGGCTTGTTCAGCCTGGAGAAGAGGAGGCTCAGGGGCGACCTTATCACTCTCTACAGATACCTTAAAGGAGGCTGTAATGAGGTGGGAGTTGGTCTGTTCTCCCACGTGCCTGGTGACAGGACGAGGGGGAATGGGCTTAAGTTGCGCCAGGGGATTTTTAGGTTAGAAGTTAGGAAGAACTTCTTCACTGAAAGGGTTGTTAGGCACTGGAACAGGCCGCCCAGGGAGGTGGTGGAGTCACCATCCCTGGAGGTCTTTAAAAGACGTTTAGATGTAGAGCTCAGGGATATGGTTTAGTGGGGACTGTTAGGGTTAGGTTAGAGGTTGGACTTGATGATCTTGAGGTCTCTTCCAACCTAGAAATTCTGTGATATGTATGTATATGTATACGTATGTATATATATATATATGTATATATATGTATTTCTAAGAAATACAACTTAGGACAGCCTGAAGATCTAAAGGTATCAGTGAGGAAACAGAATAGAAATGGTCCATATGAAAAATACTATATGTATTAGAGTTTTACAGAGGACCATTTTAACTATAACACTATTATAAGTGTAAAAGAAACCCTTATTTCTTTTGAAGCACAACTTAATGTAATCTCTGAACATACAATGAAAGGAATGAAGATAAAAATCAATGATGATGAACACAGCTATGCCCACATCATACACAGCAGGAAAGAAAAAAATGTAAATGGAAAACATAAAACTCCATAATTGGTGAAGAAATATTAGTCTATTGCATAACAAGAATAATTAATTACATATATAGTTTGACATAAATTTCATTGAAAATGCTTTAATGTTAAACTTAAGTCTGTAAAGACAAAAGATAAGTGTCAAGAAATAAAAACATGATGAAGATATATAAACAAGTAAAAGCTCATCTTTTCCTTTGCAAGTAGGGAAATTTCATAAAGAAAAGTTTAAAAAGTTTAAATCATGTATTAAAAGTTTATATTATATATTAAAGTTTAAAAGTTTAAATTTATAAAGTTAGTACTCCTTGAAATATAAAGCAGAAGTAGAACAAGGACAACATTTTGTATTATGACTCTGCAAATGCTCAAAGATATTCTAAATCAGTAATATAAAATTAGTACAGAACTATGTGGTGAAAAAAGTTACATACTGACTCTTAATTATTGTTCTGCTTTTACAGAGATACCATTGTTAGTGAATACAAATGTGGAGGACAGAGGGAAAAATGATAGGGCTCATGAATCATAGTAATTACAGATAATGAACTATTCCAGATTGGAATGTTTTCAGAATATTGAACTTATTTCTACAGTCACACAGATCTGTGGAAAGACACTGAAAGTGTCAGATGAATATTCTGAAAGGGAGAAGAAAGGAACAAACTTGAATCCTTTTTGGGAGATACTACATTATAAGACAGGACTCTTAAAATGTCAGCTGGAAAACTAACATGAAACTTGAAGCAACTTTTAAAGTAAGACTGTGTACTCACTATAGCTAATAAATATAGTTATCCTACTTTTCTAAGCATTGTGGGAAAAAAATCAAATAGGAACCCATTGTACAGGGATAACTGTCACACAAGCTGGAACTCAGCCACAAGGCAGCCACATACACAAATACAATGATGTAGCATGGGAACAAGGCAATTCTTTACCATAAAGATGCTCCTTGTTACTTCTTATTATATATTAAAAAAAAGGTCAGACCCACTGAAAACACCAAGCTTCTTCAAAGGAGAATAAAAGTGCTTCAGTCTAATACAAAGCAGAACTCATGGGAACACCAGAGTTCAGATAGCCCAAGTCAAGAAAGCTGAGCATTGTTCCTCGGAAGAAACTAACATTAATGCTGCTTTCAATAGTGATAGTTATCATAACATTGCAAGAAGAGAGACAACACCTTGAACAGTCTCAAAAGCTTAACATATACATGTAAGCATAAGGAAGTCCTAGAAAACTATGCAATGGCACCCCTTGTGAAGGGCTTTACCTCTCTAGTCTAGTCTCTAGTCATTGACACTTCAGTGTCCACTCACTCTTGATCCTTCACTAACAAAATTTCACTCTAAATAATTTTATAATTTATATTTTCAAACTTCCCTAGAGTAGGGGCACAGATTCTAGACTTCCGATGTCCCACCTTACTCAAGTGAACAGACTGTTAGCACACCCAGTGTTCCTCAGACAGAAAAAAAAAATGCCTAACCTGATGCTTCTCCAGCCCTTCTCCAATACAGCGATGGTAAGACAGGTTGTGGTGCAGTAAACTGGATTAACAAAGCTATTGCCATTGTGACCTCCCAATAATGAACTTACACAACTAGTCCTGCAGTTGTCCAACCAGTGTTGAGATTCAAATTGTGGGATGGATCTAGTCTCCTGCATCAGTTAGCTCCACAGCTAAGTAGGCAATACTTAGTTTATGTCCTTATCAGGATGCTCAAACCTCTAGTTCCTAAATGGAACAAATTAGGGGACAAACTCCCCCAAATCCTTGATAAATCACTAGGTTAGTGACCCAGTGATTCTTACACCCCAAAAAGACCCCTTTCAGCAAATTTCAGTGATTTATTTATTTATTTAAAATCAGGTACTGCAGAGAGAAGAAAGGAGGATAGGGTATTCAATGTTCCACAGTTGTTCAACAGTTGTTCACAGCAGAGCTAGAATTTATATACTAAAGCTGAAATGGATACCCTTGAAATGTCATGTTCAGTACCTTAACTTTCTTTCAGAATACCAAAGCAGTTCTTCCTTCACTGATCATTTTCACATATGGGATTTAATCTCTGCTGCAATCACAAGCCTCTTAGGACATAATGCATGAGCTCACAGCAATATTGAAACAGCTTTTGCAATGAATTATCCAAAAAGGCTCATTGAATTGCTTTGTTCATCCTCTCCAGCATCATTCCATTTATTTCCTCCAAATAGTCCACATTTATACTCATGAACAAAAACTCTACTAAACTTTCCCATTTCTTCTCTCATTTTCTCTGTGATGGTATGCTCATCCTTCCATTATCCCCCTGCATCTCAAGATTGAAGGTTTCATGTGGGGAAAGACAGAGGTGGCACAGTGAGCCATCTGAATCTCAAGTGCAGATAAAAGAAGGACTGTAATGCTGATGGATCCTCTACACATCTATTTGCAGGTTTGGGGTCACTTTTATACATTCACCAGTGTTTTCCACCTTGGTGTTCCCCCTTTCACTAATGCACAACTCCACATTGCATCCAAATCTACTGAAGTGTGTGTCATTTAGGCTGGATGTCTGCTCTTTGTTCCATCTGTTATCCCCAAAACTGGTTTTGGCCAGCCTGCAAGGCTACATTCCCCTTCTGAACAATATTTGGCTATTACAAAGTTATTTACAGCCTTGGGGCTATCACCCTTACCAGTACATGATCGTACCTCCTATCAGCCTCTGCTGTCATCCTATTGCATAACAGTATTCCTCTGCTCTGCATCCTATGCTAAGGCTATTATCAATGTGGCCCATTTTACAGAGAATCACCACTTGTTATTGTCTATTGGGTACAAATATATAATGATAATTTCAGCTATTCCGCACAATTGGATGAAGCTAAACAAAAACTAAAACTTAAGGTACTTTAGGTACTTAATAATTACCTAGCCAACAATTGCTGTTACAGCTAAACAAGCTGAAATATGTTTGGAAGCAGACATGACAGGTCCCAAGGCCTGTGTGGTTAGCAGTGCTAGCACAGAGCCTGTGACCTATTACAAACAATGGCAACAACATCAATTCCTAGGCTAGAAGGGGCTACAACACTGCATTATAAATAAATACATAAATAAATAACTTTTGGGACTGGAACTCCAAGTTTATGGAACCCTTTTTTTCCCACATAAAAGAACTACCCAGCTGTTCTTGCAGATGCAAGATATTCCTCTTCGACTTGCTGTCTATTAGAAAGAAGGCAATGTGCTGGTACCTATATATAAATATGTCAAGCAGTCACTGACTGGAAAGTGTTTGGTAAGACACAGGATGCTCTATGCTGATGACCTGAAATCTAACAAGGTATCTGTATGTGGTCAGTGGAATACTGCTAAAGAGCGATCAGAATGCCTTATAAGATCATTAGGATTTTTTTTTTTCTTTTGTCCTCTGAATGATGTTTCAGAAACATTAGGTTTTCTGTACTACATCAGTGAAGAATAGAAAGACATAGTAAATGTAAGGCTAAGAAATGTACATAGAATAAACCTAGTACTTGCTAAAGTACACAACTCATTGTTTTACTTAAGATTTGAGTACATAAGACTGTCCATGTGTTTTAGCCACACTATGGAATGAAAGATCTAGTGACTTTATCTCTCTCCCTCAAACACAGGAGAATAGCATTTAAGAGGCTAATAGGTATTCATATTGAGACAAAGTATGGAAAGAAATTTTTCTGATGTATTAATGGCTTTTATAAAGTTGTCAAGCCATCACGTTTAGTGAAATTACATATCAGCACCCAAAACTCAAAGGTGCTTCATGGCTGCTTAGTATCTTTGTTCTTAATAAGGTGGCTTTTCCTGTTAATTTCCTCAGTGCATTTATCTGTTTGACTAATCTCTGTGAAAACTGGCATTGCTTTTTCTAACTTCCAGTCTTCTGGAAGTGAACTATTTTCAAAGGAGAGGTCACATGTACCAGAGACCACAGTTTAACTGTTTTGTTCCTGACTTTTTAAAAAATACTTGTGCTTTCCCTAACTGGGGATTCCATGAAGCAATGGCTGCTCATGACCAAACAGTTAGATGCACTTGACAGTGTGGCAAGCATTTCCAAGCATTCTATGCATACAACTACAGAGTTTGTGCTACAGACCAATGAACTTAGTCAAATCTTTTCCACTGATTTTGATGTGCTTTTTCTATTAGTTCCTGTTCTCTTAACATAATACCTTCTCAGGACAAGCCACGAATCTGGGGATTTTTGCTACTCTGGAACTATATATTTAGAGAGAGGCACACAAATCATGCAAACACAAATGCTCAATTACTGGATTTTTTTTCTGCATTATTATTTCACAGAATGTTCTTTCAATTGAAATATTTTTTCTTCATCTTTTGACTTTTTTTTTTCATTTCTACTCATGTTTTTTTAATGATTTTAGGTCCAAAAATAAAATGCCTTTTAGCTGAGTTCACTTCAGTTTCTTCTGGTATAGTAACATATCAAGATTTCATTACCATTTTTACTCTGCTTTTAATGCTATTTGAATCATTAATAATTTAACATTTTCAAAATATGACCTATTTTCCTAGTGTAGACAAGCCTATAACATCAGTTATCTATGAAGAAAAATAAGTCAATTCAGTTATGCAAATAGCAAAAGAAAAAGAGGACTGGGTTTCTATGCAATATGACTTACATTTCTAATAAGTTGCAAGAAGATAAAGCATAATGGGAATATAAGAGAGAATGATCAGAGGAACCCTTATAAATAGATGGTCTGAGATATCCAATATTATTTGGAGAAGTCAGCAAGCACTTGGATAAGCAACACTGCAATCAGTCTAAAGGGTACGTCTTCTTACAAAATCTCTGTAGCAGAAGTTTCTGTACCAAGCTCTAGCATCTTCAGGGCATTTTAAACAAACTTTAAGTCATTTCCCCCTCTACAGGTTATGCACCTTATACATTTAAAATTGACCCTTAAAATTAAGATCTTCTTAGTCTTCTTTCCTTCCTTCCACAAGTACATATAATGACACTATTTTATTTTGATTATTCCCACCAACCTTTCCAGGACACAGCTATCTGTATTTTGTTTAAGTTCTGTTAGTTGTCATTGCTGACCAGCAGGAGATGTAAATCAGTGCAAGTAACATCAGAAGATCATCAGACAGTTGGTGACCAAAACGCCAGAGGATGATACTAAAGACTGAGAAGAGTGGTAGGGGGAGAAGGAAAGGGATTCATCTAAAATGTCTTGAATCTTTTCTCTCTCACACACCTAAGATAAGAAATAACCAATTCAAGAGACAGTATTCCAGTATTTTTGTATATTAGGAATTAAATTTGTCAAATACAGTTTAGCCGTAGTCAAGAAAAGCAATTAGGAATTACTAGAAAATGAAAATAAAACAAAACCGGAAAAGGCATAGATACATATCTATTATGTGCCTGTATTTTGAATTCTGCAGTTCACAAAAGAAGATAGAAGAAGGGTTGTTTTGGCTGTAGAATACTTGTGTATAAAGAAAAGAGATGACTGAAGGGACATCTGGCCACTGATCCCAATATCTTTTTTTAGCCTGATGATACCAACTGATGTTGGGAAGTTGTATGTTCCATGAGTTAAGGAAAAGTTAAGGAAAAACACCACACTCACTAAATAGTTTTTTTTGAAATGGTGTCTTGAATATGGGCAACTTCTGGTGTTACGATATAATCATTATCATAGAAATTTGGCAATTAATACAAAAATGCAGCACAGGTTGATGAGACAAAGCTCATCGACCAGTGACTGTTGGAAGCTAGGAATTCATAACTAAAAATGGGAAACTAACCTTCCACTAGCTATACTTCTCTCTCAGATCCCCTTAGTTTTATGGAGTTATTAAAGTCAGTGAGCTTAAATAGATCTTATATGAGATTATTAAAGTCTTCATTAGGAACAATTTTATTCTATAGAACATTTAAAGATTCTAGAAACACACCTTAGGAGAATGTAAACAACTGGATAATGCTACAAAGAGCCAGATTCATGTAAGTTCTTCCTTATGAATAAAGGTCAAAAACAGCTGACAAAAACTTTATTGACCTGTGTAATGCTGATGTGCTAAATGGGTTACTAATACCACGTGACAACAAATTAGCTTGGAAATTAGGGGTGGGGGGAAAGTAACTGTCTCAACACTACTTCCTGAGCAGATCAACAGAAATTATAGGGCAAAGAATGCTAAGCAGAATTTTAAGGAACAGTATAATTATTTTCATGGCTACTGGCCCCATATCTTTGAAGTTTAGAATATTTCACTTCAGTGAAATAGGAAAGAGGATATGGAGTGGTTAAAAAAAAAAAATAAAAAAAATCTAAATTGCCTCGTTACAGGAAACCAGTAAAAACTCATGTACTTGTCTGGAAGTATTTAAAAGTCTTTTGTTTTGTTTTGTTTGTTTTTGTTATTAAAACTTCTCTAAGGACCAAGAAAGATCATGGTGAGACTTAAGAAAGAGGACAAATAACCTAACTTATCTTAGAATTCATATCTTTAAGATGCCGATAATTATAATCAGATGACAGATTTTAAAGCTGAGTATGCTGTTTTTTTCTTGTAGGTTTAAATGTGTTGAATAATTGGTCTAAGGCTCTCTGCACTAGAATACACCCACAGAAATAAAGATAGAATGAATGCATCAGTTATGCCTGAGGTATCCCCTAATCCTTTCCATCACTTCCTGTTTGTTCAAAATTGGCTATTAAAATGAAGGATTGTCCTACATAATTCCCCCACCTCACTTAAAAGACTGCACTAGAACACTGATGTGCAAAATAGAGCAGTGTTCCAAATCAGTTTTCTTTGCAAGAAAGCAAGAAAGTCACATTGTTTTCTCTTTTCAGCGCTGAAACTACAGTCCCAGGATGCTCAGCCATCCATGCCTGGTGTCTGATTCAAGAATAGCACAAATTTCTGCCCTCCTCCCCCCCTCTCATCCAAACACACACACACGCTTATCTTCTTTACCTTTCTCTCACTTTTAGTAAGGCTCTGTCAGAGGAAGATGTGAAAGTACCACACTCTTTGCTGTACCTCTTTATGTTCATTTTCAACGCAAATAGATAGGGAGAAATCAGCCAAGAAGAGGTCCACAATGATTTAAAAAACAGCCTCTGTCATATGGATAAAAATCTTATCACCAAAACAGTTGCCTTACTTCCAAGACTTTTGTTGTCCTTGGGGATTCCACTTTTTAAATAATTTCTTAACAAAGATTATGATAAACTTTTGAAAGATTTTTAGATTATGCAATAAGCTCTTGCCCTGCCTTATGTTACTCCTTTGGAGTGTTTTATTTTTAGAGCCACATCAACTTCTTTTTCAATGAAAAACAGATTTCTAGTATTTTCTTTTCTTGCTCACTGCCTGGAGACACAACTCAATGAATCTAAATGATGCATGAGGTTTCACTTTTCCTGACCCATCACCAACTTCTTCTATTACTACTGCTGTTGATGTTACTTTGCCTGGGAAGAAAACAGAAAAACTCCAGAAGCCAGTTTTTTCATCCATTTCTGGTGAAATGCTATCTTTGGACTTTCTGGCCCTGCCCGTCTTGTATTTTATAATGGTCTGACTATATTGTTTAACCATTTAATTTGCTACCAGCACAGAAATGACAGTAGCACCCCTACTGCAGTTGACATTTGTATTTATATAAAAGGGCTTTAAACTGACAGAGCTGTTTTATGAGGCAGCCACTATAGCAAATGCTGCCACAGAGCGGGGGCTTGGTGGATAGAGACAAATAGGAAGAAAGTGACCAAGGAAGACGTTACTTCCTGGGGCCTAGTTCTCTTATGAATAGGTTATTTTGCTTAATATCTGTTACATTAGTTTGAATTTCCTAAAATAAGGACATTTTTATCAGAAAAGAAGCTGGGGATGTTGGTCAACAGCTGGCTAAACATGAGCCAGCAGTGTGCTCAGGTGGCCAAGAAGGCCACCTGGCCTGCATCAGAAACAAGGTGGTCAGGGAAATGACTGTCCCCTTCTACACACCACGAGTGAGCCCACACCTCACTACAGAATATTGTGTTTTGGGCACGTCACTAAATGTTGAGTTGCTTGAGTGGGGAAGAACAACAAAGCTAGTGAAGGGACCAGAAAACAAGACATATGAGGAGTGGCTGAGGGAATTGTGGCTATTTAGTCTGTAGAAACAGAGGCTGAGAGGAGACCTAATCATTCTCTACACCTGAGAGGAGGCTGCAGTGAGGAGGATGCACGTCTCTTTTCTCATGTGACAAATGATAGGATGTGGGAAATAGCCTCAAGTTGCACCAAGGTAAGGCTTAGATTGGATAGCAGGAAGAATTTCTCCACAGAGAGAGTGGTGAATCATTGGAACCAGCTGCCCGGGGAAGTTGTGGATTCCCCAACTCCGGAAGTACTTAAGGGAAGTGTGGATGTGGCGCTAAGGGACACAGTTTAGTGATGGGACTTGGTAGGTCTGGCTGATGGTTGGGCTTGATGATCTTGAAGGTCTTTTCTAACCTAGATGATTCTATAATTTTAACTGTATTCATATGTTAAAGAAATTCATTCTTACAATACTGAACTGTTGTTGTGCCTCTTTTCTGCTGTTCCTTGCTACATAAGATAATAATCATAAGAGTTGTCAACATATTTAAAGTAATCATATTCAGGTCCAATATACTAGAGAGAACAAGAGAGAAAAAAATAGTTAAGCATGTACATCACTCAATTCTGGTTCAGCTAAGTATTGAATCCTGTTCTTAAATCCTCCTCTAAACTGGGATTTATCACACAGCCAAATATCATCAGTGTTTTTTATGACTATTTTATTGCAATGTACTTTCATTTGGGAGAGGGTTAATTCACTTTAATTTGAAAATTTGAGAATATTAATAAACAAAATGGACAAATAAATGTTTTGGAATAGCCACCAAGGAAGTGACAGAAATATGATGGAGGAAATAAAATGTACTGTCAGAGCTCTGTAATTTTTACCAGCTAGTTTCATACTTTTGTTTCACCTGTATTCCAAGACCTAGACACGTAACTGACATTACTTGTTATCAAAGAAAAGCTATATTCTATTACAAAACCGTTCAACATTATATGGAATCAAGCCCTGTATTTATAATAAATGTCTCCAGTTATACACTCGTAATGTAACCATAATCCAAAATTCTCTTGAAGTATGATCTCAATAATGCATTTTCTCCTGGAAATGCTGATGAATTAAATCTGAGGCTACAAACCAAAATTACATTAATCCATCTTGTAGCATACAGTAATGTAAATCTCCTAACCTCCTCATTTATATTGCTACAAATGTCTCATTAATGTATTATGCCATGAAATTTTGTTCTCTATCCTACACAAGAGCAGTGTAGTAGATAACCCATGTGCAGTGTATTAAGAGAAAGGAGGAAATTACAGTTTTGACACTAAGTGATTTTCACATTTTCCTTCTATGTACTTCTGCTGCAAGTTATCACTTAGGCACTAACACTTCCATTAAACTTTCGAAGAGACTTTCTCTTCTATAGAACTCGTCAAAATGAAGCAAATCACCTGTTACTTTGTTCAGTTTGGTTGCATCTAAGTGCTGTCTCCTGTTTTGTTACTGGTATTGTACATTTTGGAAGAAGGAACTTCTCCATCACACTTGTGTTCTCCGTAGTAACGTGCTTATGGGACTGCTGCAAATAGTAAAAAGGTATGTACTTACATACATTTAGCTGGATAATATCAAGAATTATAAGAGATCTTGGTATCAAAAGGTTATTAGACTTTGCACTGCATTTCATCTCAGATTAGCAAATAATGGAATAACATGTCCTGTGCCTGGAAAGCTATTATTGCACACCTGTCTGCTTTACAGTCTTCACAGTGTATTTTGAACTGGTGCTGGCCAGTGTCTGATACAGGACATGGACTAGCTACAAACAGGTAGTGACTTATGCTCACATGAGGAGACAACTAAAGGCATGAAGTTCTGCAGCAGCCTACTACGGGAGTGTGTAATGTTCCTCCACTACAAAGTTTTGAAAGATAGGTTGGAAAAATGTTGAAATATTTTATAGTGATGGGATAACATGTCTTATTCTGTTGCATTACAAAGGCTGAGAACAGATAATCCCGTAATAGGCTGTTACACTACTCATTATTCTGATGCTATTTATTAGTCATCAGTAAAATATCACTTAATTTAGACAAACAATTTTTGTAGTGGCTACTTTGTAATACTTCCATTAAAAGCTCTTTTACTATATTTTACTAAAAGCTTTCACTGTTGTACTTCAATTTAACAAGCCTCAAAGCATTCACAAATATGTACTCATTGCTGTACAGAATGTGGCGTAATTTAAAGTTCTCATGTTTCCACTGCATACCTTTGATTCTCTGAGAAAAATGCAATAATACTAATATAATAATAATAATAACAATAACAATAATAATAATAATCTATTCTCCCTGTATACCTGGAAGCTGGAAATCAAAACACAGCACGAAAGTCTCCTGCTAATGCTAGGAAAAAACAAACAAACAAACAAACAAACAAACAAAAAACCACATAAAAACACCATATGAATTCAAACTCCTTGGAGAAAGTTGCAAATAAAAGCACACAAAACACTGCCATCATGACTGAGAAGCTATGTGCAGAGCAAGAAAAGTCTGTAACTAAGAGAAAGGCTGCATAAGAGAGGACAGGAAATTTCATCAGTAATATAAAATTTATTTATAATTGTGAAATTCTGACATTTTACCTAAGTCTGATCAAAACACTCCCGTCAAAAACCAACAGGTCATTTGCTTCTGTCACCTGAATCTAGAAGAATGACTGCAAAAAACACAGAGATGCAAATAATAAACAATAAAGACAAATAGAAAATTCTGAAAAACTCTTTTTTTTTTCTTTTTCCTTGTTTTCGTGAAAAACGAGGCCTGGCATGGGAAAGCCTGTCTTCTGTAAAGTATTCTGTGAAGTATCTTTGGTTGAAAAAAAATAGTATGATACTGTTCAAATTAAGAATTTCTAGAACTTTTACAAATGCCTTTAAGTCTTTTCAAATGATTCTGTAATTAATATTACAAAACTATTAGAGAATAGTTAGACAATTACAAAACAATTAGACAATAAAAGTTCCTATACTTACAAACTATATCTAATGTTAGCTGCCTGTACTGTACTAGCTGCATTATAATGTTTATGACTAAAGAAGCTTATGTTCATTTATAGAAAAATTAGTTCCTTCTGTTTATTTGTTATAACAACTCTGTTTCCATAAAATTATGCCTAAGACTTAAAGGCAAAACCTGTCTTTTTATTCACAGTTCTGCCATTTGCTAGTTTTATTTTCCATCTGCTTTAGGTACACACCAACTAAGTTTATTATTATTTCTCACCATTAAGAAAATAAATATATTTAAATCAATAATTATTTTCCCGATATTTTTATTTCTCCTGGAATTCTATTTCAAAAATGAAAGACAAGTGAAACAAACTAAACAAACAAACAAAACAATAAAAACAACAACAAAAGAGGAAAAGTAAGGATGTTGCATTTTTTTTTTCCATTTATCTCTTCATAATTCCCAGAATTTCATCTCTTCAATAAGCAAGATCAAGAAAAAATACCTTTCACATGGCTCTTTTAAAAGGCTAAAAGAACAAAAACACTTTATATGGAATTAAAACAAATAATTTAAAATTACTTATCATGCAGAAAGTTAATGAAAGATCATTTGGCCTTAATGAAATTTATTTTTCTATGTCATCATGCACTAGAATAACTTTACATTTTTACTGGCCAGAATTGTTAAAACATAGCTGATCAGATACATTTTTCCTCAAACATTATCTACCTAAACCTATTTTATTTCAAATTTCCTTCATATAAATATTTTTTCAGATAAGTGAAGATTAAAAAATAATCAATTTACCAATCAAAATAATTAAATATTAATTAAAAAATAATGTGGTGTAGAAAAAAAAATAAAATCAATTTTATAAGTAATGTTGTTTTCAGATGTTTCTGGTTTGGTCAAAACAAGGAACTTTGCCAGAAGACTAGTAAATGAATGAACTTTTTCACATGCAGTTTTCTGAATGATTCATAATTAAGGTTGCTTTTTATCATTCCACAGCCACAGATCTTTAAAGTAGTTATTGCAGTTCAAACTATTTTTATTTGCCTCCATAAAAAAGTATAATCCCACTTAATAAAATATACAGTCTTTTGTAATTCCCCACTGATATCTGAGCTAATAATTAGAACTATTATTTCTTCATACAAGGTAAAAATATTAAGGTGTCCAATAGTGGCAAGTAGTGTTTAAGATTTCCAATGCACTTCCATTATAACACTACTATCAATTCAACACACGCTTAACAGTAGAATCAAGTGATCTCAAATCTTATACCTAAATTATACCCAGTATTAGCTCCACAATAAATTTTTTATAGGAGGCTTTCATTTTGTTCCATAATTGAACAAATGACATGGATTCTGGATTCAAGAGGTTTAGAATGCAAGTGAATACATGCAAATACTCTTGCTTGGAAACTGACTCCTGTCAAAACAATGAATTTTATAATATACTGAAGAAACTGTATCTTTGGTAACAAGCATAAGTCATCAACTCTTTGGCAAGAAATAATTAAATTCCAATATAATACGTGCTAAAGAGCTGTGTTGAAACAGAATTATAAACCTATAGTCAGCACCTTGATACATAGCCTATAAAAACTGCATATGCTGGATTAATTGCACTGTGGACATTCTAAATATTCATTATGTCTGCACATAAACTGATCTTCTCATAAGAATGCCAATCTAGATGAGAAACATGAAGAAAACAGAAAATGCAAATAAGTGTTAGGTGTCCATTTCTCTTTGAAAATTGCTACCTTGATTGATGTGACACTACATTTAGGCTATTTGATCATGGAACTAGAGATTATTCCCCAACTGTTTGATACAGATGGATTCCTGGACACATCATAAACTAGTATGAGGCTGAGACCTGGCTAGTTATCTTCATCTCGCAGACCCTAGACAGAGTTCTCTATGGAGAATAAATCTGAGCATGTGACCCAAATAGAACAGAACAGAATTGTTTCTTTGTAATTGATCTTCAAAGATCATCTAGTTCATCTGCAGATGTGAACTGTAGCTCTGTACTGTTTCTGTGAAGCCAGACTTTGCTTCCAAAGGTCATGTATTTTCTTTTTCTGCCATGGTTCCAAGAGGAATTCCCTGTGAGTTCAGGCCAATCTGCCCTACTTGCTTTATATGCAGCACAGTGATGTTGCCTGCTTCTGGGCTTTTAAAAAGGGGGTTTTGAAAAGTGACCAGTTCTCACAGACACTGAAGCCCTATGTTGCCAGTTCCCAGGTGACACTGCTGACTAGCTCCCTGAGAAGCTTAAAGTCTGCTCTCTCAAAGTCCAGGGTAGCGACTCTGCTCACATTTTTTCTCCTTACACTGAAAATTTGGAACTCAACTAATCCATGGTCATTGTTGCCAAGACAGCCGCCTGCCATCACCTCTCCACCAAGGCCTCCCTTATTCACAAGCAATAGTTCCAGGAGGAATCCTCTCCTAGTTGGCTCACTCAGCACTTGTGACAGGAAGTTATCTTCAGCATGCTTCAGGTATTTCCCAGCCTTACTTGTTGCAATGGTGTGATATTCCCAGTTTGAGTCTGGGAAGTTGAAGTCCCCCATAAGGATGAGGACAGCTAATCCTGAGAATTCTCCCACTTGCCTATAGAATAGCTCACCTATGCCATCATTCTGGGTGGGCAATTGAGAGCTGACACATATGAGAGCTGAGAGTTTGTTTTGTTATCCACACCCTTAATCCTTACTCAGAGGCCCTCTATTGTGTCATCCTAACAGCAAGGGCCGTGCAGTCTCATCTCTCCCTCACATGCAGCACAACACCTCCACCTTGCCTGCCCTGCCTGTCCCTCCTGAACAGCTGACAGCCCTCCATCCCAGCACTCCAGCTGTGGGACTCGTCCCACCAAGTCTCACTAGTACCAATGATGTCATGGCTCTGGGAAAGGACCAAAGCTCCCCAGAAGAGGACCAGTTCATCCTGTTAGTTCCTCACACTGCATGCATTGGTATACAGACATTTCAGATGTGCTCAAGATGCAGCATTTCCTGGAGGGGCACAGAGGCTCCCATCAGCCTTTCCTTCAGACGGTGCCACACTATCCCTTGGCATAACCTTGGTGTTCCTAATGGTACCCTCCTCCCCAGCTGATATTGTCAATTCCTTTCTTAAAGCCCTCTCAATCTCAGCAGGTTACGAGCCAAGAAATATTTCCTCCATGGAGACAGGTGGGTGGCTGCAGCCCACACCCAGCGGGGAGCTAAGCAGGCTGGCAGAGCCGGCCACCCACTGGCAGTGGGACAGAGCCCACCCTGCTTGTGCCAAAGGCCCTTGGCCTGGCCAGGCGCCATACAGCTCCCTGACCGTGGGGGGAACTAGCTGCATGTGCAGCTGTCTGCTCCCAGCTCTTGGAGAGACCTCTCATGCCACTGCTCACCCAGTGGCTGGCACCTCCATACACAACAGCACAAGACTGTTGGGACCCGGAAGACCCTAGAACCTCACAAGCCACGTACTCCGCTTAGCACACAGTGACTACTGCCTCTACCACTGCCACTGCAAGCAAGAGAGGTGAAAAATTGAGAGGGACTCATGAGTGGACTAACACTGGGTCCCCAGTTGGGATAACCGAAGTATAAAGATCTCAGAGCATCCAAATTTTACAGTATTCTGAATATTAAACACAGTTTAATGCTCTGTCAATCAACCCAGCACATACAATATTGATGGAGTCAGGCTACATCATTCTTAAGGTAGAGACATTCTCATCCCCCGTTGGCTAACTGCATACTGCACATCACCTCAGTTCTCACAATCTGCTCACTTCTGCAGAGATTGCTGTATGTAGAAACTTACCCACTGAATAGCTTCTCTGCTCCCAATTACACCACTCTAAATGAAATCACTGTGATGTTTTGCTCGGCTGTTTCTCCAAAAAAAAATCATTTGAGTATATTTTTATTTGTCAAGTGAGGTTTAGAATTTGAAATATGGCTCTGATAATCTATTGTTCTCCAGTATTTATGATTCACACAGAAAATAAGAGAGAACAACAGAAATGGATTAAAACCATCCAACTGAACTGAAGGAATCTAATAGAGCATGAATTGGAGAAACATGATTTTCCTATTGTCAAATCTGATCAGTTAACCTTTATTTTAAATGTATATCTCCTGAAATTTAAACTGAAGTTTCCCATGACACTAGATTTGAACTATAAGGGAATCTTTCAAGATTTGGATTCTCCGTGCCCTTTAGAATCCTTTTCCATATAAATTAACTGTTCAAGGATCCAAAATTATGCTTCATCTTTTTCCAGTTATTCTGCATGTTATCATGAGCAATAAGAGATATTAACAGGAGTAGTAGCCATTCCACCCTCACAAGCTCAAGATAATATATGGTGTTGATATGAGTGGGTTTTAGAGTTATCTTCCCAGAATGAAATCTGCACAGGTAATGGTCTAGTTATTGGCCCCAGAAGCTTGAATCTTCAGCTACAGCAGTAGTAGCTCATGTGTGTAAATACTCACAGCCAAACTAGTACTGTACTGACCCATCTGGCAGCTGTCACATGGATCTGAATCAAATGAAAACATGCCAAGAGATAATCCATAAAGTAGGTCTTAATTCTACCACCACTGATGAGGACTACCTGATAAGAGATGTAATTAGATATTAGGTTTCTAAAATTTAATCTTTACTGTTCTTTATCAAATTTCTGCATTAAACTGAAGTTTTGCAATTGTTCTAATTTGGCTTTCTCTTTCTTTCTTTCTTTCTTTTTTTTTTTTTTTTGAGAAAAGAATCAAGAGAAATAAAATAGTTGCACATATTAAATACTTCTATTATTTTTTTTTCCAAATCCCTCTCTACCCATTAGCCCACCAGTTCAGCTGTTTGTGATCCAACACCTACGTTTGATACATGTCCTGGTTTCAGTTAGGACAGAGTTATTTTTCCTCCTAGTAGCT
>CM021732.1:73852075-73862646 GCA_011075105.1 Heteronetta atricapilla | reverse complement strand
CGAACGGCTGTGTGGTGTTTAGCTGCCGGCCGGGTTAAACCACAACAATACATTACAGCTACATGACCTTGGATTGTGTTTACCAATATAAGTGCTATGTTTTGAAAAAAATAAGGGAAAAGAAAGTACATAAGCTAGAGTCACACATGGTAACAAAAATAAAGACAGATGTGAGATAGGATAGTAACAGATCAAGGATTCAAGAGGAAAACTACAGCTATGAGAGAGCAAGCAATGGTAAGAAAAAAAAAAAAAAGAAAAAGAAAAAGAAAAAGAAAGAAAGAAAGGCAAAACTGATAGAAAAAGTGACACTGAGCATTGAACAACTTTGAGCATTTGCCCCTTTCTGTGGAGCAATACAGGCCAGTGATTCCTAATCTAAGACTGACTGGCCAGCAAAGAGTTGTTATTCCACTGAGTACATTATGCAGCGTGTTAACTAGGTTAAAGTCCAGCAACTTATTAGTTCTATCTATTCTGTGGGTATTAGCTTGTACAAGCAATGTATACATTCAAGCAGTAACATTTGTTTGTATTCTTCGGTTATATTCTTCCTGCTTATGGCATCTCTTTTACACGGTAAAAGTTGATAGAGCAAAAATAACCAAAAGACTGAAGGTTACACTGCATTAGACTCATGCTTTGGAACAAGCTTAAAGAATAGGAAAAGATGACATTTTTCCCATCAGGGGTAGGATATCCCTATCTTTTCCTACTTGCATTTAAAAGTAATTGGTAATTGGGCATATTTTAAACACATTTCAGAAATTAATGACAGAAAAAAGAATTACAGAAACAGAAAATTTGACTGCACGGGTTAAAGTTTCAGATGCTATAAAGAACAACCTGCAGTCCTAATGCTAATCATACTGCATTTGAACCACTCCCCCATAGTAAAAAACAAACAACAAAAATAAACACTTGCTCCATCCATTGAGAAGCTGCGTATGGCCAGACTGAGGTTTCTGAAGTGTACTTGAAGGTGTTCTTTATAGCCTCTGACTTCTGGGTGCAAAATTAGGCTTTGATAATATACTTTAAAATTACCATCAATGTACTTAAATTAGAAAATTTGGCTAGACCCTGATCTATTTTGTTTTTAGCATTTATAGTATTATGACACTATATATTTTTCAAAACCTTCCAACACTGTTTGGATTTCTCTTAAGGAATATGGGAAGGTACTTCTTCTGTATCAAAATTTCAGAAAGGTTTGGATGAGGAAGAGAATAAGGGGTACAGAAAAAGATTAAAAAAATCTTTGTTGTTCTGACAGTCCCATGCTACTCTGAATCACTGAAGAGTGCATTGCAATGTTAACAATTTTTAAAGGAGCTCGATAATCTTCTGTGCTTTTCTGTTGTATTATTACAATCTGCACTCTGTTTAAAGTTTAATTTTAAAAATAATTGTCCCTTATTAAAATCTCCCACATTATGTTACTGCTGGTCATGCAGAAAATTACATTGCTGCAGAAAACAAAACCATCCAATATAATAATTTCTGTCCAATAGAAGAAAGAAAATTGGTTTAATCACACTGAAAAATCTTGGAAGGGAAGGGCTTTGTTTGCAAAGCAGAGCTATGTCTGTCAATGACAATAAAGAAGACAGTGTTTGTGACCCTCATGTACCTTTCACATTTAGTTTAGTGAAAATACAAAGTGATCTCCTAGGTCCCTTTGACATGGTTCATTTAGTGTGATTTGAGCTTTAACAGTGTGTCTTCCTACCTTGCAGTTACATTAAATGGTAAATAAACATTTATAAGGAAAGGAACAATGAAAACTGTTGAAAAAGTGAATACATTGACCCCATTCACAACATGTATTTTTAATATTTCCATGTATGCATTTTTTAAGTATTTAGGTTGTTGACAGAACAGAGAAAGCTGGGCAAAACTAAGTTTGATTCTTTTCTTTTACTCGGTAAAGAGTTGATCAAAGGAGGAAAGAGCATGAAACAGACCTAAGGGCATACAATGAAAATTTTAAACTACATTTCTGCATTTTTGAATGTTCTATCAAACTAAAAAATAATTGTACTTTCATCAGTAGATGCCACAGGAATCACTAAGGCCACTAAAAGAAATAGATAATTTCAATAACTATATAAAAGTATAATTATATCCAAGAGCAAGCCACTTTGTGACCTAATGACTGAATTTTCCATCTAGCCTTATCTTACTGCACCCTGTCAGGGGAGCAGCCTGCAAGACCCAAGAGGGCTGGACTGGGGATGGCAATCCATTGACAGTCCCAAGCGAGGTGCTGTGATGAGTCAGGGCTGGGGCCCAGCCACGAATTTCACTCAGGAACAGCAGGAGTCAACACTACACACAGGGACATCCGCAGCACAGCTCAGGTCAGGTCTTGATATCCAGAGTCCCTCAAAAAAACCACACAATGCATCTGGGCGCAGGCTCCCAGTGAGGCTGGCCAGGGCAATTAAATCTGTCAGTGCAACCAAGACTGTGACACTACCACTGTGAGCTGACCATTACAGATGTGATGGAGTTGAGACTTCACATGCACAGTTCTCAGAGTATATTTTACCAGCTTATCTTGGTTTACAAGGGACCTCTCCAATTTAACATCTTTATGAATGGCGTAGAGGAAGTGACAGAGTTCACTGTCTTCAAGTTTATGGATGACACCAAGTCTGTGGGACCCAGACAGTATGCTTCAGTAAAGGGCTACCTTTCACTTTGGCCTAGTCAAGCTGGAAGAATGGGCAAACAAGAAATTCCTGAAATTCAGCAAGGACAAATGCCAAGTGCTGCTGCTGGGCAGGAAGCACCAGTGCAAGTACCACCTGGGGCCTGACTGGCTAGGAGCAGCTCTGCATTATGGACCCTGCAGGCTGTGGCAGACACCAGCTAAATGTGAGCCAGTAGTGCCCTGGCAGCAAGGAGTGCCAATAGCACCTTGTGGTGTTTCAACTCAAGCACAGACAGTAGTAGATTAAAGGATAATTCACTTCTATTCAGCATTTCTAAGACCCCATCTGGATACAGCATCAATTTTTGGGTCCTGCAACAAAAGAAAGAGTTAAGAACAGTAGAGGGCCCCCAGCCTGGCAAAACACTTGCTCTGTGAGGAAAAGCTGAAGAACCAGCATTTGTTAATCCTGAAAAAGGACAGGAGACCTAACAGCAGACTGTTTGCATCTGCAAGGGGATCATTAGGAAGACAGATCCAGGCTCTTTATGCAGGTGCCTGTTGGGAGGACAGGTAGCTTAAGCTGAAATGAGAGGTTTAGACTGAGCATTAGGAAGCACTTTTTTTATTCTAAGGGCAATTAAGCAGCGGAAGAGGTTGGCCAGCGAGGCTGTGTAGTGTCTATCTTTGGAGCTTTTCAAGAAAAAATAGATGAAGTCCTGGGTATCCTGCTCTGCTCTTACAGCTGACCCTGCTTCAAGCAGGAGGTCTTATTCTCAAAGACTTTTGCTTTCTATAGAAAGTTGTTAGTTTATAAGTCAACACAAAACACCTACTAAATCTTCTGGCTTTTTTTTGTTTGTTATTTTTTATCCAGATAGCTTCATTCTAAGGTTACTTAATTGAAAGTATGAACTCCATCAGCTGCCTACTGATAGGTGAAAAATCCCCAATGTATAGTAAGTGGATTAATGAATACACAGTACTGTCTTAGCTAGTAAAAGTCCATTGGATTCAGTGAAAATTCAACACACGAATTTCTCACAACTGAGCATACAGTGGATTACTCAAATCTTGCAATAAATTTCAACAAAGAAAATATAAATACTCTCTCAGGAAGGATTTGGAAGGAATTGCAGATTTCATGGATTCTGTATGTCTAACTTTCCCTTGTCTCAGCACTTGCAGTCCTTCTGTGTCCATTGCTGTTAGACGATGACAAACCACTGGTGGATGATGGCTTGAGTGCATAGAGATGGTATATGAGGAAATAAGTATCTATGTAATTTGTTCTACTGGCAAAGGTAATTTGCATCAAACTGCCTTTTACCACTGCTACATCTTAAATATACATACTGAAAGAGTGAGACCATTAAATAGATTATTATGTAAAGGTAAGTTATACTAAGCCTTAGACATTCAAATATCAGGTTGGTAATAAAATCTGATACTAAAGCATACTTCTAAAAGGTTTTGAAGAATATTCTTTCAATAGACTTTTAGGGGTTCAATAAAATGTGACAGCTACCCCTCGATAAAATGTTGCTAGAATTTATGTTTTAGTGTGTAACGGTTGAGATGTTTGTAGTAATTTCAAGGTAATTTAATATTTGATATGATTATTTTAATGTTAAACCTGGTCCTTTATTAGACCAAATTCTCTCTTACTACTAAATGATTGCTTAATTGATTCCAGCACAATTGTAATCACTTGCACTATCCATACAAGTCACTGACAATTTAGCTTATGCTAGAGGACTCAGTTCTCTGTAAACCAATCTTTAAAGAATCTATTTCATAATTTCATACTATGTGTATTTCATTATCTATTTAATGCTTGTATTTAGGGAGGATGATTATTTACTGAAGGCTGAGTTCTGTTCTGACCTGGATGTTAAATATTTTTCTTTCTCGTGATGATCAGCAAATGACATTTTACCATCACACAATGTACAGTTCGCTTCTAGTATAATTATTAAGGTACATTAATTTTCCATACTAAAAATCATGTTCAGAATCACAAAAGTCATAAAAATATGCTAATAAGATTATATTACTCACAAACAGCAAGCATTGTTTACATTGACAAAAAAAATAGTATTTGATATATATTAATAATTTACAATAACCAAACGAGTATAAACTTATACAAAGCCCCTTCTCAGGTAACTACTTCTCACAGACTATGATTTCCAACGTTGCTGTTCACATTGCATGATTTTGTGATGAATGTTATAAGTCAGTATTATTCTCCATAGAACAAATATTGATTGTATTTGGACATATTAGTGCACTTCTGTAATTACAACCACTGCACATAGAGTACAGACAATTGGTCTGTAGACTACAACTAGAAAGTCTGTCAAAAGGCATCTTAGCAACAATAACAACCTACATTTTTATTTAAAACCCAGAGTGCATGAAGTTGAAATAAGAAGAAATAGCTCTTGTCAACAGCCATAGGAAACACTATTTCAATCTTTTCACAGCTGAAACTTTTTGAAAGCTTTACATGCCAGTAAGATCAAATAGTAAAATTTTCATGTTTTCTCAAAAGGGAAATCCTTTCTCCGGAGAAAAACGAAACAAAATTTTTCCAAAGAGAAATATATTCCTTCTAAGATAGACAGGTGCTCTCCAAAATTGTCCTTGCTCTTGTCAGTTCATGACTGGCCAGCAGTGGGCAGTAGCAAGGAAGCTAGTAAGAATAAGTTTTAGACAGAGGCATGTAGCTCGGGCAAATCCTTCTGTGGAGCCTACTAGATTCCTGGGTGAGAAGGCTTTTCCTGAGTACTCTTAAATGCAAGTTTTCCTAGCACTGTGTGAATGGTGAGATCTTTCCAACAGCAGCATGACTTCTGAAAGCTGAACCTAGGTTTTCAGAACTTGCTAGCCAAACTCTGTGGCAGACTGTCGGAATGGGAGACGGACCCGGAGTAACGACAGAGTCTCCATGTGAGTATGATCGTTCTCCAGGTCCGTCTCCCATTCTGACATCTGGTAGCAGAGGATGGTTTTCCAGATGGTTCAGCTTGACTGAGTTCTCCAAGACTGCGGTTAGCAGCAAGAGGGAGGGAATAGGAAACTAAACGGCTGGGAGGAGTGCTGCTTGTGTGCATAGTCAGGGCAGACACGGACCTCACATCTCAGGGAAAAGAGCAGCCATGGAGGTGGAAGCTGCGGCGACGTTGCTCATAGAAATTCTCTCCAAGAGAGGTATTGAGACACCGGGAAAGCAATTGATTAAGTTGATCAAGTTAGGATAACGATGGGACATTTTAGAGAGACTACCCTGCTGTTCTCTGTTACGGAATGGCGAGAATTTGGGGATACCATGTGGGAAAGGACGTTGATCAAGTTAGGATAACGATGGGACATTTTAGAGACTACCCTGCTGTTCTCTGTTACGGAATGGTGAGAATTTGGGGATACCATGTGGGAAAGGACTATAGCTGGAGATCCAAAAGATGAAAAGGAGGTGAAAACTGTCCGCGAGTTGTGGTGTACAGTACTAGAGATGTTAAAAGCCATGAAGGAGGAAAGGGAAGTAGCCTGTGCTGCTTCTCGAATGCTAACCCCGGGGCTGGCCCCTACAAAATCTGGGGAATCTGAAAGAAAACCCAGAACTCTTGCGCACATTTTTTGACTTCCTGTGGTAAAAGGAATGATCGGGGCTACATGCAAAACTGTCGCTGAGCTCCATGCAAGCATTGAGGGCAAAAATCTCGAGGGCATGTCGATCCCGCATTATGAGGAAGTCCCTCCGGACCCACCATCGACCTCAGAAAAATCGGAAGTTGGTGGGGCCAAGCCAAAGCAGAGATCTGAGCTGCTTGTGGAAGCAACACCCCAGGATGCCCAGGGGGGATGTCCTGCACCACCCACAGGTGAGGGAGGAGAGGCGTACCGACCTCCGCCCTCGGCTCCACCTCTGCACCCGCCCTTGCTGCTCTCTACTGATTCCTCTGCTCCGGCAACTCCACCTAGCGACAACCATATAGAACCTCCCCCAGAAAATATGGAAAAGTTGTTACAAACTGTCTTGCAGTGCCTTGAGGATCTGGACCCGGCCAGGGACTGAGGGTCCCTGGGGCAGAAACGCGTAACACAATGCCGATTTGGAATAATGGTACACTCAGGTCTTTGCCACCTGATGTCTTTTTAATATGCAGTGATAGAGCATGGCAAGGGATCCCCCAGAATGTATTTGGCAGATCATGTCATTTAGGAAAATTAACACTGTTGGCCCCAGGACAAAATTTGTGGAGGAATGTGACACGTGGGGTGGACAGTCGCCAGAAGCGAAGTGTCACAGGTCTTGCTCCAGACTCTGATGACCAAGTCACCTACTCAGTGCCACAGAACGAGTATTTTTATTGTTTTTACCAGGAGCAGCCGCAGTGAATGCAAATAATCAGCTAGGTAAGCTAGCTTGCTGGGCAGCAAAGCAAGCCAACGCTACTACAGTGATATTAGAGGAACTTTTAGAAGATCAAAAGAGCCTGCGTCACGCAGTTTTGCAAAACAGAGCAGCGATAGATTTTTTGCTATTGGCTCAAGGGCATGGGTGTGATGATTTTGAAGGAATGTATTGTATGAATCTGTCTGACCACAGTGAGTCAATACATAAACAATTACAATGGCTAAGGGAGCATGCAAACCAAATTCGCCAGAACCATGGGTTTCTTGATGGGTGGTTGGCCAATATTTTTGGGAATTGGCCAAGTTGGCTATTAGGGATGTTTGCAGAAGGCTTGTACATTTTGATTGTCATTGTTATAATAGGTATCTGTTTATGTGTAGCGCTTAGCTGTGTGAAAAAGGCGGTGCCAAAGGCAGTAGACCAAGCCTGGGTTGCTCAAAAACAAGAAGGGGGAATTGTGGAGTCATGGTTAAGTGAGAAGGGGCATGACTTAATTACAATGAGCAACTCAGGTTTTGAAGGACCGTGAAGAAGATGTAGGCTCAGGGCTGATGACCATGAGCGATGCTGTAAGTAGAAGACGCAGAACTATGTTCAGGAGGAGAGACAACACCATTCTGCATGAACGACATTGTTGTACCAATCATATTAGTGCTAGAGATGTGTGCACAGAGAAGCTAGACCAATCATAAGTTGTTGTCAGCGCGTGCTGTAGATAGTTGTCTATATATACTCGACTAGAACATGCAATAAAGGAGAATGATCATACTCGCATCGAGACTCTGTTGTTACTCCAGGTCCATCTCCCATTCTGACAGCAGACAGTGTCAAAAGATTACTCAAGACCATTATTCTATTATGGCATGCTCCATTTTCTAAAAGGTGCTGTCTAGTTGGGAAAAAAAAAAAAAAAAAAAAAAAAGGAAGTATCTATTTGCTCTACTAATTAGAATGACTTACAATGACTTACAGTTTTGAAAAAATATATATGGTGTTGACTTTTTAATAATGGAATCTGAGCTGACCTAATTCCTTGGACATCTTCAAAACACTATATATATAGAAAAGAAAGGGTGAAATAAATAAATAAATAAATAAATTTTTCTGCTTTGCATCTGATGCCAAAGTATCTAAGAATGAGTAACTCTTGTATGTGTTTCTCCTGGGTCACTTACCTAGTAAACTAGCAAAAAGGGTTTGGAAAGCAGCTAGTCCATTACTGGGACACTTTAATATTATTTTTTTAACTACTGTTTAGGAGGCTTTGCAGAATATATTAAAAATTAATCAATCTGTGACACTTCTGAACTATTTGTATCCTGAGAGATCAATATGTTTCCTTAGTTATTCATGTAGAACTGAAGGTCACTGTACTTGAAGAATTTGTATTGAAAACTTCAAAAAACATGTTTCAGAATTTATGGTAAAAGAATAGAACTATGTCACACTGAAGCAGTGAATTATATACTTATGTGTACTCATCAAAATGATCTTGTATGACATGCTCTCTATTTTCCCATTTAAACTCAAGTGCTTCAAGCTGTAGATTAGCAGAACTCACTTTTCAGAAAACTAATAAAATATGTTTTTTCTTGTTAACAATGAAAAGGTGTTCCACAAAATCACAAAATCATCTAGGTTGCAAGAGACCTCCAAAATCACCTAGTCTGACCTAATAATAACAAGTCCTCCACTAAACCATATCCCTAAGCTCTACATCTAAACATCTTTCAAAGACCTCCAGGAATGGTGACTCAACCACTTCCCTGGGCAGCACATTAGAACAACCCTTTCAGTAAAGAAGTTCTTCCTGATATCCAACTCCCCTGACAATTTTATCCCATTCCCCCTTGTCCTATCACCAGGCATGTGGGAGAATAGACCAACGCACACCTTGCTACAGCCTCCTTTAATGTACCTATAGAGTGCTATAAGGTCACCCCTGAGCCTCCTTTTCTCCAGGCTGAACAGTCCCAGCTCCCTCAGCTGCTTCTCATAAGACTTGTTCTCCAGACCCCTCACCAGATTCATTACTCTACACACTTGAACTGATTTTTGTTTGCTTTTTCTTATTTTAAGAACTAGATCACTTTTTATCTCTTGATTTAATGATATCAGGAGATAAATGCAGTTTGACAATGCCAAAAAGTTTACTTAGCATAATGTAGCACTTCTGGTTCAACCAAAACTTGCTATAATAAAGATTTCAATAATGAGAAACAAGGAAAATTATCAAGACATGCAAATAACTTACAGAAGGAAAAAAAAAAAAAAAGACTGTGGCTATTATCAATAATCATCAATAATCATCAATAATTATCAATAATCATCAATAATTTTCTCCACTGTACAGCTCAGACCACATTTTGGATTCCCCCCTGAGGGGAAGGAGCAGTTTAAAAACAAATTATACTTTTTGGGGTGTGATGCTTCTCCAAAATATGTTATTACTAAATGTTTATATAATTAATTCTCATAAGTTCAAGATCAGGAAGGTAATTGCATTCCTTAATTAGGAATAAGGTTCCTCCCATGCACAAACAAAAATTCCCCTGAAGTCAGGAAAAACTGAGTCTGAAATCATTTTTTTTCCAGAAAGATCAGAGCCACAACTTTTCTCAGTGTGACAGAGACACCAATGAAACTGAATCTTGTAGGTCGTAAAGCATGTAGAACAAAGATGTACACTTGAAAGTGGTTGGTGTGCTGATAAAATATAGATAACAAATGTAATTCTTGATCACCACCAAATATATATATATATATATTCAAATGAATCCTTTAATGATGAACCTTGATGACAAGGAAACTCAAAAATCATTACTGAACTTAAAATGTCTTTATTTGCATATCTACGGTACACCAGCTATCACTACTGCCCTATCACAGCTAACTACCTTCCAGTTTTATTCTCATCTCTGCCAGTAACTACAAAAACAAACTGAAATAACATATTGACCAACTGTACCTCACTGAAAATGATCACTATTAAACTACTACTGCAGTTCCTCTTTCTCTCAATAAACGCTGCAAAGCAGGGATCGAGAGGACCAGACTTGCTTGAGAAGGGTGCACTGGAGATGAATGAAGAATTGATTACATTTCCCCACTTACACTTTCCCATGAGGCAAAGCACTGGACAAATCATTCTGTATATCACCACCAAATGTCAGATGCTTCTTATTATATGATATTAACGATACAGGTATGCTGCAAACATACATGTTAAAATCTGATCTCTATAGCATGCATGAACAGTCTTGAGTCCAAACTAGAAGCCTGTTTCTAGATACTGAAGCATAATATTTGATGGAAACAATTAAGAAAAAAAAAAAGATTCCAAGAAACTAATAAGATTCAGTTTAAACTGAATTAAACTGAAATGAAAATTTTTTCCTCCTGAGAGTCATCATGCAGCACTTGCAGGGGAAGCAGGCGATCAGGCCCAGTCAGCATGGGTTTATGAAAGGCAGGTCATGCCTGACGAAC
>CM021732.1:73732871-73851675 GCA_011075105.1 Heteronetta atricapilla | reverse complement strand
GAGGTCTCTTCCAACCTGGAAATTCTGTGATTCTGTGATTCTGTGAAAACATTCCCTGAAGACAATATGTATAGTCAGCACAGGAAGATGGTTTCTTAAGAGACATTAACTGTTTATGTAGAATTTGATGGTCACGTGCTACCTTACAGACATGAAGGTATATTATTCAGTTCTTCAGATTTCAAAGCCAATTTAATTCAGTTAAAACTTTGTGTAGATGCTTAAGTATAAAATAAAAGTACTCAGTCTGGATTTATGTTTACTTTCAAAGTCAGTTAGGCAACTTTGGACAGAACTTCATAAATGTATATGTTTAAACAAATTTAACTTATTTGGATTAATTAAATTCAGATTCCCTTCCATGAATGGTCTCATTTATAAAATTGCTGAAGGAATGACTGGCAATATTAAGTAATGATGTGGAAGGTATTGCGCAAGATTCTAGCATTTAGTGAGTAAACATCCTGTAGGTGAATGTACTACCTCTAGAAATAGAGACTTAATTTTAAAGGTATCTTGATATACAGCAGTCAGCTTCTGATATATAACAGTCAGCTTCTAAAAATAGAACAACTTTACAGTAAGCAATGTTTCCCAAAATTTAAGTAGCATTAATTCAGATAAATAGAACGTGCACAATTACCCAATGCTATTTAATACCTGGAGATTTTCTTACTCACGATAAATGGCAACGATAAATATTAAGCTGCTATACTGGCCAATATAAGAAATAAGCCTCTGCTAGTAATATCCATTTATTATTAATTTAAAAAAGAAAAAAAAAAAAGAGAGAAGGTTGCTATAACCCTATTAAAAGTTGCAATACAACCACAACTTCCATTGTCAATATTCTAGATATATTCAATGAGCAACTAAAGGGAACCATTTTGCAAAAAGATCTTACTGCTCTCCACTAGGACAAGACAGGATTTCTGTTGTAGAAGCTACAGATGTAGCTTTACACTAGGGATGCATCACACACCTTGGTCACAACCCTACCTCATCAACTCAATAAACCATGTGTGGGCACACTAATAGCAGAGTTTCTGATATGACACACCTCTCAGAAAATTACATCAGTGTTTTGAACATTGGTTTATGTCTGAGAGCATGCTTCAGTTATTTAGGAATAGAGGAATGAAAAAAGAAACAACAAAACAACACAGCAGTCAAAGGTAACTATCCAACTAAGTTTTAGTTATGGAAACTCTGTGAAATACCTTTTTTACATCTGCTCCACCTACCTGACTTCTGCACACATGAGAATATCTTCAGATCAAATAAAGTGCCAAAAGTCTCAAGTATAATAAGAATCAAAGACCACAGCAAAGCTCAGAGATATTGTCAACATCCAAAGTTATGTTATCCAATTAGCAAGAAATGTGTTAAATAAAAGCCCGTGGTATATAAAAAGCAGTACATGGCTTCCGATGCAGTGACAAAACAATCCTGCTGAACTACAAAAGTCCATGATACCAGATGGAAGGAGGGAGGGAGGAAGGGAGGGAGAGAGAGAGGAAGGAAGGGAGGTGGGACACCTCTAAAACTTGTACTTTTTTTGATTCTAAAATGGACATGCCAACAAGCTGTATGAGAAATTTCAGTGCTAAGAAGGAAGATTTATTGTCTTGGAATCTCAGGTACTTATGAGAAACATCCTCTTTGCTCACCACAGAATTCAAATTATGTGACAAGAAAGAAAATGCAAGAAACAGATAACACCAGAGGAATTAAGACCTGGAAGATAGCCCTATAGCAAGCCTAGCAAAAAACAAAGGCTCTCAAATTATTCTTCAAGCAGCAGAATACAAGTGATGGTTGACAGAGAAAACTCTGCAAAGGCATAAGAGATTAAACAGAACATTATTTTCATACTTCCAGTAGGTTTAGTAATTGGTCACTAGGCACAGGTTCTTGTAAATAAAATTAATGGGATGTCAGCAACAATATCAACACCACTCCCTTACTAGCATTGTCAGCAGCAAGTTCGCCTGGGGAAAAATACCATTATGATACGTAAACTAAAAGACATCACTGCACAAGTGAAGAAAAAGAATAAACTCTACACAAACTGGGTCAAGCACTCATTTTTAAATACTTCTCTGAGCACATGCACTCACACTTACGCAAAATTCAGTACAGTTGTCAGGGCAATTACTAGAGTTTGTAAAGGCTACTGAAAACATAAATTTAACATTCAGTTTTATACAGAAAAAAGTTAGCAAAGGTTTTTATTATTATTATTACTACTAATAATAAATTTATTCTTTTTGCTTTGTTTTTCATAAAAAGGAGAAATTAAATAAACAGAGATGCACTGGCTAATTTCAAGACTGTAACTTAGATTCTTCTTATAGTAAGACACCTCCAAAACATATCTCATAATTATTATTAAAAAGAATTAGTGCTCATAACTTTGGAGATTCACGTACAGGCACGCACTTTCTCATATTCATATATATATATATATATATATATATATAACTTTGGGACGGTTTACATAAATATATCTACATATAAATTATATACATGTATATATTATATACATGTGTACATATATAAATATATTTGAAAAGAAAACCAAAAAGTAGCAAAACTGCATGCTATTCAATGAATAAGATTGTACAATACTAATTCTTACAAAATTCTCAGGAAGTTATTAGAGAATAGTAAAATGCAGAATCTTCATACTAGTAATACAACTTTTTTCAGCTTCCTGCACCTGACAGGCCATAACAGCAACTTTTTTCTCTTGCCACTTCTGTTATAGTTCTTAGTGAAATCTAGAAGTCTGGAATTTTAATCTTTAAGGCCTTTCTAGAAGCTTTCTAGATATACTCTATTTCTAGGTAAATGAAAGGAATCTGTTTTTATCTCATTCCATGTGATGAGTTTATCTCATGAGTTTATCTTATGAGTTTTATCTCATTCCATGTGATTGCATCTTTTTATCTCATTCCATGTGATAAAAACAATAAATGACACAGTTCCCAATAAAGCATTCAAAATTGCTAAATAAAAAGTCTTTTTCTGCAAGTTTAGATAGCAAACCTCTTTAAAGGTCAAGAATTTTGCAAAGTTCAGAGAAAATGGAAGACCACTGACTCTGACAAAAATGTCAGAAAGAAAAAGTTGTTTAAATATTAAAGAAAAATCTTCTAGAGGTTACAGTGTTTCTCACAGAAGGTTATTGCTCATTGTGCTTTCCACAGAAGCTATGCAGCATCTAATATGTTAGTGTTGTTCCTTTTTTCATCTTAAAGAAAAAAAAAAAAAAAGTTAGTTTTGCAATAGGCAATTGAAAACCCTTGAAAAATGGTTGAAATCTTGGATTTTAAAAAATAATTACATTCTAGACCTTCAAGTGCACTGTTACACAAAAACTGACACTTCCCATGGAAATCAATGCAGCTAAGGCAAGGTGGGCTAGCTTTCAACAACTTTAAGTCCAGAACTACCAAGAAAGTAATGTTTATCAACATTAGAGCCACATCAAAACACATACAAAAACATTTATAATGCAAAAATCAGAAGCTGACAATCCATTAATGGAAAGGGAAAGACAAGGCTAGCAAACACTCCTATAGAGGCAAGCAGATATTGCCTATTGCCCCCACATCATGCACTCCCAACTGATCCTAATTCTTTCTGAATCAGAGGTGGTTGTGACTGGATCATCTGGGACAGTCCCATCAGAACTCAATACAAAGAAGAAACAAAGATTATTTTTTTTCCTGAGTAAAATAGAGACCATTCGTTCCCAGAATTTATGAACCTTAGTTGAGCCTACCACAAATCACTTGACATAGTGGACCTATTAGTAACAGGTAGCAGCTGTTGCTGTTACTGGTTCCATACCGGTATCTGATATAAAACCCTGCTGCTTTTAGAGCAGTGGTAAATTCTGTGGTTTTACAGTCTTAGTGGAACGATTAATGTCACTGTTCGTTATCTGGAGTAATCTCCTGCAAAGCACCTAACTCTCCAACACAATGAAATACTATGTTGCAAATACCTAATAAACTAGACCCCAGGGGCTTTTTCTGCAGAAAAGGCAATCATCCAAATACCAAAAGCTTCAGGAGAAAAAAAAAAAAAAAAAGAAAAAGAAAAAGAAAATAACAACAACAAAGAAAAAAATAGATGTGTTTTGTACATTTCTGTACAAACTGAGGAACAGGCTAAAGACAAAACCAAAAGTACACAGCTCTAATCAAATTAACTGCAATCTTACTATTGCTTCTCATTTAGATGTGAAAGTAGATAACTCCATACAGCTTTTGGATTATTTTGGTAAAAATAGAAAGGACATACAAATGTTATAAAGCAATTTGATTTCAAAAAGCAGTTTAATATAGGAACTAAACTCAGGATTTTAATAAAAATCATTCCCTTTCTAGACACTTTTTAAAAATAATATTCAAGTAATGGTACCATGTATTTCCAGATTTTTTATTTTGTACATACTTCATATCTGTTATTTTAATGCTGCTGTACTATTAACAGGTTATTGTGAAGTTCTGAAGCATAATTGCTCCGTGAACAGCAAATACTTTTCTTAACCTCTACTTATCACTTGCCTTACACAGAGGGTGATGCCAACTGCTGGGCACTGGAGAGGATCATGAGGAAAATTAAGGGGAAAAAATGCATACCAGGTGCTGCTCAGAACTGAACAAACACTGTAGTGGTAATGAAAATTGGAAAAGAAGGTGGAGTCTAGCCACATTAGAAGAAGGAGCAGTTAAGATCTGTATTTTCTATTTTGGGAGATTTTATCCTGGGGCATGGCAAGATGTCATTTCCTTGAAACTGTGCCTGTATGTTATTTTATTTTTTTGTACAGTTTTCTATTGACAGCAATCTGAATGGAGTCATAACACAAAGATGCAGGTAATGGATGCCAAAATGCAGCAAACTCTCTGGCACAGAAGTCCCTCCCAGTTCTATAGAGGTAATAGCCAGAGATGTGGCTCAGTCTCTTCCCTTTGTCACAGATATCTGGTTTCACTGGTAAGTACATGGTTAACTCCTCACAGGAATTTCATCAGGTTTAGTACTATGGCTGGACTTCAAAAGATGATAATTTCATCATTTTTCATATTATTAACACATTAATCATATTTTCAAATAATGATATGGATGGTCTCTGAGTTGAAACTGTAAGCAAGGCATCTATCTATACTTGTTTCCTTCTGGAAGAGATTTTTGTAATGTGCCAAGACACAAATATGAGGATATCTCAGAACAGCTGGAACACACAGCTCATCTTTCCCTAGACCATCAGGCTTCTGCTTGAAGCTGTGCTAACTAGAACAACAAATTGTTTCTTTCAGTGTACAGCAATGTCCTTGTGCCTTATATATGAAGGGAATTATTATTAATGAGATTGCTATGCTTAGCAGTTCTCGGCACAATGTGCTTATACTTTAACTTAAGGTGCTCTGAAAAGAGAAAAAGAGTGAGCTATAGAACTGTCAAAATATGTGGTATGCTAGCTGGGTTGATGAAGTACCAAATAAAGAAGGAACCTGCCCTAAGAACCTTTATCATGTTACATTTTATAATAAACTGTGACACCTTACACAAGATGTCAGGCCCTTCTCTGTGTTGCTCCTCAGAGAAGAGTGAGCTCCAGCACTACAAAAGGACTGCAAACGCAGCATCTGCTGTTTGCGAGCAGTAACAGAGTCGTCTCAGAGCAGCAATCCACGGTGAGATGTGTCATGTGGCAAAAGAGAGAAGTCAGAGGTTTTATAACTGTGATTCACATGCCTTGGATGTTTGCATCTCTTCCCAGACATGAAAATGTCAACAGAGCACCCTAAAGGGAATATGCCAAGAGGAAAGCCTACCATGATTTTACAAGGCAGGGCAGCAACCTGACCAGGGGTTAGGAGGTCTCTCTGCAGGGGAGCCTAGCATAAGAAGTTAACCTCTTTCTGGAAGTCTGTAGACAAAAATGGAATGAGGAAGCCAGGCATGAGGAAGCCAAGCTGCTGAAAGGACTCAGGCAGGCACAGCACAGGGGCAGCACTGGAGTGCTTACCTGTGTGCAGGTGCTGCCAAGCCATCTGGTTCAGGCTCACCAGCCTCTGAAAGTCAGCTGGAGGCCACGGGAAATGTAAGCCCAGTGTTTTGGTTCATTTTACACTGACACAAAGATCTGTGAAACTAATGCAGCAATGCAAATTGTTATGACACTTAATTACCTTTAGTGCCTCAGTAAACTGCAGACTAGATTTGCTTGACTTAAAGGGAAGGCATCAACAAGTGCCAGAGCCCTGAACAGAAGACAAATACAAGAATCAAGGTAGCAATAGGAAGGTAAAGGGACTATGAAAAACAACAAATTTACCAATGGCAACCCAGTCTGATTTCTGTAAGATACCACGGCAGAATCTACATAAACTTTCACTGAAGCTCAGTAAAGATAAGTGAGAGCATAAGAAAATGTTGACATCACTGAGACATCATGATATTCAAAACATCTTTTTATATTGTAGCCTATATGGTAGATAAGGTGCACTACATGTAATGTAGACATGAAATTTTGAAACATTTAAACTCAATAAAAGAAAATGATGATGTAAAATGTTCCTGTTCTTCCATGCCAAGTTCAAACTTTGTTTGATTCTGTGTAAAATCTGTATATAGGCCATTTGTAAATGTTGTAAAACAAAGTTTTGCTATATATATATATATATCACAGAATCACAGAATAGTCTAGGCTGGAAGAGACCTCCAAGATCACTGAATCCAACCTCTGACCTAATAATAACAAGTCCTCCACTAAACCATATCCCTATGCTCTACATCTAAACATCTTTTAAAGACATCTAGGGATGGTGACTCAGCCACTTCCCTGGGCAGCCTGTTCCAGTGCCTAACAACCCTTTCCATAAAGTTCTTCCTAACATCCAACCTAAACCTCCCCTGGAACAACTTTAGCCCATTCCCCCTTGTCCTATCATCAGGCACATGGAAGAATAGACCAATCCCCATCTCGCTACAGCCTCCTTTAAGGTACCTGTAGAGTGCTATAAGGTCGCCCCTGAGCCTCCTTTTCTCCAAGCTGAACAGTCCCAGCTCCCTCAGCCGCCCCTCATAAGACTTGTTCTCCAGGCCCCTCACCAGCTTTGTTGTCCTTCTCTGGACTCTCTTGAGCACCTCCATGTCCTTCTTGCAGTGAGGGGCCCAAAACTGAACGCAGTACTCGAGGTGCAACCTCACCAGAGCCGAGTACAGGGGGACAATCACTTCCCTAGCCCTGCTGGCCACACTGCTTCTTATACAAGACTGTTGGCCTTCTTGGCTGCCTGAGCACACTGCTGGCTCATATTCAGCCGACTATCAACCAAAACTCCCAGGTCCTTCTCTGACAGGCAGCTTTCCAACCACTCATCTCCCAGCCTGTAGCTCCGCTTGGGGTTGTTGTGTCCCAGGTACAGGACACGGCACTTGGCCTTGTTGAACTTCATGCAGTTGACCTCAGCCCATCGGTCCAGCCTATCCAGATCCTCCTGCAGAGCCTTCCTACCCTCAAGCAGATCGATACACACACCTAACTTGGTGTCGTCTGCAAACTTTCTGAGGGTGCACTCAATCCCATCATCCAGATCATCGATACAGATATTAAAGAGAACTGGCCCCAATACTGAGCCCTAGGGCATGCCACTGGTTACCGTACTCCAACTGGATTTGACTCCATTCACCACGACGCTTTGGGCCCAGCTATCCAGCCAGTTTTTAACCCAATGAAGCATACACCAGTCCAAGCCATGAGCAGCCAGTTTCTTGAGGAGAATTCTGTGGGGAATGGTGTCAAAAGCCTTACTGAAATCAAGCCACAATCAATCCACAGCCTTTCCCTCATCCACTAAGCGTGTGACTTTATATATGCATATTTCATTTTATGTTTATTGTAGCTTTAACAACTCCTGATAGGTAACCTATGCAAGTCTGTAACATTATGCTCATTTTTCTCTATTTACACAGGTATTCTTCTTTCTAATATCTACAGTGCATGCTTGTATATGATATATTCAGCCATAAAACTTGCTTAGTTTAGTATCTTATGTTCTTGCACACTTTACTAACGTTAATGTATCCTAGATTTACAGTGTTGTTTTTTCTCAGTGCATTTTATAGTTTTTAGAAAAACATAGAACTTTTAAGTAGGTTTTAAAATATTGTATGTATTGATGGACACAATTTAACACATTTTTCCAGTTATTCAATTTTTCAAGACCTTCAAAATCATGGCCAAATTTTTGCCAGGCAGTGTTCTTTGAGAACATACATTATTCTGTCTTCTAATCAGCACCACACAGAACAAGGAAGTCTAGACCCAATGCTAAGTTGTTTGACAGAGATAATGGTGGAAAGTAACGGAGCCTGTTGAGAAAGGACAGCAGAAACCCACTGCACCAGGGCAGTCTATAGACAAATCTTGCTTTTAAAAAACATTGCAAATTTGCCTGTATCATGTTGGCCATTTCTTTAACAAGGATGCAGAATTTTTATTAGTTTCAAATCACAAAGCTCATCTTTGAGATAATCAAAGGACACTGAAGGAATAAGATGATTGACACCTTTTAAATCCCCTGAACTGCTAATAGCAATAGAACCCTTCAAGCATGTCAATCAAAAGATCCTCGGACATATCTCATCCATTCAAACTAAAGACAGTATATTACTTTCTTTCACATCACACAATATGTTTATTTATTGTTACCTCTTTTTGTTTGTTTGTTAACACTTTGCTTATCACTGATGTCCTAAATACCATATTCTGGCTGAACCTGATGTTGGACTGTGTTGCACTACTATAAATGTTTAGTTTAACTATCCTTAACCCTAAAATACCTTTTAGCTTTTTACCTGAAAATTGGTACTAAGTTCTCTGAATCCATAAGGCAGAAAACAGCGTATGTACGTGTTCATGTAATTTCTCTTTTCACACAGAATCCTAAGCAAAAGTGGGATCTAAGGTGGAAACTCCAGACTGCTGACTTCAGTTGCTTACCATATACACCAATAATCCAAGTTGATCTGTGTGGCTATTTGCAAATAAAATCAAAAGATTGGAGCAGATGAAGACATGCTCAAAGTAAGATTTCAGGAAATTTTCTTAGTACTTCTATTATATTTAACATTATATTTAAGACTCTGCAGTATCTGAATTTGCCCTTGTTGACAAGAACCTATGGAAGATTTACATTGTTTTCAGGTGCTGGTGCCTCACTGCAGTCTCCTGAAATCTCCAAGCAGCTAAGTAAACATCAGTGCACTGAAAATTGACATGTAAAGCAATGTATCTATCTGGGCCATGAAGTATTTTAAACTACATTTTTCAAGTGAATGGATTCCTCAAAGAGGAAAACTCCAACAACATAACTTATTAAGGCTACAAAAATCTACCTTACAACGCTGAAGTAAATTTAACTGAACAAACCCTATCACCACGACCTTCATTAAGCAGATTTACTTTCCAAAGCTCTCCTCTAGCTGCTAAACTGACAGGGCCATTTCACTGCTGACCTATTCTGATCTTATTAGTTGTAAGCAATGAAAAGACTAATTGAGAATCAGGCTGCTATGCCAATTTTCTCATCTCTCATTTAAAGAAGTCATTTACTAAAACTGTACACTAGTCTGACTAATGGGTAGTGCATAGTGCAGTAGTAAAATAAAGAACTATTTAAACATGAGCTATTAAGTTATATCTAGCATCTATAGCGCATTAAGCTAACAGGACTGCACTGAGACATGGGGAAAAGATGAAGCAATAAACATCCCTCTTACCATCCCAATCTAGTATGGCTTTCATGTTGGATGCAACAGCATGGAAGAATGGGACAATGGATGAAAGTAGTAAGGGGGTGATTATGGGATTCTGGGGGGAGGCAGGTTCTGGGCATGGGATCTTACAGGCAGAACAGTGCAAACATGCAGGTGCTCATGAACGTAGAGCAGAGGACTGTGTGTCCAAGTCCTGTGTCTGTGTGTCTGCATGTCTCTGGGACAGGTGCACAGCTTTGCATTTACTGCACATTCAGCAATTGTGCAAGCAACAGCCATGTCCTTTGGCCTGGGCTGGGCTCCGGGGCAGGAACAGTGCTAGCTGGGGCTGTGGAAGGAGGCAGACACACTCCTCATATCCTTTAACATAGAATATGTCTAATACATTACAGATAGGTTGTAATATACATTCTACACATTACTTATAATGTAATTTATACTGTATGTGTATAAACACAGATTATGTAAGCATTGCCTAAGGCCAACTATGGGAGGGATTCATATTACATATGATATGGATTACATATGAGTATAAATGTATGTATATAGATTTCATGTGTACTTTTACACACATACACATGTATCTATTTATATGCATATATAATCCATATTCACACAAAATATGGAACACTCCCTTACCTGGTCTTGGGCAATATGCGGGCCCTGAATCTTCAGTCTCCTCAGCTCCGGAAATAATCTTTAACAGAGCCACTTTGAAGAGTGATGCTGTCCTGGACTAATATATAGGAGACCTGATACTCTGAGTTAACTTTTTCCCCCAACAATTTTATTCTTTTCTCAGGTAGCACACAGACAGTAGCTATGATGATTGCAAACTAGGCACCTCTAATATTCTACTTTAAAAGGGTCAAAGAAAGATACTGCAATTTTTTACTTTATTAGAATCTATGTGGACTTCATGCCTGAATTCTACATTTTCTTTAATCTCCAATTCCTAATGTTAGAAATACAATTTTATGATGACCATATGAGATGGTCCATATCTTGAAAGCAAGGTAGAAATGGCCTCATTGATAATGATCAAAACATGTTACTGAATGATATTTGAGGATTTGATCTGGTGTATTTTGAAAAGGAGGGAAAAAAAAATCACCTTCAACAACTCCCACTTCTGGAATGAAAATTATTTTCCTATTGCTTGGTCTTGAATATGATTAGAAAATTCTCAGACAAACTCCAGACCTTGAAAGGAGAATAAGATCTTATTTGAGTTAGATACTGAATTAAACAGTCCTTAGTGCGGATTTTAAACACAAAAAGACATTCTTGTGTAATAGAAATTAAACACATGCTCATAAAGACAGAAGCTGAAATCTACTATATAATAAAAGTGTGCTATGCTCACAAATGAAACCCAAAAAAGAAAAACATTTTCTAGAAATTAGGTATTTTTTTTTTAAGATTGCATGCATGTCTTTAAGCTCTTTCCAGTTACGCTGACAGAATCATAACATGAATGCAGCACCAGAATCTGAATAGCTGTTGCACAACAGAATTCTGATGTTTGTGAGAAAACAAAAAATATGTATATGTATACATGTGTACATACAGAAGAGTCTGGACAGCAGTACAAGCAAACAAACTGGCATTAAGACCCAGTGGTAATTATTTTTTAAATTAACTCCATTAATCTGTGTTGTGGTTTAACCCGGCCGGCAGCTAAACACCACACAGCCTTTCGTTCACCCTCCCCCCTCCCTCTGTGGGATGGGGGAGAGAAACGAGAAAAAGTGAAGCCTGTGGGTTGACATAGAGACAGTTTATTAGGACAGAAAAAATAAAATAAAATAAAATAATAATAATAATAATATGTACAAAACAAGTGATGCACAATGCAATTGCTCACCACCTGCTCACCGATGCCCAGCCCAACTCCGAGCAGGCGGCCCCCCACCCTGGCTTGCCACCCCTATATATTGTTCAGCATGACGTCAGATGGTATGGAATACCCCTTTGGCCAGTTTGGGTCAGCTGTCCTTAGTCTGTCCCCTCCCAGCTCTTGCTGCACCCCCAGCCTGCCCGCCGGCAGGACAGAGCGAGAAGCTCAAAAGTCTTTGGCTTAGAGTAGGCATTGCTCTGCAGCAATTAAAACATCAGTGTGTTATCAGCCCTCTTCACATCCTAGTCCAAAACATAGCACCCTACCAGCTACTGGGAGGAAAATTAACTCTCTCCTAGCTAAAACCAGGACAATCTGTCATTGCTATCAGTATGCTACCTTGCTTTACAATATATTCATTTACCATTACATTCTCCTTCAATGAGAGTTTCAAGAATCTACAGTTTTAAAAATAAACCAAGCTATCAAGAAGTTGTGTTAATAGTTGAAGGCTGCTTGATCTTTAATATCTTTCCTTATGCAATTCTTAAATGTAAAAAAACTTTGTATTTTGCCATCATGAAAAGTCTACTATTGACCTAACACTATGCATCAACAGGAAAGCAGTAGGTTGCTATTAACTGCAACAATCTTATAATAGGAAGTTTTAAAAAAATCAGTTTACAAGAGGAAAAAAAAATGCTGATAATCCTTGTCAAGAATTTGAAAAATATTATTAAGTTAGGCAAAGAAAAGGTATGCTTTGTCAGTACCAACAGCATATGCTTACAAACAGTATTAGATTATTTCTGGAGTAAACTATTCCAGCTGCAACACCTCAGGTGCTAGTTGAAGTAATATCTTTAATACCCCTGATAGCTTAAATTACTATTTGTAACATGTGTTGCATTTACACATAATTTCTAGAAGAAAAAATATCTATGTAAAGGCAGTTAAAGTGCATACCAGATTAATAGATGGCAAGATCTCTCATATTACGTAGATCAAAGGATTTATTTCATATCTACAGAAGTAATTACTTTGCAAGAACCTGAATGACCTACATAATCTGAACAGCCCTTAATTTAATTGTTACTTAAATTAATAAATGTAGAATCACAGCTCACATGCCAAGAAGTGTGCAGAACTCATTTGCTTTCTGTTCTTGTATTCTGCAAATAAAATTTTCACTGTCTGGTATTTCCATTAACTACTTTGTCACAACTGCAGTGGGAGTTTTTGTTTTTGTCAGTTCGAAGAAAATGAAATTTGTCTTCTACTGTTTCTTATCTGAAGTAAATAATTATTTTAACTTAGACTGGTTATAGAATAAAATAGAATTTCAACTGAAGTACTTTCAATATTAAAGCAAGACATCTTGTTCAGAAATTATGAAAAAACAATCAGTAAGCTTGGTGTCATTTTGTTTCCACTGATTTTCAGATAGCCATGAAAATAAAAAAGTATCATCAAAGCCAGACAGAATCTTTAAATTCATTATTTTCTTCACAAGATATCATTTGATATGTTAATTCTGTCAGCTTTTCTTCCAGCTATCTACTGTTTATGAGCACAGGTTCTTGCACATCTTTAATTCCATAGATGAACCATTTTATTACCAATGTTAATATTTAGTGCATAAGCCTAAATACCCATTGCCTTCTGTATTGGTCATTGTTGATGAATTTGTATCACTGATATTTCCTTAACAGAAATTCAACTAATTCTTGATAGTTTTTTTCACACTACATGTATTATTTCTATGTCCATTGTTCCTCATAGACTATTTCACATTCCTCAAAGTTTTCTAGGCTGGAATTATCTTCCAGAGCTTAAATTATTTCTAATGCTTTGTATAATTAAACTTAGGCAGAAAGATTTGAGATTTAAATGTTGAATTAAACAGAGACAACTAAACACTACTACAATTGTACAAAAAGAACAATTTAGGAGGTTTACTTTATATATATGAACATATATTAATACTCTAGGATATATTTATTACTTCAGAAATGTATTGTTATTTCATGTATAGAAATAATATATCATTAAATAAATATACAGTATTCTATATTACTTTATACATATGAATATATATTTATTTTCATATAGGAATTTTCCTATATCTATATATGCCCATATATACAGGTACAGATGACGCATAGGTCATTCATACATACAGGTACAGATAAATATACAAAAGGGAAGAACCATATTATTCAGATGATAAGAACTGTAGATCCATTTTCAAGCTGAGGATCAGCAGAGGAAATATCCCTAGATATCTTCACCCAGTAATTTTAGAATCTCTCTCCACAAAGGAAGAGCTTCAAGTGGTGCTCTTTGCATGAGATGCAATGTATAGGGACAAGGAGCCCTAAGTTCTACCTTAGAACAGTAAACTAAGAATGTTATTTCCTTATGACAGCTACTAGCTCTATGCAGTCCCATAGTGCTTAGCATCACCCTTTGCTTTGTGGTGAGGAAAGCTGTCAGAGAAATATCATGAAACTAGAGAGTGGTAGTGATCTCACTGCAGCACGTATTTCACTGCCTTTTTTTCCCACTACCCCCTCCCCCCAATCAAGAGGGGATACTGGGATTCAGGGGTGGGGTCGGACCACCATACATAAGCATATTTCTAAAACAAACAAATACTGATTTACAAACTACTTTCAACTCCAACATTGACTAAATCACCTAATTTATAATAAAGGGGGGGTGGGGAGGGAAATACTCCCTCCATTTCTCAACAACACTATAAGCAGTTGCTGCCACTCCAGGGTTAAATGACTGCAGAATTTCATTTTTCTTATAAACTACACAATAGCCCTGTTATTACTTTGCTCTGAAGTGATGTCAGGGGAATATTATTACAATACTTACATAAGCCTTTACTAGACAGAACATCTCCCTTTGTGTTCTGTGCAACCAGCTTTTGGTGGAAAGAGGAATTTCAAGCTGTCAAATGTTTTGACTCTTAACATTTATCTGAATTAACAGTTTTTAGGAAGAGTGGATGTAATCTTAAGATTCCCTCACAGAGTAACTGATGGGCATGTTTCCCAGGTTTTAAATCATATCATTTTTGGCCATGCCTTAAAAGTGTGATTCCCAACCAAACAGCAATAGCTGTTTGCTATGCTGTGGTCAAGGCTGTGGTACCTGTACCATTACAATCTCTCCAGCTGCAGGTTGTTACTGTCACTGGCTGGGAGCTGTCCTTCAAGACTTCCCATGATCCTGCTTCTCCCCAGAGCACAGTTTCTTCCACTGGGGCCCCTCTGGCAGGATCTCCCCAGAAAAGGCCCCCCAGACACCCAGCGTTGCACAGACCTCAGAGCCCTGAGCTTGGTGATGTTGGCCCGTGGCTCACCCTGCCCAGCTGCAGCATGTTACAGCAGCACAGGGCAGGCTGCAGTGTGCCCTAAATAAACAAAAACGCAATGAAACAGGTGCCACCCACCACAGGGACCAGATCTAAAGAGCTGTCTGTAGCTTGCTGCACAAGCACCAGCAGGAGGAGAGATGCTGGGCAGATCAAGGAGCTTCTGCTTTATCTGCTCATTCTTTCTCATTAATGCTGTTGTGGTACCAACATGATTTATAAGTAATAATGCTCATAGAAAGGAAATTACTGTTGTTGTTTCTGGCCATGCATAACTTGCCAAAATTAAAAACACGGCTCTGCACTGGGGATGCTGTCACCTCTGTTGTGCCTCGTTAGGCAAATTGAATTCATAAAATCTTAAATACTGTTGGTGTGATTTTCTCAGGAAAAAAAAAAAAAAGTCACAGAGTTATTCTAATTATCCTCTTACAGTTATTTTCATTTTGCTGGGGGTACATTTGAGATCTCTCCCAGCATTACCACATGGAGCCTCCTCATGAATGCCATGCCACGGACGCCAGGGCGCAGTACTGCTGCCTCTGCTCCCACCCCAGGACAGCAGCACGCCTGGCCTGGCTTTGATCATGCCATACAGCTGCCCTGCCCGTGCACAGCCTGAACTTTGGAGGTACCAGTCCTGGTGAATGCCAGCTGAAGGCACACTGTGCCTCTGCACCTTGATCTGCACTGTCTGTCTTGTAGCACCAATACATCAAGTGCCAGACTTGATGAACTATGAACTAGTCCCACGAAGTGAGGGTTACAATGATGCCAATGGTAAATAAATACTCCATGGTTATTGAAAAAAATCTCTGTACTGTGCAGATTTATTTATTTTAATGCTTAGTTTATCTTAAATTGATATTCTACTGAAAAAAAAAAAAAAAACAAAAACAACAACAAAAAAAACTGTCTTTCACTGGAGTGGGTACTCCAACACAAAACTGTCAGCACAAACTCCACTAAACAAAGAATATGGTTATAAAATCAGGGTAACATAAGTAATGTAGAATAAGTCAGCATGTAAGCATACACACATAAAATACAGTTAGTATGAATTCTCACTAAATGTATTAAAGACATCAGTAAAAAAGCTGGTCTGTGCAGGTGATAATCTAGATATTTCCCATGATCACCTTTTTCTTCCAGGAAGTAGTAGTTACAATAAAAAATAAAGGCAGGGTAAAAGCAGTCATAGATAACAATACTGAAGGAAAAATACTACTTTTCCAAGAAGTCTAGCGTCTTCATAAAAACTTCAGTCTTATCATCCAATAATAACTTTTGCATACACAAAAAATACCGCATGATAGTATTCTCTGTCACTTCACAAAGCGTAAATCAACTCTTCTCCGAAAAATCCCCCCTAGAGTGCTTACTGATAGTCTTAGAAGCAAACATTCAGAGACAACAATTACCTCAACCTTAATTCAAAGAAATATACAATTAAAATGGTATTTTATATAGAAGAGATGCTCTAGGGTATTTTATTGAGGTGTATTAAAAACTGATGGTAGGAGCAAAGACAGAGACAGACTCTTCCCAGTGGTGCCCAGTGGGCAAGAGGCAATGGCACAAAGGCACAAAATGAAATATAGGAAATTCCATCAAAACAAAAGCAAAAATAAACAAACAAACATGCATAATGCATTTTAATGTGAGGTAAACAGGCTGCCCACACAGGTTAGATGACCTTCATAGGTCCCTCCCAATCCCAGTAATTTGGTAATTATGACTAATTGAATAAACAAGCTGGAAGTTTCAGAAGCCTCCAAACAAGTTGCCAAGATACTATGTTTACATTTTATAAAGGACTGTGCTGTTTCACCTAAGATTTGTCTCCTTTCCCTCTATTCTTCTATTCTCAATTTCTCCACTTGAAACTTGCACGTACCTAAGAGGATCTTCCCATGGAAATTAGTTTTCTTACAAGAAAAATATCCTAAACTACCACTATCACAGTTTGAACATTTTTTTTTTTTCCTCAAACGATAAAAACATGGCTGTAAGAACTGGGTCAAAACACTTCAGCATCGTTTGTATTAAGAACATGGGATTTCAATTCCCAAGTACAATGCTAAGGGCACTAAGTAGACAAATTACTATTGTAGAATAAATTTCCTGTCTTGCCTTTGAGAAATTTTAATAACGAGAAATGTTAATAATTAATAATTACCAATAAAAGTCAGTCAGCTAGTCTTTACTCATTTCCCATGATTATTTTCACATTCAGTATCTATTAATGTGAATTCATTGACCCTAAAGTAATTACCCAATCATTATCAGACAACAAAACAAACTTCAGTAATAACTACCAATCAATATAATCACTAATGCAGTATGTTTCACATTAATGATCCAACATTCAAACTTCAGTGTGCTTAATACTGCAATATCCAGGCTAAATAGTCCTTATCTGCATTCTTCTGAATACCATATTCATAAGAGGATGCTTAGATTAAATATGAATTCCTTTAAATGTCAGTCCTTTCTATATGACATATTAGATCCCCCCCTTACCCCCACACACACTTTCACATTTATATCTCAAAATGTGTATTTGTAAATGTCCAACAATGAAAATTAATCAAGTAGAACGTGATTTACATTTCAGAATACATCCACATTGACCCTCAGGTTCTCTTGCGAAATGATTCTTTGGCTAGAGAATATAATTAATGATATTTCAGACTTCATCAAATCAATAGAACTACTGACTTATGGATAAAGACAACTAACCATTTCATACAAGATTCATTGAACACCCTGTTTATATACATTGCAATATAAACTCTAATGCAAAAAAAAAAAAATTGCTACAGTATCACTAAGACACTCTTCATACAGCTAGATATTACTGAATGAAGTTGACCTTTCCTCCACAATTAAACCTCTTAAATCTGAGAGACAGTTAAGATCATTACTCTTTGACTTGACTTCTCTGAGAACTGCAAATTATACCATTCTTGGCACTAGAAAAACTTAAGGAATTTTGGTTACATGGGATTTTTTTTTTTTTTTTTTTTACACGTACATGTTTGAAGTGTTGTGCCTAATGGAATTTTGCTTAATAAGTCTGGGTGTAGTTGCCAATAAAATTCAAGATCTTTGTTACCTAAAATATTGTTAACACTATATTTTAACTTAGATTAAAGCTTCATACCATCCTTTGTATACATTTAAAACAAATAAAGAAATTGTTTGTTGTTACACCTTCTTTTTATTTTTTTTTTCATATTAGTACTCTCTATGCAATTAAAAATTAGTGAAGTCATCACATATTTAAAATACTCATATACAGAAATCAGCCATTACTCAAAATTGAATGTTTATCATACATTTTAATTAAGTTTATTTGAAATTATGACTCCTAAAACAAACATATCTTAAATAAATACTACTTAAAAGAATTCTCAACTTATGTAAATAATAGCTGTGTTCTTTAGACTTAATAAAATCTGTCTTACAAATTAACACTATACTTAAAAGCACCAAGCAGTATTTCCTTATTTCCACACAACGTACAGTCTTAATATTACTGTCCCAGGATGCTCCAAGGTTTCAGAATAAGCATGCCCACAAATGCTTTCACAATAAGTTTTTTTTTTTTTTTCATGATACATCTTCAACATTTAAGTATTTTAAAATTGAAAAAGTAAAGTAGAAAAATAACTATTTTAATTCTGTTTGACAGGAAATAACAAAACCAAACAAAACCAACCAAAAACAGTTCATTTAACCAGCTGTAGAGTACAAAGAAAATCTGCAGCTTTAAAAAATGTTTGGTTTAAGAAAAATATATTATTTTATTTTAAATGGAAAAATATGAGTTTTCTGTTTTTTAGAAGCTCTACTCACTCATTTCCAAACTATCTGTGTTAATTAAAATTATTAATCAACTTTCATTCTTTGTTTTAAAATGTTCTCTCAAATTACATTATGAATCATAGTTTGGATAGCCTCATATGCTGAAATTTATTTCAACATATGCTAATGCAACAACAACTTTAAAGCATTTTACATATTCTTAGAGAACTTTGCTTTTTATACCATGTGTTTATTATATTTTATCTTTCAGGCTTACCTTAAGTGATAATTGTCTTCCAGAGGTATAAAAACAGTCATTTGTGAAAAATGATTTCTAAAAGTAATGATTTTCCTTTAAACTGAAGAATCACAGTTTAGTATATAAGAGACAATCGCTTCACAAGGTCTTTCTAGCCTTGTAACTTCACATGCCTACATCTGGCAGTACTCACTCTGCATGTTAGTGATGAACAGTTTTAAATGGTATCACCAATCACACTGAAAATTTACCACAGCAGGTTGTTCTGATTGCTAGGGGCATATGGAAATCTAGATTTTGCCAGTAAAGAAAGGCTAACCAAACCTAAACAAACAAAAGAGGACTTTACATGTTCCTTCATACAGGGACAACACTGTCCCAATTCACAAACCCAGGAACTCATGCCCCACAAGAGGCAAGTCCTGTAGATCCTCATCTGGGTGCAGAATAGTTCACCACCCTGAAAAGTAACCTCTGCACCATGGCATGGCTGCATGTGCTGGGCTACCAACATCAGCTCACTGGGAAGTGCTCTGATACCACAGCCAGGGATGTGTTGGGAAACAATCACTCTTCTCAACAGGAGGCATGAATTAGCAGATCCCACAGCTCAGAAGAAGTAAGATCTCAAGACTCAGCAAGGATAGCAAAGAAAGTGGTCCAGCAATAACTTGCAGCTAATGGAGACATGTACAGGGGACACGGCACCTGGGTAGGTTCCCGTGCGCATTATGAAGGAAATGTTTTCTCCCCTGACTTGATTGTATGCATGTTTTAATATGACAATAAAGCTTAGAGAAACAGAATTTTTATATAAGATGCTGAGACTTGGAGTAAGACCCATTATTTTTGTTTAATTTTGTATTTGCAAAGGAAATGTTCTATTAAGAACTGAGACATTTATGAAGTATAAAAGATATGTCCTTGAACAAGAAGAAGTTTTCCATGGTACTGTGTCTTCATTTATCATCATTACCTTTTTAGACATAAAACAATGAAGAGTCTATTTTGTCAGTATGCATCTGTGAAGCCAAGAAAAGAATGTTTTGGATGATCTTATTTTTAATTGGGAAGGATATTACAGACATTCCCACCATTTCTAAACAGAGTTTTGTTTTTAATCCTTTCTTTCAGAGGAAAAAAATGATGTTTTGTGTCACCAAAATCTATTAAGCACTATTAAAAAAGAGGTGAAAGCATCTTACAATGTGCTACACAAATATTTTCAAGAAGTGATTTGAAGTCTGAAACAGAAGTTCTATACTGAATTTCTAATATACTTCTACTCATATCTCATTGTAAACAACATGATATTATAAGGAACATTCTCACCCAAAACAAGTCAGGTGGTAATGTAAAAAGTACCCTTTTGCATTTGGAAAGATGTGCTGTTCAGGTATGGTCCTTACGTAGCCAGAAGTAAAACAAGCATTCAGGAGGTAGAAAGTCACTTGTCTAGATGAGTGTTTATTAAAAGGTTAACTTGTACTACACGCACCTTGTTCTCCTTCCCTCATTAGCATGAGATGAGTACTTCATGGCTCATCTGAATCATGCTTACTAAGAGCAATACTGTCTCTCGTGTTACAGGAGATGAGTTCATTTTAATTCTTCTCCAACCTCTCATTGCTGGGTCATAACACACCGAAAAAAAAAAAAACCCAAAAGCAAAAACAAACACTAACACAGTAAATACAGTTTCAGTTATCAAACCTACAATGAAAATGAAATAGCATCAAGATATTCACGTACATTCAGATCATCTAAAATACAACTCAACATGCATAATCTCAACAATCACTAGTATATCAGACTATTTCTTAATAAAGCATCTTACAGATTCTTTGTTCATCTACTTTGTCTCAATAGGCTAAAAAGAGAGTACATTCATTATATTTACTTCAGGTCTGCTGTAACTGACTAGTCCAATCACTTGCTCAGACAGAAACAGAAAATAAACTGACTAGTATAAAAGCTGAAGGACAGCACATTCAAAAAATAAAAACATACCTGTGTACTGTAATCTATAACCCTGCTATGCCTGTAGAACTGGGAAGCCAGAGTCCAAATAAAAAGGCCAAGATTTTGCCATCCAAATGCCTATGAAAAAAGTGAATTTAAGGTCATGATACTGGATTCATAATAAGGGGATAGTAATTCACTTCATAAAGCTGCAACAGGCTTCCTGTGAGACTGACGAAGTCATCAATTTCATAGATTTGGGAATGTGTTCCTAGTTTCAGGCACCAAATAATTCCTAATATTTACAAACAAGAAAGCAATTGTAAATTGCTTAAATATAGGCCTGTAGTAAAATACGTTGCTGAATCAGAGTTTTTGAGATGCAGTTTCCCAGATGCAGACACCACTCTTTTATCCCCTCAAGTCTCAACATCTCTGTTACCTATCATGCACTTCCATGAACCATCTTCATTAATACAGATATATCACTTAGCACAGTTCATCCTGAGCTTTTTGGGGTTGTCCCAGTCTTTCAGTGAGAATAATAACTTCATCTTTTGTATTCTTTATGATACAATGAACTTGAGATCATAAAAAACATCAAATACCATTTAATTTTGTTAGAAGGCTCTCTCCCAAAGTCTTCCAAATTCTATGAAATGGGAGGAGTAGGTCAGAGGATGGGCAAGTAAAAGTATAATTGTTCCTGACAGAAGAGAGCCTGAATTCAATGTGGGAATAGACAGAAGGCAAAAAATCTATTTTAAAACCTTCTCTGCAGTAATAAAAATTGTTATTGGAGGCCATCTTCTGGGATATTGCTACAATTAATTTCCTGTGATCACTGAAGCTTCCTTCTGTGTGTGTGTATGTATATATATACACACAAAATAGTTTGTTACTGGAAGACAGAGGGAAAAAAAAGAACAACAACGAAAGGGACTTTGAAGTTAATCCTATATCTAGAATTGAAAAGCACTGTTCATTTTTCCAGCAAAACTTGTCTTGAAAAAATATCTACTGAAGTTCTACCTTCCTCCAGGAAAAAAACAAAAACAACAGAGAATTGCACAGCTTTTCTGTACTCACTAAGTACATCAGGTGAATAAGAAATGACATGAAGTTTTAAAAAAATTTAAACCATTAAGATGGAAATCATCATCACATTGAAATGTGTAGTCCTGTCATCCAAGAAACTGTGGGCATAAGCTTCTTTTTTTTTTTTTTTAGTATTCTACAAAAAAAAAAAAAAAAAAAAAAAAAAACATTTTTTTTTTGTTTTTTTTTTTTTTTTTTTTTTTTTTTTTTTGCGACTTGTGGTTAAATTACCTCATGCTTGCTTTTATCACTTAAGAAAGTGCGAAGACAAGACTATAAAAGGAACTCGCGGGTTTACATTGTCAGGTGCGTGTATATATACATTGTTTTGTTTTTATTATTATCTTAAAATAGCCACAGGTCTTTTCAGACTGGGAAAGTCAGAAAGAGCAGACAGTGCCTGCCCACGACAGTGAGTTTTCCTCCTGTTCTGTCAGCAGTCTCCAGACCAGCCAGACTATTCCATGTGGAAGAGAGATTTCAATACTTATGTCAGTTATTATTGTGCCAGGTAAATCCGCACAGGCTGCCTGTGGGTTGGTTGCACAGATTCGTGGTAGTCAGAGACATAAAATGTTGGTTACCATTGTTCTCAGCTAATCCTGAATTAATGTTTAGGAAACAGAATACAAATACAGAAAAAAAAAAAATAAAATAATAAAAAAAATAAATCACATCTCTAAACACTAAGATAGGTGCTATAGTAGAGCAAACAATGTTATAACAAAAGCATGGTAAAGAAACCAACTCTGCACTTAAATAATGACTACTGCAGTGAGTCTGCTAAGTGGTGACAGCCATCCCCAGCAGAACTTAGGGGAGATTTTGCCACTTAAATCATGCCAAACGTGATCTCTGAATGGGCCCTCCAAATGTGAAATCAACTCAACCTTGATGTTTTTGGCAGCACATGCAACAGAACTGCTACTATGCCCATAAAGCTGAGCAGCCCAGTGCTTGAACCCCAAAAGACCCACCTTCTACCCTTTCTTCAGACAAGTTCGGTGTCTCCTACAGCTACCAAGACCAGTACAAGAGCTTCTCCCATGGAGGAAAAGCCAGGAGCAAAAGGGTGACCCAGCACAATACAGTGCCCCCACCAACACAGTCCCACAATACCTGACCACATCAGACAGAGCCAGGTGTTAGTACTGGGGTCACTGAAGGCTCAGCAAGCACCAAACCAGAGGCAGGGTCTGCCCAGGGGACCCAGTCAGGAGCAAGTAGAGATAAGATCAGAGATGAGACTGGAGTTAAGGCTACAGCACAGAGCTGAGAAACTTAACCAGAAGACAGGGCTGGAGTCAGGCTACTTGCAGCCCAGATCCAAGAGACATGGCCATAGACAAGGCTGAGAAAATAACTGAAAGCCCAGTCCTGAACTGGAATGAGGCTCCTGGGCACACAGGCAGAGGGTGTGGGGGGAGGCCCCAGGTTAGGCTGCGTGGGGCCATTAAGGTCTGTTAATTAGGCCTCAGGGCCCTGGCAACAATACAAGAGCAACCCAAGAGTATGAAGGACTCTTGAACAATTGGGGTGATACATTAAGCATCAAGTTATATATTTAATTTTTGCTATTCCTGTTTAATGATGTGCTCTTTCCAAAAATAGGAAGCCTTACTACCAGAGATTTCCTAGGAAGAGAGGGAGATGAATTTTACTTCCCAAACCAGTTACTGTATTCATTAGTGTAAAACACATGTGCTTCATTCTGAACAAAGACACTTCCTGGACCTGGACTACCCACAAACCATTCCATCTTAATCTGGTACACTTTGCATTCATGCTCCAATCAAGGATACTTTCTGTGAAGTGGCCCTTCCATCTGTATAAATTCACATTCATCTGCATGAGTCTTTAGTCCATGTAGATCAGTCTGTGCAAGCTGCAGAGCTGAAGTACCCCCACATCTTACCCCCACCATATCCTGGACTTGGGGCTCTGCATAGCAGTGCATGGCATGGATCCCAGGTTCTCCTCTTGCCCCACAGTGTAACTCACACTGGGAGAGAGGTGTAAAGAAGGGGAGGAACTTCAACTCTTCCTTCATATCATGCTTTACTCCACTGTGAGTCCTCACTATTTCTTAACATTAAGGAAAATCCATTTAGGGAAATTTAAGAAAATCTAGAATTCATGATAGGCATTGCAAATTAATGCAAGCACCACAGTAAATGATTTATTTTACATCCACAACTTTAAAAAGTTACATTCCTATGCTATTAAATGTTTTTAATTTCTACTTTGCTAATATTTTTGTACATCTTTGTGTGTTTCAAAATCATGTACAAACTGTTAAACTGACCCCTTGTCTGCTGTTAAGCTACTGGTTTCTCCATCTAGACTGCAGTAAATTTGTCTGCATCTAGGAACATGAAAGTAACTAGGGTCTGACTTAGTAGCTTTATGTTGTAACCTAAACTGCATAAGAAGTTTATAGTGAAATGTTTATACTTTTCTTGATTCTATCTTTCAGTTTCACTTCCACTATAGCACTTCCATAAAGACAACACGCTGCAACTTCCAGAGCTCTTGTTTCAGGCTATTTGGGGAGTTTAGAGAACACTGTATCAGTTTACATGCTGATGGCATTTGTATGAGACACTTTTCAGCCATAGAAGAGCATATCTCTTGCTATATATATATATATGTTACCCAAGAGAAAGAAGACTAATGCAGATGAAGTCTCTAGGTTTCTAGGTATTCAAGTGTAATAAAAACAAACATTTCTTATTTAAATGAAAGATTAGATTCTGGCAAACAACTCCATAGAAACAGGTGGTTTCCATGACAAAACTGCAACCATAACACATACCAAACCTTGAATGTTGAGTAGCATTTTAGAAAACATTAAAAAGGCAATACAAGATTTTGTCTCTGAAAGGCAAACTTCTGCGTATGTGCATAACACAGGAGGATTAACAGCTTGCTTTGATTTCTGATGGTAGCCTGCCTTCGCTTACTACAGTCCTGCATAATTGATCAAGAATAGCTTCTGGACCCTGACAGGATGACTCAAGCTTTTGAAGCAGTAATATAATAATGTATGAAGCTGAATACTGGTAAAGGCATTTACAAAGTAAGTGCTCAGATGAATAATTATTTTTGACAGCATTCAGGCAAATATCTCTCATATTTAGAGACATTTTGCAGGTTGCTTGAAAACTTGTAAGCCACGAAAACTTATGTGGTTCTAAAGAACAATAGCATAGCTATTGTATGGTAGCTATTACCAAAAATAGCTACCATATGGTAGCTATTACCAAAAATCTGGGGCTGGGTGCTTTATGAGGCCTCTCCCAGCTCCCTCACACCCAGCTCCTGCCTGACAGACACAGCCCAGCCATACCAGGCCCTGGAGCTGTGGGAGCTTGCTGGATCTTGCTCCCCTGGCTACGCTGTTCCTTTTCTCCTGCTCCCCTCAGCTTTCCCGTTGCAAATAGAGAAGCTGTTTTAGAGTTTTACTTAAAGTTTCCGAACTGCTGTGACTCATTGAAGATAACATCTTGGTTCTCTGGTGAGGTACTTGACTCTCCTTAGTTTCTGTCCTCAGTATTTCATAATCCCCTATGTTTCTATATCATGTTCCTCTATGCATTTACAAAAATGAGAATTCCCATGTCTCATCAGGAGGTCCAATCACTACCAAGAGCCACCAGAGCAGAAATAGTGGTACAGTTCAGTATGAATTGCACTCACATCAGTGACTGTAAAAGTGTACCCCTTTCTTTTGTGTAAAGGTGCTCTCAAATTAGAAACCTGAAATAGACATGTGGGAAAAAAAATAAATGCTCAGGTTCCCTATTCTCTTTCAATGTTCCTCATTATTTCGTATGTCATCCTTTTGTGTGCTGGTGTGGATGTGTGTTTGTATGGGTGGTAGATGCAGGTAAAAAGTAAAAATGACACTTATATGTTTGTAGCTCTACTGTAAATAGTTTTGTATAACGCTGACTTGAAACTTCAAGGCCTGAGAAACATCATGTCTACATACAACACAAAAGAGTAATGACTGATTTTTCATTGTAGTGCAGCTTCATTTTGACCCTTCAACCCCTTCCATGTGATGTTTCAGTGAAGACAAACTTTGAAACTTGGTATTGGTAATGATCCTTAACCATTTCAGTAATAGACAAGCTCTTCACAACATCTTCCAGAAACATAGCTGAGGGAGAACTGTTAAAAGATGAATCATGATGTTTTGCAAATGCAAAATGCACTGAATTCACTGTGATTACATGGGTATACCATCAGTATGAGATGACAATCAGCCCCTTAAAAGATACAACTCAAAACTTTGTTTCAAGAGTTCAGATTAACTTTTTTTTTTTTTTTTTTTTTTTTTTTTTCCTAAGGTCAAATCTACATTAAGTCCTGTAACAGAAGACTAAATCAGAGCAAAATTTTCATCTTGGTATAACTGTGTTGCATATGCTAAACACGCTTCATGCTTGACATTTCCACTCACATCGATAAGAGACTTGCACATGGTGCAAGTTACTAATACAAGCACGTTACTAATATAGATCTTTGCTGATGAGATGAAAAAAACAGCCAAAGCAAAGACTGCTGTAGTAGAAGTGAAGGGCAAGATTCTAGGTCTGCCAGGAACTTCTGATCTTTTTTTTTTTTTTTTTTTTTTTTTTTTATTATAGAACTTAAGTCTTACACAATTTTCTCTTACATGACAGGATGAACAAACTTGCTGTTTCATCCTTTCTCTCCTTGTATTATGTAGCTTTATCCCTTATGTACAATCATCTTCTTGCACTAACTTCCCCTTTCTTACTATTTATATGCTTACCTATCAATTAAAGTCAGAACAAGAGTATAGTAAACCATTTTCTGCTGCAACAGTGGTCACTCTGTCTTTACCTGTCACTTGCTTGGATTAAAAGTCCATTGAGAGACCACTATCTTCTGTGTTTGAACAGTCCCTTTAATTATCATAGTCCTGATTCATTCATTCTTTTTTTTTTGTGTGTGTGATGTTCTGTCATTGTTTATTGTAGCAATATATTTAAGAGTAGATTTGACAGAATATTATTCTATTTTTCCTGATTGAAACTGGAATATTTCTAATAATTTTAAAGCTTCCAGTCTGCTGAAATAGTCCCCACACAGATCGTGTGCTTGGGCATACATACTGTGCATGCTTTGCAAATTTCAGTATAAAATTTCATGCTTGGCTGAAGTAAGGTTACAATACAATAACTAGATGAAAAATGATGTATCCAACTCTTATTTTAGACTGAGAAAACTCATTTGCAAGCACAGTACAAACAAAGTCTTAAATTTATATGGTAAACATATTTGTTCAGTAAATCATAAGCATTCACAATCTATTAAATGAAAAAGGCCTGTGGAAACTTGTGCCTTCAATACATTTTGCATTATGTTTTTCAGACTTTCATGTTTCCTAAGCCATAAATTTGCTCAAGCTATTAAAACCTATTAAAACTGTAATCAAATAAATACCATGAATCTACTTACAGGTAACTCAGAATAACAGTGGCAAAAAGGAGTATAATAATACAATTCTTCTAGTATAATACCTGCTTGCAGTTCAAATCAATGTATTCTACTGGCCAATCAATACCACCTTACACTGCTTATCACTACTTGTAAGCCTTTTCAATAATTCTAATTTTCAAGAGTCATTACTGAAATTGTATAGCTATTGATTGCTTAAAGGTTACAGATAGTATGAAAAAATTGAATTTTAGATTCAATTAAACCTGTTGAAAAATTGCAAATCACATTTTCTCAAGAAAGTTTCATGTCAGTCTTTCAGATGAAATAAATTAGCATAGATCCACTACAACCACAGTATCTATGCTACTTTAGATCAGTGGAGGATTTAATTTTTAGGTTAAAGTACCTACAAACTAGAGGGGGGGGTGGTGGTTATGCACTGACCCAGAGCATCTTTTCATCTTCCTTTGACCTGAGCAGGGACCATAACAGATAAACATAGATGCCATTGCATATTCTTTATCTCTGATACAGTATATCTCATCTAGGAGGGCCACACTTCTGCTGTCCCCTTTCTCCAGTCTGATTAAATGCAGAACAGCTTGCATCTGTAAGCTCCATAGTTATAATTGTGGTGGTTTTACCGTGCTAGGCAGCTGAGCACCACAACCACTCTCTCACTCCCCCTCCTCAGATCAGGAGGGAAAGAAGTAAAGGAAAGAACAATTCATGAGTTGAGAGAAGGATAATTTAATTAATGGAAAAAAATATTAAGGAAATATTATTATTAATTAAACAATTTAACTAAAGGGAAAAAAAAGGAAAGGGGAAAAGGGAGCAGGAAAGGGAATAACAAAACAAAACAAGTAAAGGCTACATGGAAGTGCAGAGGAAAGAAATTACTATCTACTTCCCACAAATGAGCAATGCTTGACCACGTCCTTGAAACAGGGCCTCAATGCACGTAGCCAGTGTTCGGGAGGAGGACAGGTGTTTTCACAACAAGAGCCCACCCCTCCCCTCTTCTTCCTTTTTCCACCTTTTATTGCTGAGTGTGACATCATATGGTATGGAATATCCCTTTGGTTGGTTTAGGTCAGCTGCCCTGGTGATGTTTCTTGCTTTTTTTGCCCACCCCCTAAGAGGGTTAGAGAGAGCCCTGATGCTGTGCCAGCACTTCTCAGCAGCAGACACAACACTGGTGTGATACCACTGCTGTTCTAGCTACAAGTGCAGAGCACAGAACTGCATGGGCTGCTGCAGGGAAAGTTAACATCCCAGTCAGACCCAGTACAATATTAAATTAATTTTGAGGGAATTTAAAGGTTCACAAACGACAAAGTTTTCAACAGAACAGCTTCTGCATTTATTGTTAAATGTAATCATATCTCAGCCACTCACAGTAAAATGCTAATGGTCAGTTATTTTTCAAAGACAACTAGCCACTTTATATGGTAGTATCAAAAACAGAGAGACGTTTTAAGGTGTTCAGCTTTTACTGAAATTCTGGTTTGTACATCATAAGCTGTAATAGATAGCACAGTTCAGACTCATTGCATCAGAGTAACTGAGAACTAGATGGGAAATTGTCACTGTGTCTTCTCCTAGGCCATCTAAAAGTTGTGGTTTAGCTTATCATAGTCTCATAGCCTCTTTTTTTTTTTTTTTTCCTCTCCTGTAGCAGATAGATGAGCATCACATGTACTGAAGAGAAAACTATGTTCTTAAAAAACTACGTTCTTAAAATGTCAGCTGTTCAGTACCTGCAGTGTAACAATAATTTTCTCTATAGTAACTAGATCTGTGATTGCATTTGTTTTCAGGACTTTGATGTAGTCTTTCTCCAGCTAAATGATAAAAATTCTTCCAGAATTCTTGTAGTTTGCTTGCATCTCTTAGGATTAGTTACTCAGAATAATTTCACACCTTTCTCTCTTTTCCTCCTTTGTTCCCTTCTGAGAATTATAGATGTCCCCTGCAGCTGATTTTTATTTATTCTCAGCCACTCTTCTGCATTGCAGATAAATTTAAGTGGAAGAGTCACCTGGTTTGTTCACTGATGGTGCATGCAGCTGAAGATAGATTGTAATCAATAGGAAAACTTTTGTTAGCTTTCCCATATGGAAAGAATTAGCCCTGGTTTTATGTACATACTTATTCATAGGTAAATCCATGCACTTAAGTTTTGTTGATATTGCATGTGTTTGTAATTCAGACACATTTTTTACAAAGCTACCTTAACTTGTAAGCAATATTCATGTTCAGGAACCTGAATACCATGGGAGTCATGTCCAAGATACACAGACATTTAAGCCTTGTGAATTTTATTGATAAGCACTTTACCTGTTTGCAACTAAAATTAATAAAAACGGAATGTCACATAATGCCTAACTGATTTGCAGGAACAATTTACATTTCTCTATGACCACCAGTACTAGAAAGTGGTTTAGTAACTGTCAAATTAGAAATGGGCCAGTTTTACATGCAAGTGGAAATTTGTTCTATCCTGTTTGTAACCATCTAGGTTATACCATTTGTAAACTAATGATGTTTTTGATTCATTCTACAGACAGTGATGGAGTTAGAAAAATCATTCTTATCACCATTCCTTTCATGGTAAAAGCTGATGATGAGGTGTGAAAGAAAAACACAGCCCCTTCTGTGAGCCATTAATTGTTGATACATATAGATAAGGACTCTACAACTCCGCTTGTCTGCAGCAAAGTTAAATGGCTCTTACTACAGTTACTCATTCTATTTGTAAAAGCTGTATAGGAGGTATTACATAATCTTCTCTGCTTGATCAACAAGTTGATCTTTCACACAGTTATTTCACATCACTTCACAGGGGCTTCACTCTACCTATAAGAAAAGAGTAACCTCCAATGCAAACAAGGGGAAAAGGAGCTATACAGTTGTGTTGCCAGACATCAGAAGGCTTTCTTTTTGTGAAGATTTTTTTTTTGAATTGAAACCACGAGACACTGACACCTCCTTCCTTAGAAAGCTCTCAATATTCATAGATGTTATGTCTCTTACAAGGATGTTAATAATAAAAACAATGCATTTGTACCAGTCCTAACCTGGTAGAAATAGGACCAATATCAAAACAAAAGCTCCTGATCTGAGTATCCCCTAATCTGTGCTTTCCAGCATCTGAAATTTCAATGTGTTGATGCTGTGTAAAATGTACCAGAATTTTGGTGCAGAAATATCTCACAATATTACATGTCTGAAACTAAAATAAGGCTATACTACTGTGTCATCTGTATATTCATTAGCTTATGGAAAGCTTCATTATATGTTCATTAAACTTTTATTTCTTTATAAAAGGGTTTAATTTTTAAAAGAGTTTATACAGAAGAGATCACAGCATAGTCAGATGTAGTTGGAAAAGCAGTTTTAGTGAGGAAAAATAGGAAAATTATAGTAATTCAATCATCTTTAAATGTCCAGATATCAATTTCATTTATACTGAATTAAGAAGTCTGAATTTTTGCATGTTTAGAGCAATTCTTTAACTGCACATTTCCCAGAACAAATACAAATACTACCTTTCATTATACTCAGTACGTTCAGAAGTCATGTTATTCCTGTGACTTGACAATATTTTCTAGTCTGTCAATTCAACAAACCTGACTTAAGCTGAGCAATACCTGGTTGCATGTCATTCTCTGTCCTCTGAGGCTTCTCATATGAGCATATCACCATCTGCATGCAGTTGTAGAACTGGGTACCATAACTCCATGATGTATTTAGTCACTAAGAAAGCAAAAAAAAAAAAAAGAAAAAGAGAAACACATTAAGAATAAAACTTCCATAAAAAGAGTTCAACCCTCTGAATACTTATCTAACCATTGATGGCAAAGATCCATGCTTATCTGTATTTCTGAAGGAGCACATCTTTCTTTACCTGCTCTCTCTGATATTATTCATAGATACTCCAATTTATGTTTTATCCAGCTGTGTATTTTATGCACCTACACGTACACAGTAAGAGACTTAATTGACACTTTATTTTTGCATTAAAAAAATAATATTAAATAAAACCCCATTTAAGTCTGTAACCTTGCCATGGAAGAAAGATTTTCTAAGTACATTCAACTCCACATGTTGCTGTTTGGACATAGGAGTGAACAATTGTATTTCACTTTCATACGACTGAATTTCTTCACAGAAGGCTTAGAACCTTATATTGTTTTCAATTTAAGATAAACATGGAAAGGAAATTACTTAAATAGCACACAGCAGCTAGTGATCAATGAACTGAATGCAAGGTTATAAAGCTATGCTGTCAAATTCCAGAATGCAAATTTAGATGCTATCCCTAGTGAGAAATGCAAATATACATTTCATCAAGTGAAATGCCTCAAATTGAATTTGAAGATAGGGAGACAATAACTCTCTTCCCTTTTTGTGTGTGTAGTGAAGAAAATGAAATGGAAGAAATTAGAATGATTTAGAAAGCATTTTTTTTTTTTTTTTTCACAAGGGATTTAAAGTTCCCATTAACTACAAGCAATGCACAGACTGAACATGCATGAGAAATGTTTAAAGACTCAGCACAACTAAGTGTTGCTTTTTTATTTCCTTAAAATAAAAATAATAATTAAAAAAATCACCTAATCAAACACATCCTTGGCCAGGGGGGAGGGGAAGAGCATTTGAGTAATAATCAAGGAGGAGTCAGATCATGGGCAAAGGGAGTTGGCTTTTGTTAGTGATTTTTTTCAACGTGAAGTTCTAAAATATTTATGTACATACTTAACTACAGATATCTGAAACACTTGAGTGCATTTGGAATACAAAAAAAAAAAAAAAAAAAAAAAAAAACAAGGAAACAATTCATATAAGATTCTCAGACTTATTGTGATAGTGCCTTCATATTTATTAGCTGCCATGGAGTTGTATATTTTAGGAAAAAAACAACAAACAAACAAAACAAAGCAAAACAACAACAACAACAACAAAACATAAAAACTTGCCTGATGCTAACTGCTACTTGACCACCAGGAGACACTATTGCTCCACAGAGAAGAAAGGCGACGTTGTGCCAATAAATTATCAGAGGTAATACACGTAACAGGCACCGTTATCTTCTACGTCATTCTCCACTCTTTCTTAAACTTATACAGACTTAGATGAACTTTGGATTTGTTATGGTTATGGAGCAAATGAATCACCTAGCATTCTTCCTTGTCAGAACTTCCCAAAAAAATATTTAAAAAAAAACAATAAAACAAACAAAAACCACAATCCAAAACAAAACAAACAAAAACAAACAAACAAAAACAAAACAAAAAAAAAAAAAAAAGGAAAAAATTGAACCTGGCTTTCTTGGTCAAAGGGTACTAGAGAAATGCTGTTGTTTTGCAATATTTAAAAGACATATAGAGATACAACTAAAATTTTAGATGGAACAAAAATTCAAAATTTCAAAATATATTAACATTAGTATCCCTTGTTGTATTTTTAAATCATATACAATTTGGAAAATGGTTTTGAATTGATACTTCAATTAGCAAGCAGTATTAGATTTTTCTCAGATAAAGCAGATAATAGCTATTTTTCATAAGTGGTAACGGTTTATTAATTGGCAATGCCATATTTTGAGTGCTATTCTTTAATTAATAAGTAAACTATGAATATATACTAAAGCATGACATTTTTTAAATTGTTCTTGCAGTAAAATGCAATACATCTGCATTATCCATATATTTGAAGTATATAATGATGGATGATATAATGATGCATAACACACAACATACAGCATAACTTGTAGTATAATATGAAATACAGAATATATATAGTATATAAAGTATAAATATATTGTAGTATATGATGTCTAATACATGTATATACACGTATCATATATTTTAATGAAATACATATATGATAAAAACAACATGCACACACATATACAAATGTATATGCATACACATATGCATACCTTTATATATGCAGTATATATGCATATTCTGCCATGAAATAATCAATGCTATTGTAACATGATGTAGTCAATCATAATGTAAACTCTGAATAAAAAATGAATAAATCCAAGACCTGATGCCTGAGATTAAATATATTAGCTGTTAAGTAACCTGTTTCAATATACAGAAAATAGGATTTTCCAGCCATAGCAAACACAGTCATTTTGATACATTTGTTTTTAAAATCAAATTTATGTTACATAGACTATAATATTCATGCAAGTTTTGTGTAATATTTTCACAAGGTATACATGATATTTGTAAAAGCATACATATGTTTATATCTAAGAGTTACACCTTAACTGGCATTTTTGGACAATTTTTGTTCAGTGTCTGTAAAAAAAAAAAAAAAAAAAAAAAAAAAAAAGGTCTGGCTTTCATTTGGCCAATGCACGTTGTGCTAGGAGTGTAAAATATCCAAAATACCTATATAAATTCTACTTATATACATATGAAGACCCAGTCATAATGCTACAGAGCTGAGAAAAGACCTACCCTCATATGCACAAAAGGATTCTGGAGCCTACAATGTCTCAGTACTAACACTCAAAACTCACACCAAGATCTCGCCTAGTACCTCTGATCTCTACTGTAAAACATCCCCAGTCAGCCTCTGCAGGTCCAGAACTGCCTCTGTTTGACCATCATTGGTCACCTTGCTATCATTTCCATGTCTTACCCTAGTTCAGGGCACAGAGCTTCAGGATGAAACAGCAAAGACTGGAATTCAGAAAGGATGAGCATAGTCTCCTTTGTGCATTTCATAACCTAACATTAAAGAATCTACCCCACATTGAAGGGTGGTGAATTTAATCCATCATTTTTCATTATGAACATTATGTGTGTGCACACGCATAAAGTGTGTGTGTTATATGTACACATACACACTTTATATAAAACAATACAATACTCGCTAGATTTTCTTTGCAGTAAAAAAGTGGAATTCTTAGACACATTTTTCACCAAATGCCGCCTTTTTAGCCAGAGACAATAACTGATCCTTGATCTACTTTATTATTTTCTGCTCTGTATTATTCAAAGTTCTACAATAATATAAGTGTATATGTACACAATATTTTTTTTGTGGAAATTTTCACATGTTTTCCTATTTAATTTACTGTCAGTGTTCAGGGTTGCTTTTTGGTTACATTTTATTCATTGCTGTTTTCAGATGAATTATGTAACTACCATCAGCTGATATGCGTTTAATAATCTCCAATACAGAGAATGATCTTGATTTTAAAATTGAGAACAGCAAAAGTATGTAATAGTTTAAATGGTAAGATTCCCACTATTCAGTAAATGCAGGATAATTCAGAATCTTAATAATAATGATAATAATAATAAGTTTGAATAAAACTACCTTATAACTCAGAAGAAAGGCTCTGGGTCATACCATGGACTGATGTAAATCAGCGTAGTTTGATGTAATTCCATGGAGTTAGACTTTATTGTAATAGATAACTGCTTATTCCTTGGTAATCAAAACCTGATTATTAAAAAATATTCTTTTTGATATTGTTTAAGACAGATTTAAAATAAGTGAACTATTACTGGTATTTTCAATAACACAAATGAAAAGTGTAAGATCCTTATTGTGGCTTTCTATGCCAGATAACAAGAAAAAAAAAAAAAAAAAAAAAAAAAAAAAGATATATCTTTCTTAGAACTGAATATACAGAAATGTCAGTATTTTTCTGAGACATCTATGATAAAATTTTGATAAAATATCCAGCCTTCTTTGGGGAATGATTTATAGCCAGTGTCTTGAATACTATTCAAAATCAGGCTGTTTCCTAGAATATAATAGAAAAAAATACCAAGAGGTAGATTTGATTGCCTGGGAAATTTTCTTTACACTGAAATGACCTAAACCTACCTATTTTATTCAACAAATGTTTAAGAGTAGCTTTCCCAACACCTATAAGAATCTATGAGGTTAAGATAAGAAAAGGTTTGAAACTTTAGTAGGGAAATACTGGAAGTGAATCTAGACAATTTGAAATGAGAAATGAGACACAGAAAAATGAATGACTAACAGAGTGATTTAGCAAGACTGCAAGGGCCCTTCTATCATTCAAAATGTTTAAATTAAGACCGAGTGTCTTCCTGAATGTCATCTAGTCCTGCTTAGTCAGAAATTATGGATTGGAGGCAGGAATTCCATAACGAAATTCTCCATCTCACTGCGTGAGATGATCATGACAGTCCTCTCCGGTTTCAAAATTCTGCGAAAGGAATGGTAATAATACAACTATAGAACAAAACAGAAACAGAAAGATTTATCAGCTCTCCCTTTTTGTTATTTTCAACCACCTACTTGAATCAGTTGTGTCTGGTATGTAGCTGTTCCATAGCAATCTGGAGCTGCCTTTCTCTAATTACTTTTTATGTAAGTCATGTAGGAAAGAATGCCAAATACTTTGTGATTCAGTCCACCTGACCTTTTTTCAGAAATGTGCTTCCTGAGAAAATGTCATTCTGAATTGGTAGTGTCTCATTCAGAGTCTTGGTTTTATATAAAACTGATCCAGATAATAAATAAGATAAATAGTAGTAATACATGCCCAAATTGCATGACATCTTATGGTCTGGAAGATGAAGTGCTGATGTCTATTGATCTTTGCTAGTGATTGTAGACCATTTTCTTAGGTACTTTGCCATAGGGAAATTATGCAATTTTGGAGGACGGGATAACTTTCTGCAGTCTTTGGCTAGGGTGCAGAAACAAACAATTACCATTAAGGCTGGAGCACATCCTTCAAACATTGTATTCACTTTCATAGAGCTTCAGTGTTGCCCCTGTGCAGTAATGGAAATTTTGAAGCCAGGAAAAGCATAAGCTTTGACAGGTGCAATAGTCATTTTTCAGACGGCTGTTAAAACAACATAGGGACACCTGTTTTCTGTTTTGGCTGCTCCTTTTCTGGCAGCTGCATTGACTATGCTTGGAATTGCAGAAGGATCTGTCTGATTCTTCTCCATCTGTAAAAGTTTGGATCCAAATGGTCTGAGCTCCTGGGTGACTGCAGAACGTCCCTGTATTTGCTTACTTTGTTCAAGCCCTTCCAACCATATCTTTTCCATTCCATATATCCTGGAACCAGTTGATATTCAAAACACCATAAGATTTGTACTTGTCTCACCTTTTCACAGTATTTAAGATTTTAAACATATAAATTTCCTTCATATGCTACTGACACTTCTCTGTTAAAAGCATATCTTGCATTTTATTTCTCATCAATATGCTGAAGAAACTGGTAGTTCTCAGATGCTCTCCCTTCCTTTTTTTCCCCATTCATTACTACTACATATATTGATGTATAGAGCCAATAAAAAAATATTTTGCTGAAGGAAGAACTTCTACAAAAAAAAATGCCTTTTTCCTGCTTTGCTTACCGCTTCTCAAAGAGCAGTTATGGACAGTGGGGAAAGTAAAACTATAAATGATATGATGGGTCATATATATAAAAAATAATAATAATAAAAAAAATGAATAGCTTGGAGAACAACTTACCCAAAGACAACCAAAGACAAACCAAGACTGCTTATGTTAGAAAAATAAAGAGAGGCTATTAAGTTTGTACTTACAGAAACTGGGAATTATCTGTTAGCTGATAAATGGACTGCTGTATCTCTAATTTAATTGTGAAGGTGACCATAAAACTTGACAAGTCTTTAATGGCATTTGATATTCACAGGGACCTCAGGAATACTCAGTCATTAAAGAGCGTTTCTGGATTTCACACGTTTGGGCTTTAGCAGAGCTCCAGTTATTTGAGAATAGGCCTAGAAGTTTGTGTGAACAGATTAACAGACAGCTATTAATTTCAGCCCTATTACAACTTTCTCTATGTCCATTGCTTGGCAGTGACCTAGTAGTCTCCTACAGAAACACAGTGTTGGCATTAACTGCTCTGAGGCAACATCTATGACCTGAACACAGGCCTTTTTTACATTTTTGTTGTTGTTGTTGAAAAAAATCAGTGGAAAATAGGAATATTTTGTAACAATACCTGTTTACTTTAAAAGTTCACTGGTTTCTGAGAAAGCATTTTGACAGAATACTTTCAAACAAGCCTTATACATGAGCATTTTTGCATGCGTGTGCACATGCTGCATTCACACAACAGCTGTCTCACGCTTCTGCATTTCTCACTCATCTAACTGCACAATAACTCGGAGCAATAAAATATCTGTTTCATTTTCCTGATTTCACTGCAGGGCTGTTGCTAAGGTTTTCCTGAGATCTGTAACTTCCAGTACTTTTTCACTGTCATGACACATGTTTGTGGCACATCAATATTCACCATACTAATAGGACTTACTAGCAAGATTAAACACTACTCACACAAAAATGGGTCTAGATCTTATTGGATCTCAGCTGTGTATTTTAAGCAACTTCAATAACATCTGCAATGTGAAGCAGGGACACTCATTTTCTGTGTCTATCTCAAAGCACGTATCTAGCTTCTAGAATTTGAATATGAAGGTGATAAAATAAATGCAATGAAAAGTTACCTTATTGTTTAGGGAAAGCTAATTAATCAAGTAAGCAGCTGTATTTTTTCCAATCTGTTCTTGATATTGTTCAACAATCACACTATCCAATACAAAATTAATATATATTCCCACTAGCTTAGAAGATGTCAGATTCTAGAAACTGTATTTATTTCCTACTTACGAACTTACTTCTTTCAGATCCCCTCAGAATTTAAAATGTATTTTCCTTCCAACATGACTCTGAGGTAGAGATGGGCTGTTATCTCCACTTTACAGAAGTGCTTTTCAGGCTAAAGAGAGGCTAATTTCAAAGCTAGAAAGAAATCTGTTCTGGAGCCAAACCTCCCTCATCTTAGTTTACAGTTTTTACTTTCTGAGTTGATTTTCATACAGGTTAAGCTTGAATTAAGATCTGGTACTTCTGGAAATCCTATCAACTCCTATATTCATCTTTAGGTAGGAAATATCCACAGTGTCCTTGACATAGGAAGTCTATGGCAAATTCAGAAAACCACACTTGGACTTCTGATTTCTGTCAGTTCTCAATACACTCTTTCTCAAATGACATAGCTCTAAGATGAGGAGCCACGAATTTCATCAGAGTATTTCATCTGTATATACTTAATTAAGTTGCTTCAGCAAACTTGGATATTGTCAGACCAAGGCAGAAGAATCCTTAGAAGACACTCAATAAAATGTTTGGGCAGGTATCCCAATGATCACAAAAGATAAAGACAGTAGTTAGCACCCTCAATGTCACTACATTATATAAATATAAATACATATATAAAGATATAAATACAGGAAATGGAGATATAAATGCAGGAAATTAAATACTTACCTAAAGAGTTACCATTGTAAAAATATTTTTACTACTAAAAAAAAAAAAAAAAAAAATTACAGTAGATATTCTAGTATTTTCACATATATAATAAAAGCTGAGAGAATTTACCTTTGTGGCTATCCTACAAGATAAAAATCTGAAAACATTCCTGCATATGTCTATGTAATTCCACAACCATCAAAATATTTGTATGCAAACATGCAAGAGAAAGCCTTTTGCAGAAGTGCTTAATGCTAGACTCTAGTGGCTGTCTCCTGTGCTCTACGGTGAATTTCACCAGCTATCAGTACATGTTACATATAATTTGTGGTGATGATAAAATTTGACCTCCATCACAAATAAATTTTAGGAAGCTGTCATTATGTGAAGAATTTACTCATCACTCATCAAAAAGACAGATTATTTGCATGGTAAATACAGGGAATTTCCAACAGCTCCCTCTACCATGACTTGCCTGCAGGAGTGTGTGCCTCACACACAAAAAAATCAGCATTAAAAACATTTAAGTGATCCAACTCATCTACTACAGCATCTGTAAATCTGTGTGCAATTCTTTTGCTATGAGGACAGGCTGTCAATAATTGCTTGAAAATGTTTTATACTAAAGACAGCAGAAGTAGTAAAATGTATTATTGAGAACACATCAACAAGCTTCTGTGTGTTAATTTCCTGTTTCACTTTGTTTGGGTTTCCCAATCCCATTGGAAGCCATTGTTAGATATTCTGTGCACTTTTCCCCGCTCTCCTAATATCTCCTGGAAAAGCATGTCACAACGCCTTGTTAAATTTGCCATCTGCAATTTCAGAACCTCAGGTATATCTGAGCCAGCTCTCTGCAATTCACAATAATTGTTTAATATGTCATAATTTTCAGCATTCAAGCATTCTTTTTCACTTGGAAATGCAGAGGGGGAGATTCATAATGGCACTGAAATTTCCTGCTAAATTTCCCGTCTGGTGATCTTCTCTCATTGGCAGTACAAAAATCGAGATTTCTATCCATTTGCAGATGTGGCTCCTACCCCTGTGAGATCAGAGTTGCACCTGTCTAAGCAGCCTTTTATAAAATGTTACAAATAGTGCAATATGTCGTTTTAAAAGGCAGCGACTCCTTTTGGATTAGGAGGTGACAGCAAGCAGCTTGTAACTTGCTGGCACACCCTTTGCAAATCAGAGTATTTCCATTCTATTTAAGTGGATTTATTGACTTGCTAAAGACCACAGAACAGATCCACTATGAAGAGGGGGAAGCATCTTTAGAGGCACCCACAGGCCAATAATGCAACTTAAAGCAGCTGTTCTTAAGCTGCATTAAGGCCGGGACAAACACTCCTAATTAGGCTACTCCATTGCCTAATGCCTGTGCTGCACAGATATGCGCAGCAGGAATGAAAAGAGTTGCTGCTCTTCATGCTTGGTGTTTTGAGGGATGACTGTGAATCAATGGCTCAACAACTGCTGGAAGCATTTGAATACATCTTGCTTATTGGTTTATGATGAAGGAATTTTTCTGGCCCTGCTTTTTGTAACTGTTACTTATGAAAAGCCATGGAGGCCGCTGGACAGAACAGCAGGGACAGCCTCAGGAGACCAGGATCCTATTTCTTTTTCTGCCAGCAGCTTGCCGGAAACCCTGGAGAAATCAATCTCTTCCTTTACCAGAACCTCCCCCTTCTCTAAAGCATGAATCTTCTAAAAATACACTGGTGAAAACCTTTCCTTCATTCAAACCACATTTTGCCTAAATCCACTAGTCTTGGAGTCAAAACACAGAACAGTGCTGAAAATGATGATGTAGAATTAAATCATGGTTGATGACAAAATTGCCAAAAGGAAGCTGTAATTCTGTTTACTGTTACTCAGAATTGCCCCGTATCACCCTGGGACCATTTGCACTTTTGGTGCCAGATGGAGAGACATTTATTTTGTTGTGAATATTTAGTTAACAATTTACTTCAAAAGCCTCAGAAGAAAAAACATGCTTGAGACAATTTCAACTCTGGAAAAGACTCATGGGCAACGCAGGTGTTTCAAGACAACACAGTTTGCAATTAATGAATGTATTCAGCATGTCCAGGTTTCACCAGTCAGTTACAGGTGAAAATTGGGGAAACCTGCTGCCATTTTGCAATGCAGTGATGATTAAATCAAGAACAGATCAAGAAGAGCTAGACAATCTGTTCCATTTCTGGTGGCAGCACTTGAATATAAGACGATGACTGGCTGCTGGCTAGACTACTCTACTCTCTAACAAGAAAATCTGCCAAAGGCTAACATGGACTTTTAGCCATCTAGCTGATTTTTGGTTTTGTTGGTATTTTATTTCTTGAAGGCCCAATACAAATAGCAGGAGCTGGCATTCTGACTGATTTTAGTCTTTGCTGAAAATATTTTGTGTTTCTGCAATATAAAATTGGCCTGACCCAAGAGACAGTGTGCATCTTCTTACAAGGCAAGAAAGAGGCACTGAAGTTTGGTCTACACTGTAATTGCTACAGTTATTAAGAAAATTGGGGCACAGTGGGACTGTGGGCACCAGGTCTGCCCTGTCCATGGCACTTCCCAGCACCCCTAAGGCTGATGCATTTCATACAGCAAATGCAAAACAAACCCCACAGAGTTAAAACCCAGTTTTGGACATGGGACATGTGGTGTGTCTGTTTCCTGGGTCTGCTGGCTAGCCCTGTACAAGCTCCTTGAGTTAGATGTGTAACACCACTTATCCTTGTCTCTGGCCAGCCAGAAATTATGCCTGATGCTTTGTGTCCCTGAAGTAGCAAAGGAGGCAAGAGGATTAACAAATTTGGTTCTCACTGTAAGAAATTTGAGTTTGTGTAAGAGAAATATTTACTAAAGCTCTCTACAGCTGAGACAATGAAAGACAAATATATTTGATTTTGTGCTCAGAACATGTATTGGAAAACACTGTGTAAAAACAAGGTACTTGGAAATGATTTATTTATGTAACATCTCATTGGAAGAAGAAAAATAACTGTGACACCTTATGTTTTAAGTTCAGCCCCAAATTAAACCATTACAGAGTATATGTAAGACTTCAAAATAGCTTCAGCTCAACTTTTCCATGGCCTATGCACTATGTTAAAATTCATTGTTTCTGCTTCAGGGGCACTTGTACTTATATAACAGTTAATTTTCATTTCTGAGATTTAAATATGAAATGATGTAAAAAAGACTTGGATTCTCTAAAATATGGTGTATCCAGTCAATCTGAGCCATCCCACAGCCATCTGAAATTTCTGAGCAGCACAGATCAGCATTTTCTTAAAACAAGTTCCATGATGGCATCTGAGGGTACAGCCATTGTTAACTTACGAAAGTGCTGTTTAGTGAGATTAAATTATGTGGCCATAATATAAACAGTCACAGAACAGGCATTATATGTGCTTGTACTTTTCTTACTCTTTCTTGGGTGTTTATGTATAGCTACTGATGTAGGGAAATTCCTAGGCTACATTGACCCTGTGGCAGAGCAGCTAGTACTGGTTATCTTTTATTGCAGATTTTAACAACTACAGAGGCTTTACTAGGATATTTAATACAGTCTTTGTAGTAGCTTCTCTTAGAAGAGTTGGTTCACTGCCAAAAACATTTGAATAGCTGAAAAAAAAAAAAATGTACATGAAATAGGCTAAGGTTACATGCTTTTTTCCATCAGTTATACTCTGACTAGAACTGAAAACTTCATTTCAGATATGAAGGTTTTCCAAAGATTTTGAACAAACTGCCAGTAGTATGAAAAGACCTGGTTTGTAAAAAGCCTTTTTCCCCCTCCTAGAGGAAAACAAAACAAAACAAAACAAAACAAAACAAAACAAAACAAAAACCTACTTTGTACTCAGGCAGACTACTTGGAAACACTGAAACATTTGTTAACACATGCTAGGACTTGTGCACTTGTGCTCTGAAAGGAGAGAAAAATCAATTAGCAATGGAATGTGTATCTTTTCTGTCACTTCCACATATAAAAGTTTAAAGAGAACATAAACTCTGACACTGAAGTACACTGCAAAGGCAGAAATTGTAGATTCTGTAAGGTATGGCTGAAAGGACAGGAAAGACCACTGAGTGATTTACTGGCTGTCCGCTGTTCTTTCTATAGCTGCCTGTCAATACCACATGTGGCATCTTTCAGATAGCATACTTCTTCCAGAAAGTCCATAAAGGTGGCAGGTATCAAGAGAGAGTGTGAGTGCTTGTGTTAATGCTTGGGAGCTTTTAAATTAAGTTAAAAAGGAGAATGCTCTCAGGCATTGCTTCTGTAGGTAGCAACAGAAAATGATCACACTCACTCCATTCCCCTTCAAGCAGCCATGATTTGTGTTTCAAAACCAGAAAATCTACAAACTTACATCACTTAATGTTTGAAAGAATTTTAGTTTTCTACCATGCAAACTGACTTACGGGGTTGCAATTATGGGGTTGCAAACTGATTTATGAGGCCCCTTCCCATGAAACAGTTTCTAATTCTAATTCTCTATTTCTGTCTGTGGATGTGGTTCAGTTACCAATCCTTTTCACTAAAGACCTGCAAGCTCTATAATTAATTTAGGGTCCAGGAAGGAAATGGGGGCAGCTATAGTTCTGAAAAAATAGGTACTGTCTACTATATAACAATATGCCTACAATTCCTCTCTCCATCTTCCCTCCTTCTCAAGGATTGTCACCTTTGCAACACTGTTAAGTAGCAACTTATGGCTAATAATGTCAACGTAGAAGATGAATGAGAATTTAAATGTTTTTTAAGCAAAGATATATATTAATGGGTATGCTCACTGTCTCTTTTCCTCCTGTTGACTGACATATGCCAGCCATTTTTACTGCAACTTTCATCGTGTATGTTTGCATCACACCCATGTGTTAGCATGTGGATGCTAACTCATTATCCCACACAGATGGCATTGAAGGGCAGCCTCTTCTGGGTGTTTTACTTAAAACAGAATCTGATGTCTGCAAAGGAGTTGTAGGTGCAAAGCCTACGCATGCTGGTCTAGAAGATACAGCTGAAAATTAGAAGACCACAGTACAGCCTTCCATTCTTTGTCGCTCTTTGTCTATTTAGGCTTTAACTGCTTCAGAATATTATTTATCACTTAACATAATAAGAGCCTGTATCTCCATTACAATTCAATTTACCAAACTTCAAGTGAGAAAGCTAACTATGGTTATCTCCTTGACTAAGGATAAATCATTGTACCCTTGGTCATAACAGTATTATTACTTTATCTCTCATATTAGTCAACAGTAAAAGTTTATGCATATTTATATAAATTGAAAAAAGCACAAGCAAGGACTTTGCAAAAAGCATAGTAAATAAAAACATTAAAAACAATTACAGGAGGAAAATCAGTCTGTACTGAAACCTAAGAATAAAAATAATCAGAGGAAGAGGCAGATCTCTTCTTAAACCTTCTAAGTGTATCAGTAAACAGTACTCCATGCATCCTCTCCAGTCTTTTTCACATCCACTTAAGTGTTAGACAACAGTTCTATGCACAGGTATAGGCATAGACCTTTGCAGAAGGGAAAGAGTGGATTCTTGAGCCATTCAAAGCTGATGCCCTCCGGTGCACAGTGGGTGATGTGGCTGGCTCCTCACTAGAACCACCAACACACAAGCATCTGGCTCAAAATACTTAATGCATTACAGCTGATAAGAAGCCAGGTGGTTCTTGAAGTGCATGCGTAAAGCCCTTTTCAGCTAACACTGCTAAGTCAGCTAGCAGCTGGCTATAGCTTATGAATTGTCATCTGTCAATTGTAATACCAGAAGAGTAAAATAGAGTGCAGAGGCAACTGTATGGAGTTCGTATCTGGAAGAAATATTTACAAATGTCCAGGGCAGACAGGGCTGGAAGGCCCCCAATATCCATCTGGAATGCCTGGGGACTTAGAAGCATGCCCAAGCCACAAATGTCTTGCAATATGACCTACACTCAATTAAACTTCCTTTGTTTTCATTCCAAAGGCTGTCTGTGCTTTTCCTTCACATCTTTCATGAAATGTTGAACTTACTGTTTATGCCCACAATATAAATTCAGAGGTGTTTCCCACCTCTTCTGTTACTAAGTAAACTGGCTGTTCTTTTGGTTCTTCTACATCTAATTATAATTTCTATTTTTCCTTCCTGCATTATTTTTTTTTATGCTACCAATACACCTGTAACTCCACAGGGATCAAGAGGATTTTATAAAAGGGTCATCGGCCTTCCAGCTTGCCAGTTATTCCTTCAGAGTATAGAGTACTGGTTTCTTGGCACCACCTGTTCCATCTATGTATTGAGTGTCAGTGCTTGAACTTTGTCTGCAGGATAGTTTTGATGATCTTTGTGAAAACATACTCAAACAACAGAAAAGAATAGCTAAAAGAAAATGGTGGAATAAGGACAAGGATCAGTCCCCCACAGTACAGAGATATGTATTGATTTAGTTGATCAATAGAATAAGCTGCTCTAACTAACCACAGCCAACGCGGCTTTTAGTTAAATAAACAAATAAATAAATAAATAAAGTAGTGTCTACAGAAGAAAGCATTTTCAGAATTTTAAACAGGCTTCTGGGTTGACCTTGACTATTCTCACCCCTCTACATCAGTATGATTAATGTAGGAGGAGTGTATATTCTGAGGAGTGTAATAAAGGTGAGTTGCTGCCCACATCTGTCAGTACACATCCCCTGTGCCAGGATGAGAACATGTGGTGTTAGTCCAAGAACTGGCTGTGAAAGTCACTGATGGCCAGCAAGGCCACACAGACTTGCTCAGTAGCACAAGTTCAGAGCTCTGGTTCTGCTTGGTCCTTACATAAGGCCTACCAGCGTATGTGAATACACTGTAATCCAGTGTATGTGAAGATTTCAGCTTCATAAGCCAAGTGCTTTAGCTACAAAATCATGTTTTCATCTGCTCTCTAGAAATTTCATTTGTGACTAACAGTCAGTAGTACTTTGCCTATGCAATTTGTTATAAAAATATTTGGAAATTAAGCCGTGTAGCATTCCTTAAAACTTTTAGAGGAAAGTAAAAAGGTGCTTGGTGTGTAGTGTTCATATTCAGAAGAATACTCATTTTTTTCTGGGGTACCAGTCCAAAGAAGATAATTCAGCCCTGTCAGCATGGATGAATTATTGACAACTTCATAAACCAGTTCTGGAAATCCCAGAGATGGGAACAGCAAAAATGTAATTGATACATACAGAATGTGTGCAACACTCTGCACATCCTAAAGCTAACTCTGTTACTCACAAGTATTAGATTTGTGTGTGTTCCTTAGCCCTTGAGACAGACAAAAGTAATGATGTAATATAATTTAATAACATATTGTCTAGTACTAACAGCAAAAATACTTGTTGATGAAACCCTGAGGCATCCTTAAACAATTTTCATTGTTCTCAGTAAAAAATAGAGTCAAAAGTACAGATGTACATGGGACTTGGCTGAGGTAAAAATTGAATGACTAAAGGTTTGCAGAATTAGTGAAGATCACTGAGGAGGTGAAATACACTACTGAGAATAAGCAGATTATTATCCTTATTATTTATTTAAAGAAAACGGTGGACTGAGTAATTAATTCTAATTGTTCTCTATTACTAGGGAAGAGCCAAATTTAGAAAGACCTTTGTTTTGCAATATTCTGTTTGAAAACCTTATTAATTTACTAATGGTCTAAACTGTATCCTCTGACTGAGATACCATGTGTTCTGTCAAGCAGAAGGCCATAGTACATAGACCAGTTCTGTCCTGTTTTCACATTTTGGTTGTATATGAATAAGCAGTGATCCTGTGATTTTTGGAACGATAGTACAATGTCTTGCTTGAATCTGTTGTTTTTGTGTAATCTTTTTTTTATACATTGTACAGAAAATGTACAGCCAATGAAGCCAAAAAAAAAAGAACTTCACATCGACAGATGAGTATTTACGTAAACGGTTATTGTGATTTAAAATATTTTCCTGTGCTCACACTTGAAATATCTGTGTATATTTATATTACGTTCCATTTTGCTATGTTTTCATACTCTGCCATAAAGAGGAACTTCATTTGCGTCTTTTATATAATACTTTCTTGGAAAGTAATGTGTCTTGGGTATACCCCAGTTAAGAAACTTTGCATTTGACTCACAGTTGTGGTGTCACAGATCGGACTCAGTGATTGCTCCTTAAAAAGCAGAAGTCTCAGGACATAACTGTCCTAAAGTTAGCTAGTAAAGTCTGTATTTCAATACATATAGAAACTAACAGGGATTTCAAAGCTATTGCTTACATTTATTTCTAATGCTTTTCATTTATTTCTAAAAGAAGCTGCAGGTTCCCTGAATTCAGACTAATCATATATGTGGTTAAATGTGATTATAAGTGTAAACAGAAAACTCTTAAAGTCTGAAAACTAGGCCTGAAGAATGAAAAGTTAGGGTTATAAATAAACAAAACTAGAAATTTATGTCTAGAAATTTAAAACTATATAATGAATCATGCATAAAAAGCCTGAAGAATCATAAAGCTGAAATGGATTTTGATTTACATGGCAAAAAGATTTAATCTCTGCTTTACCGATTGCTGAGAATCTATCAGCTGATTCTTTTATACAGAAATACTGTGATATACAATTGTGATCTTAAATGACTATCTTAGCTTGCAATCTGAAGCAGTTATCTTCCAGAACAATTCTCCACCAGATGTCATTTTTATACAATCTTCAGAGTACATAAGAGTAAAAATAAACTTTTTTTTTTTTTTTTTTTTTTTTTAGATTTAGTGAAGCATTGTGTCTGTTAAAGTAAACACTATAAAATTGGAGCTGTCAGCTAAAGTAAAGTAATACATGCATTTATATGTATATATTAACTTAATAACAAAAAGTCTGACTAAGCTTTGTGAGTGGTCGACTCTCTGTTGTTTTCCCCTAGGGAAAGGGGAACCAATTTAAAAATCACTTTTTTTTTTTTTTTTTTTTTTTTTTTCCCACAGTGCTGACACTGAGTTATTCAAGCTCCATTTGTGGTATGTCTAGTTTTCTCCTCAGCTACTAATTCAGGGTTTAACTTACAAGTTTAAATTTGTCTTTGATCTTCGCACTCAAACATATCACAATAGAATATAACTCAGCTTCGGAGCTGTCATTTAAAAGAAAATCCCCCAGAAATGATGTTGTAATGCAATATAAATACAACAAACACACTCAGAACTTCTATATGTTTGTTCAGCTAGACACTTGAACTTTAATTTCTTATCCCTTTGTTTAATGTTTCTGTTTAAAGGTTAGATTAATTATTTTGTTGCTTGCATATAAAAATAAACAGCCCACAAAATACCCTTATCAGTTCCTCCAGTATCACAATAAGAACATCTCATACTGTGTCATATCCAACATGGACAGTTCAATTGAATTTCTTATTTTTGCACATGGGCAGTAAGGGCACTGATGCTCTGAATATGGGTAGACCCAGAATTAAGATGAAGATGGAAAATTAGTGCTGCATCTGGCTGTTAGACCTGTATCAGAGAAAGGATATGGAACCACCTTCATAATGCACTAATATGGGTAAAAGTGCTAATTAATACATGGAAAAGAACAGTAATGGTAGAATTATTTAGCCAACATGTTATTTGGCACACTTATAAGATTTAAAAGTGTGATAAATGACTGAGTCCCAAATAGGATTCTAATTAAAGTCTGTAATTTATTAAGCAAATAGAGGCAAGCAAACAGTGTTGGGTGCGCTGGCAGTCTCTGCTCCAACAAGATGCACACCCATTACATCAAGTGGCTGATTTTTATGCTCCTAGACTAATACATATTCATCACTATTCCTAGAAAAGGCAGGGTTATTATAATTAGTTCCCAGAACCCGAATCCTCTCTGGATGCATGCGTATCAGTCTCTGGTGGTCTCTCTGGGGGTCTCTTGTGCTGAAGGCTCATAGTCTTCCTCCCAGGCTTTGTCCTTCGGTCATCCTTCAACTCCCCCTTTCTCCTTATTTGGTGGATCTCTTTGCCGGATATCAGAGGCTTGTGCAGCATCCCATGCAAAAGTCAGCAGTTTCCTAAAAAAAAAAATCCTTGGTCCTCTTATCTCCCAGACTAGAGTCTCAATGTTCATCCTTCAAACCCTCTATTTGCACAAATTGCTGGACCCTTCCTTTAAATGAAGAACTATGTACACTAATCACTCTGTTTTTCTTAGATAGAAGGTTATATTTCATCATTCAGCCCTAGCATTGTTCCATAATGACACGAATCAAATTAACACATTTCACAAAAGTAACTCTTTTACAAGCTGTGAATAGAGTGCAACATCTTAAAAACTATTGTTGTGAATACTTTATCTCTTGAAAAGTCAGAACTTATTCTGACTACAGTTGCTTCTTATATTTGATTTGACTAGTTATTCTCTACCACATAAGGTTCAATTGTTTAAGCATTTTATTGTAACAGCAGTGGTGGCAGCAGCAACAGCTGCTGTGAGCACCATGTACTGTGTGTGCTATGAGCATGGAAGTGCCAGCCAGCAGGCAAGTGGTGTCACGAGAGGTCCCTCCAAGAGCTGGGCACAGCTGGCTGCGCACGTGGCCAGTTCCCCCCACAGTCAGGGAGCCTCATGGTGCCCAGCCAGGCCCAGGGCCTTCAGACAAGCAGGGCAGGCTCCATCCCACTGCCAGCAGATAGCCTGCTCTGCCAGTCTGCTCAGCTCCCTGGCAGGTGCAGGCTGCAGCTACCCACCTATCTCCATGGAGGAAATATTTCTTGGCTCATAACCTGCTGAGACTGATTGAGAGTTTTAAGAGAGGAATCAACAATATCATTCGGGGAGGAGGGTACCATTAGGAATACCAAGGTTATGCCAAGGGATGGTGCGGTACTGTCTGAAGGTGGCAAGGCTAATGGGAGCCTCTGTGCCCCTCCAGGGAGTACTGCACACTCAGGAGCACATCTGAAATGCCCGTATATCAATGCATGCAGAAAGAGGAATTAACAGGATGAACTGGTCCTCTTCTGGGAAGCTTTGGTCCTTTCCCATAGCCATAACATCATTGGTAGTAGTGAGACTTCGTGGGATGAGTCCCACAACAAGAGAGCTGGGATGGAGGGCTGTCAGCTGTTCAGGAGGGACAGACAGGGCAGGCAAGGTGGAGGTGTTGTGCTGTACATAAGAGAGAGATGAGACCATATGGCCCTTGCCATTAGGGATGATATGGAGAAGGCCTCTGGGTAAGGATTAAGGGGATGGATAGAAAAGCAGATGTTTTTGTGGGGTCTACTATCAACTGCCCACCCAGGATGATGGCATGGATGAGATGTTCTATAGGCAAGTGGGAGAAATCCCTGGATTGGTTACCCTCATCCTTATGGGGGACTTCAAATTCCCAGACATACACTGGGAATATCATACCACCACAACAAGAAAGTCTGGGAAATTCCTGAAACATGATGAAGACAACTTTCTGTCATGAGTCCTGCCTTAGTAATTCCATCTCCTTCTATGATAAGGTCACCTGTTTGGCAGATGAATGGAAAGCAGTGGACATATTCTTTCTGGATTTTAGTAAGGCCTTTGACACCATTCCTAAATGGCATTCTTCTGGACAAAATTTTCCAACTACAAGATAAGCAGCTTCACACTATACTGAGCAACGAACTGACTCAACAGTAGAACTCAAAAAGTTGTAGTAAATGAAGCTACACCTGGCTGGCAGACAGTCACCAGTGATGTTCCCCAGGGCTCAATCTATTTAGGTCAGTCCTATACAGCATTTTTATCAGTGATCTAGATGCAGGAATGAAGTGCATCCTCTGCAAATTTGCTGATGACACTAAACTGGGAGGTGCTTTTGTTTCTCTGGAGAGATAAGAGGCCTTGCAGAGGGACCTAGATAGACTGGAACAATGGACAATCATCATTAGCATGAAGTTCAACAAAGGAAAATGCTGGTCCTGCACTTGGGTTGGGGTACTGCCAGACACAGGTACAGACAAGTGGCTGGGGAGCAGCTCAGCAGAAAGGGCCCTGGGGGTGCTGGCTGACAGCTGGCTCAATGTGAACCAGCAGCATGCCCTGGCAGCCAAGGGTCAAACTGAGTTTTGGGGTGCGTTAAACACAGCACAGCCAGCTGGTCAAAATAGGTGATTCTCCTGCTGTACTTAGAGTTGGTGTGGCCTCACCCTGAATATTGCATGCATTTCTGGGCTCCACAACATAAAAATGGTTGTTAAGGTCCTTGAAAGCACCCAGAGGAGGGCAGCACAGCTGGTAAAAGGGCTGGAAGGCATGTCGCATGTCCTGTGAGGAGATGCTGAGGATACTTAGGTTGTTGAGGAGGAGGCTGAGAGGTGACCCCATGGCTCTCTGCACCCTCTGAGGAGGGAAGCACAGAGGGATGCAGGGGTCTCTGCTCTTGGTCATCAATTGCAGGATGGGTGGGATCAGCACAAAGCTGCACAAGGGGAGGGTCAGGCTGGACATGAGGAAAAATTTGTTTACCATTGTGGGGAATAAAAATGTTGTTTTTGCAGAGTTACATTTTTTAGAGGGAAGAAACGTGGTATTGAAATAGGCTTGCAGTGATAAGAAAACTTAATGGACAACCTTGTAAAATGCAGACAACCAGAATCCTTAGAGCAATTAGGTGGAAATCACTGTGTAAGAAACATTACCACTTCAAAGAGTATAAAAGTCAAAAGAAATCTGACTTATAACAGGCCAGCAACTGAAAGCCATATATTGTCTGTGAAGCACTGGATAGATTGTGAACCTGGATTACCCAGTCAATGGGGAAATGGGAGGGTCCCGGTCCTTGAGAAAAAGAAGTATATGTTTCACATATACTGTGTTATGGAAGTAGTAGGTGCGCTCCTGCTTGTGGGACGCCCGCCATTGCAATCGTGAATAAACTACTACTTCACTGAAATTCTCGCCTGAGCCTAAGTTATTGGCTACAGAGTGTTTCTCACACCATGAGGGTGGTCAAATGATGGAACAGGCTTCTCATTGAGGTGGTTGATGCCCCATGCCTATCAGTGTTTAAGATGCCTTTAGACAATGCCTTCAATAATATGCTATAACTTTTGGCTAGCCTTGAAGAGGTCAGGCAGTGACAAGATGATCTTTGAAGGTTCCTTCCAACTGAACTATTCTGTTCTATTTTGAATTGAAAGACTGGATTATGTTTCATTTAAAAACTTAACATAATAATGAAAGCCTTTAAGACTTTTGAGAAAATACCAATTTAGTAGATTTGTCAAAACTTATCCATTCATACCAACAATTAGTTAAGAGTGAATTAGCATTTCTGAGTTCTCCAGAGGAAGCAAATTCTCAGAAAACATCCCACCCAATAATTCTTAGGAACACAACCAGCAGGTTGTATTTGCTCTTGTGTGCAGTGGGCCTAATTACAATGAAAAGTAATCTATAATATTCTATTTTAATGTTGCCTAAGAAATGCATTACAGAGAAGTCCTAAAAAGTCTGTATTGCCACTTAATCTACTTGTTGTCCCATTATTAAAATAAATAAATATATAAAGGGTCAGAGAACATCAGTAATTGCATGTATATCTCCAAAAAATATTATTGGAATCAATTCTTTTGTCCCTGCTGTTTGTTTCAATCTATCCAGCATTGAAAAAAACCTACTAAAGCAGTTCAAGTACCCAGCTGTTTCTTTGCACCATAGGGAGCAAAGACTGTGATATTTTTTTCTTCTCCCAAATTAAAAAAAAAAAAAAAAAAAAAGGAGAGGAGAGAGAGAGAGAGAGAGACAGAGAGAGAGAGAGACAGAGAGAGGGGAGAAGTAGAATGAAAATAAACTAAAAAGATCACCAAATAATGTAATGCAAATGTTCTTTGATGACTGAATATCTCAGCTCATTTTATATCTTATCTTTGTAGCAAGATGGGAAAAGAAATTGTATCTTCCCAAGCTGCTCTGCACAGGGTACAGAGCAAAGCTAACAGTAGGAACATGGAAGTCTTCCTATTAAACCTCTGTTGCCAAACCTCTGTTGCTCCTTTTCTTCTATTCCAGTGTCATGGAAATGAGAACAGTCCTTATGGACTCATTCTATGTTTGTAGATATCTTGTACAAACAGGAACAGTACATGCCCCCACAAATCCCATGCATTTCCATATGTTCTTACTTTGTATATAAAACAAACAAACAAAAAACAACATAGTAAGATGTAGTAAATCAAATGAGTAACTCCCTCCTGAGGGGAACAGAGGGCCCAATATGCTGATAGAACCCAACCCATAGGGAAGTCTGCTGCCTCCCTGGGGCCTAGGTAAAAGATACTTCTAGAAAAGTCCAAAGGCAGTCAAAAGGGACTTGAGGGTCTTGGGGTAATTGGTTTAAGGATCAGGCACACAGGTAGTGTTTTCATCTATCCTTCCAGTAACAGGGAACACTATTGAAAGGAACAGTGCAGGACAAAATTATGGAGAAAATTATTCTGGGAGGTAACTCAAAGTTACCTGAAGGACAGTATGGTCACTGGTTACAGCCAACATGGATTCACAGGGGGAAGATCCTACTTAACAAACTTAGTTTCCTTTTATGTCAGTCACCCATCTAGCTGAACAAGGAAAGCCAGCTGCTTCCCTTTTTTTTTTTTTTATTTTTTTTTTTTTATTTTTTGGATTTCAGCAAAAATTTTGATTCTGTTTCTCACAATATCCTTCTGGACAAAATGTCCAGCATACAGGTAAACAAATATATAATATGATGAGCGAACTATTGGCTGATGGGTAGGGCTCAAAGAGTTATAGCAAATGGGGTCACACTGGGCTTGCAGCCAGTCACTAGTGGGGTTCCCCATGGCTCCATTTTAGGGCCAGTTCTCTTTCATGTTTTCATAAATGACTTGGATTTGAAGATATACTAAGTAAGTTTGTGGATGACACTAAACTGGGAGAAGCAGATGACTGCATTGAGGGTAGAGAGGTCTTGCAGAAAAATCTTGACAGGTTAGAGGGCTGGGAAAACACTAACCATAAGAAGTTTAAAAAGAGAAAGTTTTGGATTTTGCACCCGGAAGGGTGCCCTGGTTATACATACAGACTGGGAGACAAGAGTCTGGAGAGCAACCCTGTGGAAAGGCATCTGGACATTTTGGTTTCCAGCAAGTTGAATATGAGCCAGCAGTGTGCCCTGGCAGCCCAAAGGGCCAGCTGTGTCCTGGGGTGCATCAAGCACAGCATGGTTAGCTGGTCAAGAGAAGCTCTGCTCTGGACAAGCTTCACCTTGAGTACTTTGTGCAGTTTGGGACACCACAGTACAAAAAGGACATAAAACTATGAGGCAGTGTCCAAAGCAGGGCTACAGGGATGGTGAAATGTCTAGAGGGCAACACATGTGAGTAGCAGCTGAGGTCCCTTGGTTTGTTCAGCCCAGAGCAGAGCAAGCTGAGGGGAGGCCTCATGGCGGCCTGCAGCTCCTTCACGTGGGGAGCGGAGGGGCAGGCGCTGAGCTCTGCTCTCTGGGGACAGTGACATGACCTGAGGGAACGGCATGGGGCTGGGACAGGGGAGGGTCAGGATGGAGGTTAGGGAAAGGTTCTTCTCCAAGAGCATGTTTGGGCACTGGGACAGGCTCCCCAGGGCAGTGGTCAGAGCTCCAAGCCTGACAGTTCAAGAAGCATTTGGACAGTGCTCTCAGACGGAGTCTGATTTTGTGCGGTCCTGTATGGAGCCAGGAGTTAGACTCCCTGATACTTGTGGATTCCCTCCAACACAGGATATTCTGTGATTCTGTAATTCTATAATTCATTAGTGCCTTTGTCCTCAGACTGTTCAATGCTTACATAAGCACTTAATTCTCAACCAATTCAATTAAAGTTAACTGCATACTTCAGTGCTTTGAGGAATCAGTTTATAAGATCTTTTTTCCTTAGGATGATTTTTTAATGAATAGCTTCAGTAATTTTATGTCCATAAATTTGGAGGTGTGTAAAAGCAGTGATTTTTTAAAAGCTTTCTAAAAAATTCTGAAGGATCATTTATAATTGGAATTCAAAGTAAGAAGAAATTAATCTCCGTGCTTTGAATTGTTCGTGCAATGCACATTACATAGAAGTTTTGACTGCTCAGCTACCATCAGCAATGTAATTCCCTTCACGAAATTTAACTTCTTAATCTTCACAACCTAATCTCATTGGTTCATTCCAAATATTACAGTGATCATAAGGGCTACAGCTGTCTGAAATATTAAATCCCTTATTTATAGAAGCTGGAAGAGCAACATAATAATTTTATAACACATCAAGGCATCTTTTTTTTTTAACACAGTGAATAAAACAAATCAAATGGCCATTGTCTCATACCCACTGTTGTGGTTTAACCCATGAGGCAGCTAAGTACCACACAGCCATTTGCTCGCTCCCCCCTCAACATACACCATAAGGGGAATGGGGGAGAGAACGGGAAAAATGGAAAACTTGTGGTTTGAGATAAAGATGATAATAATAGGACAGCTTAATAGGACAGAAAAGGAATGGACAATAATAATGATAACAATAATAGTATAAATATATATATAATATATATATATAAACAAGTGATGTACAACGTAAACGCTCACCACTTTCTAAAAAATGACACAGCCAGCTAAGCTCCCTGTTTACATATTTACTGGTATATGAAAGAGGCAGACAACACTTCATTATCCACCTCCAAGATTTCCATAGCTTTGAAATATGAAGCACAAAATATTATTTCTGATTTTGTTTTCTGTGGAGGCAAAAGTCAAGTACTGTGCTTTCAAACTACTTTCATAAGGGACAATGCTTTAGCAGAGTGCTTCTTAGGTAATATGATGCATGTGTACATTTTTTCTCATAAATATGCAAAGAATCATAAATAGATTCTTCCAGTTTCACAAGAATGTCAACTATTCAAAAACATTCTTACTCCATTTGATAACAAAATGAAGTTTCTTGAAAACTGTAATGTAATGTAAAACCTCTTGGTGGAATGAGACAACAGTTTCTGTTCATATTTGCAGCTCCGGGTAAGCTTCAAATCTGAGTGCATTTTATTGGCAGTGACTAGTAAGTTATGCAGAAGCAAAAACTACACAAGCCTTTCTATATTGTAGAGCGGTGATCTCTACTTTTCACCTTGATATAACAGCACACATCTCTCTGCAGTGAAGAGACAGCTTAAGAAAATAATTTAAAATAGTTTTTATGCCAGAAAAACTGATGTTTCAGTCCTCTATTTGGAGTCTGTAACCATAGTTCTATGGTCAAACAATTAATTCATGTTGATCTAGAAAACATATAGAAATGTATGTATATATGTGTGTATGTATGAATAATTACTGTGAGTGTGTAGATTGGCACATGTAAGTATATTCAAAAGTTTATTTTTAACCCAAATCATCCCACAGCTTTTTTCATTGCCAAGACAGCATGAAGTACTAAACAGCACAGAAGTGAAAATGAGCAGCAGGAACCTCAGAGGAGGGCAGTAAAAGTATTGACTTTTAAGTCACTGCAAATTGTAGATGAAAATATACAAAACACAGTTTAAAGAGACTGTAAAATACACATGAACAAGCAGCAATTCATCTTCTACTCTAACAGTCTTTATGTTGTATATCTTAACATACACAAAAAATAATAAAAAAAAACTCAAATGTCTACAATGAATAGTAAACACTTATAAATATTTTTAATTTAATTTTAACTGATATTAAGCAAAGTGGATTAAATTTATTGTTCCTGGTCCAAACTACCAAACTATATGTAAGATTTTCAGACTAATGGATTTTATTACCTCACTTCTATACAGCAATCAAAAATAATAAATAAATAAAGAAAAGCTTTGCCACTTTTTTATTATTATTTCAACTGTGAATGACCTAGTAATCTAATTTAATTAACAGAATCAATTGAGATCAAGAAAATATTGCTGTTGTGCATACAGATGAGGCTACTGTTTCTAAAAACAATCTGCAGTGAATGTGCTTCATTAGTGAGTTTTACTGAGGGGTTTGATTATCTTCCAAATTTCAGAAGCATATGTGGAAAAATAAAAGATAATTGATTTTTATCCATTTTGGTTAGAACCATAATTGGTTAACAACTTCTTTCTAAGCCTCTATGACATAAATCATCACAGCAACATGAGCAAAAAATATTTATTTTTGTGGTGTGATTGTAAACATCAAGCCAAAGCAGTTGTTTTGTCTACCTAATGAATAGTGAAAATTACTCTAGTTTACAGTTTAGACCTACTTTGACTTTACATGTTCTTTTCAGTACCACTTAAGTCAGGCGTTAATTTGTTCCTGAGAAAATTGCTCAAATGCAAACTGCATTTGCTCTCATCAGTTTTACATTCAGTCCACTGGCTCAAGACTGTCCTGCTTTCAGAACACCATTTGGGCATGTATCTAAGTGTTACTATAATCAGACACACCTAAAGATTTGTTAAAATGCTATGGTGCATTGGCATGCTCTTCAAAATTAGGTCAAAAAATAAAAAATAAAAATAAAAAATAAAACCACCTGAAGACTCATCATTTCCACCTCTTTGGTTTGACTGACTTTCTGCAGGATTTGGGAACTGTGCAAGTTTGGGGACATGTTTGGGAGGAAGGACTTTTTGCTTTCACAGAGTGCATTGGCGTCGTGATTTGTATCATTACAGTACACCATGTTTGAAAGAGGCAACTACTACGTCATTCATGTTTCTTTTGCTTTTCATTATGTTTACTTATTAAGTAATCTTGTTTGCCCTTGATATGGTAGAGAAATAATAGTGTCAGCTTCTCCCTGTGCTGCCACCATTAATGAACATTTCTACAATGATAAACTCTGAGGACATGACAGCTTTGCCTGATGTCTTTTCCTTCAGGTCCACTGAGAGAGCTGGCTTTGGAAACAGCTTCAGGGATGATTAAAAGCCATTTTGACTCTCTCCAGGAAGCAAATGAGAAAAAGCTGGCAACTCTTGGGATAAAAGCTTAAAGCATTAATAGGAAGGTATCAGTAAAGAAGGTCAGCCCTGACAGGAACAATATACTCATTAGTATACTCATGGATCAATGACTTAAAATACCTGCATTTCAGTCATGTCACCATTTCGGACATTCCATTTCAGACATTTTAGTCATCCTCCAAGATGGAGACTTGGATGGTGTTACAATGAAACAGTTGTGAAAAGCAGTGGGCATACTAAATTAACACTAAACTCAGCCACACCCTTTACTGTGAAGAATTCAGAGAAAATATGTGAAAGTGTGTAAGTGCCTTTCATTGAGTGAAGGGTTGTTCCACATGCTCGAACAGTTACTGCAACAGTGCAAAAGGTTTCAACCCATTTTCTAGGCTCACCTACACCCTGAGCTTACCTCATCAGTCTGTTGAGTCATCCACAGAGCCTGGGGGAGCTCTGCCAAAACTAGAATTCTAGATAGAGATTCTAGATCCACATTAAAGGACTCACCTCATAACCTCTGTACCAGGCACCCATGGGTCTGCCTTGTTGCCACAGCATGGGGCGATGGCGGGGCTCCCCCATGCCAGCCCCAGCAGGTTCCAACTGGCTCCAATGGCCCCACCACAGGTCATGGCTGGGCCCTGCAGATTTGGTCTTGGTCACCTTCCAGCTCTGTTTTCAATTGTCAATAGATGAAACTGATTTTGCCCAGGTCTGTTTTGTCCAAGATGGCAGCTGGTAAGTGATCTCCCTCTGTCTGCCTCAACCCATGAGCTTTTCCATCCTCTTTTGTCCCTGTCCTGCTGAGGAGGGGCAGTGAGAGAGCAGCTGGGTGGGGCTCTGGGAGCCAGCCCAGGTCAGAATCCTTTTTTACCTAATAAAAAATATCTAATAAAAGATACCTAATAACTATTTATCATATATAACACTTCATGAATTGCATTTCTACATTTGGTAAAAGATTTCTTGACATTTTAGACTGTTTCTCGTCTCTTTCTTATGTTGGCACCAGGGCTTATACTTTAACATCGGAGTATTAACAAACAGAAGGGGAAACGATACCAGGATTAATTCATATGACTGAAAATAGTATTTCTATAGTGTAGGTCAGAGTAGATATGCTTGTCTGTATCTGCGTTCTTCTTCTGACCTGTGAATAATCATGCAGCACTGAGGACTGAGAAGGCAATGACCTTACTCTGAACTGTGCAACTACTGATTAACTTAGCCAAAATCAGCAAATAAATTTTTTAATATTGTCATATCTATTTTGTAGAGGTGTTCAAACAGAAAAGAGAGCAACTGCATGATTCTACAAATTGCGTTTCCTTTGCTTTTTTAAAATTTTGCAGGGCTTCAGAATGTATTGCAAATGAGAGATTATAAAAAATAAAATATATTACAGCAATCGTTTATTGTGCTCCAGCAATTGCATCTGATTGAAAGAAAACTATGACTAACGATGATATTTAAAATTAGAAATCTAATTTCTAATGCTAAAAAAGAAAACCTTAATTTTTAAAATCAGAACACAGAAGGAAAACACTTCAGAGAGGCAATCACCTATAATCTAAAAGATAAAAGAGAAACAGAAAACAGTAACAGCTTAATTTTCATTTCTTCTCAGAAAGAGTAGTCAGGCATATGTTGGTGTCACTGTCCTTGGGGGTGTTCAAGGAAAAGTTGGATGTGGTGCTTAGGGACATGGTTTAGTGGGTGACATTGGTAGAAGGGAGATGGTTGGACCAGATGACCTTGGAGGTCTTTTCCAACCTTAATGATTCTATTATTCATGCAAAAGCACAGATAAATTTTAAAATAAGGTAGAAGTTGGAGTAAATATACAACACAAATAGTTTCTATCTGCTGTGGTTTAGCCCTGGCAGGCAGCTTAGCAACACGCAGCCACTTGCTCACTCTCCTCAGGTGAAATGGGGGAGAGAATCGGAAAGGTAAACATGTGAGAAGCCCTGGGTTGAGATAAAGACAGCTTACTAGGTAAAGCAAAAGCCATGCGCGTAAGCAAAGCAAAACAGGAAATTAATTTGCTACTTCCCATTTGCTGGCAGGTGTTCAGCCACTTCCAGGAAAGCAGGTCTCATCATGTTGGGGAGACAAATGCCATCACCTTGAACATCCCCCACTTCCTCCTTCTTTACCCCAGTTTTTATTGCTGAGTATGACACCATATGGCATAGAATATCTCTTTGGTCAGTTTCATTATCTGTTCTGTCTGTGTCCCCACTCAGCCTCCAGCACACCCCCAGCCTCCTTGCCTGCAGGGCAGCATCAAGTGTAGAAGAGTCCCTGGCTCTATGAAAACAACAAAAGAGTCCCTGGCTCTGCAACAACCAAAAACACTGGTGTGGTTTCACCACTGTCCTCATCAAAAATCCAAACTGCAGCATTGTGTAAGCCTCTGCAAAGAAAATTAACTCTGTCCCAGCCAAAATCATGACACCATCTGAAATATTCATTAAAGGCAAATAACCGTTTTTATCACAAATCTGTCTTTATGAAGCGTAACTGTTTTCTAGTGGAATCATAGAATCACAGAATGGTTTGGGTTGGAAGGGACCTTAAAGATCACCTGGTTGCAACCCCCTGCCATGGGCAGGGACACCTCCCACCAGACCAGGTTCCCCAAAGCCCCACCCAACCTGGCCTTAAACACCTCCAGGAACTGGACATCCTCAGCTTCTCTGGGCAACCTGTTCCAGTGCCTCACCACCCCCTGAGTAAAGAATTTCTTCCTTATATCTAATCAAATCTACCCTCATTTCATTTAAAGCCATTAACCCTTGCCCCATCGCTGCACTTCCCTGACAAAGAGAGCATGTTGGTGCTTATTAACAGAAATCCTCCCATTAGAATAAAATTTCAAATAAAGTTTTTGAACAAACTTCTCTAGAAGTAGCAGTACATGAGAGTCCATGCTTTCAAATAATGAAAGAGGACAAAAGTGGTGGGGGCAGTAGGAGAGGGGGAGTGAGTCAATTTTCTAATGTGAATGTCTGATGAAAAAAATGAGAAAAAGTGGAAAGGATAAATCTATATCTATGTAATTTCCTTGAGTCTTCAGAACACCTGATACCATAAATATATTTCATTTCACTAAAAAGTTAATGTAATCAACACAGCAACTACTAATTCTGACATGTAAATGACTTCAGAATTGTTCACCTGTTGCAATGCAATGCAGCACAATCTGAAAGCCATTCCCACAGTCCTCACCTTAAATTAAACCTTTAGAATGAGTTAGAAAGGTGTAACAATTATGCCTCAGACGTTGATGTCAAAGAAGTATATCTTAAAGATTGTTTAATACATACAAAAAGGCTGTAAGTCTTTGATCCTTCCCACCTATTTACATGCATTCCTTCATATCAAGCTGGAAAAGCTTGCTGGATTGTTTTGATAGTTTCTTTATTATTTTTTTTTTGGTTGGTATCAGGTAATTCATATTTCCTAACATCATAATTTGACAAGCAAAATCCTCTCCATCCACAAGTAAATACAGTAACATAGAAAGGGAAAAAAAATGCCATAGTCCTTATGACTCGCAGAAAACTGACTCCACAATCAGTAAGATTGTAAAATAGAAACTGATTCATATGAATGCACATTTCCACGTAGTTTTCTTGTCTTAATTACATTAGGATGTTATCCTACAACTTTGCCAGCCAGCTGATGAGACACCCTATGTACGGCACCCAGTCCACTTGCCTGTTTTCAGGAAGAGCCCTCTTGAGTGTTTCCAGCAGGTGAGGCTCACTCCAGCTCACACAACAAAGAAACACCTGCAGGTTTGGGCTGCTGATGGAGAATGTGATATATGGATATCTGTATGGATATCATTCTCCATCCTCCCTCACTTCCCACAATAAAATCACGGCTGCAAAGCCCATGGTACAAATACAGGTTCTTCCCACTTAATTCTAAGCACTTAACGGAACTGTCTAAAGCTCTGTATTTAAGTCAGAAGAGAGAAATTGATACTTTTTTCAGTTCACTTAAGATCTGTATTATTTTGCAAAGGGGCTTGTCCTCCTCATTTGGTGGTCTGAACTATGGTACAAAGTCTGGGCCTTTTCTGAATTCTTCTCATTAATATGCAATACAGAAAAACTTGTATTTGTCCAGAGATAGAAAAATTATATTACGTTGCTACAGGAATATTTTACTAATCCAGTGGTAAAATGATTCTAAACTGCTGTAACACCATAATATTTTCATATATATATAAGAAATCTTTTTTGTCTAAAATGCAAGCATAAATCATACAGGAAGTTATTCAAAATAGAAAAAATATGCAAATAGCATTTTTTGAATTTTTAAATTAAGTGTTATTCTCTGGTGCACACAGCACACACACTGAATGCTTGATGATGCAAAGAGAGTTTATATATAGGTTATATTCCTACAATGACCATTCATGTTGCTGATTTCTGTCTATCAGAAAATGACTTGCTGAACTTAAGTACCCTGTTACCTCTGTTCTGGTTTGAAAACTTAGTTACATGGGATCAAGTGAAGGATTTCATAATTAGCACTTGACACTAGTTTGGCAGCTGGAATGTCAAGTGTGAGCACAGCCTAGTTGCTATGACATTCTAAAATATAAAAATGCTGAGCCACCTGAGAAACCACATGAAAGAAAATTCACTACCCTAAACTGAGTACATTACAAGAATTTGAAGCTCCCAACATAAGCTGATTTGAAATCTTTTCTATGATGAAAAAAGTACCAATGTCAGGCTTTTCATTGGGAAAGTGAAAGTTTCAAGTAAAATCCCTGTGTTACTCTGGGATTACCTCTCTCATATTGTAGCATATCACTTAAACTAAGGTCACAGTTACTATATGTCACAGTTATGACAATCTCCAATTGTAAGAAAAAAAGAAGGAAGGGAAGTAATGTTTGCCTTGCTTACTTCATTAAAGTAGGATATTCTAATTATGCAAATACACAAAGTAGAGAAGTTTAATTCATTCCTTCAGAACATAAATACTCTAAGATGTGTCCTTAGAAATTCAAATCCCTGTTTTGACTCATTAGGTTGATTTTACATTATTATATTTCTTGTTAAGAAAAAAGAACTTGACCTTTACATTAAACTAATAATTTCTGATTGCATTAAATTGGTAAGCCAAAGAACTTTATACTATTTCAACAATAAGCAATTTTTCCCCACATTTCCCATTGTTTATGATGGACAGTCATAGAGTGATAGCATAGTTCAGTTTGGAAGGGACCTCTGGAGGTCATGTTGCCCAACACCCCACTTGAAGCAAGGCCAGTTTCAGCAGGCTGGCTCAGGACTTTGTCACATAGTCCTGAAGATTTTCGAAGACAGATTTTACAATCTCTCCAAGCAGCCTCTTCTGAAGTTCAACCTATCTCACTGACTTGTAACTTTTCTATGTTCTCTTGACCTCTGTAATAATAAACCGTGGCTTTTTCTGCAAACCACAGAAAACTACCACGTAAACTACTGGGGAAATTTGATCATGGGCTGAGCTAACTTCTATAAGGCACAATTTAGAGTTAGTCTGGGGAAGAAGGGAAGAGAAAGTGCACAACTACAACTGACGTGGCTGGAAAGGAGGTGGCAAAGTTACCTGATGACAGATGCTGAATCTCCCATTTTGGGACATTTAGTCTGCAAAGCACTTATCTATTGCATTCGAAATCCTCCTACGGGAAAGAGAGAACACACTACTTGATGTGGCCTTAGAAAGGTTCATTGCTGAAAGAAGGAGACAACTCACAGCCACGACTGGGGTGAGGTCTGAACGAGTGTCCAAAGTCTTGATCCTTCACCATGGAAAGTAAACACAAGAAGCTCAATGTCTTTCAGAATTCAGAATTATTCGTCTGATAATGAATTAGCCTACTGTCCTTTTTTTTTTTTTTTTTTAAACACCTCATCCCCTAAATATGTTATCAGAACATGACATACTATTTTTAAAGGGCCTATCTATGCTTTTAGATTCCAGACAAAAAATGTACTTCTTATTCTGTCTGAAAGAAGTTTTTTTAAAAATCAGTCCTGGAGTCAAATCACTTGCCTTGCATTCACAGAGTGCTATGACAAGGTACGGGCCTTCCATTTTCTCAGATATTAAAGAAAGTGCCGTATCAGTGAAAATGTAAATGGAAGTAAAATACTCATCACATAGAGGGGAAGTACTTTTCACAGAGCCAGATGCTAAATGGCCACTTCAGCACAGAGAAATTTCTGTTCTGGGAAAAAAAAAAAAAAAAGGAAAAAAAAAACTGTGTAGGATTTGTACAGTGAAATAAAGCACTGACATGCCATTAGAGATTTGGAAGTTACCGCAGAGAAAAAGAAAGAGAAAAAAGAAAAAAAAATCTGAACAACTGTGGTTCTTCTCTCCATCTCCTTCTCCCCCATGAGGTTCCTATAGAAGCACCTGAGATCTCTTACTTTCATTCAGCAGGTATTTACATTAAAAAGTGTTCCTTAAACTCAGAACTACCAGTTCTGAGCACCCCAAGCACATCATTAACCCCAGCATGACTTACTTTCTTCCTGTGGTCTTAGTAAAAAATGAGAAATCAACTGTATCTACAAATTTCATTTATGTACATTCAAAGAATAGTGTTCAAATTATACCTTTGTATATAAATACACATATCAATTTACAGAGTGTTTTCTCGAATGCAAGCTAAAAAGTTTACAATGGAAAGAGAGATGGAGGGAAAGGGAAAGTATGTGGAGTCTGAATTGTTCTTCCCTCTTTTCCCACCATCTTAAGAGGATCGTGGAGTGCAAGGGGATACAGGATGTCCCTGAGCCTAAACTTGGTTCTGTGAAGAAAATCTGATGACTATTGGCTGCAGAAGAACCATTCCTCTTTAGGGATAACTGTAAAGCAGCCAGCTCTTACATGCAAAAAGAATTCTTGATAGCTAACTGAACTGAAACTCTGATAAACAAGATCCTTGTCTTTTTAGTTCTCATCATTAGTGTCTTTATGAGCCTTTTGTAGAGGTTTCTGTCTCTACAAAACCATGCTGGGTATTCTGAGTCTTGGAAACAATTGCCTGTAACTGTTGGAGTGAGAAGAGGAAGATGGTAATTCATAAAAAATGGATTCTAAGACGGTCTAGAAATGTCCGGTTTCCCACAGAATCATTCCAGTGTGAAGAAGAGTCTTCTGGTGAGCACCAAGAGCCAGGAAAGTGCTGTCACAAGCCATGTGCAATGTAGCAAGGCGCACACTCATATCCTAATGCCTTACCAAAAAGCTCAAAGTGGCCTGACAATGAGCTGTCCACAACTGCAGTATTGTTTAATTGTCAGCATGCTTTCCAGGACAGTTATAGCTTGTGCCATTTATCACTCTCCCAGACTGGCCTTTTACCTGTTAATACTCTGCTACTGCAGACCTCTTGGTCTCATCAGTTGGGACCCTCATCCCTTTTTCTTTCTTCACTCATAATTCTTGTGTTTCTTTCTATTTTTCCTGAGAACTCACCATCGTCTGTGTTTATCCCATCAGCCCTTTCCTGTTGCTAGAGGTGAGGCAATGATGGACAAAAGATTCTCTTCCTATGCTGGGAAATGGCAGATGTGACAAATAACTAGAAATAGCCTATTGACTGCTTTCCTATTGGATGCTACAATTACCCTTTATGTCACATTGTATCCAACAAAAGCTCATGTACTTCCACTTTTTGGAGCCCAAAGGGAAGCTTTACATAGAGGTAGACCAGAGTGAAGTCAAAAGAGAAAATGAAATATTGATGGGTGTAATGCGTATTGCACAAGGCTAAGCAAATCCCTATAAGCCTGTAAGAGCACTAGCTAAGTCATCATCCAGCTAGTATTCAGCATTTCCCACTTGCTGGATGGAAAAATCAGACATGACAAATGTGCTTTTTTCACTGTACTGAGCATCATTTAGAGAAGTCCATCCTGAACAAAAATGACCGCTCTCCTGCCATACCTGAACATGGCTCCTATGGAAATGCTTTCTTGCTCTGCACAAATGGTTCCCCTGAGCAGATATTGAATTGTGCAGGCTGTAATGGTAACTTATTCTAAGCTGGTATCTGCATGAAACAACTGATGTTTCCTCTATTTTGTATTCTGAAACAGTTTTTATTTGAATTTGTATTACATTTCCAGAACCAGACTGTTTATTATTGCTGCTTTAATTCTGAATTGGGCATCGCAAGATTTCAATTATGTTTTTTACTACACAACAGAGGAAACCTTCCCATTTGATTCCAGGTAGTATTGCAATAGCACAAAATGCCAACAAGATAAGATGAAGAATTGAGCTACTTAACTATAGGCGGGATAGTCTCTTTATCTGATTTTGGTCTTTATATTAGCTCAACAGAAGTCTAGAAAAATTAGTTTAACCTATGTCATTTTACTTAATACTTGTCATTTCATAAAGTTGTGCAAAGAATTCAGAATAAAGTTGATATACTTCCTCTGCTATGTGGGTTTGTGACCAATGAATAGAAAGGCCAATAAGAACTTCTAAAATGTTGATAATTACATCTTCTAATAGTGCTTATTTCTCTCCTAAGCTTGCATTTAGTCTAGATGAGAAAAGAACACTAAATCAGAGAGACTTTAGATTAGTAATATTTTGCAGAATTTGATCTCTGTTCTGAAAACTTCTGTAAAACTGAGCTCTAAGTGGGAATCTGCTATAATTTTCTCAGCTATAATGACAGAGGTAATTATAGTTAAATACCAATGAAACAATGTTTATAAAACATTATTCTCCTGAAGGAGGAAATGTGACAGTAACAGAAAAAGGTATTATGAGCTCAGCTTGCCAGTTGTTAAGAAGTACCACTATCAATCTTCCATTATGAATCTGTTGTATGCTTTGAGAGGCAGAAATTATCCCCCAAAATAAAGCAAGGAGCATGTGTAATAATCACACTAATAAAGGCCACTAAAGGGACAAGTCTGCATGAGATACTTAGTATGGCAACATGTTGGATAATATAGATTACTCCATACTGCAGTAGAGTTGGGGAAAAAAAAATAAAAAAAAATCATGTACTTTTAAATATGGGGACACCTGAAAGTTTTTTGAGATAATCTGTGGGGGACAATATTTTTTTTGGCAATGTGTGGAAGGGAAATAGTATTTAGCAGGCATAACTAATTTTTTGAAAGATGTCTGAATTCCTTCTTTCATCATAATCTAAGTATCCAGGTGTAAAGTTAGAACTTTACATATTCTCCCTCTCCATCAGAAATTTAGTGCAGCATAGTTAGTGGAGTCAAATCATGCTAGCTCTTTAGCTGCTGCAGCATACACTCAATGCATTCACCTAAACGACTCTCTTTGTCAGCTTTTGCTAGCACAATGGACAGTGAGCTGCAACAGAAGTGAATGTGTTGCAGTACAAGCAAATATGAGCCTTAAAACTCGCTCCTCAGCAGTTCCTGCTGTTTTACTGCTATATGAGCTGAGGCATTAGCTCCTTAGCTTTTCCTGCTGCAACTATGGGGCACAGTAGCAGGTCAGGGCAACATCATAAGTTCTGCAACAGAATCACAGAATCGTCTAGGTTGGAAGAGACCTCCAAGATCACCTAGTCCAACCTCTGACCTAACACTAACAAGTCCTCCACTAAACCATATCCCTAAGCTCTACATCTAAACGTCTTTTAAAGACCTCCAGGAATGGTGACTCAACCACTTCCCTGGGCAGCCCATTCCAATGCCTAACAACCCTTTCAGTAAAGAAGTTCTTCCTAATAAACAACCTAAACCACCTGGCAGCTTTCTAACCACTCATCTCCCAGCCTGTAGTGCTGCTTGGGGTTGTTGTGCCCCAGGTGCAGGACCCGGCACTTGGCCTTGTTAACTTAACATTTCAAAGGACCTTGGCTAAATCCCTCAGATCAAGTGAGTCTTAGAGGCCAAGCTTTCTTATGGACCAGCTGCATCTACTTCATACCAGTGTTTTGAACTGCCCTCATTGTTAACTCTTTATTCCTTTCCTTCCTCCAGTTTTTGGCACTTAAAATCTAACAACCAGAAAAAGTAAGTTATTTATTATCTTGGTCAGTTTGGGAATAAAGGAATGATACTTTATTCTTTCTATCTGATACTCATGTAAATTTATGAACCTATTTCAATTTCATTCTGCTAGAGCAACTCATCAGTACAAAGAATCCAATCTTTTATTGACTCTAGAATCCAATCTTTTATTGACTGTTGATAATAAATGAGCTAGAACCAAATTCAGCATGATCTGCCTATGTTCGTATTAACTCAAAAAAAAAAAAAATCAGTGCTAAAAAATACTTATTTTTGTACAAGTGAATTGAAAGAATTAGTGTTCAAACATTATATATAATCTTCCCTTTGGTTTCTTAAAAATAAAAAAGGAGATCCACTTTTCTAGCTACAAAGCAGTTGCATTTTAACAGCCTAAGCCTTAACTATTCAAGCTGTTGGTTTAATTTATTTTTGTGCTTTCTCATTTTGTCTGCTTTTTCAGTTTTACTACTCAACATGTAATTATACTTTACTACTTTACATGTAATTATATGACCCTCATTATATTTAATTGCTTATAATTTCTGTGAATTTTATTTATTACTATTTTTTTTTTTTTAAAAAAGTGCTATTATATGTTTCAAATAAGTGTCTGGACTTAAGTAATGAAACCCCTTTCAATTTAAAGTTTCTACTTTCTGTTACTTTTTTTTTTTTTTTTTTTTTTTACTGTATGTATGTAGAAAATCCATTGCTATTCCCCTATATCCTTATAGTTGCCATATTATTGCCCTGGTCACATTATTCCCTTTTCTTGAGTGCTGGATTTTCTTTATTTTCTGGCCTGGCTCTTTTTGTCTTCTACAAAACTTATGGCAAAATAAGTGAAATGGCTCAGAACTTGACAATTTTCTCTGTGTTAACATTCAGTCCAGGAATTATACACTTTTGAAAACCTTCTCAAGATACAAAATTTGGCTTGTAACCTGAATAGAGAGAGGCATAATTGTGAGTTTAAAAAGGCATGAAGCCCATTGCTGTAAATTACTTTATTGAAATTCTAACCAAACCTAAGTTGACATTTTTTTCAACTCTGCGAAGTGTTCCTTTATATAGAATATGGATGGGGGAAGAGGGAAAGAATGGAAATACATGACATTCACAGTTACAGACTGCTTGACTTATCTACTGAAATTTAAAACCATTTCTGAAACAACAGCCAGATCCCCAGTTGGATTTGTCATTGTTGCTTTGACAGGAAGCAATATCTGGCCCACTGTTGAACATACTGCTGAACATTCTGAACATACTGCTGAACATACTGAACATTCCAACATACTGCTGAATGAAGGGCCACATCTCAACATAAAATTAAAATTTAGAGCTGAGAACAATACAAGAAACAATGATACTGCTAGTGACTGGTCACATGTAAAAGTCCATTAATTAAAAACTGATAGCAAATAACATTTAAATTTTGCTACACATTTTCTATATGGTTCAATGACACTTAGAAAAATTTATTTTGTAACTAGTTTTTGATTACCTTACATTTCTCTCTCAGAGAAAATAGAAAAGATCTTTCTGAAGGACGGGCAACACTTTAACATCCTGGAATTTTATATGGGTAAACATGGTTTACCCATATAACCAGTAAACATGGTTTTAATTCACATTATAAGGTTTTCTCCAACAATCTAAATGTCAATGGACCTCAATGACTTACTCATGCAGCAATAATGTACATTGCATGCTAAGAAAAATGGAATGAAAAAGTAAATAGTTGAATCTCATTGTAATGAAGAGATTCAAATTCTGTTGTCTGATAAATCAATGCCAACTCAAAGTCAGTTGAATGATCCAGAATTTGTCCCCGAATAAAGCAGAACCTGATTTTATCTTCTGAAATTGTGACTGAAGCATAGGGAACTTCCAGAAGTTTAACAACAGACTAGATTTAACATCCTTTGATTGCAGTTCATACCTGCAACTTTTCCCATAGCTATTAATTCCCAGGAAACTGTCTGTGCTTCAATCACAGTTGTTTGTGTAATCAAGTTCTTTAAATGGCTTGAGACAATTTTAAACTCAAAAGATGATGTCTTAATCAAAAGTATTTGAGGCTAAAAGTGTTTTTCATCAGCTGTGAGTATGTGCCGTAGAGAAGTGTTATTTTTTTTGCCCAATGTGATAAATGCTATGACAGCGCTGGGTGCGTCCTGGTGGAGCAGAGACTCCCAGCGCACCCAGCGCTGTTTGCTTGCCTTTATTTACTTAATAAATCACAAACTTTAATTAAAATCCTATTTGGGATTTAATCATTTATCACACCAAGGTGGCACCAAAAATTCTACAACACACTCATACTCCAAACAAACTGGTATGGGGCTTTAACTACTATCTGCCCTACTATGTTCATAATTTCTTCTCGTAAGAGGTAGCTCTCCCCATCACTGGAATATGCAGCTCTGCTTCTGTAAGAGACTGAATCAAATTGTGGGGCTTAATGACCCCACAGGCCCTCAGTTCAATATTATAAACCAGAAAACTTAACTTTCTAAATGGCAAAATTCTACTTTGCTGCCTTTACATGTGTTCTTTATTGTAGAACCGTCTCTCAGCTTTTATAAGCTTTCACATTGAGATGTCAAAGCTTCATATGAAAGGAACAATGAGAATTTGTTCTGATATCAAATTACACCATGCCGGGAAAAGCACATAGGAAAACTACCCTGTTCAAACAATATTGCATTGACTTACAACAGATTCTGATCTGCTGCAATTCTAATGACATGAGAATTTCTCCAGAAAACAAACAAACAAACAAACAAAAAGTGTATCAAAAGTGTAGCAACAGCACTCAATCCCATCATAATATATAAACATAATGAGAAGAGACAAAAAGTTCCAATTAAATTCTGATTTTACTTGCTTTACTGTTTTTACTGTAGTCTCCTATGACACAAGCTCTTTGGGTCATCAGGTTGTTATTCTTCATACATAAAGCACATTTAAATCAGACTGACATAAAAAAAAAAAAAAAAGGAAACTCAAATAAAATGCCTGGTGTTCATCAAAGAAACCAACTACCCTTCTTCCTTTGTGCCTTTGGATTCCAAAATCAGCTTTGCAAAACAAGAAGAATGTGCTTGCTACTTTCTGCAACTATAATACTATCAAAAGGGTGAGAAACAAATCTTCTCTGTTATTTACCTGATACCAGTAGTTTCCTTCCACTGTAGAGGAACATCTGTCAGCAGGTGTACAAGTGACAGTAGAAACTGTAGAGAAAGTCACCAGGAATCTCTGAAAGGAAAGATATAATGGTTATGAGATCTCAAATCCTAGTTACAATTTTGGGAACAGTCTACAGAGACAGAAACAACTCTAAAAGGCAAGAAAGACCAACCTAAAAGGTTATGACTATTCTTCATCGCTCATCTGGTGATCCTGTGACTCACTGAGATCACCTACTGTTTTAACTAAAACAGTGGTAATAGTGGAGATAAATTCCTGGAGAGATCTTCTGGGGTAAATGATAGACACTTCTCCCTTTATGCTGGTACAAATGGGCTGTAAATCATTTTCTTGAAACCCAAGAAAAGCGAAGTATGTTTCCCCAGTTCTTTTGACAGGACCTGTTTCTCCATTTGCATGCTCCAGTATCAAGTGATTAAAACTGTGAAAACATGTTTACATTTCCCCGGTAGATAGATATTAAATGTCACTTTGTCTTTCTTCAGTTTTCCTCTCAGTGCTAACAGTGTTTAAAGACCCAAAGCCCTTTGAATGGGCCTTGCTGCACCATGCCTACTTGTCCAGGACTGGCACAGTCCAAAACACAAAGAATTTTGTTTCCAGCCTTTCAGTCAAGTACTGCTTACAGCAGGGCTTCTAGCATCTACACATGACTACATGCTCATAAACTCAAAGCCATATAATAGCCCCTGATACGAGTCTCTTGCTAGGTCACTGATCCCTGTAGATTCATACCAAGATGATTTGTCACTGCATTAAATCTTCAGACATATTTCCACTGAATGAACACCCTTCTCATTTCCCCTTAACTTCACTTTGCTATCAAACCATGCTAGATTGTCACTGTGGCCAAGGTGACCTTTTATTGAAAATACACTTGGGAAAGTTTTCTTTTTTTTTTTTTTTTTTTTTTTTTTTTTTTTTTCATGGATTTACTATCCTGAAACTCTGAACGCCATTGTTTTTTATTATATACCCTTATTATAATTGAGGCCCTGGCCATTTTTTTCTGTTTGTACCAGCAGAGATTTTCCACCTCTGTGAGAGTTTAGTAGCTCCAGAAATTCTCAGGTAGGATTTTCTGGGATATTTTCACTCTTCACTATGAGTAGACAGTGTTAATTCAGCTCCCCACTTTAACAATTTAAGTTTTAGGACACAGTGATTTTAGTTGTGGTATCTTGCCGAGGCGATCGGCTCCGGGGCAGACGCGTTCTGCAGCAGAGCGGGGGATCGGGCCGGCCAGGCAGGGCTACTTTTTCCGGCATTGAGCCTACTCGAGGGAGCCGCCAGGACCCGGCAGCCCTCGTGAGGGAGGCTGACGAGGCGTAGGCGGAGCCAGCAGCGCCCCCTCCCCGGCCGTTCAAAAGCTGCCCCTTGGGAGCGCGAGCGACCAGGACGGGCAAACAGGGCGGGGCGCGGCAGAAGGGAGTGGCGAGGCAGTTCGCGCAGGAAGGGCGAGCAGGAAGGGCAGAGCGATCCCCCCGCCCATACGTAACACCTCCTCAACGTCAGCCAATAGGTAGGCTGCAATGGTCTCCACCAGGCTCTGTGTGCTCACCAGAAAGACGTTACACACCCAGACTGACTACCAGTTCAACAATGCAGCAGTTCAGGTCACCGGATGCAGGGAGTGTCTGAGCCTGTTGCTGCCATCGGCGGGAGGCATAGAAACTACGTGCGTGAGGTGTGAGCAGGTGGATGATGTGGTCTGCATGGTGGCGGAGCTCAAGGAGGAGGTGGAGAGGCTGAGGGATATCAGGGAGTGTGAGCGGGAGATAGACTGGTGGAGTAACTCTCTGCAGGGCTTCAAGGAGTGGTACCGAGGTGAGACACCCCAAACGGGGGTGGACCCCCTGCCCTGTCGCCATCAGGCAGAGAGAGGGGACCTGGGAGTTGAGGAATGGAGACAGGTCCCTGCTCAACATCGCAGGCGATGCCCTCCCCCACTGGCCCCACCTTCCCAGGTGCCCTTATGCAACAGATTTGAGGCCCTGGAGATTGAGAGACCGGTGGCTGAGGAAAAGGTAGAAAGTGTACCCAGGAGGATGCCTAGGGCGAGGAAGTCAACTCCACGCCTCAGGACTGCCTCCACCAAGAAAGAAAGAAAGGTTATTGTTGTGGGAGACTCTCTCCTCAGGGGAACAGAGGGCCCTATTTGTCGGCCTGATCCTACCCATAGGGAAGTCTGCTGCCTCCCTGGGGCCAGGGTCAGGGACGTTGCCAGGAAGCTTCCCAACCTGGTTCGCCCCTCTGACTATTATCCTCTTTTGATAGTCCAGGTGGGCTGTGATGACATTGCAAAGAGAAGCCTCAAGGCTATCAAACAAGACTTTAGGGGGCTGGGGCGATTAGTGGAGGGAGCGGGAGTACAGGTGGTGTTTTCGTCTATCCCTACGGTGGCAGGGAGAGGTACTGATGGGACACGAAAAGCCCACCTGATAAACACGTGGCTCAGGGGCTGGTGCCAACACAGAAATCTTGTTTTTTATTGACCATGGGGCGCTTTACTCGGCACCCGGCTTGATGGCTGCAGACGGGTCCCTGTCCCTAAGGGGAAAAATGATCCTGGGCCAGGAGCTGGCAGGGCTCATTGAGAGGACTTTAAACTAGGTAAGATGGGGGATGGGGCTGAAACAAGGCTTGGTGGAGCTGTGCCAGGGGGAACAATGGCAAGGCTGGGGGAGAAGGCAAAGGCTCAACTGAAGTGCGTCTACCCTAATGCACGCAGCATGGGCAACAAGCAGGAGGAGCTGGAAGCCATTGTGCAGCAGGCAGGCTATGACTTGATTGCCATCATGGAGACGTGGTGGGACCACTCTCATGACTGGAGTGCTGCAATGACTGCCTATAAGCTCTTCAGAAGGGACAGGCAGCATAGAAGGGGTGGTGGTGTGGCTCTCTATATTAGAGAATCTTTCAATGTTGTGGAACTCGTGGCTGGGAATGACAAAGTTGAGTCCCTTTGGGTTAGGATCAGCGGGAAGGCCAACAAGGCTAGTGTCCTGGTCGGGGTCTGTTACAGACCGCCGAACCAGGATGAGGAGACGGATGAAGAGTTCTCAGGCAGCTGACTGAATTTGCGAAATCATCGGTGCTTGTTCTTGTGGGGGACTTCAACTTCCCTGACATATCCTGGAAGCACAACACAGCCCAGAGAAAGCAGTCTAGGAGGTTTCTGGAGAGCGTGGAAGATAGCTTTCTGATGCAGCTGGTTAGTGAGCCTACCAGGGGTGGTGCCCCGCTAGACCTTCTCTTCACAAACAGAGAAGGACTGGTGGGAGATGCGGAGGTCGAAAGCTGTCTTGGGCAGAGTGACCATGAAATGGTGGAGTTCTCTATTCTTGGCAAGGCCAGGAAGGGGACCAGCAAAACCGCTATATTGGACTTCTGGAGGGCTGACTTTGAGCTGCTCAGGACTCTGGTTGGTAGAGTCCCTTGGGAGGCGGTTCTGAAGGGCAAAGGAGCCCAGGAAGGCTGGGAGCTCTTCAAGAAGGAAATCTTAATGGCACAGGAGAGGTCTATCCCCACATGCCCAAAGACGAGCCGATGTGGAAGAAGACCGGCCTGGCTGAACAGAGAGTTGCAGCTTGAGCTTAGGAGGAAAAAAAGGGTTTATAACCTTTGGAAAAAAAGGGCAGGCCACTGAGGAGGACTATAAGGATGCTACGAGGCTGTGCAGGGACAAAATTAGAAAGGCCAGAGCTCATCTGGATCTCAAGCTGGCTACTGCCGTTAAAGACAACAAAAAATCTTTTTACAAATACACCAATGCAAAACGGAGGACTAAGGAAAATCTCCATCCATTACTGGATGAAGGGGGAAACCTTGTTACAAAAGATGAGGAAAAGGCTGAGGTGCTTAATGCCTTCTTTGCCTCAGTGTTTAGCGGCAATAATGGTTGTTCTCTGGATACTCAGTACCCTGAGCTGGCAGAAGGGGATGGGAAGCAGAATGTGGCCCTCACTATCCACAAAGAAATGGTTGGCGACCTGCTACGGCACTTGGATGTGCGCAAGTCTATGGGGCTGGATGGGATCCACCCGAGGGTACTGAGTGAACTGGTGGAGGAGCTGGCCAAGCCGCTTTCCATCATTTATCAGCAGTCCTGGCTATCGGGGGAGGTCCCATTCGACTGGCGGCTAGCAAATGTGACAGCCATCTGCAAGAAGGGCCAGAGGGTAGACCCAGGGAACTATAGGCCTGTTAGCTTCACCTCACTGCCAGGGAAGCTCATGGAGCAGATTATCTTGAGCGGCATCATGCGGCACTTGCAAGGCAAGCAGGCGATCAGGCCCAGTCAGCGTGGGTTTATGAAGGGCAGGACCTCTTTGACGAACCTGATCTTCTATGACAAGGTGACACGCTTAGTGGATGAAGGAAAGGCTGTGGATGTGATCTACCTTGACTTCAGTAAGGCTTTTTGACACTGTTCCCCACAGCATTCCTCTCAGGAAACTGGCTGCTCATGGCTTGGGCTGGAGTATGCTTTGTTGGGTTAAGAGCTGGCTGGATGGTCGGGCCCAGATAGTTGTGGTGAATGGAGTCAAATCCAGTTGGAGGCCGGTCACTAGTGGAGTCCCCCAGGGCTCAGTACTGGGGCCCATCCCCTTTAATATCTGTATCGATGATCCGGATGATGGGATTGAGTGCACCCTCAGTAAGTTCACAGATGACACCTAGTTAGGTGCGTGTGTTGATCTGCTCGAGGGTAGGAAGGCTCTGCAGGAGGATCTGGATAGGCTGGACCAATGGGCTGAGGTCAACTGCATGAAGTTCAGCAAGGCCAAGTGCCATGTCCTGCACCTGGGGCACAACAACCCCAAGCAGAGCTACAGACTGGGAGAGGAATGGTTGGAAAGCTGCCAGGCGGAGAAGGACCTGGGAGTATTGGTCGACAGCCGGCTGAATATGAGCCAGCAGTGTGCTCAGGTGGCCAAGAAGGCCAATGGCATCCTAGCTTGTATAAGAAGCAGTGTGGCCAGCACGGCTAGGGAAGTGATTGTCCCCCTGTACTCAACTCTGTTGAGGTCGCACCTCGAGTACTGTGTTCAGTTTTGGGCCCCTCACTACAAGAAGGACATCGAGGTGCTTGAGCGAGTCCAGAGAAGGGCTATGAAGCTGGTGAGGGGCCTGGAGAACAAGTCCTACGAGGAGCGGCTGAGGGAGCTGGGCTTGTTCAGCCTGGAGAAAAGAAGGCTCAGGGGTGACCTTATCGCTCTCTACAGGTACCTGAAAGGAGGCTGTAGTGAGGTGGGGGTTGGTCTGTTCTCCCACGTGCCTGGTGACAGGACGAGGGGGAATGGGCTTAAGTTGCACCAGGGGAGTTTTAGGTTGGATGTTAGGAAGAACTTCTTTATGGAAAGGGTTGTTAGACATTGGAATGGGCTGCCCAGGGAAGTGGTGATGTCACCATCCCTGGAGGTCTTTAAAAGATGTTTAGACGTAGAGCTTAGGGGTATCGTTTAGTGGAGGACTGTTAGTGTTAGGTCAGAGGTTGGACTTGATGATCTTGAGGTCCCTTCCAACCTAGAAATTCTGTGATTCTGTGATCTCTGGGCTCATGTTTCAGCTTTTTTGATCACACTGTTCTTTCTGCATATCAGATACACTTATCTTCTGACCATATGGGTCTTATACATAGTAAATAATATTTTTATACAAAATAGCCTCAATAAATTCTGAATAACAAACAAGTATGCAAAAATTCAGTTTGCTTTTGAATGTCACAAATGTAACTTGACATTATTTCCTTCAGTGGTATTTTTGCCATTCATTTATTAGTTGTTCTTTCTTCACAGTCAAGGAATAAGAAGGTTCATGTTCACCAGAAAGACTAAATAATCAGGAATAGGCTTTAAATAACAAATATGCTAATTACACAGTGGAGATATACAAGATCAGCATTATGAAGTCTAAAGAGTAAAAGCTAGAAAGATGTTGGGAAGCAAAGAAAAAGGGAATGTTACTAGTTTTTGTTTTGTTTTGTTTTGTTGAGGACCAACTAGGGAGAAAAAAATAGATGAGCCATGAAGGAAATTAACCAACATTTTTTCAAATATATTTTTATTTTTTAAGAGAGAGAGGAAGAATTTTCTGGCAGCATCAGTTTTATGAGCCAGTTATGAGTCTTCAGTCAACATAACAATTAAATTAATATTAGTGGGGCAGTGTAGGAGTTGTTTACACTTATCCAGAAAGCATGCTAATTGTTTTCATTTTGCTTCTGCCATACATATTATTTGAAGGAACAAGAAAGAATAGTCAGCAGAGAGCATCAGTATTAAAAACACTTTAAAATAACATTATCTTAATTAAGAGAAGAATGGGAACATCAGAAACAAATCTCATCTAGTCAGAAAGATCTTTCTAGCTAAGAAGTGTCTGCTCCATTGAGCACAGTCTGCAGTATTGCATTGCTTTCAGTTAGGGATATATTGTGGCTGGTGCAAAGCCTTCTGGTCCTGTTCCAGAAGAGTTGTTTACATAAAAATGTTCACATGTTTAAGCACATGGATAGTTGCAATGGGATTATTTAACCATTTACTTTTAAGCTTAGATTTAAATGTTTTCCTTGACTGGAGTCTAGGTCTGTGCAAACAGAAAGCACCACACACACCAATATACAGGCTACTGGGCTGGACCTTAGGAGACAAAAACCTCTGCTGTTCTGTGCAGTCTTACAACCCTCAACTTGGAGCATCATTTTTCCCACCTATTTTACTTGAACTGCAAACTTTTGGGGCAAGGTGTTTTTCACAACATGTACTTATCTATTAGCTTGTCAAAGGGGACTCTGAGCCTAGTGTGGGTCTCTGTAGAAGTAAATCAATACAAGAATATGAGCCTTACATAGACACTAATTAATACAGAATTAGGATTTTGAAACTTGAGGGAAAAATTAAGTGACTGAGCTTTGTTTTCAGATATGCCAAGCATACATAGCTTGGCTAAAGATGATGGAATTCATAAATGCCTTCTGCAAACTAGTCTCATTTTCATCTTAAGAGTCATTCAAATTTCCTTTCTGTTCTGCCTGAAGTCAGTATCTACTTCATTTATAATAAAGTTTCTAACTTATAAATAAAATATAAAAACCTGTCAAGGTAATACTTACACAGCAGCAAAATGTAATTTTTTAGCAGATCTGCTCTTTAAACAGGTATTAATTGCTGACAGCCCTAGGGTTTTTATGAATTATATTCAGGTGTAATGCATGGAAAGTATATTCATTTATCATAGCAGTATTCTGTTTCTTTTCCTCTTTAAGGCATTAAACATACTCATTTAACAAGTTTCTTTCATAATTATTAATTTACTGATACTAATGAAATTTTATAACCATGTCGTCCACAGAAACACACTCTTTTTAAATGGTTACTTTCTGTAAAACATGTTCATTTCAGGGGGTCCATGCTGGAAAAATACTTTACAGATAGTATGTGACTCATGATACTCCTAGAGAACCAGTCTTGGACTCCTATTTCACTACACAGATGAAGATGAGCAAACAAATGACATGGTAGCAGAAGGACATATAGCTCTTGTCAGACTACAGACCCATGTACAGCAAGGCTGCAGTGGTTATCTCCAAGCGTCACCTGCTGGCTTTTAGCTCACCTCTCCGCAGAGTGACTGAGCAAGGGCATGCACAGGGCATGGTTGCTCTGTCCACTGCTCTGAAGCTTGACAGATCACAGCCCAGCTGCAAGCAGACAGCAACCTGCTGGGTGTTATCGCACTGAAAGATGCACACCTCTTGTTAGGATCTGATGTATTGAAACTATCAGAAATGCTCTAGCAAACGGTTGTTACTATATTAGCCAGAACATGATCAACAAAGGTAACAGACACTTTGAATTTATATCCCTTATTCAGTAAGTTAAGTGTTGCGCAGCTCTAAGGGAACCAGAACTGCCATTTCTCTATGACAAACTTTTACCACTGAGAATGCAGTGCAGACTGAAGGATCAGCACGTTCTGCAATAGAGCTAGTAAACAGAAAGATATTTTAATACAGATGTTCAGAATAAGCGAAAGATTCCAGGGATGAAGGCATAACTTTGTTCAACTTTCAAGGCTGACCTAGATCTTCTGCAATGTGAACACATTGGTCAGTGATAACCTAAGAGAATCAATTACAGAATGGGGGCAGATTACACTATAAAACACATTTAAAACTGTGCTTTTCTGAAATGTGCTTTGTTTTCGTCCAACCTTTTTTTTTCTTGTTTCACCTCATTTTGCATCTGACTGACACTTCAAATTCTTATTTGAGGCCTTACAAAAACTAAAATATCAAGACAACTTATTATCACCACTTGCTTATTAACTGTATTAACCGAGAGAAAGTAATTCACATGGAACAGAGAGAAGATAGCATAAGTAAACATACGTCTACTTGCAGCCCAGAGACTGTTGGTTGCCTAACACATTCTAATTTTCCAAAGCTAAGCAAACTAAAGATTATCTAATAAATTAACAGTTTAAAGAACTATTTTCCTTCCATAGAAAGAAAGGGAGTGTCATAGGATAGCAGCAATCAGTTCAGGGTGGCTGTGAATAATAAGAAATGCTTTATTTTCTTTGGATCTCCATGACCATTAAGGTGTAGAGAATTTCATGAGGTTGTTGGGTGAAAAAAAAATTAGGCCAGTCCCAGTTAAGTATCCTGAAATCAAAAATTTGTATTTGCTCCTCTGGGAGGGAGATATGAACAAAGGATTTGAATTTCTGCCTTACTCATGCCTGTCTTCCAGGCAGATAAAAGAGGGAAGGCTGTACTTTGGCTTTGCTACAGATGCGCTGACAATCACTGTTCTCTTCTGTGAACTGGATCGTGGGACCCCCCAGCGCCCGACACATATGTAGTCTCTGATTTGTGCAGCACTAGCTTCACCTAACAATTCACACACTCATAGACTGAACTGGACAATAAACAGCTGGCAGGCAACTTGACCCCTACCATCACCACAGGAAACTGCTGAGGGCAGAAAGAGCTTAACTAGAACAGAATACATAATGTTTTGGAATCTTCTCACACTTCATTCCCCCCAGCTTCCCCCCCTACCCCCCCCGAAATGCTATTAAAGATGAAAGATTAGGCAATTTTATGGTTTTGATAACAAATTTTGAAGGAAAAAAAAGAGCTAAAGTTTCAGCGTCAAATCAATATCAGCCAAGGGGCATTTAAATGTCCCTTATGAGTGAAAAATGCTTATGCCCGCTGATACCTCAGAGATAAACCAGAGATATAGCAAGATATAGCATATTCCACGCTGAATTTTGTCCAGTCATGTCTTTCACATCATTTTCCTTCGGCAGCCTGTGTGCTGGCAGCACAACGCACATTCTGGGACTACAAGAAATTCTACAGATTCTGCAACCAGAATCTGTTAGAGATCATGTTAGAGATCTGTTAGAGATCAATCTGTTAGGGTCAGGAACTCACTCGTCAGCCATCCAATCTGTAAATTTTAGCTATAAGGTGTATTTTCTTTGTCATGTATGGTGGAATTCAGTTTTACTTATGACTGGCAGATACTGTCATTCAACTCTATGGATGAAAACAACTTCCCAAAAAACACATATCATTGGTATTATGAACTTACCCTGTGGTTTTACTGATGAAGGAGCTTTTAGTTGTAAGAATTGTATTAGAAATGGCTCCTTAACATTATTCAAAGGTAAGGAGCATTGTGCTGCAATGAGTGATGTCCAACTTCAGGTAAAGTATGCTAGAGATTGGAGGGTTCCCTTCATGGCCAATTGTGCTTACACTGCCCAGCCTCAAAGTCCCTCATAGCTGGAACATTTTGCTTTTATTTTCATATATAATTTGGAAACAAATTTTGCTACATGTATTAGATTTCTTGCTTGCATGAAGACAACCACAGTTCGGTTATCCCAATGAGCCCTAAACAGAGTTTTTTTTCTAAACAACATTTAACACAGTACTGACAGTAGACATTTAATTTTTATACTATTTGGTTGTGAGTAACATTAAATATTGAAATATTATATTAAAAACTTTATTTTTCTTTTTTTTTCTCAAAAGAAGCACAATATTTTGGATTGTTTTACTTAAACCAAAGTATTAGGTGCTCTATAGCCACACTTTGTTCTGATTTACAAACATGCAAAATAAGACACTACCACATTTTACTGCACTGAAGTAAATGTAAAACTGTTCCCACTGTTACTGGAATAACAAATATATCTGAAGTGCAGCCTCAAATCAGTAAGTATGGATGGAAACACTCCGTGAGACCTTGTTTTCAACAAATATTTGTAATATTTTTAAAATAAACTAAGTGTACTTGTGTCTTAACAACTGAATCTCTCCTATGTTGGAATCCATTCAAGAACCACACTAAACCTACATACAACAGGTGTAGCCTGTAAACTGGTGTAGCCTTATTAAAACTTTCCAAGCTTAAGTTAATAGAGTTTTAAAATAAGTTTGTATACATCCAATTTTATTTATTTATTTGAAAATGCACAGCTTTCCTCATCCCTGAATTGCAATGATTATAAATGGGCATTTCCCCTAGCATAAAATGAATCTGTATATGTCAGAACTCCAATTTTCATCTGAATATTGCAGTTTATAATGCTATTTTGTATGACTTTTTAAAGTAAATTATTTTTGTATGTCATATATTTAGCCAAAATGTAGTAGTATGATGTAAAGGAAAATAGAAGAGAAATGTCAGGAAATCTTTCACAAGAAAGCCAGAGACTTTTAGAATAGTTTATGTTTGGAAGTGACAGAACTCTGTTCAAAATTGATACTAGAAATTTCTAGTATCTTCTAGATACTAGACAAAATTCTAGAAAACACATTATCATTAAAGCAAACAACCGTGAACTGGCAGAGCAGCAAAATAGAATGATCTTCCTATCTCCAAATACCTGCAATTCTTTATGAGAGATCACTGTGAAGCTGAAGAACACCCCTAGTATTTTTTCACAATTTCTCACTCTACTCAATATACAAACCTAGCGTATAGTCTATCCAATTAATGGCTCGGAGACTCCGTATCACAATTTTCATTGTCCTCTTGACTGCATTATGCTTGTTTTGCTACATTTTTCCCAACTTCATCTATGCTACTGGTGGCAATTCTGGGAACCTTAATATATGATGCTTAGAGGAAAATACAGAATTAGCCATCCTTGAAAACTACTGGTCCATCAGGTTCTGTATGTGTTTGAAAGTACTGAATAGCTTGATTCTTCCAAACATGGAAGGGAGGGAGGGAGAGAAGGAGGACTTTGCATATTTTCTATAGCAGGGAAGAGTCCAACTTCACAGATGGAGTGATCAGCTTACATTTTAAGCTATGAAACTTCATTACCACTTGCTCAGCATGCACAAAATTCAACGTTACTACAGGCTGTAAAACTATCCATTTCTATTATAAACCCACCCATACTTCTGAATTCAAGTTTACAACCTTTCAACGACTGCGTATGCACTCTTAAAGAAATAATTAATTAAATTTTATCTAACTTTACATACCTTCTATTTTTCTCTAGTGATCCACAATTCTTGTTTGCACCTTTTTAAATAGCATCTTAGGTTTTTACAAAACTCCAGTTTAAGTATATACTGAAAAGGTGCTTCAGATAGAGATGCTTTCTTACTAAAATGCTTAACATTGACTTTGGTTTTACTGATGTCCCGAAGAACTTCGACTTTAAGCATGTACTTACATCTGTTAAGGCCTTTGGATACTAACAACTGTATCTGTTCCTCTTTTCTTCAGATAAGAAACAAATCAAATAATTTTAACCCAATTCTAAACTGAGATAAAGAAATAAAAAGTAGCTATTGGCAAGGTGAAGTGAACGATTAGGAATCTGACATTATAGACCTTCCTCATTAAAAATAGTATTTATCAAGAAAATTAATGTTTTAGTCTTTTGTGGGTGTGTTCATGACAGCAGATTGCTCTCAGAGATGTATATCAAAAAGCATATATAAATTTGATAATTTCTTTGATTTTTTTTTTGATGTTGAATGTTGTGGTTTAACTCGTCTGGCAGCTAAACACCACACAGCCGTTCACTCACGCTCCCCCCTCCCTCTGTGGGATGGAGGAGAGAAACGAGAAAAAACTGCAATCTGTGGGTTGAGTTAGAGACAGTTTATTAGGACAGAAAAATAAAATATAATAATAATAGTAATAGTAATAGCAATAGTAACTGTAATAATAATAATAATAATATGTACAAAAAAAAGTGATGCACAATACAATTGCTCACCACCTGCCAACCGATGCCCAGCCTGTCCCTGAGCAGCTCGCCCCCCCACCCTGCCTGGCTACCCCTATATATTATTTAGCATGATGCCATATGGTATGGAATACCCTTTTGGCCAGTTTGGGTCAGCTGTCCTGGGTCTGTCCCCTCCCAGCTTCTGCTGCCCCCCCAGCCTGCCCACTGGCCGGACAGAGCGAGAAGCTGAAAAGTCCTTGGCTTAGTGTAAGCAGTGCTCTGCAACGATTAAAACGTGTGTTATCAACATTAGTCTCACCCTAAATCCAAAACATAACACCCTACCAGCTACTAGGAGGAAATTTAACTCTATACTAGCTAAAACCAGGACATTGAATTACCTACATATCACATTTTCCCAACCTATTTCTAATTTTAAAGTATGCTACATTAAATGTGTGTTGGTAGTTGTGGTGGTGGTGTTTAAACTCAGCCATGCTTAATACCAACGAAAAAGCTGTCTTCTTTATTAGAAATCTCCAAACATGGATGCATAAAAAGTCATCCACAACTTTTTCACTCATTTAGCTGGGACAGTGCTGCAGCAGTCACTGGTGCAGCAGGCAGCTATGTTCATCTTTTCCACACTGATCTGATCTCTCATGCATATATCCATTAAGGTCTTTTTCAATACCATATATTGACACCCAGATGACAGACTTATCAAGGCTGATGCTGCTAAATCCAGTGCACAACAATCATGCATCAGCCCACAAAAAGATTCTGAGTGCTTACAAGGGTGAGGAGTATATCCTCAAACCTGAACACTGCTACTGCAAGTTGCTTGTTTCTGGGGGCTTAAGTTCTCTCTGTAAACTGTCTGCTGGCCCACAATACTGGCCTGTTAACATGAGAAAGTTAGATGGGACAGTGAAGAGGCTTGGATAAAATTATTCTAAAAATGAGGAATTGACCCCCTGGAAGAAAAGTGGGAATTACAGTAATTTAGACTTTAGTAAAATATTTCACAAAATATTTTAAAATTAAACTTACTACACAGATGAACTGCAAAAAACACTTGGGAGAAAACTGTAATACTATGGAATTTTGAAATTATACAGAACGAAGGAAAAATTATATTCACCTTGGGGTTAGGGAACAAAATACTCTGGGAAATATAATATAATCAAATAAAACTATGGAAATAGACACATTTGCATTTTTGAGAATGGATTTTAGCCAACAATAAATTGAGGTAAGCAGTTTACTTAGTTCTAATTGGGACAGTATTTACCTACCACTGTTTACATTTAGCTTTCTAAATTTATGGGGGACAAAAGGCAGATGGATGAAGAGGTTACAAGGCACAGTTAACTATACATTTATTTGAATATGATAGAGCAGGAAAATAGTTGGATAGAAGTAGGGCTACTGAATACAAAGACAACAGCTCAGAGATAATATTTCCATATTGGTCTTCTTACTGCAGTGGATATACTTTATTTTATTATAAGTATCTGTTAAAGATACAGACATCTTGCAAATTCAGAAAAAAAACAACAGATTTTAGAGAGCTCAAATGACTAATTATAAAAAATGAAAGCTTTAAGCACTGAGTCCTAACCTGAAATGTGTGCAACCAGTACAGTGCCAGCAATTTCTGTGAAGCCTTGCTTCACTTGTTGTTGCTCTGCCAGCTATGTGTTTCTCAGCTAACAGAAAGACAAAGAGAGAGAGAAAAAAAAAAAAAAATAAGAGTTATGAACAAAGTAATGGCATTCAAATTAATTCATTTTAATTTCAAGTGCTCCCACTAATTTCCATTTTTACTTATACAAATTACATAATCCCTCTGTAATCCTGTACTGTATTTATAATGGCATGTTCTTTCTTCCTTTATTTACACTGTAAAATCAGTCATAGTGACCATGAAGCAGTTGAATTTAGAATGTATGGTGACAGAAGGAAAACTGCCACCAAAACTTCAGCCCTGGGTATGGGGAAAGCAGACTTCAAGCTGCTCAGGGAACTAGTCAGCAAGGTCCCCTGGGAAACTGCTTTTGAAGGCACTGGCGTCCATCAGTACTGGTAAATCTTTGAACACTGCCTCGTAAAAGCACAGGATCAGGCAATTCCAAAATATCGGAAGTCAGGCAGGTGGGGAAGAAGGCCGGCCTGGCTGACCAGGGATCTTCTACTGAAGCTAAGGCAAAAAAAGAAAGTGTGCAGCTGCTGGAAGGAGGGTCAGGAGACGAGGAAGGAATACAGGGATGCTGTTCGTATTTGTAGGGAGAAAATTTGTGTGGCCAAAACCCAACTAGATTTGAAGCTGTCCATGTCTGTGGGAGACAGTAAATTTTTTTTTTTTTTTTTTAGATATGTGAACAGAAAAAGGAGAACCAAAGAAAACATAGGTCCACTGCTTGATGGGGAAGGTCTCCTCACAGACAATGACATAGGCAAAGCAGAGACGTTTAATGCCTTATTCACCTCTGTCTTCAACACTGATGATGGGCTTCGGGACCCAGGGTACCCTGAGCTGGAGGACCATGACAGTGGGAATTATAAACTCCCAACTGATCCTGAACGTGTGTGGGATTTGCTGCTCCACCTGTATCCATACAAGTTCATGGGTCGAGATGGGATTAATCCCAGGGTGTTTAAAGAGCTGGCTGATGTCATTGCGGGACCACTCTCAATTATTTTTCAACGATCTTGGGCATCTGGAGAGGTCCCAGTAGACTGGAAGCTGGCAAATGTTGTGCCAATTTTCAAGAAGGGCAAGAAAAAGGACCCTAGCAATTACAGGCCTGTCAGTCTCACTTCAGTGCCTGATAAAATTATAGAGAAGATGATCCTTGAAGTTACTGAAGCACACCTGGGGGACAATGCAGTCATTGGCCCCAGCCAGCATGGGTTCATGAGGGGTAGGTCCTGCCTAACAAATTTGATTTCCTTTTATGATAAGATCACCCAGCTAGTCGATCAAGGGAAACCAGCTGATGTGATCTTTCTGGACTTCAGCAAAGCTTTTGACACGGTTTCCCATAGGATCCTACTGGACAAAATAACTTAACAAAAACATCATACGATGGATGAGCATGAGCAATTGGCTGATGGGCAGGGCTCAAAGGGTTGTGGTAAATGGGGCCACATCAGGCTGGCAGATGGTCACTAATGGGGTCTCTCAAGGCTCCAGTTTAGGGCCAGTCCTCTTCAAAGTTTTTATAAATAATTTGGATGTAGGACTAGGAGGTTTTTTGAGCAAATTTGCTGATGACACCAAACTTGGAGGAGTTGTGGACTCAGATGAGGGTGGAAAGGCCTTGCAGAGAGATCTGGACAGGTTGGAGAGCTGGGCAATCACCAACCACATGAAGTTTAACAAAAGCAAATGCCAGGTCCTGCATGTGGGAGAGAGCAACCCTGGCTATACATACAGACTGGGCAATGAGATGCTGGAGAACAGCCCCATAGAGGAGGATCTGGGGGGTTGTGGTTGACAGCAAGTTGAATATGAGCGAGCAGTGTGCCCTGGAAGCCAGGAGGGCCAACCATATCCTGGGATGCATCAAGCACAGCATTGCTAGTCCATCGAGGGAAGTGATTGTCCTGCTGTGCTCTGCACTGGTGCAGCCTCACCTTGAGCACCGTGCAGTTCTGTGCACCACAGTACAAAAAGGACATTAAACTGTTGGAGAGTGTCCAGAGGAGGGCGACAAAGATGGCGAAGGGCCTAGAGGGGAAGACATATGAGGAGCAGCTGAGGTCAGTGGGCCTGTTCAGCCTGGAGAAGAGGAGACCGACTGGAGACCTCATTGCAGTCTACATATTCCTCGCAAGAGGGAGTGGAGAGGCAGGTGACTTATTCTCGGTAACCACCAGTGATAGGACCCGCGGGAACGGTGTTAAACAGAGGCAGGGGAAGTTTAGGCTGGACATCAGGAAGAGGGTCTTCACCAAGAGGGTGGTCACACACTGGAACAGGCTCCCCAGTGAAGTAGTCACTGCACTAAGCCTGTCTGAATTTAAGAAGTGATTGGACTTTGCACTTAGTCACATGATCTAAACTTTTGGGTAGACCTGTGCAGTGCCAGGAGTCGGACTTGATGATCCTTATGGGTCCCTTCCAACTCGGGATATTCTATGATGCTATGATAAAGACTTTATAACAGAAAATCTCTCTTACTATGTTTCTATGTTTATATATACTATACTATACTATACTATACTATACTATACTATATTCACATGTACTATAGTAACAGCATGAATGCAATGTAATTAATGCTTAGAGGCAGAGAAATTATTTATGGTGTAGCAATTAGTACACACAGGAAAAGTGGACTAAATTAAGATGGCAAAATATGAACAGAGTATGAGAACTAGATTGCTGCTAATGAGAATAACAGAAGTGGATAAAACCTCATTGTGCACCAAGAGCTTAATTGTAGCAATTTTCTGAAAGCACAGTGGATACACTTTGGCTGAGGATGGCACTGATGACCAACAGGTCTATTCCATATTTTAGGTACAAGATGTATCAGTACAGTAATTACATCCCATAAATAAAAGACAAAGGTTTCTCATACTATCCAGTTAGGAAGGTAACCATAGTCATTAAAAGTTTTTTTTTTTTTTTTTTTTTTTTTCGAAGACACGGAAAGTAAATTACAGTTGTCTGAGAACAGAACTTCAATAAGTCAATCTTTTCATTTAAATCTGTGAATTGCAAGAGACAGGGTTGGAAAGCATACAAACGCAAGCAAACACTGTTTGTATTTTTAACTCCTATTCCTGTTGTCTACTTACAGCCTTTTTGCAGCTTCTGTTCATCCCCAGCAGATCAAAGGATTCCTTCTCATCTCATCTACTTCTTTGGCTGTACCTCAGTAACTTTTCTATGCTTTCCTTGAAAGTGATAAACTGCTTTTAGTGGGGCTTACTACAAAGAAATTTTATGTTATGGCCAGCTATTCCATTCAAAATATGTGTTCTTTGAGGTTTCTGTAATTTAGACATGTCCAAAACATATCATTCTTTGTTTTAATAACTGTTCAAAACCTGCAAGATTGGAATACAGGAAATGTAATAACCATCTGTGACCAAAACCTGTGAATGTAGAAGGCTGAACAAAAGAGGGAGAACAATGGTCTCAGTCATGCTGCTATTCCAAGACATTTACTAAAGTTTGATTTATGAAGCTTACTTGCATCAGAAACCCCTGATTTATTTATATATTTATTTATTTATTGTAATTGGTCTATGTATCCCTTAATCTAAAATACTTGAACATGAATTCAAAGCATTTAAGGCAAGAATACTGAAAGCTCCTTAAAAGACAAAAAACAGAAGTTGATATAAAACAGTTGTGCATAACTTGAGAGTTTTGCATAAAAGTGTTATAGATTCTCCAGTCAGTTACTCCAAAAAGAAGTTAAAAAATGTTATACAGTGGTATGTGGCTAAAGAACGTTATTCTATTATACACCGTGGGGATTCTACAAAGTGAGAAAAGGTTGAAAAATCATTAAAACAGAAGATGAACCTGTCGAATTTGCTTCTTGCAATGCACAATAATTCTTTGTTCTATGAAGTTTCAGGGAAAGTTCAGCACAAAATATAAAATCCTGAAGTGCTGCTGATGTTTTTCTCCCCATTCTTAACATATTTTCTGAAATTAATCAGGAGATACTATTTTTTTTTTTTCCCAAGAGATACAAATGAAATCAGAAAATTATAAGTAATATAATCACCCATAAAATGTCATGTCTGTTAGTAATAAGTTTCATCAACCAGGTCCTATGGTAACATATAGCCACACTGCACTCCATACAAATTGTGAAAAGATCTGTTTATTTGATGCTAAGGTCTGTTAGCCTTTGAAGGACTTTCCTTGTTTGAACAAGGTGAAAGGGGTTTGGCATCTATTAATGATGCATATTCAGCTATCAGGAAGACAATTGTTTTGGCTGATTTTTTTCCAGAGCCACCTGAGAGATTTGGATGCCCAGTTCCTATTAAAATTAAAACTACTAGGCAGCTTTGAGAGTCACATCTTAGCAACAAAACAAAGAGCAGTTGATGCACAAAAGAACTTGCAACTATGAGCTGCATATTGTCTCTGTAGGAAACCCTAAAATTCACAAGGATTCTTGGTTTCTATTGTACTATATTACACAAACAAAAGTCAGAATTGGTGATTGTTTCTTAAAATAAATTTTCACTGAATTCAGGTATCTCTATCCAGAGATCATTACAATCACCATGGTTATCCAACCTGCAATCATATTTATGTAGGACTTTCTTTGGCTCCTGAGCTCCCTCTCTATAACTCATCTAGAACAGAATACTCAAGGACAATAGACTTAAACATATCTTTGTACAGAGTGTGAGTGCAGAGAAACACATATGTCCATGCACATTCCATTAAGTCACCTACTTTACTCTTTCATATATGGATGTAATCTTGTTCTGTGTATTTATTCAACATGAATGGAGTCAGGAAAAACTATTCTTTCCTGAATTCAGTCCCAAAAGTTAGTCTGAAGTGCTCATTCTCATTCAAAGTGTATGTGAGATGAATTAAAACATTACGTTTGGTTATGTGAGGCCACTCACCACATGCGGGAAGGAAAAAGCCCCTGCACCAAGCAAAATTCTGATCTTGAGACCATGAAATTCCTAGAACCAAATAAAATCAAAACCAAGCTGGACATATAACCATTCTTGTGATTTTAAGGACCATTTTTAAGATGAAGATAGATATTGTAAAGGTGATTGATATATATATATATATATATATATTGTTTATTAATATGAAAGTTGTTATTAAATGTACTACGATTGAGGTTAAAGATGCATATTTTACTGATTCCATTTTGCTATAAAATCATACTTCCCTGCCAATCCACTACTCTTCCATCTCCCTCTCTCTCTCTTTCTCTATTTGTTAACTTTCACAATTAGTGATTCACACACACAGGTAGGTAAGATTAGGAAGATAATTTCCCTCTGGGCAGGTTATTGCATAATTGTTTATTTTGTGTTCTCTTTCCCTGAAGCAGCTGGTATTGACTACTGACAGAAATAGCACATTGGATTAGCAAATCTGTGGTTTGACCTGTGATAGCAATTCCAATTGTCCTTTGCTGCCATGAACATAAACATCTAATCAAAATGGATGTAAATTAGCTGAGCTGTTATAAAATTGAGACACATTATACAAATTGCATAGAGTAAGAAAATTCTTCTAATGTAATTTTTGCAGATGTTAGCTCAAGAGTAAATGTATGAACATTTGAAATTCAACACTTTATCTCAGTTATCCCTCACTGGGAAAACTCCTGTCCTGCTGCCAATCCAACTCCACCAGGACCATCATAACTTCTGGCCCCTCTTCCAGACCTCCCTCATTAATTACTTGTAGTGGCCTGGAAAAATCACAGAACTTATGCTACCACAGGAGGACAACTGGGCTGGAAACAGCACAGAAATGGTCATGTCAGGGTACAGCAAATGGTACTTCTTAAGATATGGAGCATATTTTTTGCTCTTCTGAGGAGGTTCATTAACACTGAAATACTAGCTTTGGAAAAACAATCAAGGTACAACAGGGATCATTGTTAACAGTACAAAAATAAAAGGCATTAGGATATGTTATGATGACTGTAAATACAAGTACTCTCAGCAGATACAAATCAGCCTAAATATGTTCAAGGGTTTTTTGAAGAATAAATTTTATTTAAATGGATGCAATGAATGTGAATGATGTTTCCATTCTATCATTTATTACATTTTTTAAATTATTGTTTGTAGGATATTAGTAGAGACATATTAAAGCTACAAAACAAAAATAAAAAACACCACATACGAAAGTCATTAAGACAAAAAAAAAAAAAACTTGCATATTTTATCCAAACTAAGATATTTTTTTATTATTATTATTTTTTAATAAATATATCCTCTTAATTGTATTCACTTCCATGAAGGAATCCAACAGAGAATTCAGACTTCTTGAAGCTGAGCTGTACTGAGACCACAAAAAGCCTCTAAGTTACACTTTATAAATAACTTTAGAACAGAATTTTTGTATAGGTATTCCATCAGGGCATTAGTAAGACTGTGGTCACAATTTAATTGAATTTGTGATTGCCAGTAGAAGTGCTACATAAGTGCTGAAATTCTTGCAACTTTTTTCTTGGTTTCTGTTTCTTGTTTAACTACCGTGATGTACAGCTGACACACTAAATTCTCCTTTTTTTCCTGTGGGCTTGACCACTGTTCTTCCCAATAGTGATATTTCAAGTGCTGAATTTTACAGTGGCATGTTCCTGTCTTTATGAAGTTTTACTAAGGAGACAGAGCAACAGAAGAAACATAGGTGTTGTACTTGCTAGATCCCTTGTGACTCATTAACTAGAATTATATGTTTCATTCTGATGACCTTACAGCTTAATCATGTTTTCATTATTTTCAGGCAGCTTGTTTCTGTGATATACACAAGGTGAAAAGGATGTTCTTGTCTTTATACCACTACATCCTTTTCTTCAAGTTTCTTCCAGAAAATGAAATTGCATACTTACTAATACTGGTAGGGGTTGGGCATTTTAGTTGACAGGAAATAAAAGGTTTACATTTGCAATTAAAACATCTGAATCTGGCTAATGAAAAAAATACATAATTTAGTTTTATGCTGTAAACATGTGCAAAGCAGGCATATAAGTTCTATTATGAGAGCAACCTATCCCCCAATTACTCCAGAAGTGATGGGAGCCTAAAACCAGGTGTGCTCAGAAGGTATCCAAGGATGCAAATAGGAGATAAATAACAAAGACCAATTGCTAGTGTGGAAACAATTTTGTTTTACACATGCTCTTTTATTATGTTTGAGTGAGATTTCACTTACAAATTGAGAAAACTATTTTGTAGTGGTGTACAGAAGTGTAAGCCAACCATGTCTAAATATGCCTAGAGAGAGATGTCACACTAAGTTGAAGTGATAATTTCACATGAAATGATGACAGTTTGATTTATACTGGAGTAAAACAAATTATCAACAATGAGAGATGTCTCATAACACAAAGGGTGATCAAACAAAACTGTTGAAGAACCTCCTGTGCTTTAGAAGTCAATGTTTTGTACTCAATGCCACATGCAGTTTTACAACTCTTGGAAAATGAAAAGTGCTAGTTAACCTGCTGGGGACAGCAGCAAGGAGTGGCATAAAGTGCAGATTGTTGAACAATTCAAGGTTAGTGGAAGCAACTACTGTAGCAAAGGGCAGTAGAAGGTACTTTCCAGGAAGACCAACAAGAAGGAAAGCATGCTTGAAGTTTGGCAAGGGAGGACATCTGGCAGATGGTAGGAACAGTATAGGTAGGAAAGCAAGAATCATGGAAACTCAGAATGACAGAAAAGTTTGGGTTGGAAGAGACCTTAAAGACCATCTCGTTCCAACCCCCTACCATGGCCAGGGACACCTCCCATTAGGCCAGGTTGCACAAAGCCCCATCTAGCCTGGCCTTGAACACTTCCAGGGATGGGGCATCCACAGCTTCTCTGGGCAGCCTGTGCCACTGCCTCACCACCCTCATAGTGAAGAATTTCTTCTTTCTGTCTAATCTAATTCTTTAAGTTTTAAACTATTATTCCTTATACTATTAGTACACTTCCTGATAGAGTCCATCTCCTGCTTTCCTGTTGGCCCCCATTAGGCACTGGAAGGCTATTATAAGGTCTCCATGCAGGCTTCTTTTCTTCAGGCTGAACCCCAACTCCCTCAGCCTGTCTTCATAGGAGAGGTGTTCCACCCCTCTCATCATCCTTGTGGCCCTTCTCTGGACATGATCTAACAGGTTCACAACTTTCTTGTGCTGGGGGCCCCAGAGCTGAACACAGTGCTCCAGGAAGAGTCTCACAAGAGCAGAGCAGAGGAGGGGACCTCCCTCACCCTGCTGGCCATGCTTCTTTTGGTGCAGCCCAGGATATGGTTGGTTTTCTGAGCTGCAAGAGCACATTGCCAGTTCATGTTGAGCTTCTCGTCAACCACTACCCTGAGGTCCTTCTCTTCAGGGCTGTTTTCAATCCATTCTCTGCCCAGCCTGTATTTGTGCTTGGGATTGCCCCAACCCAGCTGTAGGACCTGGCACTTGACCTTGTTGAACCTCATTAGGTTCACACAGGCTCACCTCTCAAGCCTGTTCAGGTCCCTCTGGATGGCATCCCTTCCCTCCAACATGTCAACGGCGCCATTCAGCTTGGTGTCATCAGCAAACTTGCTGAGGGTGCACTCGATCCCACTGCCCATGTCACTGACAAAGACGTTAAATAGAAGCAACTGACCAAACCAGATCACACCAACCTGAGTGCAGCTTAAACCAGCCCTATTGATACAAGGACTACACTACTGACAAGACTAATTGTTCATTGAATTTACTGCAGAACTGCAGTAAACCTAGCTGGCCTGGTGTCTGGTGCCTCGCCAAAGGAAAAGCCTGCAAAATATGTAGTCTAACATTTCCACAATTATTGTTATTCTGTTTATTTCCTTACAGTTTTGCTCCTTAAATAAAAATAGTTTAAGTCATAAAAATAATTTTTATATGTGGAGAAAAACTCATTTATTAACCTCCAGAGAGCTTGGGTTAATTTTCCCAGACTATCAGGTGTCTTATTAACAAATTGATCAAATTTAACTTCCGCTCTTGTTCTGCCCATGTAGACTCCATCGAAGGATTACATAGAAGCGTTCTGCTAAGAGCTAATATGGAATACAAGTAGCCAAAGTGAAAATGTTATGGCTATGGTCTTTTCTTTAAAAAGCCAGTATTCCTGGTGAAGTTCTGAACTGTCAGAGAACAGACTAGGAGATCTTTTTTTGGAAAACAAACAAACAAACAAACAAAAAACTTGTAGATTTTGTTGTTGTTTTCCTTTTGTTTGTTGTGGGTGTTTTTGTTTGTTTTGTAGATGCCTTACCTGAAACCAAACCAGTTTTGGAGTTTGAGGAAGTATGAAGCCACATCTGTTTAGCATTCAAAAGTGATACGAATTAGCTAGAATGCAGCATCCCATTGAGTCCACTATTCATTTTCCCAGATACAATTTGGTTTCTCTGCTTGACACTGCGCTATTCTGGGTAAGGGCACCTAGTTTTCTATGCTAGGTTAGGTAATTTTAACATTACATTTTGCTGTAGATAATGTTTTCTTGCATTTAAGTAATTGTATCTTATGCTGACATTAACAAATAGTGCAGAACAGCATGAGCAGAGCTGTAAAGCCAGACAGCTGGTGCTGAGGCCACAGTGTTTGCACCATCTGAAATGCAGGCAGCTTTGCTCTCCAGCCCTGGCGAGATCATGTGGGCTCAATGTTCGTTATCAGCTGGGGGCGTGATCTATGCTCCTTGAGTACATCTGCTTCACCTTCATCTGAAAGAGATGCAGTTCAGCTGCTCCAGGGAATGATGTGAGCCAAAACATGGAAAGTAGAGGCAATCAAGAGATGCGATTCCAAATCACCCTTACAACAAGACTTAACATTCCAACATAGCATATCTTTTCATATCAGAGCACTGCTGGGTTACTCTCCCAAGTTAGGTATGTGTTTGCAGATATCATTCTAGTAATTTTTTTCTTAAAAAATAAGTTAATGTTATTGAGAAAATTTGTCTGAAATTGTCAGAAATCAAGAACACCTTTTTAAATCATGTCACACCCTAAACCTTTCTTCAGTTCTGAATTTTAACATCAAAAATGTGGTAACAAGTTCTGTTATTAATTACTTGTTCATTAATACAGCAACAAGTTTTCTTTGGTAAGATATGTTAGACTTGTGTAATATCACTGTAACACCCCTGACCTTAATTTCATTTTGAAGCCAGTAAAACAAGGCTGACTGGGTGTATTACAGGAATTCATGTCACATACTATATGAAGTGAATAAGACCCTCAAAACAATAATGAAGAACAGAACTTGTGAGTGATCTCTCTTTTTTTTTTTTTTCAGTTGTTCCCTTGCTTTTCCACATTTATTGAAAAAAACAAAACAAACAACAACAACAAGAACAACAACAAAAAACCTTGAGTCCACAATATTTTCATCTTCTACATTCTTATTGCCTATCTTCCTGCCAAACAAATCCTGTTTGTCTCAAGATGAGACAAAGGCTTACCTAATGCATCATCTGCTGTGCAATGCATCATATTCTTAAGGTGGATTTAATTTTGCAATTTGTCTCTTTTACCATAATTGGCTCAAACAGATATATTTAGATTTTGCTAATACATGTTTTATCACAGCTCAAATTAACAAAAGAGGACAAAATGGATTTAAGATAAGTCTTCTGTTAAATATATATATATATATAACAAAACAAAACAAAACTTAGATTTCTGAGACTTTAATTAAAAATAAATATAATCACACATATTTTGGGGAATAATGTCAGTATTATTCATCCCACGTTCTGTCACAGACAAGGTGAACTCTGGTGTAAGTTTCCTTATGATACGCCAAAAATTGTGAGAATCAAAGGGGAGCCTACTGCCTCAGGCTGGGATAGAGTGAATTTTCTTCAAAGCAGCCCACAGGGCTCTGTGTTTTTGATTTGTGTCTGAAGCAGAGTTGACAACAAACTGGTGCTTTGGCAGTTGCTGAACAGTGTGTGCAAAGAGTCCAGGTTCTCTTTTTCCCACTTTGCCCAGTGAAAATCAGTGAAAAAGCTGGGACGGGCAAGAGGCTGGGAGGGGACACAGCCAGGATATGTGTCTCCAGCCCACCAAAGGGATGTCCCGTACCCCATGTCCTTGTGCAGAGCAATATATCTGGGAAAGGAGGAGAAGGGGGAATGTTCACGGCTATGGCATGTCTTCCCCAGCACCTGGTGTGTGTGCTAAGGCTCTGCTGCCCAGGACGTGGTGGACATCTGCCTGCCGATAGGAAGTAGCAAATGAATCCCTTTACTTTGCTTGCATGCACAGCTCCTTCACCTCTTAAATCATCTTGACCCATGAGCTTTTGGGTTTACCTCTTCTGATTCTCCCCCTCATGCTGCTGTGGGGGAGTGAGTAGATGACTCAGTGAGTGCTTAGCTGTTAGCTGGGATCAACCCGCCACAGGGGGAGAAAAACATATTTTGCTGAAAACCTTAGGCTTCCATACAGTCTTGCAGTTAAATTAATTCCTGCATGAAATCTTTGTAGTACTTAACACTAGAGGAGCAGATACTTAAACATGATGCAAGAGGTTGATTGATCTCAGACTAGAGCTTGGGTTGAGGGAAAATTACACATACAGCCATTGTAACTGTTCTAGGGCCAGGAAGTAAAAGGGAGCTTTAAATGCAATGTTAAGGAACACAGAAGAAAATACGTCATGCCATTTGAAGCATTTACTGAAATAGACATTATCTTAAACAGAACTAAAATGCAAACGTGGAAGTGGCACCCCTTCTCAAAGCACACAGCCATCCAGCATATGGAGGAGCCCTTTGGGAGCAATCGCACCTGCACTCATAATTGCAGAGAACTCCAGCAGAAGGCTTCAAGGACAGGATCAACACCAGCTCTACCTGAACACTGTGACAAACAGAAGAGACTGAGGGATGTTCTTGTTTTGAATTAAAATAGCAAGTATCTCTACACAGAAAATATAGCTATGCATACAAAATGTGAAGAAAAGCATTACTTCTTGGTACATTGCTTTCAAAAGAAAAAAAGGTCCCTAAAGTAAACAAACAGGCCGAGACTGAAAGCCGAGAACAGAAACATATTAAATAGCTGCTTAAAATACTGTGAAATAGAGTCAGAAATGAAATATTTTGAAAATATGATTTGACTATAGAGTTCCTCTACAGTTATTCTTTTGAGTATATTTTAAAGTCATCTCATTGCTACAGATAGAAATTGATTGCTCCCATGACACTCCTTGTAGACTTAGCTGCAGAATCACTTGACAATGAAAATCCATAATATATTGATGAGTTCAGAAGCTGCACAGAATAATGCCAACATAATTTGTTTTAGAGATTATGCAATACACATAACTACAAAAAAATCATTGATATGTTGGGTTAGAGAATAATTTATAAAGTTGCCTTCTCCTTCCAGTCTTCCCTGTGTAGAAATTGCTTTCCAACATCCTTACAAGCCCATGTCTTACATATGCAATGTAAATATACAATGTAAATTAAGTGATCAGAAAATATGTGAATTTTCCTTTTTGACCTCAAACCTTCAATAACTCAGCATGGCAAATCTCTCCAGCCCCACATAATACTATATTGGCTTAGAGACCATGAAGTTTGTTCAGTGTGAGTTCCTCTGCCTATCTAAAGCCAACTGAAACTGGAACCACAGTATTTTAAATAAAACTCCTATTTTACATAGGAATTCCCTGATCCTCAGGTTGTTTCTACAAATTTCTATATACCCCCCCTTTTTTTAGGGTATAGATTTTGAGAGGTCTAGTACTATAGACTTCAAGACCCCCATCGCATTAACAGATTTGAGCAGCTTAATGCTTTACCTAGATCCCTCTGTCCTACATCCTGCTTTATCTACATCCCTTAGTTCATCACTCTTTCCTTTTTGAAATGCAGTGCATTATTTACAGACTTAATTTTACTACTGCACCCATTTGATTTAATTTAAACTGAAATCAACTTAATCCAGATTGATCTAAGGATATTATTAGTATTAGTTGTTTTCTAACCATTACCTATAAAGTCAGTATCACCTGTAAATTTCATCAGTATTTATATTTCTAGCAAGATTAAAGATAGCTTTATCCAGTGGCAGCCAGAGTAAGAATTGCAAAATCTATTTCAACAGTAAGTTTAAAGATCATAGACAGATCTTTGTGATTAACACTGTGATAGCTCATACCATGACCAATATCCTTGATATGAAGCATGAGTCAAGCTGGAATTCTTATCCATTTCTCTATATTCTTCTCTCTAGGAAGATCCTACTACTCAAATTTATGTTATTAATACACAGTCTGAACTGAAGAAAAGACTAAAGCAATTTATCCTAAAAAGTACTGTTAGCAGCAGTCATTGTAGAGTATGAAATTTTACTCCTAGAAGAATGAATGTATATACACCTTGTATAGTTTAAAGATTTCTTTTTTTTTTTAGTAGCTTTACATGGCAGGCATTTTAATGCTAAAATCATACACATTTTAATATAAAATGGAATTTGAAAATAAAAGCATAACTCCAAAGAAATAACCTACACGAGTTTTAGGACAAGTTTGACCCCAATTAATACAAGTAAAAAGTGGTAAAGTTGATAGAGGAAAATTTCATTGTAATACGGTTTCCAATTCTCTCTTCTTGAATCCACAATCTCTCTGTGCAACCTGTGCCAGTGCCTCACTACCCTCTAAGGGAAGATTTTCCTACTAACATCTAAACCTAATCTACCCTCTTTTAGTTTAAAACTGTTCCCTTTTGTCCTACCAACATCTGCCTATGTAAAAAGCCTGTCTTCAGAGGAGAAGTGCTCCAGCCCACTGATCATTCTCAAGGCCCTCCTCCTAGACTCACTCCAACAGGTCCATGTCCTTCTTGTGCAGAGGCCCCAGAGCTGAATACAGTGCTCCAGGTGGGGTCTCATGAGAGCAGAACAGAGGGGAAGAATCACCTCCCTCACCCTGCTGGCCATGCTTTGCTTGATGCAGCACAGGATACGGTTGGCTTTCTGGGCTTGAGTGCACATTCAGCTTTTCATCCACCAGTAGCCCAGAGTCGACAGGGCTGTTCTCAATTCATTCAGAGCTCAGCCTATATTCATGTATGGGACTGCCCTAACCCAGGTGCAGCACCTTGCACTTAGTTTTGTACATGACTCCTTTGAATGAACTTGAATCCACTGACATCATTGGGAAACTTTACTCAAAGTATTAAGACTCACCAATGGCACTTTCTTTGGTCAACAATATATGATTTGGAACATCTACAATAATTTGTTTTCATAATTAAAAAGAAGTTCCACAAAAGATGCTTCTATGTGAGCAGCACAATGATACCTGCTAACAGTTTATGAAATCCAATTACATATTTAGCTTTTAAAGGGTAAACAGGTCTTTAAATATACTTAATTCATTACAGTGTTGAAAACAGTGTTTATTAATTGGACTATTAAAAACATCTAATACCTCCTTGTGTAGTAAAAATGTTGCAAACAAATAATCTTCATAATCTATGTCTGAAAAACATCGATTATACATCCTTTATAAATATGATAACAATTTATCGGCAGTCCTGGCTATCAGGGGAGGTCCCATTCGACTAGCGGCTAGCAAATGTGATAGCCATCTGCAAGAAGGGCCAGAGGGTAAACCCAGGGAACTATAGGCCTGTTAGTTTCACTTCACTGCCAGGGCAGCTCATGGAGCAGATTATCTTGGGCAGCATCATGCGGCACTTGCAAGGCAAGCAAGCGATCAGGCCCAGTCAGGATGGGTTTATGAAGGGCAGGTCCTGTTTGACGAACCTGATCTCCTTCTATGACAAGGTGACATGCTTAGTGGATGAAGGAAAGGCTGTGGATGTGGTCTACCTTGGCTTCAGTAAGGCTTTTGACACTGCTCCCCACAGCATTCCCCTCAAGAAACTGGCTGCTCATGGCTTGGGCTGGAGTATGCTTTGTTGGGTTAAGAGCTGGCTGGATGGTCGGGCCCAGATAGTTGTGGTGAAAGGAGTCAAATCCAGTTGGAGGCCGGTCACTAGTGGAGTCCCCCAGGGCTCAGTACTGGGGCCCATCCCCTTTAATATCTGTATCGATGATCCGGATGAGAGGATTGAGTGCACCCTCAGTAAGTTCACAGATGACACCTAGTTAGGTGCGTGTGTCGATCTGCTCAAGGGTAGGAAGGCTCTGCAGGAGGATCTGGATAGGCTGCACCGATGGGCTGAGGTCAACTGCATGAAGTTCAGCAAGGCCAAGTGCCATGTCCTGCACCTGGGGCACAACAACCCCAAGCAGAGCTACAGGCTGGGAGATGAGTGGTTGGAGAGCTGCCTGGCAGAGAAGGACCTGGGAGTATTGGTTGATAGTTGGCTGAATAGGAGCCAGCAGTGTGCTCTGGCGGCCAAGAAGGCCAGCAGCATCCTGGCTCGTATAAGAAACAGCATGGCCAGCAAGTCCGTGGAAATGATTGTCCACCTGTACTCAGCTCTGGTGAGGCCGCACCTCGAGTACTGTGTTCAGTTTTGGGCCCCTCACTACAAGAAGGACATCGAGGTGCTTGAGCGAGTCCAGAGAAGGGCTATGAAGCTGGTGAAGGGTCTGGAGAACAATTCTTATGAGGAGTGGCTGAGGGAGCTGGGACTATTTAGCCTGGAGAAGAGGAGGCTCAGGGGTGACCTTATCGCTCTCTACAGGTACCTGAAAGGAGGCTGTAGTGAGGTGGGGGTTGGTCTATTCTCCCATGTGCCTGGTGACAGGATGAGGGGGAATGGGCTAAAACTATGCCAGGGGAGGTTTAGGTTGGATCTTAGGAAGAACTTCTTTACTGAAAGGGTTGTTAGGCATTGGAATGGGCTGCCCAGGGAAGTGGTTGAGTCACCATTCCTGGAGGTCTTTAAAAGACATCTAGATGTAGAGCTTAGTGATATGGTTTAGTGGAGGACCTGTTAGCATTAGGTCAGAGGTTGGACTAGGTGATCTTGGAGGTCTCTTCCAACCTAGACTATTCTATGATTCTGTGAAGAACAACGTGTTCCTGTTCTTCAGGATGTAATGAGGTTGTAACCTATTGTTGTGGTTTAACCCAGCTGGCAGCCAAACACCACACAGCCGTTCACTCACCCTCCCCCCTCCCTCTCTGGGATGGGGGAGAGAAATGGGAAAGTGAAGCCTGTGGGTTGAGATAAAGACAGTTCATTAAGATAGAAAATAATAATAATAATAATATGTACAAACAAGTGATGCACAATGCAATTGCTCACCACCCGTTGACTGATGCCCAGCCCAACCCCGAGAGCTGGCCCCCCACCCTGGCTAGCCACCCCTATATATTGTTCAGCATGATGTCAGATGGTATGGAATACCCCTTTGGCCAGTTTGGGTCAGCTGTCCTGGGGCTGTCCCCTCCCAGCTCTTGCTGCACCCCCAGCCTGCCTGCTGGCAGGACAGAGTGAGAAGCTGAAAAGTCCTTGGCTTAGTGTAAGCACTGCTCTGCAACAATTAAAACATCAATGTGTTATCAACATTAGTCTCATCCTCAATCCAAAACATAGCACCCTACCAGCTACTGGGAGGAAATTTAACTCTCTCCTAGCTAAAACCAGGACACCTATGCAGTGCAATAGGAAAAGGAAGAATATCCGCTGTAGAACTCCTACGGCTGATACCCTGGAAACTTTTTTAAGGATTTGAAAGAAGTTGGTGCAAGACTAACAGCACATGTTTCATATAAATAGATACAAATAACTGTCCCCTCTGCTGTCCCCTCTGATATTAGTTAAAGCCAAGTTTTTTTTTTGTTTGTTTGTTTTGTTTTGGTTTGGTTTGGTTTTTTGGTCTGAGAATATATTTTTCTCCTAAATTCAAAGGCCAAATGTTGATATTGAGTATAAAGAGCTGGAGGACACATCTCATGCATGCTGAAGTCAGTACAAATCTATGCAGGTAGAGCAAAGTACCAAAGCCAGATAAATTTTGCTGTGCTAGACAATAAGAACAAAATCTGCCCTCTAAGCAAAGTTCCCACATATAAATGCATTTTTCAGCAAGTGTTATGCATGATTGGGATCCATATGGCTTTCAACTTTCTTACACAGACATCTGTATTTTTACACAGATGGGAAAATCTTGTAAAAATAATTCACAGTCTGTTTTTTTTGTTAGACATTTTTATTTTATGCAATTGCTTCTTCCCTGATTCAAAACATTTTTTGTAAGATATAAGTCTTTTGAGAATAAGGCACACTGTAGCCAATTTCTAAAGCATCTAACTAAATATTGGAAAAAAAAAAAAAAAAAAGGAAAAGGATGTGAGGGATTTCATCATTGAAAATATACTAGGTAATCATTCCAAGACAAAAGACATACCTGTATTTCTAAGATGACCGTGCTTAGTTGTCTACTTTTCCCAACAGTCTCATACTGAAAGAAGAAAACTGAAAGCTCTTCAGATCTAAAGGGTAATACATATTACTTAACAGAATTCATACTGGCTTCACAGTAACGTGAAAATTATTAGGAAAACAACTCTGTAACTAAATTCTAGCTAAAAAATGTATCAAAAGCAGCCAAAAGTTGACAATATGGAAGCTTGATTTTCAGTTAAGAATAGATCACAAATCATCAACAATAACATGGTTTGAGCTGATATCTTATGGAGTGTGGAGCTATGTTTAAATGAGAAGGGGCATGATTTAATTACAAGTGTGCAACTCAGGCCTTGAAAGACTGTGAAGATAATGTAGGCCCAGGGCTGATAACCTTGAGTGATGTTACAACTAAAATATGCGGAACTATGTTTGGGAGGAGAGACGGCACCGTTGTACCAATTATATTAGTGCTAGAGACGTGTGCATAGAAGTTAGACCAATTAAAAGTTGTTGTCTGCGCATGCTGTAGGGGTGGCATATATATACCTTGCTAGAACATTCATTAAAGGAGAACGATTATACTCGCATCGAGGTTGCGTCGTTACTCCGGGTCACTCCCATTCCAACAATGGAGAATAATCTCTGTAATATCCCACCCTTCCCAGTAGTGTCCACTGGAAACAATTCTGACAGTCTCAAATGATAGTATGGTTCATCTGGCACTTCACTAACATTTGTTTCATGAGCTGTTAAGTGTAATAGTGAAAAAAGTGGTAAAGAGATGTCTCCAAATCACACATATACACATATACAAATATGTACCTAAACAAACCTGCATGTAAAAGTCAAGCTCTTTCTTCCAGAGATATTAATAAATCTTCACCAACACAGGACATTCACTCATCACCTTACTGTAATCAACCACATAGAACAAAAACCAGAACTTTGTATTAATTGACAGAAACACAGTAAGTCAGAAATGAATTCAAAATACAAAATAGAAAACAACTGATTTCATGTGAACCTGAATATACTGCCTCATCAAACACTTGTGACATTTCCAGGTGAGTGCTACAACAGAATAGATTTCCATGGTATAGCAAACTTCAAAACATTATTTACAGCACCATATTCAGCATGTGATTTTTAACCTGATATTTCAAACTTCATTGCTTTTTACTTTTTAATTTTCACACAAAATATGTTGTGACCTGGAAGGAAGCCACAGAAAGTTGTACTTAGAAGCCAATGAACTGACAGCAAAGGATAAATTATGTTTATGGATTCCTACTAGGCTATGAATAAAATGGTTCATCACCCACACAGATTTCTTCTACTTACACATCTAAAAAAAAAAGTGTTTCAAAGGGCATACAGATATAGACAATCACTAAATCCCATGGGAATAAATGCAAATTAAGACTGGAGTATATGGTTGTCAAGGACCATTGAAGACAGCATTTCAATTATCTTGACAGTTTACAGTATCTTGAATCAATACAGCACATGGGATTATTAGTCAGGCATGTCTATTACTACTCAGTAAAACAACAAAATAACTAGAAAAGATACTAGATGGTAGCAGTAGCTCTGGGGATAACAGACTCTTAAATTTCAGATTATTTGAAAATCAGCAGAGGTACAAAATTTTCCAGTTTGAAGACTGACGTGTTGTATTGTAGGAATTCTTTGTTTCATTTTTTTTTTTTTTCCTTTAATGGGCTTATTACATTTACAAAAAATAACTGCAGAATTAGTTCCCAATGTTCTTAAGCAACTACCAAAAATATGAGGTATAGATAAAGGTTTTCTTCCTGGAATACTAAACTGAGACAAAGTGCTATGATTCACAGAGGTATAAATAAGAGCTCATAAGCCATGTAAAATAACTTAGAAACATGGCTATATTGTTAGGTGATATTTAACCACCATGGGGAAAATAAACAAACAATATAAAAAAGAAACTTGTATAAAGCATATCATGTATGTATAAAGTATATCATGGAAAGATTGTGTTTTAGATCTGGATAGACATGGGTGCGTAGACCTGACAAGTTTTCAACATGAATTTGTTACAAAATACTTGGAGCATGCCTGCAACTTCTTCAATACATTTGTGCTGGTAAATCCTGTTTACAAACTCACATAGATAAAGAGAGTCTACATAAATTATATTTGCTTCTCTATTGGTTAAATTCTTTCTGTATGATAACAGAAATCCATACTGTTGGGCCAAAATTAACTATTAATTTTAATCAATATGTTTAATTATACAGGGTAGCGTATCTATCGGCAAAGGCTCTGATCACAATCAGAGGCGAGATGAGAACAGTGATAAATGTGTTCATTTTTTGTAGCTTGTTTGTAGCTATTTGACATGTGCTACAAGACCTCTGTCTTCACATGAAGTTTCAGATGATAATCAGCAGGCTACCAATATGATTCAGTGTGATTCCTCTGTACATTTTCACTACAGCTAACTGAGTCACAACTCTGCCTAAGTGACAGTTTATGGTGTTGCTTACATTCATAAAATTACATACGCTCTTCAGAGTTTTAATGACTTGAATTCCAGAAGTCCTATTTCCTTTGAGGCAAAAGAAATATAGGTGTTACCAGTCTTTAACTAAAAAAACAAAAAACAAAACAAAAAAAAAAAAACATAAAAAAACTCATAAAGGCAACATCTTGTAGAAAACAATTGCTAGAAACTACTAGAAAAAATGCAAGTAGTAGCAATAATTGATTCAAGTTAAGTAGATTTATTCAAATTTTTGTCCACTCTTGAATTAGTAAAATTAGTAGCGTTACCAGAGCACAACCTTTGGCATGCAGGCAGCTTCAACAAGAAACTTGACCTAAAGCTTGCTGAGAGCTGCCCTAACTTTCAGTTACCCCCATCATTTTTATAGTCATAAAATCAGCAGAATAACATGCAACCTGTCTGTATGCATGGCCCCCTTCCTCTCATGTCCCTCTTGCTTAGAAATCTGAAAATGCAGTAGAGCAGTAATTATCAAGTCAAGCTGCTTCCTATTTCAGATGTCCTTCTGCATCAGTAGAATGGCAGAAGGATGCTATTATTGATTACAATTCAACAGGCAAAGCTGTGGATTGGCAGCAACACACGAAAAATAGTTTCTTTAAAGATATTTTTAAATTTATAGTATTTTCTTTTTATATTTTATCCCTACTTGGGGGAATTCCCCTCACTTCTGTCAGCAATACACTGTTTTAAATGTAGCCTATAGTAGCTGAAGCTGCAAGAAATACAGCAAAATATATATTTTTTGATATGGATAAATGTCTATATAATTATTATAAGGATACACACTGCACATGTAAGAATGTCATCCTGCAACTTAGTTGACCCCGATAGCTAACATGTAAATACAGAATTAAATAATTGGGAAATGTTATGTTAAATTATCAAACTCCATTGCCTAACTTTCTTCCCCCGTCGTTCAGATGTAGTTATATATTTACAGCTTTAATTGGATTGCATGTCTGAAAACAGTTTTCAAAGTGATTTGCAAGCCCTAATTACATCTCACAAAACCCTTGTGAGATGGAAGGCGAGTTAGGTTTCAGCATCATGTCTTCTGAGGCCCAGGCCCAAACTTAATACAATAGACCAGACTGCTGCCTGGGCAAATAACCTACCTGCTTCTGCATCTTCCCTTGGCAATTTTGTAAACAAGCACCATACTGGCCTCTTTTTGAAGCTAAAATACCCCCAGGAGCTGGTGGGTCATTCACCTATCATTTCATTCAATCTGTGCAACAGATTAGTCAGTCTGCACCACTGCAGTTGTAGGTCTGATGTTCCATTTCCCTTGGCTGGAAAACTTTTCATAAGTCTGCAGGGAAACAAGGTCCCTTCAATGATGCTCTCAGATATCAGATAGGAATGGCACTACACGCGTAAAAATTAATGAAGCATCCAACAGTGTAGTTAACATTACTTCTTTTATGTTGTTGACAAAAACACTTAAAAAAATGTTTTGAATATTTAGAGAAAAGCATTGGTTTTGTCTAAAGTAGGGGGTTTAGTGTACATCATAGTTTCCTTTACAGCAGAAATACACCTTGCATCCATAGCTGGAGTTCTTTGCAGCACATTTAATGCAAACCACCTGTGCCCATAAAAAGGCTTTTGTAACCCTATCTCTAGGTGAACCAAAACTGAAGTATTCCTGGACAAACTGGCATGACTAAATTTTCCTGCATGCAGGGGTACACATGTAAAAATGAGATTGTCTGGCTTGCAGGAAAGAGCTTCTCTCAGAAAAACAAACAAAACAAACAAACAAACAAAAAAAAACAACCGCTTTCAACCTTTCAACCATACTTTGTAACCTTACTTGAATATTTATGACATAGATTAATCTCTAGCTAAGAGGCAGCTACTCCTACTTACTCATTTTGTAATTTAGTCATTTTTTTTGTGTTGTACTTTTCATACGTTTGGTTATTTGTACTGTCTGGAAGTACACTGTGACACCTTTGTCAGTTGTAAGTTGTTTGCCTTATCTATAGTGAGCACAATGAACCTCGTTGAAGCAGTTTTTAGAGTTAAGACAAGTTTTGTCCTTGGCAACACGTGCAATTCTCGTCCTCTAAAGGCACCAGTGGATTCTTCAACTGTACATGGCACAAAAATGATTGAAAGCTCATAACATTTTCAAGAAACACTTGTAATCCCGTTGTCAAAAATCTCTGCATCCTTATACATCTTCCCATCTCAGATCTTGTCAGCACAACTTGTCTGGTCACATATAGAACTATATATACCGTTGGGTATTTTGGATGTTTGTTTATTGTGTCCCTTTACATTCAAAATTATTCTGTTTAATCAATATTTTTTTTCTGTTTGAAAATGTAACCTATTATTTTTTCCTATTAATTTTACTTGCAATATTATACACATATTTAAAATATTTTGGGGCTATATTTTAAAACCTTTCTTGAAACCTTAAGTCTCACATTTAGCTTCTACTAGAAAAAATAAATAATAGTAAAAAGTTGATGTTATAAATATTTTAAATAAAGCTTTTTATATCACAAAACACCACAAAATTATTCTGCACTTAAATATTACAACAAAAATAATACAGAAAATGACAGGTCTTTCAAAACTTTCATGCCATTTTAATCAAGTCCACTGACCTGGATATCACAAATAAGCAATTTACAAATATAAGTTTAGTGATGTATATGTTTACAACATAAAGAAAGATTATTTGAAAATAAAGCTTCCCATCAATAAGCCAGATATGAAAAAAATATTTATAGAATTCAACAGTTTGAATAGACATGTAAATGGCATAAAAACAATGAGCAGGATTAAAGATACTGCTCTAGAAGTAAGAAGTTGCATACAGTGCTTGGCACTATAAGTAAAGCTAAGAACGAGGGCAAGTCATTCAGTATGCCTCTGTCTTCAGCACAACTTGAAAACCATGACACAGCTACAGAGCAGAAAGGTGGTCCTGTGCATATCACAGTGAATCAGTCTGCTGACGACGCAAGCTGAATTCCCTGCTCTCTGGTTGTTTTTCAGTGTGACCTTGCTCAGGTGTCTTATATATTAAAAGCCCTTTGAGGTGCTCAGAGCTGTAATTCATGCATGCTATGGTGGGGAAATCTCTTCAGACATCAATCCATGGTAAAGTAAACACACAAATAAGCAACTTGGGGAAAAAATGACTCTCAAAAGAGAGTGCTTGCTTTATAAGCAAGAAAATCTTTGAAAAGCTGTTTGTATATTAAAGTGAATGTAACCACTAGGCACAAAAAAAAAAAAAAAAAAAAAGAGCAGCTGCTTCCCTGCTTTGCTTTGGTAATAATTTAAATGTAACATGTAACAGTGTAAGTGAAGCTGCTTTTCATAAGGGTAAGCTCAACAGAGATTTCCTTTAACAAAACACTCTTTCTTCCTATCTTCAGTAGGAAGAAGAGTAGATATTCATACCTCCAGACGAGAAATTATCAAAATCTGAAGGATATGCTTTATAGGTAGGAAATGGAAGAACACTAGGAAACCTCTAGCTGAGAACTGACATTCTTTGCCATTGCAAAATGATATCACCATGCTGACTTCAACTTCCCTTCTCAGGGGAACAGAGAGCCCTATTTGTCAGCCTGACCCTACCCATAGGGAAGTCTGCTGCCTCCCTGGGGCCAGGGTCAGGGACGTTGCCAGAAGGCTTCCCAACCTGGTTTGCCCCTCCGATTACTACCCACTACTGACAGTCCAGGCTGGCAGTAATGACACTAATGAGAGAAGCCTGAAGGCTATAAAACATGACTTCAGGGGGCTTGGACGGTTAGTGGACGGAGTGGGAATACAGGTGGTGTTTTCGTCCATTCCTACAGTGGCAGGGAGGGGTTCAGAGAGGACACGGAAAGCCCACCTGTTAAACATGTGGCTCAGAGGCTGGTGCCAACACAGAAATTTTGGGTTCTTCGACCACGGGGCACTTTACTTGGCACCCAGCCTGATGGCCACAGACGGGCCCCAACTGACTCCAAGGGGAAAACGGATCCTAGCCCAGGAGCTGGCAGGGCTCATTGAGAGGACTTTAAACTAGGTAAGAAGGGGGATGGGGATGAAACAAAGCTTGTTAGAGGTGTGCCAAGGGAACAATGGCAAGGCTGGGAGAGAAGGCAAAGGCTCAACTGAAGTGCGTCTACCCTAATGCACGCAGCATGGGCAACAAGCAGGAGGAGCTGGAAGCCATTGTGCAGCAGGCAGGCTATGACTTGATTACCATCATGGAGACGTGGTGGGACCACTCTCATGACTGGAATGCTGCAATGTCTGGCTATAAGCTCTTCAGAAGGGACAGGCAGCACAGAAAGGGTGGTGGAGTGGCTCTTTATATTAGAGAGAGTTTTGATGTCATCAAACTTGAGGCTGGGAATGATGAGATCGAGTCGCTATGGGTTAGGATCAGCGGGAAAGCCAACAAGGCAAGCATCCTGATGGGGCGCTGTTATAGACTGCTAAACCAGGATGAGGAGACGGATGAAGAGTTCTCAGGCAGCTGGTAGAAGTTGCAAAATCGTCAGTGCTTGTTCTCTTGGGGGACTTCAACTTCCCTGACATATCCTGGAAGCACAACACAGCCCAGAGAAAGCAGTCTAGGAGGTTTCTGGAGAGCGTGGAAGATAGCTTCCTGACGCAGTTGGTTGGCGAGCCTACCAGGGGAGGTGCCCTGCTAGACCTTCTCTTCACAAACAGAGAAGGACTGGTGGGAGATGTGGTGGTCAGGGGCTGCCTTGGGCAGAGTGACCACGAAATGGTAGAGTTCTCAATCCTTGGCGAAGTCAGGAAGGGGACCAATAAAACTGCTGTCTTGGACATCAGGAGGGCTGACTTTGAGCTATTCAGGACACTGGTTGGCAGAGTCCCTTGGGAGGCGGTTCTGAAGGGCAGAGGAGCCCAGGAAGGCTGGGAGCTCTTCAAGAAGGAAATCTTAACAGCACAGGAGTGGTCTATCCCCACATGCCCAAAGACAAGCCAGTGCGGAAGAAGACTGGTCTGGCTGAACAGAGAGTTGCAGCTCAAGCTTAGGAGAAAAAAGAGGGTTTATAATCTTTGGAAAAGAGGGTGAGCCACTCAGGGGGACTATAAAGATGTTGTGAGGCGGTGCAGGGATAAAATTAGAAAGGCCAGAGCTCACCTGGAGATCAATCTGGCTACTGCTGTTAAAGACAACAAAAAATGTTTTTTATAAATATATCAGCACAAAAAGGAGGACTAAGGAGAATCTTCACCCTTTCCTGGATGCGGAGGGAAACTTAGTTACCAGAGATGAGGAAAAGGCTGAGGTGCTTAATGCCTTCTTTGCCTCAGTCTATAGCAGCAAACCCAGTTGTTCTCTGGACGCCCAGTACCCTGAGCTGGGAAGGGGATGGGGAGCAGATTGTGGCCCCCATAATCCACGAGGAAATGGTTGGCGACCTGCTACAGCATATGCATGTATGCAAATCGATGGGGCCAGATGGGATCCACCCAAGGGTATGGAGAGAACAAGTGGAAGAGCTGGCCAAGCCACTTTCCATCATTTATTGGCAGTCCTGGCTATCAGGGGAGGTTCCACTTGACTGGCGAATAGCAAATGTGACGCCCATCTACAAGAAGGGCCAGAAGGTAGATCCGGGGAACTATAGGCCTGTTAGCTTGACCTCACTGCCAGGGAAGCTCATGGAGCAGATTATCTTGAGAGTCATCACGCAGCACTTGCAGGGCAAGCAGGCGATCAGGCCCAGTCAGGATGGGTTTATGAAGGGCAGGTCCTGTTTGACGAACCTGATCTCCTTCTATGACAAGGTAACACACTTAGTGGATGAGGGAAAGGCTGTGGATGTGGTCTACCTTGACTTCAGTAAGGCTTTTGACACTGTTCCCCACAGCATTCCCCTCAGGAAACTGGCTGCTCACGGCTTGGGCTGGAGTATGCTTTGTTGGGTTAAGAGCTGGCTGGATGGTCGGGCCCAGATAGTTGTGGTGAAAGGAGTCAAATCCAGTTGGAGGCCGGTCACTAATGGAGTCCCCCGGGGCTCGGTACTGGGGCCAGTCCCTTTTAATATCTGTATCGATTATCTGGATGAAGGGATTGAGTGCGCCCTCAGTAAGTTTGCAGACGACACCAAGTTAGGTGTGTGTGTTGATCTGCTGGACGGTAGGAATCACAGAATCACAGAATCACAGAATTTCTAGGTTGGAAGAGACCTCAAGATCATCGAGTCCAACCTCTGACCTAACACTAACAGTCCCCACTAAACCATATCCCTAAGCTCTACATCTAAACGTCTTTTAAAGACCTCCAGGGATGGTGACTCCACCACTTCCCTGGGCAGCCCGTTCCAATGTCTAACAACCCTTTCAGTAAAGAAGTTCTTCCTAACATCCAACCTAAAACTCCCTTGGCGCAACTTAAGCGAATTCCCATTCATCCTGTCACCAGGCACATGGGAGAACAGACCAACCCCCACCTTGCTACAGCCTCCTTTGAGGTACCTGTAGAGAGCGATAAGGTCACCCCTGAGCCTCCTTTTCTCCAGGCTGAACAATCCCAGGAAGGCTCTGCAGGAGGATCTGGATAGGCTGTACAGATGGGCCGAGGTGAAATGCATGAAGTTCAACAAGGCCAAGTGCCGGGTCCTGCACCTGGGGCACAACAACCCCAAACAAAGCTACAGGCTGGGAGATGAGTGGTTGGAAAGCTGCCTGGCAGAGAAGGACCTGGGAGCATTGGTTGATAGTCGGCTGAATATGAGCCAGCAGTGTGCTCAGGCGGCCAAGAAGGCCAACAGCATCCTGGCTTGTATAAGAAGCAGTGTGGCCAGCAGGGCTAGGGAAGTGATTGTCCCCCTGTACTCAACTCTGCTGAGGTCGCACCTCGAGTACTGTGTTCAGTTTTGGGCCCCTCACTACAAGAAGGACATCGAGGTGCTTGAGCGAGTCCAGAGAAGGGCTACAAAGCTGGTGAAGGGTCTGGAGAACAATTCTTATGAGGAGTGGCTGAGGGAGCTGGGACTATTTAGCCTGGAGAAGAGGAGGCTCAGGGGTGACCTTATAGCACTCTACAGGTACCTGAAAGGAGGCTGTAGTGAGGTGGGGGTTGGTCTATTCTCCCACGTGCCTGGATACAGGACGAGGGGCAATGGACTAAAATTGCGCCAGGGGAGTTTTATATTGGATATTAGGAAAAACTTCTCTACGGAAAGGGTTGTTAGTCACTGGAATAGGCTGCCCTGGGAAGTGGTTGAGTCACCATCCCTGGAGGTCTTTAAAAGACATCTAGATGTAGAGCTTAGGGGTATCGTTTAGTGGAGGACTTGTTAATGTTAGTTCAGAGATTGGACTCGGTGGTTTTGGAGGCCTCTTCTAACCTAGACTATGCTGTGATTCTGTGATTTTGTGAAAGCCAGGCTAATTTACAGTGTCTATATACCTACCCCACAGTTGCTGTGCTTTTTGCTATTCTGTTTGTAAATACATTTAGATTATACTGTGGAAATTATGGAGAAAATATGCTTTTCATTTATTTTTTCTTTTGTTTCACTTCCTTCTGGCTGTTACCAGACTCCTTTCAGGTTTGTTTGTTATTGAAGTCCCTCCTACACAAGAACAGAACAGCCTTAGTATTTGAAAAGGAAAAACAAAACAAAGAAAGAAAAGCACAGAATGAAAGAACAATGTAGAATGATAGATAGATGTTTTGAGGAAATTTCATTTAAAACTCTAACTTTGGGACCTAGGACCTAATGATAAGCATATAGATATCTGTGCCTGCTCAAACTTTCACTGAGGCTGGAATGGACAAGATGCCTACACAAGATGCTTCTTAGCCCTCCTCTTCCATCTTCTTTTTCAGATGAGCTAGACACTTGCACTGTAAGTGCAAGACCCATAAAAGAACTTAAGTCTGACTTAGGTCTCCAGCTTCATTTTTTACTTTATTTTTATTACCCTGTGAAGAAAGCCCAAACCCTTGCTCATTTGATACTTATCTGGACATACAAGTTCTAAAAGCCACAGGCATCTGAATTTCTAATATCACAGTTTAAATGCATTTTGAAGTCTGTTTCAAATATGCATTTTATTTCTAGATTCATGGATTGCTGGATCCATGAAAGGGAGCCAGAAAGCACTGAATTCTGGAATATTCATGTCATGGCTTCTTGTCATAAGACTGACAGACCTGAAGCACAGGTAACCTCATTTCAAGGGAAAGTTCATTAATGGATTGATTCATCAATATACAACATGAGAACATGAGAGTTTCTGACCTGATTTACACTGGGGAGGCAGGCAGAAAACAGATACTAAAAGCTACCTGGACTTAGGAAATATTTAAGTCCTGTCCAAGAAGTTTTAATGTTTTCCAAAGGTTCTAAAATGTCAATTTCTTTATATAGCAGCACTTAAATTCATTTCAAGGTTACAGCAAATACAGCACATAAATGCAATAAATTTTGTTCCTTATAAAACATAGTACTCAGTTTCTCAGTTTTATACTTTTTTTTTTTTTTTTTTGTCTCACCATGTTTCTTTTTCCAGCATTTGCAGCAACAGGAAGGTGAAAAGAAGCCATGTAAGGCTGACAGTGCTAGAGAGCATGTGTCAGGGTTTTTGAAGGTGTACAGATGGTGATCAGAATGATGAGAATCTATATAATACAAACTGAGCATCTCAGTTCATTGACAGTAACTCTACCATCACAAATGGATCTTCAGAACTCTCCCGGAAAAGTATGATTCATAAAATAAGATTGGCACAGGCTGTAAATCTTTACTACTGACTGTTATATCTGCTTTCTTTTAGTGCTGTGAATCACAAAAGCCTGGAAGATTTGGGTTGAAAGAAGTCAGCTCATCTAGTGAGAACATTCATTCTGCTCCGCTACCGGATCAATTATATCTCAAATGTGCTCGTGAGATATTTGTCTAACATCTCTATAACAACGTCTAAAAGAAAGGGATTCCCAGCTCCCCAGCCAATCTGTTACTGAGCTTGTCTACCCTTACCAAAAAAAAAAAAAAAAAAAAAAAAAAAAAAAAAAAAAAACTATTATAGCTATTATTAACATGAATCTCTTTGGCTGCAGCTTAAGCCCATCAGTAGTTTTCCCAGAGGATAAGAAGAGCAGTTTATTCCCTTACTTTTCAGTATCTCTTTATTACTGAAAGCTCTTAGTTGGTCCAGCCTTTCATCTCCTTTTCTCTCACCTAAGCACACAGCCATGACAGGATTCTGTAATATTGTATGCTGTACAGCCATTATTATTGTGCATGCTAAAGAGACAACCTCCTCAACCTTGGACTGCTGTTCTCTTATAAACCATGAGGTTTTAGGAGTTTTGCTGGAGTTGGTTTAGTTTTTAACAGGAAAATAAACTGCTAAAACCACATATTATTTAATGGTGTCAGCCTACAATATCATTGTAGCTACCAAACTATGTAGAACTCATCTGTGAGGCAGCATCTAGGTGGACAGCTGCAAGTGTTTGTGCATCTGTTCTGCTTGTGCTCAGAGCTGGCTGGAAGCTGTTCAGCCATACTGCTATGGGCTCATGATCTTGGGCTCAGCACAGCACATGCCTTTGTTGCAAAACATCAGATTAAACCCAGCTTGCATCAGCTTGTCTCAGAGCAGGAACAAAATGGCTGCATAACCATCAGTGCCTGCACTTGAAGATATTTTCCATCTCCTTCCACCACCCCCAGACTAGAAATCTTTAGAGGTGCTATCTGCATCCTTCTTGTCTGCAGCCAATGGAACAAACTCTGGGGCCACAGGATGATATTTGAATACAAATAGCCATGTATGCACAAGGTATTATAACACAAACAGCAATACATACACTCTTAAGTAATCTATGCACAAGCACATACTCTTAGATAGGTTCTGCTTACACCTTGTATATGATACAGCGGTATGTTCAGTAATGTACCAGGAATGAAACAAAGGTGGGAAAAACAGGTGAATCATTATATTGAGTCAGATGTAGTAGCATTTTACTTTCAAGCTATGCATTTTCAGAGTGTGTCATAGGAATGACTCATTAATGTAAATTAAAAGGGAATTAGAGCCACAATGCTATGATGAAAGAAAAAAAGCTGCATTAAAAAGAAAACTAACTATTAAACCCTTTATTGCACAAGGTATAATAATTTGTGGTTATCAATCTCTAGTGTTCCAAGAACTGTTGAGTCACATTATATGATGGTAGGATCTCTACTAATTTCTGAGTTGTACAGTATCCTGAAATGAATTACAAATTTTGGCAGAACAGTACAGCATATCTAAATATCTAAATATGATATAGATAAAGAGCATGTCCAGTTATGGAAGTACTCATAAGTCCCATAGTATCTTATGTACTTAGAAAGGCTCACTCTATCTGCAAATATCATGCTGTCTCATGTTGAGAAGCATCTTCAGAAAACACACTTTAATTTTCCAGTTTCTCAGTCTTCTGACACCAGATGGCAGTGTGATCTACAGCCATTCAATTCACCCCAATTAATTCTGATTTAAGAGGAAGAAAATCTTCATTAATCAGTTGGGTTACTATAGCTGTGTGATTAAAAGGCATACTAACCCTCTTGCTCACTTTCAGTCTTCCAAGCAAACAGCTGTCATAGTACCAAAGACTCCCTCAGTCTTTTTGCTGTCAATATTCAAAGCATAGTTTAACATTAGCATCAATTTTGTTCAGCCCGTTTAGTCTTGCTAACCTTTACCTAAAAACACTTGCACACTGATCAGGAAGGGGAGAGATGGCAGGCTCAGGAACTGAAGATCTAGTTAATTTACTGTGAGACCATCATCCACAGCTGTAAATGAGAGAGTACCTTGAAGTGATCAGTCATTCTCACTGCTTTCCAGCTTCTGTGCTATTCTGTTCATAGTTTTAAAGCCCTGCAGAAGCATCTGAGCTGGTCATCAACTGAAGTAATAAATACAGGTGTCTATCTCAGAGCAAAGGTAGTACCAATACTTTATTTTCCACTGTCTGATTTTTTAATCCCTATGGTTACACCTAATCAAAACAACAGAGACTTCAGCACATCTTAGATTCTTCCCTGCCCCCTTTCTTCCCATGTTTGCTAAACCAGCCATTCAGTGTTGTGTAAGAGCAGGAGGAGCATGAAAAAGAATTTCTGAATGTTTAAGCAGCATTTAAATTACATGGATTTTAAGGCTCCAGTGAACTACATCAGGAACTGCTGCTTATTAGACCATGTCCTTGCATAACATGCATAAGAGCAAAGCTCCTTTAAAACAACAATGTAGTAATCATGAGAGACAGGAATCATCTTGGCCTATTTACAGTGAAGTCGGTTGAAATACAGCCCAGATTAAATGGGGCTGTCCAAGAATGCTGCCAATCGAAGAATGGATTTTAGAATGGCAACAGCAATTTTCAATTAGAAATTATGCTTTTTAGCTACAAGAGAAGAATCTCATCGTTTGACAACAGAAGGACATGGGGTTGCTCAGGCATGATTTACCCTTCAGTAAATCCAGGATGTCTGTTTCCATGTATCTTCTCATGCCTATGTGCAGAAATTGGCTCCAGAAGCACCATGATTTTCTTAGGGACTGAAGTGAGGCAACCAGCCTGCAGCTGCATGGGATGATCATTTTGCCGTTTTTTTGCAAATAGGTGTGACATTTACCCTTCTCTATTTCAAAGGTGATAGAGCAGCCTTGAAGGATGTTGGCCAGCTCTCTTAGCACCATGGATGGAGCCCATTGGGTCCCAAGGACATGTGTGGGTCAAATTTGCAAGTAATCCCTGACTTGATCCTCACTTCTCACTTGTGGTTCCTCTTCTCTCTGAACCCAGCCTCTAAGCAAGCACAGGGGCTTGGGAGACCTTGCTGCTGAAGGCATAAGGAAGACATCTGGTACATCAGACTTATCTGTGTCCAAGTCACCTGCAACATTCAGCAACAGGTCTGCATTTTCCTTGTTCACCCATTCTTCCACATAAGTGTACAGTACATAAAAGATACATGATGATTATTTATTTATTTATTTATTTTTGTTAAGTGGGTCCTTATTAATACTGCAGGTCCTATGTCCTGCAGTATTAATAAGGGCCACCTGTTCCCTACATTTGAAGTACAAGGGGAATGGAAAGGCAAAAATTACATAAAATTAGAACCCTCAAAAAGCAGTAAAAGAGACAAGACAAAAACCTGCAGACTCCAGGACAAAATTAAAAAGAAATGGCAGAAGAGTGAACATGTCAAGATATTTTGCAAGAGCATAGGGGGAGAAGATTGCAGAGTTGCAATCATCTACCAGCCTTTGATAAAACAAGAGAAGAAATAAAATGGAGAGGTCAAGAAATGACTGATGGTGAGGCACAATCACTTCAGTTGAACTGATTCTAATAATGTCATCCTGCCGTGCTGTTTGAAAATGGCAGACAACAACAGCAGTGCCTATCAATCTGTTCATTTCTCAGGGTTTGGGGTCTTTTTTTTTTTTTTTCTTTCACAGGATAAAGAGCCACAGGACAGACAGAAAATAAAATGAGCAGCCACCAGGCCTGGGTACCATCAAGTGATAAAAATACAAACTTTTTAGAAAGGAAACAGTGATCATTGGGTGCAGCATTAAGAACAAATTGTGGGACAAAGAAATGAAGACTAAAAAATAACATAGATGAACATTCCTCTCAATATATGCAAACATCTCAACTTTAGGATCAACACCAGGCCAAATCTCAAGTTTTCTTAGTCAACATTTAACATATATCCGAGTTGTATAAAATTGCCTTGCACTACCCCAATTCCAGACTTGTGTGGTTAAAGGACACTTCCCAAGGGCCGTGTCACCACAACACCAACTCATAAACCAAATACAGAGTAGGTACTGCTCTGGGAGATCACTGCTATATACCCTTTCTTCTACGGATATCTCTTGCAAATCTGAAGGATGTGAAATCTCTGCCAGATCTTTGAAGAAATAGGTAACTATATGGCAGAACAGTCCCGGTAACAAGCTTAGGAAAATGCACAAATTTCAACATGAACATAGGTGTTCTGATGAATTGAGAAATGTGAATCTGTGCCCACACTAACCAGAATTTATTGACAATAAAGCTAAAAACTGATGTATTATCTCTGAGAATCTGGTTAACTATGTGCTATGAAAAAAGGAAAAATACCTAAAGCTATGGTATAATGACTCTTGTAGATGATTTTCTAAGTAGGATAAAAAAGAGATATATGAGAAAAAATAAGGAGGTAAGATTGTTCAAAAAAAAAAAAAAAAAAAAAAAACTTAATGGGCAATGTCTAACTGATACATACTACTTCTCCTTCTGGGTAAAAAATATGGATGTAATCTTAATAACTAAATCCTCCACTTTAGAACAGAAATTTTAATCAGGATCACTTGCTTTTAGCTCTTAATAACTTACCACCTTTTACTTTCTGCTTATAATCCTCCCTTATAAAATCCTCCTGCTGTACATGTAGTCAAGAGGAGCAATTTCCCTTTGTGTTTCTAATGACCTGCCTTAATACCAAAGTTGATTCAAACATAAAACTCCAATAGTTCCAGCTGATGAAAATATTAACATTACACCAAGGATATGAAATACAGTAAGTATAACCTATTAACTAGGTGATTTATTTTAAACCTTTTTCTTATACTTTATAATAACATACATGAAAAGAAACACATCATCTTTTAAAATAAGAGCTTAAGAGTCTGTGGAGATTTCTTAGTCAGTATTGCTTAATAAAGTTTTTTTTTTTTTTTTTTTTTTTTTTTTTTTTTT